>JAWWEV010000095.1:29879782-29890381 GCA_035583235.1 Hafferia zeledoni
CTCCCCACCCCCAGGTGCTGGGGTTCTGTTTTCTCACCTCCACCCCACCATTCAGCTGGAATCTGAAAGTCATCAGCTATCTTTTGTCCTCAGTTCTGGCACTCCAAGCCTAATCCTTTCGTGTTGGTATGGTGAGAAAAATTCTCTGAGGGAGCTCCCCCCAACACCACCTTCCTGTGTTTGAACCTTTAACAAACTGCAAGCAGTTGCAGCTTGCTTGTTATTATATAGAGCAGTCAGTGCTACAGAGAAGCTCCATTTCAATCAACATCAAGATCTGAATTTCCCACCAAAGCAATCCAGGGTAATTTTTTAATCCATCTCAGTAAATAACCAACATGCACACCTGCTACCTTTAATGTTAGTCAAATTGTCAGGACATGAGACAGGTAATCTTCTGATTCAGATTCAGTACATGATAATTCCAAGTATTTGGGGTTTTTTCCCTCCTTTAGTAAACACAGTAAAACCCCATATATAAAAGCTGTTGGAGCAAGGCAAAACTAATCTCCTAAATAATACTAAGTCTATCAATCTTGAGTTTTACGTAACTTCTGCTGTAGAGCTATACATGTGTCCCTAAAAGGACTAAACAGACACCAAAAATTTTCTTTTATTCAGTACCCAGAGAAAGTTTAGCCCATGGCAGTCCTAATATTTCACACAGTCCTGGCAGCAGTGAACTAGGAATCTAAATCTTAGAGCGCTTTTTTTAATTCACTGGACATGCAAGGGACAGGGATGAATTTAGCTTGTAAGGCTGAATACATCAGAGAATTCAATTTGTCATCGTAGGCTGAAGACTGAACCAACTCACTGACACACAGTGCAGAAGGAGACAGAGCTCAGGCCTGACCCAAGAGCCAAAGGAGACAGAGACTAATGGTGGGAAGAAGACTGAGACTGAGCCTGTTTCAAAACTTTTACTGTATTGAAAAGTCACAGATCAGGCTCAGTAATTAGTCTATTGTTTTCTTGACTGTTGTCTCTGTGGTGAAGCACTTTGTTCAGGAACTCTATGAGGGAGGAGTTCTGTCCCAGGACAGGAGTCATGCAAAGTTGCCTGTGAGTCAGTGGACATACTAGTGCTTTAAAAAAAGAGAAAAGAGGACAAACAAGCTGATTTGAGTTGTGAATCCTCTCTCAGTACTTGCAGATGGCTTGCAAGCCGTTTAGGAAAGCCAATTATGACGACCATTCAGCTCTCAGAGGCTGTTCAGGGCTTAAGATGATGTCAGATGGTCTACACAGATCTGTGAACAAATACAGAGCAATTTCTAAGCATCTTCATTAGAGATGATGCTTTATCAGTTTTTCAATCTGTTGTATTTGTCTTTAGGCTTCTGATTCCAGTAACTAAAAATTTTGTAATACAAATCTAATCTCTACAGAAACTTTAAAAACTCTTCAAGCATCAAACTCACAAAATCTTTTGACTTTTTTTCTCTGCCTGTCAGCATGCTGAGAACATGGTTCAATTCCCATCAAATCTAGTGGGAAGACTTCACAGCTGGTTTTCATGGTATTTAAAAACAATTTTTCCATAATTTCAGGAGTGGATTTGTAGCGCTTCATGCTTAAACAACAGCAGTATGCTGCTAACAGAAGAATTATTCGCCTTTCTTGTTTTGAAAACAACTGCCCATGCTTAAACAACAGCAGTATGCTGCTAACAGAAGAATTATTAGCCTTTCTTGTTTTGAAAACAACTGCCCATTTAGGTTACTGGAAGCAGCCTTGAAAGGCAGCTAAACTATACATACTTGGACTCAAATTTCACAATCTGTTTTGATCAAGTTAAAATTTGCTGCATTGTCCTTTTTCATAAGAGACCTTGCTCCTACACATGAGAAAATCAGAAAATTTGTCCAGAGGTAAATACAGACTAATTTAGTTTCTCTCAGGTAGCAGGATTAGCTGCAGAAACCTTGAGAAAGTATAACACTGAAAATGAAAATGTATTTACATATAGTTGCATTTCAGAAACCACTAAGGGCACACACAAGAAGGGCAAATCAGTGGGGTCAGTGTATGTGCCTAGCTCTTTTTAAAAGGAAAAAATTGATTTAAAAATCATGTGCAGTGAGCTTTAAGAACTGAATTTGCCAAAGTTCACCACATAACCACATAATACCACTGGATGCTACAACCTGAGATCTAATCTTGCAGAATCTGTTTATGCAGGGCCTGGATCTAATGAATTCTCACTGCCTCCATGTGCGCTTAGCTTGCTAATCATACTCTCCACAGGTAGAGGAAAGCTATCCTTTTCAGGATAAATCCAAAAAATCCCCCAATGGATGCTTTTTAGTGCTATTTTAACAAAATCTCTTTAATGTGACAGATGCAACTTGAAGTTTCTTTCATGTTGATATTTCAGTTCCTTCTTCCTCTTCTAATAGGTCCCAATGAAATAAGCTGAGAAACACAAACAGAGTCTTTGAACCTACAGTGATGAACTGTTTCAAAGCTCCATCAAAGCACACACCTAGGGTATGAGATAAAGGTCTTCTTTTGTAGTTCATTCCTACTTCCATACGCTAGTTCCCTCTAATCATGCAGTGTGTACGTGAAATATAACTTGACAAGTCCTACTATAGCAGATACCAACATCATCAAGAGTCTCCTAAAGGAAAGACACAATATTGCCCAAAGGCTAGTGTGAAAATCCATGTAGCACATTGCAGGTATACTGAGGAACTAAATCAGCACATTATCCAGCAATATAGACTCATTCTGATGTCTTTATAATTTATTGAAACAAGGGAAAAAAGCTTCATTCATTTGCACAAATATTTGGAAGAATACTCAAACCAAGGCTCTGCATTGATAGAGTACAGATGCAGCAGGCCCACTCTTACATGTATTCAAGCATGAACAGACCAGCTCTAAAAATAGACCTGCATAAATCATTCCTGTCACTTGACAAAAATTTATTCCTGTCCTGAAAATTGATGCAAAAATCATGTAGGTTTTTTTTAGTGAAAAGGAAAGAAGTACGAGTTTTCATTGTTCTAATGCACAAGAAAATTGGGTGAAAAGCACCATCTTGTATCGAACTAGTTGGCTAACTTCAGCTGCCAGAGGACTTAATGGGAAATAAACAATTTCAGTTGGTAACTTTTTTTAAGCAGATCTGAAACCCTTGAGACATCTGGTGTTTGCTGCATTCTTGTAAGACTAGAAAAAACACTGGACATAGTTTGTGAAAATTAACAATATTTTCTTAATTAAATAATAAAGATTGATCTTCTGAGGAGGTGAAGAGAGATAAAACCTAAAGATAAGTATTTCTGGAAAGACTCAGTACTTTATATAGCCTCAAGAACACATCCATGACAAATTCCAAAATGAGGACAACAAATTCCCAGAACAGTGGAAAGTGTGAGATAGGAGCTTCAAGACTGAAGTGCTGTGCTGACAAACCTGGAGCTGAACAACAGGAATTAGTTGCTATAGACCTGTAGTGCAATAACCCAAGCATTCTATAACCATGCATTTGTGTAATATAATGTTGTCATTGCTGACTACAGGCCAGAAAGCTTGTGCTTAATTTGGAAAGGGTAGCCTCACTCAGCAGCATCAGTCTTCTCCCTTGTCCTTCCTGTTTTGCTGGAAGAAAAGAAAGTCTTCAAGGCTTTTCTTACTCTCTTCCTTCTCACTTAAGAACCCTCCCTGCACATCTTCCACCTGAACCTCCCATTCTCATGGCAATGGCAAAGCTGTGTATACATCATTGACAACAGACTTGTGTATCTGACTTTTCTCTTTGAAACACAATACTTCCGTGATCTAAAAAGACATCTACGGCTATATTTAGGAAACTCAATTGTACTTATATATTTCCTTAATTCTACTTTAATAGTAACATAACTTCTTAGTTGCCATAACAACACTTTCCCCAGACAGATTCAGTTAAATATAGGGGAGAACTGAGGAGAACAAAGAACAACCTACAGATATTTTAAAATTCCCAACCAAAAGAACCTGCCCCAGGATTATTCTGTCTGCATAGTTCTGAATTTAGTAACTGTTGATCCACTGCAGTTGAGTTGCATCAGCTTCCATTTCTATCTTTTATTATATCCCTTTTTTTAAATAACACCTTGATTTGCTAGCCCAAACACAGCACCCTGGTCTAATTTTGCCTGTTTTTGGACTTCCATATTCCATTTTCCTGTCTGGTATATTCTGTATTTGCTATAGCACATTTTTATTAAGTAAAACCTCTGTGGGAAACAGCTTCTGGGCTACATCTTGGACAAAGCATTTCACCTTTATTTGAATTCAGCAATAACATCTAGAGTGAATAAGCCCTGAAAATGTGCTCTGCTGTTGGGTTTATCAAGTAATCATTGTAGACTCTACAGAGTGTATGTAATAGGTACAGAAGTGAGTAGAGGAAAACAAGCAGAAGCTGTGTTCTGTGTTCCATTCAAATTATACTAGATAACTCATATTCAAATAGAAGCAGTTTTATTGTAAAAAGTACTTAGCTGCTTGCTGAAGCTTTGGAAGCCTAGCAGATTCAGACAAAATGCACTGCTGCAGCAAATGATGGCATTCATGTTCTCTCTAGGTCCAGAGTTGTTAAATTCACACAATCGTCTTTCCAGTATATGGACAAGACAAACACTTAATCTTCTGTCTTTGCTAAGTCAGTTGCAGTGTTTAAGCTTCTACTCTCCAGAGCAATTATCCATTTTAAGACACAATGAGGCCAAGAATTTCCTAATTATATCTTATTATTGTGGTCTTCCTCCATTTTCAAGTTGAATTCTTTTCTCTCCTACATCCCATTCCTGGTTTTCCTGAACACAGGATACCTAAAACACCAGGCTAAATCAGAAGCCACAGAAGGAGAAAAGAAAATAAACAAGTTTGGAAGAAGCTATGGAATACATGATGAATACATTAAAATTTTCATTGTATACACTGAAGATTACACCAACAGCACTAGCTGTGTTTCCTGATGTACAGGCCTGTGCACACCACCAGAATCTGGGGACATTAGTAGTTTCTTTGGTTTTCCTCTTCTCAAATTCTAATCCTAAACAAGGGCAATGAAACAGTATCCACAAGTCTCTTTCAATTCATCACTCCGTTATTTCTCCTTTTCCTTTTTTATACAGAACAGAGCTTTCAGAGACCAACAGATTACTGCCTATAAAGACTCGTGTCCAATACCTGCACATCCTGGAAGTGTCATTGATCAACAAGATTGCTCTCCTGAGTTTCAGCATATGTAGAGTACAGATATCACACAATATTATTTTTTCCCTAGAAGATCAATGCCATGCTGGATGTGCACAGGAAATGCACCACTATTGCTTTCTACTGCCATTTAAATATTTTTATATTAATTTACCTCAGTGTTGAGATGCTACTACTATGTGCATGAAGCCCAAAATTACTTTTAGCAGTGTGTAGATATATCAGTATACTGAAGTAGTGAATTGAATACACCTCATTTGTGTTTGATGTGTTTTCAGGATTTACTAATGAAGTCTGAGCCATACATTCAAGCTACAGAATCCAGTTTAACATTGTAGACATGTCATCTTTAATAAGCCGATAAACAATAGCAGATCCACTATCTTCTCTTATAGGCTCTTAAAATGTTTAGCTATCCTTCAGGAAATTTGCATCTTTTTTAATTTTGAAATTATCAGTTTTCAGCTTCTAGCTACTGAAACTCATTACTCCTTTGACCAGTAAGTTCCCTAATACTTCTTTTCTGTGTTAGTACAAATCACCTCTCAGCTTCCTCTGATAATAAGAATTAAATGAGCTTCTTAGGCCTGTTTTCCAGCCTCAGAACAACTTTTGTTGCCTCTCTTTTAACACTTTGTAGCACTGCTAATGTGCTCCATGCACTTCCTGGAATTATAGTAATCATTTAGTAGGAGTTTGAGGGAATGGTCTGATAGTGTTGGGAGAGGTTTAGATTGGATATTATAAAGAGGTTCTTCACCCAAAGGGTGTTTGGGTACTGGAAGAGGCTCCCCAGGGAAGTGGTCACAGCACCAAGACTGAAAGAGTTCAAAAAGTATTTGGATGATACCCTCAGACACATGGTGTGACTCTTGAGGATGGTCCGATGTAAGGTCCTGTGATGATCCTTGTGGGTCCCTTCAGGCTCAGTATATTTTGTGATTCTGCAAAATGCAGCAACATGTTGTCTACACATATTCTCCTGGCCAAGGACTGTTTTCTTAGACCTAGTTCACTGAAAACTTCACATTGTAATTTTCCTCTTTGGTTATCCTAAATAGATTTTCATCTCTGCTTTCCAGAGTAATTCTTCAGACTCAGATGTATCTCAAAGACAGGGCTGGAGCACCTCCCCTATGAAAGCAGGCTGCGAGAGTTGGGGTTGCTGAGCTTGGAGAAGAGGAAGCTGACAACTTAATTAGAGGACCTTTCAGTACTAAAGGGACTATGAGAAAACTGAAAAGGGACATTTTACAAACCCAGGACAGCAAGTATGAGGTGTCTTACAGAAAAATCTAAGGAAAGCTCAGCCCCTTGATGAGTCTGTGTGATTCCTTGTAGTATGTTTGTCAGCACCTGACTACTTTGAACAAAATCCCCACCTAGGGTAGCTGTATTTCCTAATGTCAGAATTCTGCTCCTCAGCAATCATATACATTTCCTCTGTAAAGCTGGCACCTAAAGATGTGCTTTCTCATGTATAATCTAATCCTAAATCTATTCATACTGCATGTTTTTCAAAAGCTCAGTGCAAGTGCCCTCCTCTGTGGAGTCTCCCACAGGTCTGTATATTTGTAGTCAACTTTCAAATTTTTCTTTGCAACCTACTGGGGTTTTGATTCTAACAATTCCACTTGCCATTGAACATTAGCAGTTTCTAACAATGCCATATGTTGTGTAGACTGGTGACCTCCAGTCTCAGACACACCACAGTGAAAGGACAGCAGCAATACTATTTTGGTATTTCTCTTCAGCCAAATCCTGCACTAACTGAAGTTCAAAAGCAAGCTTAACTAGATAGTTAAACTACTAATAGAAAGGAGTAATAAATCTAAGCAAGCAGGACTGCATGAGTGAACATGGCTCAGAGCTGACAGATTTAACATTACTATGAAGAAGATAGCTATATACATTTCAGTCAGCTAGAATTTATAGAGGTCTTTGTCTTCTGTTCATTAAGAATTGTGATCATGGAATTTCACTCAAAGTATGTTAAAATTCTGCATCACTGTAAAACACTGTTGTTTGTCCACTAGTTAATAAAAAATCTCCTCATGCTGGAGATTTAACATTCATTACATATTTGGCTGGTATGCACCAGTCCTCATATGATTTAAAGATTTCTTGCACTTTGTCAGCACATGGTGTTTCCAGATACTGCTTCAACAAAGACAGTCATTGCTGAACAGAGGAATGCACTCCTAAATGGTAGTACCAGGCAACAACAAAATTTCAAGAAAATTTCCTTTGCCATCTTTTTGAGCAACTGAAGCTTAGTAAAATCAAAGTTAAAAGTTGGTCTTCCAAGGCACAAGATGCAGTTTAAAGGAAGCTGGGAAAAATGCTTTGACTACATGCCTTCAAAAGCCAGCTTCCAAAAATAAATGTCCAGCCTCAACATTAGACATATATTACCTAAAATTAATAAGTCCTAGAAACAGAAAGCTGTTCTGAAACACAGTAGTTCAAAAATATCACGAATAATGACCAAAAGCTGAGTTGGTGTTAAATACACATTCAAAGTACAAAAATCAAACAACACAAGTTCTCAAGAATCTGTATACTGCCTGTCACGTGAAAGGGGGGAGAGACAGAAATCCAAAGATTTCTAGTCCTACTAGTATTAATCTAAAGTTAATAGCTATAAGCGTCCTCGGAACAATCAAAGCTTTATGAACCCAGCACTGCCTGTCAAACACTGGACAGAACACAGGCTAGAAAGATTTCTGACCTTCCTGTGAGGACCACACTTAAGCCAGGGAGAACACAATAGCAATAAGTGTCTCCAGAAAGTCAGAGCTTTGTGGTTCCAACACTGCCTATCAAACTAATGACAGCAAGGTTGGAAGGATCTCTAACATCTGCTATGAGACCACACTTAACAGCAAGAAAAGAACTTTCCCCACAACAGCTCCCAAAATAACTTTTATTAATACAAGTATGTGACAGTTATTATGGGGTTTGCATTGCCAGTGATAACATTTAGCTGCAAGACTGTATTTAATTGATAACAAAAGACTCCAAAAGAAACTAGCACAAAACACATTTTACAGAGACAAGCACACCAAACTTAAGTTTGAATACAGCAGTATATCCCACTCCCACAACAAAAACTAGCAACAGAAAACTAACTATAAACATAAAACCACAAACACATAAAAACCCAAAACATGTATCTAGACTCCCCCTCTGTAACACAAAGCAAAAGGAAAGAACAGAGCTGCTTCTCATCAACACACATGTTGAAAAAGAACTGCACACTGCAAAGGAACACAACAACTAATATAAAGTAAGATATATACTTTTTAAGTGGCAAAGTGTAAAGCAAGTTACTGTTATTAGTATTAAAGTGGCAAAACACAGTAAATAAGGCGCTTAAATGAGGCCCTTATAGAGTAAAAATCAAAGTAGCTGTAAGCATAAGATAGACTGTATAAAAGAGTAAAGTATAAGATATAAAGTATAGAAAGCACATCGTTTCTCACCCCTACATTGTCCAAAGAGGTGGGAGGAGGCAGGACTAGCTGCTCGCAGCTACCCCCTCAGAGATGATGGCATTATGCCCAATCTCTTTTTAGATCTTTTATTTTCCTTTAGGTGGTTTGTGTGACTACAGTCCATACTTTGGGGGTGATAGACAGATGTGTGAGGGGTGGCTCCTTGGTTCTCTGCAGGGTGCCACAGGGTGCCACAGGGTGCCACAGGGTGTGGTGAAGAAAAGCCATGTCATTCCATAACACTCCATACTTCAGTAACCACATAAATTTAGCACTTTCAGGGAGACACTGGAGTCTCTTTGTCCTGTAAGCATCCCTTCAGGAGGGCTGAGGCATTTCCCTCAACTCATCAAGATATTATCAGGGCCATAACTCCACAACTACCTATATATATATGCTTTAAAACATGTGAAATGTGTACAGTCTATGAAAGTTACAGCCATCTTAATCAAGTTCACCCATTGGTGCCAGTAATTCCATAGAAAAAATTACATGGCAGAATCGTATTTTTGTATGACTTCATTATTAATCTTGTGAAAAGAAATCGGGAGGGCTTTTAAAAATTGTTTTAAAACACTCCTGAGCATGGTCTCTCCATTAGCCTTTATTATACAATGCAAGTTCTGAGAAGATTTAGATAAATTGCATTACCATAAAAGAGAACTTTTGTCTCATTGTATCACTGTCTCCTGAAAGCAGTCTAATCCAGACAGTTAAAATACAAATTAAATTCTAGACAGAATAAAGTAAACAGAGCACAATATTTGTGGGGTTGGGTGGTGGGGAGGGCGGAAGCGTGGAATCAGTTCATTCTATTAACAATGCAACTAACAGCATTCACAAGTCACCACAAAGGGTGATGTGTTTATGACAGTGGGCCAATAAGCAGTCTGTGATTATCTGAAACAGTTATATGCTATCTAGTTTGTCTTTGCTAAGTCTTAATGGTGGAGAATACAACAGATCAGTATGCACCAGCCTTTGTCATCGTATTGCTATTATGGGGTGCTATTGTATGGGAAGGAAAGTAACACAGTGGTTGCATCAATTCAAGAGACAGTGGTTCAAGCTAAAACCTACACAAATACCATATAATACCAATAACAATACCAATACCATACATACTATGCAATGCAATACATACATAACATAAAAAACATGCAACTCCGTACAATATCACACCATCCAAAACTGCACCATACACCACCCAATAAAAAATACATTGTACCAGATCATAAAACGCATACCCCTCAAATTATAGTATACAATACTGCTATGGGTTTGGCTAAGTATGGGCCTAAATTTAGGTTTTGGATTTTAGGGTAGGTCTGGCACTGTCAGCTGACTTGAGCTGACTTCTTCTAGCCAATAGTATTGTATTCCACACTATATTCCGACATCATCTCAAAGGGGTAAGAGCCAGTGTGGGAGTGACTTGGTCAATTGCTTCACAGCTGTGTTCTAGGAGGACACACCATGCCGTCCCAGGAGGGATGGGGAGGACCAGGCCTAGAACACTGGCTCACCACCATGTTATCTTAGGGAAATAAAATGCTTGTTCTTAGTCTTTCTGCTTAAGTCTGTCTTTCTGGGGATTGAGTCTCTGGAGTGATTTGTAGTTAGAATGGTAGACTTTGTGTTTACTGGGAAGTGGGAAGTTATTTCTTGTTATTTCTAACTTGTGCGTATGTTCCATTGTAGTTACTTATAGGTTTTAGGAAAGGAAAAGAAAGGTCTCTTCTGTGCGGTGTGGAGGGAGAGGGAGGGAGAGACAAAGAGTTCCATCCGGTTGCAAGGGCAGAGAATCTTCATTTATTCAAAAAAGGTATAGGTATTAACAGACCCTTTGGGGGCGGTCCCCGGGTCTGGCTGGATTGGGTGCAAACTG
>JAWWEV010000095.1:29898679-29915802 GCA_035583235.1 Hafferia zeledoni
ATTAGGAGAGACAAGTATCACCTGACTTAAGTAACCAAAGAAATATTTCATACCAGATGATGCAAACCTGAGGTATTACAGTAGAGTAGGAGGAGTTTCTCAGTTCCATCATGTCTACAGTGGAGGCAGGACACGCTGCACCTGTTCTGCTGTCCTGGGCCTTGCTCCTGCCACTGCTACATCGTATTTTGTTTTAGTTTCAGGGAAGTAAAAACATTTTATTGTTATGCTCTCTCTTTTGCCTTGCTGGGTGTCTTTTAGAGTATTTAATGAATCTAGAGTAATGAAACCTCTTTTCAGTAAAAAATAGAAAATTGTTATATCTGACTTGTGTAAGTGTGTGTTATAGTGTAGTTTTCTCTTAATTTTCTCTTTTCTGTATAAATATATATAATTAGTTTGAGTTTAAACCTAGTTTGAGTTTCCAGAACGTTTTTCAACTTTCTCCCTTTTCTTTGCAAGGGCAGGGAGGCTCTAGCACTCTGTGTTGAGCAGTTGACATTTTGCCAGCTCAACCCAAGACACAGAGAAAACCTACCAACAAGACAGATTTATATCGTAGGTGAAATACATCCAAGGAAATCACAGCATGGAACTGAAAATCTGATCGGCCATCTTGCTTCGAGCATTGATAATTCAAATAGTTTCTGGGTTCGCCGCTTTAAAAAATTATTAGGAAAGCCATCAATGAAGTAAAGCTACACAGCTGATATTGTCCCTTGTTTGAGCAAGTCCCTAATAATTTGATAGGTATAACATTTGTTTTTGTTCCCTAACAAGCAGATATTCTAGAGATACTTTATGCATTCATGTCTCAAAATTGTCCCTGATTTTTTTTCTGTCCAGCAACCACTTTAAGTCTCAGAGGAATAGTCAACGCGCCCTTTCCCCTCCTCCCCATAATAGCAAGTTTCCATTTTCGACCCATAAATACTTTTAAAGGAGTATCTTCTAGAGAAACAAGAACTGGAGCCTTTTAAACTTAAATTTCCAGCTACTGCAATATTCCCTGGAGTGCTTCTATTCTGTGGGTTAGAATGTTTTCCGCATAGCAGAGATTAATTATTGGACAGTGACTCACTGGGACACTTGGCTGCAGTGTGTTGAATTTTGTAACAGGAAGGAAATTTGTAATTTTCTAAGATGAAGACACAATGTGAACTGTTTTGCCTTTTGCACTATGCAACAAACCTCACTGCAGAATTTCACACATGGTTGTCTTTAAATAGGAGAACTACATCTTATGCTGAATGCAGAGATATCATCATAGTCAATCATCAAAACTTTGTGACATAAGCCTAAAAATTAATTATTTGCTCTAGAATAAATTATGCAAGGAAGACCAATTTTATGCTTGAAGAGCTAATGGCTTTCTATGTCCACAGCAAACCCTCAGACACACACACAAAATGTTTACCCCCTTGGCTCATACAGAGAGCTCTCTGGGAGGTGTGTGATTCTAGGGAAAGCAAAAGGATGCTCTCAATCTCCATGGCACAGATGCCTCACATCCTCACTCTCAACATTGGCCAGTTTTCAACACTGGTGAGACAGGACCCTTCCTGCTTCCTCTTTCCAGTTCTCACTGTAGTCATTTGCACAAGCAAAGCCTCCACAAAGAGGTGTATTTAGCCCTTGCCTGTGTTTCTTGCAGGCCTTCAACAATGCCAAGTGGGTGGAAAACAGAGGTGGTACTCAATAACTGCTCTGCACCAAAATGAATGTCTACTTGTCAGTCCTATTCATCAAGAGCATATAACGATATTGCTACATGCTTTCTTCCTTCTAGGGACCCTTTTTATTTGCTAGCAACAAAGAGAATTTATTCCTTAACTGCTCTATATTTAAGGTTCATATTAAATAGTAAACTGATGTAGCCCCCAAGAAATCTTTTATTTTCTATTGTATTTGTCTAAGAAATAAAAAATTGCCACTGCAACACCACCATTTTTCCAGATAAGAAATTAATTGCTCAGAAAGGGTTACTACTTCTGTTAATAGCAGGTAACTAGGGCTTGGTTTTAATACACTCAGCAAATTTGTTGAAGAAAGACATACAGGCCCTGTCTCCCACTCCACAAATATCCATTTAGTGTAAAGATTTGTGTATATTTGGATTATTCATAGCTTTCTGGATTTTGTAAGTGGCATTTCATTGTTTTGAAGGCCAATTTTTCTTTCTGTATATAGCATTCACCAGCAGAGCTCTTATGACCAAGATCATGGGTTAAAATCTGTGGCCTGTGCAATAATGCAAATAGTTTACAATCCACTTACAGGCAAAGATTCCCAAAGGAACATTTTCCTGTCAGAGGCAAATATCTGAACAGCACCAGAGCCCTATGCTGTCTGTTTCCCTCCTGTTGTAAGGGACGTTCGATAACTCATGCAAAAAGGAAGAGGCTCTCATGATTCTCCACTAACACAGAACCCTTAGAAGATCATTAGTTATTTGCTTTAGGGACAACTGAGGCTGAGAATAAAGGACCCAAGCTTGCTCTGAGATACAACTAGTAAAGAATTTTCCAATAAAACTAAGGTCTGAGAGGCTTTTTTAAACAAAACAAACAAAAAAAATATTTTGATTTTTTTATTACTTTGTAATGCCCGACAGAAGTTACTTGGTAGATATCAAACAGCCTGTGCATCTCTTTGCAGACACAGGGTGGCAAATGAGTCCTGGCAGGCAAACCAAGCAGCAGCCTGCATGAACAGGGCCAAAGGATACACTTCTTATAAAGTAAGAACTTGATCCCAAATACCCTTTAGCATCAAGCCAAGATAAAGCTCAAAACTGCTCTTCAGTTTTGGCACAGACTTGAAAGCTGATGAGCGGTCCTTCAATTTCAAACACTTTTGTCCGTGTGTCAATGCCTCTGGCTCAGGGCAAATGACAGAGTCACAAGCCACATTGAGCTGAGGACTGTCAAAAAATGGGAAGACGAGAGATCTTTACCTGAACCATATCAGGGAAGTGGCAGTACCTGAAGCTCCAGACCTTCCCAAGGTTACTGTGTGATCAGGCATCACTAAATGTGCTAAATGACTGTGTCTTACTAGTTGCAAGCTGCTGAGAAAAAATATTCATTAAGCCCTTGTAAAACAACCTCCGGTTAAACATCTGCAGAAGAGGCATAAGCTCAAGTGTTTTGCCTTTAAACTGCAACATGCCCGGTAAACTGCACATGTTAAAGGGCCATCATCTTCAGCTCCTAGCACTGATGCTGACATGCTCTGCAGGTACAGCAAAAGACATAAGGCAGTGCTGACTTAAAAACTCTCAAAACCAGTGAGCTTTTGCTCTTTTAACAGGCTTACACCCTGGAAGGCCTTAGCTCTATCTTGAATAATTAACTTGGTCTTATAGTCAAGTCTTCAATGAATAGGCATGACTTAAAGATCTGTCAGTTAGTACAAAATTACAGACATGCCTCTCTTTTTTGTCTACTTCAGAAAAAAACCTGGCTGCTGAGAAAACACCCACCAGCACCACACGTACCACCCAGTGCCCAGCAGCTTAGGAAAATGACGGCAAATATTTTAGGAGACTGTTTCCAGAGCACATATAGCACTGTAGAAGACATCAGTGCAGTACAGTGCTTGTGAAGAAATAGCTGAAGCCACCTTCATGAGTAAAAAAGTAAAATTTGTGTTTGGAAAGCTACTCATACTTTGCATATGGCCTAACTGATAGGACATTATAGCATGTATCCACAGAGGTCTTTCTGAAGGACCAAGACCAGAGTCCAAAACTCCTCAAACTTCTAACTTTACAAGGTGGACCCTATTTTATCATTTCCTTACAGATGATTACTTGAACTCACATAAAGTCTCAGACATAAGAAGTACATTAGATAAGCTCTTGGTGCTAACTAAGCATGCTATGAGCTTCTAATTACTTAGAAGCTTGATACAATGTTCTTATGTCAGTGTTGGTGCTACTGTGTACTGTTTTCTTTTAATGGTTCATATAAGATCCATTTCTTCCCATTTAGGAACCTTGTACAGAAATCTTTTGCTACAGCTCTGTTGGAATACAAACTGCAGAACACTGGGGCCCAGAAAGGCTTCCAGATGATGAGGCTTAATCAAGCTTGCAGACATCGCTTATCTCCTGTCTTTTGCATTTGAAAAAGAAATGCAGTCTGTGTGTGTTCCTTGCTCTGTATCAAGACCTGTTTTGAAATAGTCTTTGTTCCCCTCTCCCTTGTGTTCATGAATAATAGATTAGCTTTAGATATCTGCTCTCTTCAGGATAAACAAACAGTAATCCCTTAGTTAGCCTGGATCCTCCCCTGTTTAACATAAAACCATCCCCTTAATTATACTAACCCTGTATTACACTGGAAGTTTTTACAATAAATTATCTTTATTCTTTCCTGTAAATAAAGCCCATTTTTTACCATTACACAGCTTAAAAGAGGAAGTTTGGCAAATTAGGTGAAATAAAATATGAATTGTATTACTTTGCCACAAACCACCTCAGATAGGCCAATTCTAAGCTACAGAAAGACAGTCAGTTTACCTTACCAGAGGAAATTATTGAGGGACACCAAATAGACCCATCACCTACTTTGATGCCAAGGGTTGGAGTAGAGTGGTTATTCCTGTGAAGGAGGGCATGTTTTCATCTTCTGAAAGCAACCGACCTATTCTGCAGAGCTGTTTCTCTGCATATCCATACTAGCACATCTATGATGGGTGGCTGCAAAGGTGCAGTCCCGCCACTGGCGAATTCTCAGCTCATTCTGCATCCCAAGGAAGCTTTAAACTGTCTCAGAGCAGGGAGCACCGTCCAGCTGCACTGTCTGGGACATACACACTTTACTATAAAATACATATTAAAAACCAAAACCAAACATAATTTACTTCATTGCAGGAACTCCTCAGTGCTAGCAAATATTATCACAGATTGAAGTGCCCAAAGCAAAAATAGATGTCTTCAAGTGCTAGCTGCATAGAAACTGGAAATGATTTGAGGTAGCAAGTTTTTCTATTTACAGAGTTCTTTGCATATTGAGTTTGTGATCCTTTTCTCTTTGATTTTGGTGAGTGTTTTTCCACTAAATTTAGTGGATGCAAGAGCGAGTCACTGAAGTGGAAACTGCTTGAGATATGCAATGCTGGTTTAGCAAAATAGTAAATGACTCCTGTAGTGTGAAGGAGTTACCTTTTCCTTTAAATGTATATGGCTGTTTGTTTTTCTGCACAGGCTTGTATTCTTTTAATATTCACTTCTCTTACCTCAAAGAAATTTACCTAAAAGTAATTTTCAATAGTCAAATGAGAGACCTGAAAAAAACACATTTCATTCCAAAACCAACAGTTCTGCAGATTTCTAACAGCATGTTTCTGGCTAATCAAGTAGGAAATGACAAATGGCTAGCCATGCCTGTGCTGGATATACTTTTGCCCTTGCCCTTGAGGAGGACTTTTCCAGACATAGCAGTGAAGTAAGAACCTCTTCTCTGCAGCACAGAGTAATGCACTATTCAGAGAAGCGGGTATCTTTCTTAGTCAAGCTAATGTGGCTCACATATGGGTGCAATTATTTTTCCATACCAACTGCTAAATGGATCTCTCAGTTTTAAAAACATGTTCCTCCAAGATGTTATTATAAATACTAAGTGCCCCAAATAATAAATAGCCAAATCGCCTCCAAGTAAAAGACACCCTAGATCTCACTTCTTCTCTTGTGCCTGTTCAGTGGGCATTTTCCTTTCCCCTTCTTGAGAAGACTGGTTGAAAAGGAGCAGGGGAAATTTTACTGCATCTATAGCCTCTACCTCAAATATGGAAAATCCATGGGAGAAAGTAGTTGGACTCCACAACCAGGCAGGGTTTTGAGATTTGGGAGTTTTTTGTTGGCTTCTGAAACTTGCAGCAGAACTGGCTGATGGAAACTGACAGTATTAGGAGTTCACAAAGGGATCAGTCATGGCCCGGTACAGCAGGTCCTTAAAGAGCTGTTACAGGAAACAGACAAGGATGTAACTTTTCACCATCCTAACTCAACAACACTGGATGGCAGGGGAAGATGAAAGGAAGGAAGCATGGGAAGAGGTAGGACTCCCACATTTCAAGGAGCCACAGACAGTGCCCTGTCTCAGCCTGGGCTAATCCCCCCATGCCTCCTTGTAGAGTAACACAGTGAAAGGTGCAAATGACAGCTCCAGTGAGAGTGACAGTGGTGCTGTCTTAGGTGTGGAGTCAATAACCACACATTAGAGACCTACAGCCTTCTGCCCCAGAAACACACCATCCCACCCCTTTGGTCTCAGGCTGGACCCTTATTGGAGTGGATCACATAGATGTCTCACAAAGCCACCTTCATGGATGCAGAGGCAGACCAGACAAAGGTATGAATTTCTCCTCACCATGAAGAAGCCAGGACTTTCCTCTTCAGTGTTGTTTCTTCAGCAAGTCTTTTCAGTGGCAGATGAGTCAGGATGTAATGAAAGACATTCACTGCATGCATCTCTCTATGCTTGTGTCACCACTTTATGAGGCCTGAGAAGGACATTCTGCAGACACAAAACCAAGTTTGTTGCATAGCAGGAGAAGGCTGACAAGAGAAACAGCAAAATCCATTTTGCTTATTCTACTGGCATGTCTTGAACTGACTCTTGGTTTATGCATTCATAGAAATCTTGGTAAATGTGTTTGGGGGATGACAGGAATACATACAGGTTTTGGCCCATTGTTCAAGATGCTGTGAGGAAAATTTCAGACATATTTTGGGATATTTCATCCCTTTTGATTTTCTTGCAAACTGCATTGAGAATACTCACAGCCTTCCCCTTAGGCGACATAGAAGCATAGCTAAACCCTTTAACTATTAGTGGTCTGAGAAAGTTTACATGGCAATGGCACACCTGTACATATTGAAGCCAAAGTCCAATTTTCTGACACTACACAAATGCTGATATGATATGGTCAGCACAGTTGCAGATTGGCTTTCATCCAATGTTTTATGAGGTGATTTCAACCAGTACTAGATTCTATCAAAAAACTGGTAGAGTCTGCCTAAGAGTCTTTTTCTCAATGATGAACACTGTGGGCTCATACACTGTCTATTGATGAAAATGGGATAAGAACAACAGTATTAGAGAAGGTTCAGATCTCCAAACACACTTGGGTTTGATTACATTGGGATACATAAATTTGATTCATTGAACCAGAGAAATAAAGGCTACATTCTAATCTTTTTACCTTGTCATACTTGGTGATTGGTCATACACAGGACTTTAACCAAACTGATCCTTAATTCTGTTAAAAAGATTTGAGAATAAAATGCTCATCTCCCTTCCCCTGACATGTCTGGGCCCATGAGTGGAACACAGCAGGGATGTTATCTGGCAAATTAAAATAAAGAAATTCAAATTCTAAAGTATTTTTTTCTGGTTTCAGAGCCACAACTTTCCTCTATTAAATATGATTGTGTATTTCACAGAGAAGGAAGAGAGGTTCCTGCATGTCTAAAGCTGCCCTTTTCACCTGGATATTAGTGAAATCAAACTGCACATGAAGTTTATGCAAACAGATCACAGTCTGATTTCATTGCTCAGAAAGTTTGGGTGCTTATCAATCTACACATCTCTTTGCTTCCCGGCATGTACACAGACTCTTGAGGCATGCCACAATCACAGATGTTTCATATACCTTGACATGCAACTTCTAAGAACGATGGTGCTCTTTTAAAATGCAAGAACAAGGTCAGATTTTTACAAGATGCCAGGAAGTACAGTAAGATCCTCTATGCCTGTGGATTGTCTCTTCTTCTTTTGCTATTTCTATGTTTTCCCCTTTTAAAACAAGTTATTTTATTGTCTTTTATTATTATTACATCCCTAAAATCTCCTGCAATCCCCAAAACTACAAGATGTACATTTGGAAGTTGATCTTAGTGGTATTTTTAAAGTAACAACAATATGCAAACAACCCGAGATGGCAGAGAGAGCTTCTCTTTGTGCACTTAGATTAATGGAAATCTGCTCCCTAGGGCAAGAAAACCAAGTTTTAGTCAGTGGGCAACCTCTGTAAGAAGTTACTACATTATCTTCCCATCCATGGTGATAACTAAAACAAATTTTATGTCCCAATGGTGCTCAAAAGTGTTAAACAATGTGCTCTGCACAGCACAGCATAGAGCAAGAAGATACTGTCTGTCCCAGAGTGTTTCTACTGCTTCCAAACATTTCCTTTCTCTATCTACAAACACTTCAGGTAAGTATTCAATCTTTTCCTCCATGTTTCTAGTTCTCTTGGTTGTAGCCATAGTCTCTTCAAAATTATGTGGTCTCATAAAAAGCCTTTTCAGTCACTGTCCATAATATACCACAGTAATTTCTGAACATTGACCTTGGTCATCTTTGTTTTGAAGGCAAGATCATCTGTCCTTTGGCAACTGAACAAGCTCAACTCAGAGGCAGCTTCTGCTTCATCTCTCTCCTCCTAAATTGTCTTGAAAAGTTGCTATTAACTGCAGCAAGGAGAGCATCAATCAGTACAACTGCAGTCACTATTTCACATCAAACCTTCCTTCCCAAGTAAACAACCAGAAAGGTCCAATTTTCGTTTAGCTATTTTGACTTAATTTGTTTGCACTACTTCTCCTAATGTTTTGCCATTCAATGAATATCAAATAGCTGGAACCGTTGCCAAATGTACTTGAATAAGTCAGGATTTGTTTGATCACTACCTAAAAGACAAGGTTATTTTCTTGGTTCAGGAAAAGATAGAGAAATAAAAAAATTAGATATTTATATCTAAATATTTTAAATGAGACCATTTAGTGGTAATAACTATGAAGATTTGTTAAGATATTAAAGAACGCTTTTTCTTTCACCATGCTTTGAAATAGTTTCCTCTGTTACACATAAATGAAGTTTGCATGTTCAACAATTAAGCCCGTAGGTGATACAGAGTTAGTTTTCTTTTTGATGATGAACATATCCCACTACAGAGCACAGACAGGCTGTGTAAAGCATTATTGATTGGGGGTTTAACCCCTAACTTTACAAATATTTTCAATTCCTGGAAAAGATGGTCTGACCTGAAAAAAGAATTCTTCACATTTCCTCACACCAACAACAGTTTGTGAAGCAGCAATGTGAGCTCCTCATTTTACTAGGATGTCTCACCCTTCAGCTGCCAGGTCTCTGCAGGACCTAGAGGAATGAGTCAGATTTTGTAGAATACATTCATCTGCAAAGTCTGCTGAAAAGGAGACCCATTCACATCTAGTAAATTTGTATTGGTTTCTGTAATGTAAATTTATGCCTGTGAACTGATTGAGACTGTCAAAAGATTTCATATGGGCCACCACATGAATCATATAGACACTGTGTCACTGATGAGGTTATAAGAATTAAAATAAGTAAGTTGTTATTACAGGATCTTGTGGCCATTCAGTCCCAAAACAAGCATACCTAAGTATCTTAGAACAGAATCTCAGCCAGCTCGTTACAGATTCAATTTCCCTTAGTACATGAGTATAAATTAATTCAGGTATTGCAATCAAAATAAATACTAACAACTGGTATTAGCACACATACAAAACAAAATTGAAGTACCTATGAATTATCAAGTCATTCTTTTACAGTAGTTCACAGAGCACCAGAAAGTTCTCTCATTTTGTACATATTATTCAGAATATAAGCTAGGATCCTTTCCTCTGGAAAGATCTTAACCTGACAGAAATCTACAAATTTCAGTACGAGTAAAATAGTATTAAAATGCAGTAACTTTCTCCTTTACTTCAACTATTTCCAGATATATAAGAAGACCATGGAAGAGTCTAGTATCCTTTAGTTATACGGTAGCAATTTGATTGCCCATCAAGCACTATAGAGTGAAGATGAAAGGTGTGCTGCTGTATTTTATAAAATTCTTTCTTTCTTTCACAGAGAGTACATTCAGTTATTTAATAAATTGTTGTGGGCAGAACAGACACCTGCTGACTTTTAAAATATCAAATTTGGCTTCTTGTTTTAGCTTTCTGATACTTGTCTGGTGAATCTTGCCACTTGTAGTGAAGCTGTGTGTATTATGCTGCACTGTGTCAAGAGAAAAACACTGAGACCAAGAACAAGTTCATATTGATGAGCCACAGAAGGCAAATACAACAGCTTCAGTTATTACATGAGAAAGAATAGTTTTTCTTTCACATGCCTGCAGGCAGAGAGATGTGGAGCAGTAATCCCTGGAGTATATTAACCTTTTATTTTTGAAACTAAAAAATATCTACAAGAATCACATGATAAAACAAGGAAGTACATAATTATACAGAAGATGACCCACATATCCATATCTCAATATGGATGGTAACTCAACCCTAAGATGTTTGGGACTTTCTGACTTCCCCGTTCAAAAGAGAAAAGGTTGCAATTTTATTTACTTTTTTAAATTGTACTGTTACATTTCTGTCTTCTGTATCCATAGATGCCTTTCTTGCACACCCACCTCCTTGCAGTTCTCATCAACTCCAAAACTGGAAATAAAAATATATGAAAATTGCGATCACTGGTAGCAGGTACATATCAAAGATGAGAAAAGATGGTCCTAAATCAACAAGGAGCATGAGAATGTAGCAGAAGGAGCAAACACTGTGTGTTGGAGAGAAATCTTGACAAAAGGATTGACACATGCCAGCACAGTGACCTATTCTAGACAAATGACAAGCTTGCTTTTCCTCTCATCATCACTCATGTCCATCACAATCCGTCTGCTTTGTTAAATTTGAGTTCTTCAAAGAACTTGACTGTGGATACACAGCTACAGATTACAGACGTGACGTAATCTGAAGCATAATGGTGCAGGATGTTTTTTTGACAAGACAGACAAAATAATAGGTCTCTCTCACTGGGAGGGTTTGGGGCTTTTCTTAGTGAAAGGGTTATTTTTAGAAAAAAATGTACAATCATTTCACAGGTTTTTCCTGTATCTCATCTTTTGAAGAATACTTTATCCAAAAATCAACCATGGCTATAAACTGGAAATTGACATGGCCCCATAGGCTATGCTCAGGCCCATCAGATGGAATTCTGGCACTGGAAGAAAATTGCAGTTTGGATGAATGATTCACAGCTTGCAGATGTATACTGACAATGATAGTTAATGAATAGCAAAGGAGTTTACTAGGAATTAAATGCTGTATCCATGAAATTTATCAAATAATCTCATCTCCCTGTAACATATACTGGATCCGAAGTGAGTATGCTCTGCTCTAAGTCAGTGAGAGTTTGCTGTGTGTTAATCATCATGCAAGTTTCCCCTCTACAGAAATTAAAATGGACACTAGGAATGTTACACATGTGTTAGAGGGTTGTCACAAAATAAGTGTTTGGGAGACAGCCTCTGAAGTCACTCATGAGAACTGTAACTTCTACCAGAAATTATCTGTCAAATTAGACCACTGACCTGTCTACAATCTAATTATTAGATACTCATTAAAGAGAGGATTAGTCAGCCAAAATCTACTCTTGGACAGAAAAAGATATAGAGTCTGAAGCATTCTCTAGGAATTTATGACCCTTGTTATTCACTGTAAGGTCATGTTTTTTAATCTGCTCTGATTTGGAAAAATTCACCATGTGAATAGACTTAAATCTTAGATCAATGCTTTGACTTTGCTAAGGTCAATGGACTACCTATTAAATGAAATCTAAGATGTCCAAAAAGTCCTTTTCCTTATTATTCTGAATGAGGAAACTACAGTTTTAGTTTTCAAAGTGATTTGAAGGAATCTACTCAAAAGCAAATAAATGCCAAACTCAAAAGAAAATAAGAGGCTCTATCTTTATGGAGATAAAAACTCTTTTGACAAAGCAACTCTTTTTCATAACTCACTGATAGCATCTTATATACTGAGGAAATATATTATATGTGTGCAGGTCTTTTAAAAATATTTCAATACTGCTGTCTTTAGCTCTGAATCTGCCTTTCAGAAGCACAGTTTAATTTACAGTGTTCCGTGGCAGGTCTCAAAGTTCACATGGCTTATGCCAAAGTGCATTCATATCAGGTCACTACCATTCTGTACCTGCAGTTTAACTATAGAGCTGTGGGAAAAAAAAAAAAAAATTGAATCCTTGTAACATTAGGGATACAAAATCAAGTCACCATAGTTTACTCTGAAGCCCTAGTGACAACTGTACAGATATATTGAAAGTAATGGAACTGCATGGATGTCATTTTGGAGAATACTTCATCTCCCCACGTACCTTTGCAGGTTACATAAAATGTCTGGATTGCCCAGAATTACTTCAGAACAAGCCCATTCACATCAACACAGTAAAACACAATCCAATGCTGAAGTACCTCTAAACAAGTAATGCAACCCTTTAAAACTTGCTGGCCGAGTCTTGACTATAAAAGCTACCAAGGACAGAAAACCTTTTGGTTATATTCAGGGCAAGTGATAAGAAAGGACAATGGGCAATACAAAATTAATGATGGTTTTTATCTTCTCACTTAGATACCAAATCACAGAGATAAAGTTTTTCAGACAGAGCAATATTTGCTGAGATCTGAAACAAATAATCATGTAGGTCATCTTGGAGACAAGAAGAGTGTCATTTTAATTTGTACCAAGGTAAAAAATAAATGAAGTGCACCTCATCAAGTGACAGCAAAGCACACAATAAAATAGAGGAACGGGTGGTGGATCCTGGGGGAATAGAACAAAATGGAATAAGGGAAGAGTCTTAGGCAACTGTAGCAACAACAGTTGCGCATTTTAATTTGACTGTGACAATCTGGTCATAGGCCAGGGACAGCCACCCTTTCACTCTGAATAGCCCAGAACAGCCATGATTATATATTGAACAGGTTATTTTTCCCATTCCTGACAAGACTCAGCATCAGTTTAGCCATGTGACTAGTTGTGGAAACACCATGGACAAGTTATGAACAGTGCATTAATAAAGGACAGTAAATCTAAAGAGCATTACCGCTATTACTGGAGGGCTGATTTTGAGCTCTAAGTTTAGGTGGTTTGCAAGATGTGGCATGACTAAGCAATAGCTGATGCATAATGTAGTATCATAATTCTGGCATCCATTAATCAATCAACTATGGCCTTAACTGAAAGCTCATTAAATTCAAAAAGGAATGAAAAAAACCCCAAACCTGAAAAAATTCTTAGTGAAGTGGAATCAGTTTTGAAATACTGCTTGACTTTACTGTTCTGGGTTCAGCCTATATTCTCTAGGCACATGCTTTGAAGAGACAAAGCCAAAGAGAACACAGTGTGTAGGACCATGAACCCAGCCCACATCTCAGAACCTGGTGCAGGGATGGCAGAAGATTGCCAGCCTTCCACTGCATCCAGCCACGTGTCTCTCTACCACATCACATCTCCTTTCTTTTCTCACAAAGCTGAATTGAAGGGAGGCACTGGAGATTACCCAGGAAAGAACAACTTCTGTCCAACCAGGGCCCAGAGAAGCAAGAACAGTTTTGGAAGCAGAAGCAATTGTCACTGGACTCAGGATTTTTGAATATTTCAATTCCACTTGCCTCCAGGCTCACTGCTGTAGCGCAATCATCGTTCTGTTTGATGCTCTACCTCATTGATCTTGGATAAAGCAGTTAGTGAGGTAAGCCTTCAGGTTTGGTATTGAAGCAACAGGGAAATCTTACTTCTAAACCTACTCCTTTGTTCCCCCAGTGCAGGGTGAGCTTAATTTGCATATGGGTCTGTTGTTTAAATTAAAGATAAACCCAATGAGCAAATGCCTATAAGCAGAAAGTAGACCTTTACTTTTAAAAGGACATTAGTAAGGATAAATTAAACTGAGAGAGGTCAGACCAAGCATATGAATTATAGATAAACCTGTAGGGAATTACAAGAAAATTTACTGCTGCAAGGTTTTGGGGATAGCAGGTGTCAAGCTGGACTCAGAAAATATGTTAGCTTCCTGTTTCTAATTCAGATAATCACTTCCTGCCCTCAAGAAACCTAGAGATAACTTGGCTTGTAAGCACTGGTTGGTAATGCACTTAAAGAGTTCTTAACTGCTAGAATCCCTGCAGCTGACATGGAGGATCATCTCAGCTGAAATATCTCTCCCGTACAGCATGGACAGACATAAAAATAATATATTTGCAACCTTAACATAGAGCATGTGAATAACTGACCTTTTTCAGTTTTTGTCAATTAAAAACTGAGGAAAATACAGCAAATCACATAAACCATTTTGTACAATTCAAAATTTAAATTTGATTCTTATTTAATCTGGAAGGTTGGGGGTTTTTTTACTTGAATCAAGTTTTTTGTTATTTTGTGGGGCTTTTTTAGAAAAACTCCATTGTTTTGCTTTAAAGACTAAAGTAAAAGATTAATTTTAATTAAAAAGTTGGCCAAAAAACTCAGTATAAACCAGATCAATTCTTGAAATCTTTTGATATTGTCATATCTACCTCTTGTCAGTGTAGTCACTCCTGAGACACTTGCTTCAATTATACATACAACTACACAGTGCATACCTTCACCTTCTTGCTTTCACCCACACACTGACCTGCACAGTAGCTGAAGTCCCTTCCCAGTTAATGTATGGCCAAAAGAAGTTTATTGACAAAAGAAGTTTATTTTAATGAAAAAAAATTGCTATATTATTGTCACAACGTCCTCCAACACATTATTACAATCACTAATCTTCCCTCAAGTTTGGAGATAAGACTGTGATTGTGAGAGATGCATAAGCACTCTGTGGGTGTGTAATTTAATCAGAAAAGCAATTGTCTGTGGGATGTGTTAGTATATCTATTTCTTTGTCAGGCAGAGCTAACAACATGCTTTGTCAGAGTGATTCAGGGTATTGTTAAAAACTCCAACAGATGAGCCAGAAACTGTTTCATGAGACCTTTCTCATGGAAAATATATTACTTATCACACCTGGAGTAATGATAAAATGGAAGTATTTAATGAGCCATAGGAGATTACCAGTTTATGTCAGTAGTGTCTACTTTAGTATATCACTTTTCTGTTGGAAGAGAGAGAAGGAATGGTTTGCAGCAGTGTAAGCTCTGTCACCAAAAGCTAGCTGTCACACAAGAAACATCAGTGCAGCCACAGCAGTGTCCTCTCCTGGTAAACAGAAAACAGAACACCAAAACGGAATGTCAAAACAGGCTGGACAAATTGACAGGGTTAAATAACAGGCAGGAAAAGGCTCTTAGATATGTCTTTTATTTTAGAGCAGATAAAGTGGAGAACATGGTATCTGAATTTGAAAAAAAAATACTCTCCACCATTATTTAACTTCTTTTGAGTTATATCTGATGGCTACTTATAGACATTAATCCTCTCAAAATAATGTATAGATTTGTGTATAAAGTCAAGAAATAACCTTGCTATCTGAACTCTTTCTTCATCATGTGTGTAATCTCCATTTCAAATTTCAATGTATTACATTTATTTCTAGCAGGATTTCACTATTCAGCAGTGGTGGTCTGAAAAGATGAACAAGATATGGCTCACAGAAAGAAGTAGTTCCATCTCTTTGTAAAACATGGACTGAATGCATTGAGAGATGTTTAAGAATTTGCTTTTTTAGTTACTTTGCATCCAAACTTCAAGGGGCATGGCAGATCCTCACAAACCAAGTTCAAGAAATAAATGCAGCAACTTGACAATTGTTCTCTTTGAGAATGTGAAAGCCATGGAAAAAATTAATTTCTACTTATATTTGAATGCACATAATTTTGTTTTATTAAAGTCAAGACTAGGGTTGGATAATTAGAAGACAAAAATCAAAAATATAACCCTAAATACAAAATAATACTCTATGCTATAATCTGTAAACAGTATACAACAACATAGCAATAACAGTTTTGAAATCTGTAGATAGCCTTATATATGTACAAATACATAGGCATGATGAAGCAGCAGCATTTAACTTCACAGAGTTCAAGTCTGTAGAGCACTGCTTTACATCAAAGAATGAAAAACATTCCGTTTGGAAATGCAAAAGTTCAACAGCAACATCACATTCTACAGCCCTCAAGACAAAGTCAAGCACATTTTTTGAAGATTGCTGAACTGGTAAAGAACTAAGGTGACTTTTAGCACCCTGGTTGAGTTTTGTGCAATTTGTTTTGATACATAAAAATAACATAAAAAATACTACTTTTTAAAGTTCTAAATATGGAAGGCTTATTCCAGATGGAATATCAACAAGAACACAGTAATGGATTGCATAAACCTTCAAGAACTAAAACAACAAGAACAAAAAATTAATCCTGGCTGTTTGCTATTGACTTTCAGTAAATTGATTTTACATACTTTGACCAAGAAGTAAATGGGTCCACACAGAGATTTACATGAAAGTAGCTATATTTGCCATAATACACAGGTTTTAGCATTTCTGCTCATTTTTTTGATATTTAAACCACCTTTAGCTTCAGGCACTCAATAAAGCTAAAATTAAGTCAGTCAGCAGCTCTTAAAATCAAATGAGAACATGTTTACATCAACTCACTGAGTTTTCTACTTCACTTAAAGATCATCCATCTAATGACACAATGGGGCAGCAAGTGAGTTTGTCATCAGAGCACAGTGGCAGACCCAGCTCTTAGGAACAAGTGTCAAAAAAAATAATTTTAAATAAAATCTTCAGTAGCTCTTTTGTGCTTCCCAGGAAGCCAAACCCAGGGAGATGTTGAGCACAGTAACTCCTAATAACTTTAACATTTTATTCTGGAATGCAAAAGTCACATTGGGATTTGGATTATTGGACAAAGGAATTTAAACCTTCACAATCTACTGCTGGAATCTGATACCTCTTTTCATTTCTGTAAGATTCTGAATAGTAGAGGGAAAAGTCTGTTGCTTATTGTAATTAAAAAAAAAAAAGTGTAAGAAATTAAGATGTGCAAACTGAACACTGCATGTTTAATACAATTCTTTTTCTAATACTATATGTAATTTCAAGCTATATAACAAAAGGCTCTGAATAATATAACAAATTATAATAGACTGTTGAGTAACGGAGGAACTTCTCCGGGGACACCCCCTTGTCGTGGGGGAGAAGCTTGCGTGCTCTCATGAGGTTGAGAGCTATGCTGGCGGTGGTTTGTGCCGCCGGTAGGGTCTCCCAAGCCAGACAGGTCTCAGCTGA
>JAWWEV010000095.1:29923952-29939092 GCA_035583235.1 Hafferia zeledoni
CAAAATGACAGGAGTTTTAAGGCGGGAAAAAAAGAGGGGGAAGCAAAAGGAAGGAAAAAAGACTTCAAAAAACAATAAACCCAGGCATGCCAACACACACCCCCCCTCACCAAGGGAGTAGCTGGCACTGTCTTACCGACCCACTAGCCAACTCATTGCAGTAACAGGTTCCCTCGTGTAGCAAACCAGCCCCCCAGAGATGTCTGCCCGGGGGTGGGGTTGGAGGGGGCACTGAAGCCTTCTCCCCTCCCTGCCCCGGGGGAGAAGCTACCGACTTTGCTGCTGCTTCTCTTGCTTCAAATTTCTTCTCTAACTCTAACCCCTTGCTTCCTCCCTCATCCGCTCTCTCCTCCCCAGGCAGTCCAACCAATAGGAGAGACTGTAGTAACTTCAGTTTATGCAACCTTGCTCTTCAAGGACAAATGTTTCACTTTATCAGTGTCTGTTCCCTAGAACTTGGCACAAAAAGTATAGATCTTTTTTCACAGGTGGCAGATGGCAAAAACACAGACCAAAAATGTCAACAATTCTAATACCCAATACACTCATACAGCCAGGAAACAGCAAAATCAACTCTGAACCTGTTTCTACCACAGCCTTTGAACAGCATAGGAGAAACAGAGAAAATACAAAGTTAGAAAAGAGTAAGAAAAGGAACTTTACATTTCTGACCAGTGGTATTAATTATTTTCCTTGAAACATTGATACTACAGATAATGAAAAAAGCCTAGAAGAAGACAATGAAGCAGAGCTATGGATAGAGGCAAAGGAAATAAGAGACTTCCTTTATTTCCAGGCCTTCCTAGTATGAGGAAAATTCATATGACGTGGATTATATCAGGGTTCAGACACAAAGCTCATTCTGGTGTGGGTAAAATACTTTAGTTTTTAAAAGAACAAATTAGAAGAGCAGCAATGGGCTATGAGTTAAAGCAGAGAACAAGAGCCTGCCTTGTCAGCACATTTTCCCAGGGCGATTGCCAAGATCCACAATAGCAATATGGACAGACTTCAAACACCCCCTAAAGCCCATCCTCCTTCAAATCCATCAGTAAACAGAGAACATGAAATATTCTGAGATTCCTAGCATAGGGAAGCCAAAAACTCACCAAGAGCTGTACTTGATGATCCTTGTGGGTCTCTTCCAATTCAAGATACATTATGATTCTATGATTCTGTGAAAATAGACCATCTGCTGAGTTAGCAATAGAGAAAGAATAGAGACAGCCTTGCAACTCTGAACATTTTTTCTTTGCCTACTCAGATACAATCTGTAACAAAGGAACAGAAGCAAGGAAATGCAAAACCAGAATCACTTTTGTGGATTTTTCCCAGCTGGCAGCCACTCTGAGAGGTTTACAGCACACAATGAGAAGTTGTACCATGTGGGTATGCTACAGAAAAAACAGGAGATCCCACAGAATACAGGACATTTCTTGTGGTGCTCTATCTCATAGTCTATCTCTGTTCTGTTCATATCTGCCTGCCACACAAGTCCGGTTTTTAAAACAGGCACCATCACATCTGAAAGACTTTTAATTTCAGTTTGAAGGTAGCTTGTAAGAAAGGCTGTGTTTCAACTGTTATTGTCCTAGGTTGGAGGAACTACACCTTTCTTAGGACACAATGAATCAACACTTTGATTCACAAACTCCTTGACTGATATTTAGGATAAATAACAGTGCACTCTGCAGCATGTCCTGACTCCTACTGCCGCAGAACAAGGTGCTGAAGATGAAGAGTAACATGGATAGACATGGAGCAACACTAAGAAGGAACTGTAGATGTAGTCCTTATCATATAGATCCTATAAGGCTCCTGCTCTTGAAACAAATACTGAGAAGGTTAAGAACACCCATCTTCTCAAATGCAGTTTATTTTAATCGAGCTGGAGTTAATGCTTAGGTTCTACAGATTACTATGTCTGTAATTTGAAACTGCTCCTCAAAACACCTCAATGGATTTCCTGACCTAAGTGAACTGTCCAAAGAAGTGTTTCCTGTCAGTTCTCAGCTGCTTCCTGCCATACATCCTCCTGCAAAGGCCAAGAAATGGACACCTAAAATTACTGCAATCAAACAGGAGGAAATATCTATTGCTAAGAGTGTGGTGCCACACAGAACTTGACACCTCCCAACAGCAGAGCACTTGACAGAATGATTAGGACCATGGAGTGTTGTCGACCGGGCTAGAGGAATCACACACTGACACGATGTGAGGCAAAAACTCTCTCTTTATTCAAAGTACAATCACATATATGACCTCTCATCTGACCCCGCCTAGGGGCCAGAACCTTTGACCCCATTGGCTTAGGCTGCGTTCCTGGACATATATGGCAATGTCCGAGACCCTTTAGAGGGGGCGGCACCAGTGTGTACCACCCTGCAGGTAATTTTCCAGCCTCTCTCAGTGATTGGGCCACAACAATGGAGTTTTTTCATTTTAAAAAGGCTTCCCAAAGCTAGGCACCATTGGAGGATGCCATTCTGAGGCTTGCAAGCTAAGAGCAAATTGCCTGTATCTGCATTACTCATTTTCCAAAATGGGAGCTCTGCCTCCAGAGCTCTGCCTCCAGAGCTCTGCCTCCAGATTTTGGCAAGCATTTTCTACAGTTCAGCTCTAGGTCACTGTGTTAGGTTGAGCTGGCAAAATGCCAACTGCCCAATACAGAGTCAGAGCCTCCTCAGAACTCTGAGGGAAAGGGACAGAAAAAAACCCCAGAACTAACACTTAAAATGGCAAGGTTTTTATATTTACACAGAAGAGAGAAAATTAAAAACAGAATATGATACAACATATATGTATACAAATGTGAAAAGAATTAACAGCAACCTCCCGGAGTCACCCACCCCAGCCACAAAACATCCAGCAAGAGAGGAGGGAAAAACCCCCACCAAACTAACAACAAAGAAATGTGCACTTCCCAAACTAAACAGCTGTGAAGTGGTAGCAAGGCCTAACATTTCCACCACAGTGACAGAAGGTTGGCTCAGCACCCAGCCATGAAGGCGAAAGAGAGCTAAGCACCTCCTACTTTTATACTTGATTTGATATCAAATTTTATGAAATGTGTCTTTGGTTGCTTAAGTCAGGTTATGTTTGTCCCCTCTAATCTACATAGCATTTTTAGGGCCTACTAAAACTGAGGCTACTACAATTAATGTCTAGTCTAGTCCTAGCTAAAACTAAGACCAAAACTACCAAAGTGACTTACTCAGAAATATACAGTAAAATAAAATAGAGCACTACTGGTCTTTTAACCCCTTGGTTACACCTACTGCAACATCATTGTCCGTAGAACCAAAGGAAGTTCTAACATACACAACTAAGGGAAATAGTTTTTTACTAATACAAAGATTTTGGAATTTTGAACATGAATAAAACATGTTCTCACTTTATTGTCAGATCTGCAACAGTTTACTATTCTGCTGTAGGATGACAGCTGGCAACACACCTTTTTTGAGTACTGCAGTACGTCGCTTTGAGGTAAGCTCTGTTTGAAGGTCTTTCAAGGCTTTGTCTAAAAAGAATTAAAAAACAGTTCTGCTACTGAAATTTCACAAGAATTAAGAGCCAAAAATTCATTTCAGTAAACAAATAAATGATTCCAAGAAAGAGGAGAGATCAAAATTATCATAGTTTTTATCTAGTGCCTTACATTTTCACAGCAGCCTACGGGGACCTATTTTGCAAGACACGTACTTACTTTCTCTCCATCTCTCATCTCATTTTCTTCTGATGTGATTTTTTTATCTTACTAGGGGGTGTTCAGAGCTCTGCAGAAAGCTCTGTAGCATCTGCTGTGGTTCTTTATAATTAAATTTCCTTCTGCTGATATTTTAAGACTAATTCTTTAGGTTTGGCCCAAAAGCTGGAGGTCAGTTCTTGACACATTTAATTATTTCCTTTCATGAAAGATAAAGGAGGACACATGCCTCTGATTTTATCATCACTGACAAATCCTTCCTCTGCCCTTTCTTTGTTCTCATTATTTTGGGCATTCTTAAATGATCCTGAATCATTTGTGCTAGCAGGCTCGCACACACACACATATCCCCACACAGGCACCTCACAGCTAAGAAATCTCTTTTTGAATCTTCGTTTCAGATAATTTAAGCTACACTGCTCAGAGTTTGCTTTTAATATTTAATTTGCCTGGAAATCAATAATGTACTAAACAAAGACTTTTCACTAGTTAAGGTCATAAGAGTTTTAAATTTCTGTTCTAAAAAAGTCTAGACAAAATTCCTGGATGATATATCATGCAGAAAAAGGTCTGTCTTTTGTTTTGAATTACCATTGTATGTTTCTCATGCTTCATCCAGTACTATTTTTCACTTATCATGATGTAACCCCCAAAATACCCATTTAGAATTATTTCACTATGATTGTTCAGTACATCTTAGGTCACCAGGAAGTACTCAGCCAGAAAATATTCTTACACGGGATGTGCAGTAGAGACCCTTACTGAACACAATGGGCTATAACTTAACAGCAATGGTAATTCTGCTTGTGGACATGGTTGGATGATTCAGTCATGCTGAAATTGCCAAACTCACATTTTTACGACCAAGTACCTACCTGGGGGTTGCTGGAGGCTGGCATGTTTCAGGGAGGACTTTGGGGGACTGAAGACAACAGAAATAGCTGGAAAAGGAACAAGGGATTTGGGGATGCCACAACATATGTGAACGCTGACAAAAACCTAAAGATATTGAGATGGGTATATGAAAGCAGACTAGCACTTGAACATATGTTTAAAGAGGAATAGCAGACTATGTTTACATGTCTTTGATGTGATCAAATAGTAATCAGGATTAGTATCAGCTCAGAATTCAAGTCCTTGCTGCTATTTATATAATTGGTACAAATGTACATGCTCCATAATTTCATATTTAATGTACATTTTTGTTTTCAAACACTATACTGGTGTCCATACTTCTGAAAGGCCAGAGCTGGAGCAACAGCCTCCTGTTTTAAAACAGCAGGCCATTTTGAGGCATTTCAATGAGCCTAAGAACACATTAAACTGCACAGGCTATGTACCTGGCACCATAGAAAATCTCCTTAAGGCTCAGGTGTGCCCAGTCTCAAAGTTTGTAAACACCAAGACACTTAATGAGCCCACAAAGAAGAACCAGAGGCTGCAGACATATGTGTTTTGGTGGGTCAACAACTGGATTTGACAGGGTTAATCACTTGAGAAACCCCAGAAAGCAGGACTCCAAGTCAGGTTAGTGTGGGATAAGATTAAAAGGTAGATTCTTTAATGTCTAGGCTTAGGGCCTTCAGGAATACATGATGACACCCTTCTTCTCTAAACACTGATTTCCATGGTTTTTATGATATTGCTCACCCAATCCCCAGTTCACACATCTCTTGGTCCATTCCTGTCCCGCTCCCAGGCACATCCTGTCAGGATTTGAGTCTGGGAGACAGTGGGACCCTCTTTTCATCATTTTCATCTTTCTCAGCACACGTAGGGTTCTTGGAGCTTTTCTGGTGTTCTTTAGACCCCAAGCTTGTTGGCTTATGATTATGTCTTGCTTTGCAGACCTTCTGATATTCTTCAGCTTTCTACCTTGAAGTCTAAATAACTAGTGGGATTTTAGACATTGATATGGGATAGGAGGTTAGAATACATAAACATTGAACTTAAGCTGCTAGAAATATTAACACATTAAATCTGAATTTTACTACTGTTAAAAGTACTTCTAAGATCTATAAAAATTAAAAATTAAAAATCAAAAACCCCTGAGGCATCAACTGAAAGAGCAGCAAATTCACTATGTAAACATAAAAGCCCTGTAGTGTGCAATCTGTAACATTCAACAAAGGTAGAAAGATAAAGGATATATCAAAGCACATTGTTGGGCAGATTAAATTAAATAATCCAGAGGCAAATTACAAAGTTGACTGTCTTTAATTCCCATAATGATTGCTTGACATCCCTGAAAGCACTTGTTCACAGACAGTGCTATACTTGCTTCTTACGTTGTTGAAATGCACTTGTGAATGTTGGAGTTACCCAAAAGCTCACCTTTATGAAACCAATGTGGGAAATTATTGTTTTCCATAGTGTTACTGCTGACATCATTAGTGATGCTAAGGGCAGGTACCATAGTGGATAGATTTCATCCAGATAGCTGAGGCGTACATATACCTAAGAGCAGGAGAAGAAAGGCACCGGTATATATGGTACACATAGAGACAGTTAATTTTCAGTACTCTTTCAAAGAAACCCATTTATTCTGACTGTGAATATCTCAGAGGTATTTCCCCCCTCCCCCTCTTTTTTGAAAAGCTTATTGCAGCCTGACTAGTTCCTCTTGCATTTCGTTTCTTCCTTAAAATCCATGTGGAATACAGGGCTGCAAAAAGCTGCCTTGCCTTCAAAACTGAATTCACCATCATCTTTAGTAAGTACCAAAGCTTAACAATCCTGTGTCTTGTTTTGCAGCTTCTACTACATTTTATTTTTGCACCATTACTTATTTTATATCTGCAGTGAATACTTCCACTTATTTTAGTACTGTTTTCCAAAAATGTGGCTGGTTCACACCAGTGACTCAGTTTTGGCCTCTTTTTTTCCCCACCCAAGTAATTCAAAGCTTCTCAAGTAGCAGCCTTTATCTGCTGTGGCTGTGGCATTTGCTGGGACCTGAGGGACGCGTCTGTTCACTGCTTCACTCATATGCGATGTTTCCTGGCTTATGCTTAGAGAGTCAGAGATCTGAGTTAAATGATGACATTTTAAGACTACTCAGTCAGTTCACAAAGAAAACCTCAATTATTTTTACAATGCTTTGACAGAAACTAACCCTTTGAAAAAAGACTCTGTATTTAGCCACATTTCCATACAATGGCATCATGCTTTTAGTTGCTCAGAGAAGGCTGGAACACATTAGGACAAATCAAGTTCTTACACAATCATAATCTTGCTATCAAAACTTATTCATAGTTTTGTTGTGAGGTCTTTTGTTATGACAGTCCTTATCTTTTTTTCTCCTACATGCTTTTTTCCCCTTAAATCTTTTTCTCATATTTTATTATATATTATTTTTGTGAAAACGCAAGTTAAAACTTCTACTATATCCTTCCTGCCCCTCAATAATCTAAGATAAGAAATGAAACATTTTAAAATTCCTTTATGTATCTTAATGATCATAGCTAGAAACAGAGAAGATACTATTTATATCTTAAGTTCCAGTGACTGCAGCTCCAGGTTATCTAAAATAATTAAATCATTGTTCATTTTATAAAGTCTTCAGGTCAGATTTTATTCAAAAAAGCCTTCAAAAAGCTTGTTGTAATCTTTTCATGGAAGTCAGAAAACACCATGTATTAACTTGAAAAAATATCTTAGAAAATATTTTAAAAATATTAACTTGAAAGAAATGAACAGAATCAAAAGTGTTACACAGGTAAGTGAAGTTTCTCCAAAGCTGAACTTGGCAGTGGTCTGGAATTGCAGAATGCCCATATGCCATCAATAGTGTTGCAAAGGGCCCCAAATAGTCATCTTCAGGACGTAAAGATTTGTAGCCACTCTTAAGGGTGCAAAACATTTTAAGAACAGAAAAGGTTAGTATGTTTTCCTCTGGTATATTTTTATGTCAGAAGGTTTTATTTTAGAGTATGTGTTTTACTCTTCCTAAATAAATGGAAATTATAGAAGACTTATGATTCCAGCAGAGATTGTGAGGACAGAGACATTCATATAGCACCACTTTCATAGTTACAATCAGGGATGGAAACATGCAAAAATAAGTAATGACAATATATCTTTAAGTGTATGTCTGGCAGAGAAGGAGAATTCTGTATTTATTAGTTGCCAGAAAAAGCAATCTGCTTCCAGTGTATGGTTCTCTTTCTTTACATTTTAAAATAGAAGAATTTTTTTTCATAGACAGATCCTTTAAAAAAAAAAAAGTAAACCACTCAAACATAATAATCTCTCAGGCTAACACAAAAATCCTATTTGCATGGCTATTAGAGCTATTTCATAAAGTTATTTTTAATTCATTTCTTAGGCTTTGCCACCTGGGGCTTATATTCTGTTGGCTGAGCTGCTTTCTGTGCTGTATGGAGTGTTCTGACAACAAGATGAATGAATGTAAGCCCTAATGCATTTGGAAATCAGCTCATGTTGCAGAGTGTGCTTTCAGATCCATGGAAGAGCTTTCTCAACAGCTGGTCAGAGGACTGACTACCGGGCAGGTCTTGCTGTGCTCAGGCTGTTGCTGCTTTTCAAGTATGAAACAGCATTTCTAATATACTTGAAGAGCAAGAGATCAATTGTCCCATGGGTTAGGAAATAAGGAAAAGCATCACCATCAGGTCAAGGGAGTGACCCTTCCCCTCTACTCAACACTAGTTAGACCACATCTGGAGTGCTGTGTCCAGTTCTGGCCTCCCCAGTACAAGAGAAAGATGGACATACTGAAGCAAGTCCAGTGCAGTGCCCTCAGATGGTTACAGAACCAGAGCATCTCTCATATGAGGAAAGGCTGAGAAAGCTGAGGGAGTTCAGCCTGGAAAATAGAATGCTCAGAATCTTATCAATGCGCATTGAATCTAGAGCACAAGTTTTACAAGGAACAGTTGAGGGATATAAAATAAAGTGAGACAATACAGCGCCAAATAAAACACCCATTCTCTTCACACAGATTTATTGGGAAATCACATTAAATTTACTTGATCTTAATTTTTCCTTTCCAGCAAAAAAAGACAAAATATGGGCTCTGATTACAATGGGAAAACTGTAAAGTCAATGCTTAATATTTTGTGTAACTCTGTCAGCCCAGGGATTAAAGTCATAAAAGTGTCAGAATGTGGTACCTACTGTTTTTTCACTGCTCTGACAAGAGAGGAGGATTATCATCACCTGCCCAAGTCTAAGAAGGAAGGGCTCCTAAAAGCATCCTGAAAGGTCAATGGCCTTTGGCTATTGACTTCAAAGAAAACTGAAATAGAGCACAAGAAATCCCTTCATGTTATTATAGGTTGACAAATGGTAAGTAATCTTCTTTATTAAACATATCAAAGAACTCAGCGTTGAGCCCTTAAATAAGTGCTTCATCAGTTAATACAGTAATGACAGGATTTTTACATGGAGTGGAATTGGTGTACCACGTGACTGAGTATGTACTTCATCAACCTGTACAGAAAAATATCTGGGACAGAAATTGCACTTTGCTATACTCAGTTTCAGTTTGCATTGTTAACTTATCAAAACCACAACAACATTTTAAAAAAGAAGTCCTGTACACTGAGCACTACAGGAAAAAAATAAAAAAAGGGAAAGAAAATAAAGAAGACTTAATAATTCAGAAGTATACATCAATTTTTCCCTTCTTTTCCTAGAATATCAAATAAAGGATGCCATGTAACACCTTAAGTCCCAAAACAATCTAGTAAAAAACAGCCAGAAAATTCGACAATTTCCAGCTCCATCCCTTTTGAGGGATTACCTAAGATCAAGACCTCTACCCAGTCAATAACTGAAGGAAAACAACACTCCTGAGTTTTAGTCCTCCTAGCTATTCCTGCCTTCGATTCCTGAGAGATCATAGTAACAGATCTGTCCTTCCTTCTCTTGTCTTACACTAGCTAAATCTACACTCTGTTTTCTTTATGGATTATGCTTAAATTATGATGGGGGAGAAAACATGGGAAAAAACCCCAAACACTCCAAACCCAAAAAAGACAACACTAATCCTGGTAGGTATTGACTTTTCAAAAGTATATGTTGAGAAACAATACAGGTTTTTTTCTCAATCTGGGAGCCTTTCATAGGTGAGGTCCCCCAGGGATCAATACTGTGTTCCATGCTGTTACTTGGATGACATGATTGAAAGCATCTCACTAGGTCTGAATATGATGCCAAACTGTGTGGTGAAGTGGACACATCAGAAGGAAAGCCATGTTACAGAGATATCTGGACAGGCTTGAAGATTGGGCCAGCAGGAACAGAACTGTATGAAGTTTAAGAAAGACATAAACTCTGGGGTGCATCAGACAAAGTATCACCAGCCATTTGAGGGAGGAGGTTGTCCCTCTCTGCTCTGCACTGTTGAGACCTCACCTTGAATACTGTGTAAAGTTTGTGGCACCACAATATAAGAAAGATATTAAGCTGTTAGAGAGTGTCCGAAGGAGGGCAATGAAGGTGATGTAGGGCCTTGAGGGGAAACTCCCTGAGGAATGACCAAAGTCACTTGGTCTGTTCAGCTTGGAGAAGAGGATACTGAGGGGAGAAGGAAAGAGGAGGGACAGGCACCGATGTCTTCTCTATGGTGATCTGTGACAGAACTCAAGGGAATGGCCTGTGTTATGGGAGGTTTGGGTGGGACATTAGAAAACGATTCTGTACCCAGAGGGTGGTTGGACATGGGAACAGGCTCCCCAGGGAAGTGGTCACATCACCAAGCTTGCCAGAGTTCAAGAAGCATTTAGACAATACTCTTGGGCACATGGTGTGACTCTTGAGGATGGTCCTATGCAGGGCTAAGGACTGAACTTGATGATCCTGGTGGGTCCGCTCCGACTCACTCTGCATATTCTGTGATTCCATGAAAGTCCTGCACCTGGGTCAGGATAACCAAAGAGCCCTGTAAAGGCTAGGATCCATGTGGCTGGGGAGCAACAGCAGACACCCTCAGGAACCTGGGGGGCCTGGTGGGCAACAAGCTGAACATGAATCAGCAGAGTGATGCTGTGGCAATAAAGGCAAATTGGATCTTGGACTGAATCTGGAGGGACATTATTAGCAGACATAGAGACATGATCCTCCCATTCTTAGCACTTGTCATGCTTCATCTGGAGTACAGTGTTCTGCTCTGGCCTCCACAATTCAAGAAAGGTGTGTACAGGCTGGAGAGTGTTTAAAGGAGGGCCATAAAGCTAACCAAAGGGCTGGAGAAACTGACCTGTAAAGAAAGACTGAAGGATTCATGTCTCCTCTCACTGGAGAAGAGGAATCTTGGGGGGAACCTTGTCACACTTTTCCAGTATTTAAAGGATGTTAGAAAGAGAGCTTAGGCATTCTGTCCACAAGGAACCACATGAAGAAGACAAGGGACAATGAGTACTTGTTGCACCAGGAGAGGTTTCAACATAAGAAATAATGTTTTTGCACTGAAAACAATCGTTCACTCCATATAAGGGACGTGGTGGAATTCCTATCACTGGAAGCTTTCAAAATGCAATTGGACAGGGTGCTGTGTAATCTCATCTAGGCTCCTTTCCCCACTGAAGGTAGGATCAGATGACCTTTTGAGGGCTGTTCTATGATTCAAGGAAAGGAATCATGATCATAAATAAATTTGTTTTCAATTCATTTTTGTGAATAAGCCCAAAGATGAAACATGATACTTTCAATAAATTCCAAGGGTTTTGATCATACCATACAGTTCTAGTTGAGTTGATGAAATAACAGATATTGCTGATAACTGAAATAACTATATAGATTTGAGACTTTGTAAAAATCAGGATAGATAAAGTATTTATGCAAATACATAGGGAGGGGTGAACAGTACTACTGAAAAGTAAGAATACTAATTCTGTTTAGATTAAATTTACAAAAAATCCCAAACCCAAACCCAAAAAACAAACAAACAAAAAAACTCCCGCACCACCAGGAGAGTCTTGACATTTGGAGCTAGACAGCAGAAACATGTGATTTCAAAATGAAAATGAAAAGCTAAGGCATAATTTGGGGTCATAAAAACATAAGCCTCATGTAACAAAGAGAAGGAAAATATTGACGACTCGTCTTCTCTACTTCATGCTGCATCTTTAAAATTACACAAAATTTAGAGTGAATGTTCTAGCCTGTTTAGATCCTCAGCAAGCTTGCTGCCTTATCCCAGCCGGCATGATACACCTCTTCTGTGTTAAATGTAGAGAGATTTAACATTGATGGGTGAGTTTGCAGCACAACCGTCAAACAATTTTAAAAGCTGCTGCAAGTCAAGTGCCAGAAATATCTCAAAGAAAAGTGTATAACAAGTATTTGGGATCCTTTCTGTCCCCACAGAAGGAGGTGTTAAGTGACTTATAGAGAATGGGTATTTGTAGAAACAAAAGTTAAAACTGATCCATGAAAAAGAAATAAAAAATTCGAGATCCCAAATACTGCTGTGAGGGACCTATATCCATCTCTTAGGCTTTACTGACATATTCCAAGTTGAAGCCGAATTCCTAGCTGAAAACTACAACTACAGGGTTTCTGCAAAATTATGGTAAATCTGTATTTATTTCTCTTTGAGAAATAAATTTAGGTATCAAAAACAGTTTTAATCCTGCTGTCTAATCAGACATATGCCAGTCCTTCTTCTGCATGTTGGTGATATCATCTTTTAAAGATAAATGGATTGAAAGGCCTTGGAGATAAACACAGAATTACCAATCAAATGAGATTGCCTACATCATCTTTTCCCTCTCTGTCATTTATAATTCTTCAGATACTTAAAAATGCTTTGACAAACAAACAAAACCCAAAAAACTTCCACAGCTGTACAATATCTAGCTCTTCAGGGATAACAGACAGAAAGAAAAATATCTTCAATTTATGTTGTTGATTGTAGGAAATGGAACAGAGACATCTTCTTGAGAAAGCATCATACTAAACAGAAAATGTGTTACAAATTAAATGCCCTGGGAAGGAAATCTTCAAACATTTTACACATAATAGAAAAATACTTTCTTGAAAAATAATGCTGTGAAGATTAGGAAGGCACTAGTCAGGCATATTATAATTACAGAAATTGAAAATCAGCTATCATACAAACCATGTACATACAGCTGAATAAAGGACATTGTTGTTTTAGGAGGCAGCTGTTAGGAAAAAAGAAGACAGCGGAAAGCAGGTAATAACAACTAAACACTAAAAAAATAAACGGCCTGGTGTCAAAGTGGTACTCACAGCTGCATTTTTTATTTTCATATAAAACAGTGAGGAAAAGCATGGGGAAGCAAAATAATTTAAGCTTAGATATTAAGGAAAAAAAAAAGACAACAAGTTAAAAAGAGAGCCAAAAGGATATCTTCTCAAATCCCCACTATTAAGCACATACACATAGAATTGAGCACCACTGTAGACTGTGTGATGGACAGCAGTCTGAAATGCATGTTGAGGTGATCTGGGGGATCAGTGAATTCAGAGAAAGTCTGAAGAAGGTTTCTTGAGAACTAAAAATAACCTTGTAAATCTCTTCTGACAACTTTTTTTAGAGTTTTGCTATTTCAAATGGACACATAAATGCATAAAGTGTGAAGACCTGTTGAGAATAAAGAACAAATCCAAGCAGTAAAAGGTGAACCTAATAGCCCAGTGCAGCAGCTGAGCATCACTACATGGGGCAGACACAGCCTCTGGGCTGAAAATTTTGGATCAGAGGGGGTCAAGGTAGCAGTTTTTCTTCTCAGGCAGGCTGAAAATGGCCTCTTTTTATTAGATTCCCTTTTCCATTTGATTTTAATTGATTATGTTTGTTGAACTCATTCCTTTTGGTAACAATATATAATGTTTGTCTTCTAAAAGCTATTGAAATGAGTTCAAGATAAAATAATCACAATTTAGTCAGTGATAGGAAAGAAGTGGTATAAACATCTAATTTACTATTTTTTAAATGAAAAATGAATGCTCAGACCTGTCAGCACCTGTCAGCTGAAAGTTGCAGATGCAGATGTAATGAAATGTTGCAAGTTTCAAGCACTCACCCCAGTCCACCTTTCTTACTCACAAAGCCTTGGTTTTAAATAGCAAAACGATGCAGGCATGCTGCAAGACAAACAGCTTTCTGAAAAGCAAGTAGCAGCAGAGACAGGCTTAGCAAAAGCTCCAGCAGCTCCTCTTGGCTCAGGAGGGATAACTATCAGCAACTGACAACAAAGCTCTGGCTTGGTATTTCATCTATGGTAATAAAAAAAGCCTATATAGCAATTCTAATCACAAACTGAAATGATCAAGACACTTTTAAGGTACAAAGTGCAGAGCAAAAGCACAGGGTTTGAATTAGTGTTTTCATACCAGATGCTGAACACAACTGTACCCATATTTAGATGATATTCTCATCACACTTGGTGCTGCAGTGAAATACTCTTAAGTTTTTCCCTGTCGTTGCTCAAACCCACCTAAGCTGTACCACCCATTTAATGTTTAGCCTTGTGACAGCAAAAATTCAGGATAAGGGGAAACAAGCTGTGATGATTTTGATTAAAAATTGCTGAATTCTCTTCTAGCCATTTTCAAATGTGTGAAAAATATCTCAGACTGCTGTAGGAAATCCTTGGAGTCTTTTATTGCTGTGAGAAGTTATCTGCTGTGTGTAATGTCAGATGGGGCTCTCAGAGGTAAAAGTTCAAGATTTTGAATTATCTAGTTAATTTGCAAAGAATATGCCCATTTCCACTAAAAGTAATTCACACAATTAAGATGAGAATTTATAAGTAGAAAGGAAAAAAAAAAAAAAAAAAAAAAAAAAACAAAAAAAAACAAAAACAAACCACAAAAAAAACCCCAAGTCCAGAAATGAAACAGCACTGAAAAGGTGCATTTGACTGGTGTACGGAGAGGAGACAGTGGTGCTGCATCATGGGTAGCAATTGCTTTTTCTAGAATATGGAAAGCTCTGTGTTTGAAAACCAAGTTCACAAAGCCACTGACTTTCATGTGACTATCTTGGAAACACACCCTTGCACAGAAAATCTGGCCAGAAGCTGCAGAGAAAGGTGGATTAACTGAGAACTCAAACAAATAAGGCAGGGTAGGTGCATGGGGTGTTTTATGCCTCACTATTTTTGCAGTTCAGGACAGGTTGTTGCTTGGGATAACCATGGCAGAACCAAAGTTCATGTGTGAGTGACTCCACTCAGAACCAGTTCGTTTTCCATCTTTCACTGTTACAGAAATCCATATTTAAGAATAAAGAAATATAAAGAATTTGTAATAGATGCATTTGAACTTGAAAATGGTATCTCAAATTAGGACAACAACAGCTTATGAAACCGTGTTGTTTAGACAGGTCTTTCAAATCAGTCCTGAGTGTACTCCAGCATTCACAATCCACCATGACAGGAATCTTTGATCATTAAAAAAAAAAAACAACACAAAAAAACCAAAAAAAAACCCAACC
>JAWWEV010000095.1:29939192-29951131 GCA_035583235.1 Hafferia zeledoni
AATATTTGATCATTAAAAAAAAAAACCACCACAACCAACCCAAACAAAACCCCACCCACCAAAACTGAATTAGTCTAAATTAGAGTTTACCTATTTTTAGTGTTGATTTTCACATTTTCTATTTTCCAAGGAAAATATTTCTGTTCAACCCCATAAACCCTGCTCATACAGTCAGCTCTTGTCAGGGGTCTCAGCGTGGCCGAGTATGTGCCATCCAGTTGACAGTCATAGAGGACTCACAAGGACTTTATAATGGAGATCTTTACATTGTCTATGGCCTGTGAGTTTTCTGTGTATAGACAAAAGAAAGGCAAAACCACAGACTCAGCCTCCAGGAAAAAGCTGAGAATTTTTTTACCCTAACTGTCTAGCACTCCAGTGAGGCAAAGCAGGATTTTTGGTGAGCCATAGTGATGAAAGGTGTGACTGAATAAGAAATCTGAAATGCACCATCACTAACAACAGAAAGAAAATACTATTGAATTAAGTTTTCCATGGCCACTAGCCTAGTCATAATACTTTGGCAATACACATAATATTTCAATTTAAAATACAACTGAGCTGCAGAATACTCTTTCACATTGCAGTCTACCACCAAGTCACAAATAGGCATAGAAGTGCACACAGAAGATACAAAGGCTTCTGAAACACCAAACCATTCCAGCAAAATCCAAAACCTTTCTTCTAAAGCTGGACTATCTTTTCCCTAAATATAATTTTGACTGTCAACGGGAAGAAGGCAAAATCAAAAAGTGAGCATGCACTAGTATGCCAATATTTACAGAATTTCCTAATATTGCTGTTCTAAAATAAGATGAACAGAAAAATTGTGCCACAGCCACCCCATGCTAGAGTATTAGCAACTCAGCAGTATTAACTGCCAGCAACATGTAATTACTGTTTATTACTCCAGTCCTTTATGTGAAAAATCTTGTGGTTTGCTGGAGTGTGTTTTGGGGTCTATTTTCTATTTTCAACTATTGTTCCTAACTCTACAGCATTTTTTTTATTTGAAAACTTCACTGTGGACCTTTTTAAACCCACTGTACTACAGATTTGCTTATGGCTGATCAGTGCTTTGATGAAGTCCAACCTTTAGGTGAATATAAAGAATATTAATGTTCAGCTCTCCTAGCCCTTTCCTTGAAGTTTGTCTTTCATACTTCTAAAGCTTACGATTTTAATTTGATTTTCTATTTGCACTCAATATTTGGGTTGCAGATAATCTTTCTTCTTAAACATTTTTGGCATTTCCTGCTGGTAGATCTACATTAAAAATTATCATTTATTTGTTAAGACAGTGGTCTCAAATAAACACCCTAGCCCATAATGTTTTCAGCCTACCCTTGTGATTTTCTTACAAGGTGCTTAGTGCTTTATGCTCTGCGTTTTGTATTAATTCTGTGATGCCAATCTGTGCTGTGTTGTGTGCACACAGTGTTCTGGAATTAGCAGGCAGTGCAATAGGATTGTAATTTTTTCTAACCACACAGTGAAGGCAAATTGCAAAGTAATTTCAAGTGTTGCACCCTAAGCCTCTACCTGTCATTGCTGCCGTTCTTGCCACTGTTTTCCTTTTCCACTTAATTGGTAAGTCTTTTTTTATTGTAATTTGAGATTTGCATGCCTCTCTAGGGCACTCCAACCACACTCCTACCCTCAAGGACTAATGTAGAAACAAAACTAGAGTAATCATCAAAACAAAAAATGAAAGCTAAGAAGTCTAATCATGACTCTACCTTTGACTTTCTCTGGACTCTACATTAAGCCCTCATATTTGTTTTTGTTGCCTGGTCTATAAAGGTCTAAAAGATGGATAAAATTCCTATTGGAGTTGATTGAAATTTAATTTTAAAAATTTATTTATCCCTTTTTTCCTTTTCACAAACTGTTTTCAATCACAGAATAATTTATTCATTATCCAGAATGATTCATAAATTCCTTCAGTGACTAATTCTTAATCATAAATCTCAAACACTGAAAATAATAGTAGTGGAAACAATATGCTATCTGAAACCTTTTCCAGGTTGGTTAGCTCCATAACCCAATAAATTAGAAAAAAACCCCAAAGAATCTCAAGTTTTGTAGAATTTGTCAGTGGTGAGCAAGATCTGAATGCTGAGGTTTTTGTGGCACTACTATACAATTAGGATACTATTACATTTCATTGCAGATGTGGTCTTCCTGTGCCAGGCAGCTTCTACCCAATCACAAGGTACAATCTTTTTTTGGTGAAGTTTCCACTTGGAGATTAGAAACCCACAACACTTGATCTTGAAACAAAATAAAGGGAAAACTGCACAGATTCCAAGCAGTATGTTTAAGAAAAACATATCCTCAGTAACTAACCAACAGATTTATTCAGCATAGTATTATTCCCCTAGCTATCAATGAATCATCAAAGTTCATAAGCTGCAGTCCTAAGTCTTGCTCCACACCAGGCAGACACCACTTCAGCAGGCATTAGGAGCACAAAAAGTCTTTGAAAGAATGATGCTTTCTAAGATGATGCTAAGATGGGATCTCTACAAGTCTGATGGAGAACAAAATTAGAATTCACAGTGACCTTGGTAGACTTAAAACATGGCCATGGAAAAAAAAAAAAAAGAGAGGATACAATTCAGTTTGTTGTTTGTGAATGGGCTGTCCCATGTTGTAAAGGAGAGCACTCTGGACTCTGAATCCCAAGGACCTCAGTTCAAGGCTCAGTGGGGACTGTCCCCTGGCAGTTCAAGCCTCCCTGCCATCCCATCCTATCAGATCTCGGATGCTCAGCAGGGTCAGCCCCGGACAGTACCGGGTGCTGTGACAGTCCCGAGGACTTCCCTGTCACTGTCCAAGCTCACTCAGCCGTGGCAAATGGACCTTGGGAGTTAAACGGTGGGGCCAGTTCTGCGCACGCTGTGCCTCACCTAAAAAATCCACTGTGCAGGCTGGAAGGGCACACCCACATGGGGAGAGCCCTTCCCAAACCTTTGCTCGCAAAGTCTGGCCATTCATACATACCGTTGCTTGTGAAGCTCTGCACTTTGTGGGGAATACCTAGTTTCATAAACAGAAATACCAGACTGCAAAGGGACTGACAAGGTAATAGGTCTTCAATGTAGACCTGAGGGCCTAAAGTAGACAGCAAAGAGCTGATGAATGAGCAGTGAAGTGCTTATTAGGGGGAAAAAAATAATAAGTCAAATATTAGACAAACATTTAAATGGCAAAAACATTATCAGACACAAGAATTTTTTCATTCTACTCAGCATTACTAAGACTGAATTTGAAGTATAATGTCCAGTTTTAGGAACTGCACTTAAAAAAATCCTGTGTATCAAATTGGAGACAATCCAGAGTAGAGAAAAATGAATAATGAGGCATTTACAAAACACAAGCTATGAAGAAAGACTGAAATAATTGGTTTTGTTTAGTCTAAAGATGAAAAGATTACATAAGATGGGAGTGCAGAGGGGTGGAGAAGGAGAAGATTTGAGGGAAAATGATTACTGTCTTTAAAATGGGAAAGAACTAAATCATATACAGTGTTGTCTATGTTGCTACAACAAAAAAAGTCAGTTTTGTGGTATGAGAGACTGAACTTAGACTTCACGAAAATACTGTATAAAGTTTCAGATATGGAAGTGCTAAGCTAGATATCAAAAGGACACAGGATTTCTAACTGAAAAACTAAAGCTTTTTAAAGAACAAATAGACTGTCTAGAGTAGATGAACATTCCTAGTCTTTATGGCCTTCTTTTCTGTCACTATGATCATCAGTGTTACACAGATAATCTCTTGTGGCCTCACAAATTAACTTGACTACAGTTCTATGTCTGTATCTGATTTCATTTATTTGCAAGTATTTGGCTATTTATTAATCTCTTAGGTCAATTACATGAAGAAATTTAATAATAAAATGTAATAAAAGAAATACAAATGCATTTCTGAAGAAAACAGGAGCATGAGTTAAGTAAATGTTCAAGACATCTGATTTTATTTCCTTTGCCCTTGTAGTTATTACTAATTGCATATTATGTCCAAAGTCTCTAATGATATTTATAATCGACATTTCTCCGTGTTGTTTGATATGTGAACATATGAAGCAGAGCATTACTTTGAGATGCCAGCCTCCTCGAAAATTCATTCCTCCATAAATCTTTCACCATAATTTAATTCTCAATCCACTCCTCTCTGCACCACCCCCCTACTCCCCTCAAAAAAGCCACTTGTATGGAAAACATAGAATTTTGATATTTTCAATACATAAATCCTTCCTGAGACAGATTAATTACTCCTGTATAAAGATAATTTGCAGCAGTGTTCTTCGTAGAGAAGGCATTACTGACATGAAAATTTTCATGGCAGTGAGCTACCAAACAAAATCTTTTATCTTTTTTTTAAGAGTGACATGCTAAATGGAAAATTATGAAAAGAAATCTCAAGCATCCAATAAATCATTTATAGTATGTCAACTAAGTCACCTTGGCAAGAAGTGAGGAGATCAGAGCTGTGTTCCTGATTCTGACAACAACCAAACTATCCTGATTAACACCCTTCACAACACTATTTCTCTTTTTGTTTTTCATTAATGAGGATTACACATATACTTTGAAATACTTTTTCTACATGTATGTAAAATAAAAGTGTAGTTGAGCTTTGACTTCAGCCAGGCATTGCAGTAAGGTCAATGACAATTAATTTTAAGGTATACAGAGATCCCTATGAAGCTATATAGGTAGTGACCTCCACTGGATAAAAAATCAACAGCACTGCTTATTCCTTAAATTTAAAACAACTGTAAAATATCAACACTGCTAATCTTGATGATATGAAGAGTTATTGACTACTGTTTGCAAGAGCCTGCAGAGCTGTATCTTCTGGATTAAATATTGATAATTCTTCATAGAGGCAAACACAGTTATTACTATTTTTCAGAAGATGGTCATGGATCAATACTTATTTTGCAGATACTTACTATGATAATCTGTTTACTGTCATTCATTGAATAACAGCTATTGATCAGCCATAAATGAATACACCAGTATGTCTGATGCTTAACCTATTTTTTATAACTTACTTATTTTGCAAAATTATTTTTTAAAATAGAAAAAAATAAGGGCAATAAAGGAAAAATCCAAGAACATAATTGACAGCAACTTTTGGTTCTGATTCATCTCTAGTAAGGGAGGAACAAGGCAAGTAGTCATTGGGGTAGACAGAACAGCTGTTTATAGGTCTGATAGACTGAGTAAATCTCCCATTGAAACTGGGAGCTTGCACAAACTTATGTAAGACAAGGAATACTCTGTTAAAGCTTAAACCCTGAATTGAAATCATCTGGACAAAACGCACTGTAACATAGAACATACGGTTGGTGATAGCCTTATTTTTGTCTGTACAAATTTTAGTTCTGGAGTGGATCACAATTCAGTCATTCTGTAGTTTCTGTGGCTAAGAAAGCAAACAGATTAGAGTACCCATTGTATAACTTTTCTTTGGGGCCTCCCACTTTAATCCGACCTGTTGGCTTCAAGGTATAAAGAGCCATGTTTGCTGTTCTTTGCATAATGATTTCGACTGTCATAAGTAGAGTCAATACAAATTAGATCATCCAGCTACAGCCTTAGGGCAGATGCTGCATTTCAGCCATCCCTATGCTCCCTTGCCCTCAAGCAGTCAAATCAGATCAGGACTGACAAAATAAGAAGTACCAGCTATCTTCCTCCTCCAGCCACTGACTCAGGAAGATTGCACGAACCAAAAGGATTCTCAGGGTGACAAAAAAAATATTCTGTTTAGAGATTAATATGGAGAAAGATTATACTTTAAAAAGAGAGATATTTAAATTATATATCTTCATATATACTTGTAAAAATAATTTCTTTTTTTTTTTTTTTTGTAGTTATTTATTTTCAATACTCACTTTGCCATTTTTCCATTCAGGTTGAGGAAGAAATTACATATAGAGCCTTGGAGTTGAGTCAATGAGACTGAAAAATTCTTGCCAGGCTGAAGAAGTTAGGGTTCCCTCCTCAGTACTGCCTCATTCAATTCACAGCACATTTTTCATTCTAAAAATGTAGATTTAAAAGCAAACAAACCATAGGTGTTTTGTGATCAATTCCTAATACATTATTCTTCCAATTCCTTCATGTACCTTTTTTTCCTATTGCTGTGGCTAAATTATGGCTTCTGTGAATGCATATTAGTCAGAGCAGGGCTAGCCTCACCCACACTAGGTAGCTTCTACATAATATACCCAAGTGTCATTTGTTAAAAGGTCAGAAGGTTTCCATCTGCATAAATACTCCTTATAAGTATTAGAGCCTAAAATACTTTATTCCCTCTTTCTTCTTATTTTGTGGGTTTTTTTAATGCCATAGGTCTTTTGAACATCTAGAAGTCACATGGGGTTTCTTGTATCCTCAAGGCATAGAAGAATGATTGGTATTTTCTGTCTGGATAACATTACCTATGATTTTTACTATAACTAATATACTTGTTATTCTATTTAATGCCATTAGGATTGCTTCTAACAATACTAATATTTGGCTGTAATTATCAGATAAATAGTCCAAAAACTGCTTGTGAAGGAAGGCAAACAGAGAAGAGAATTTTGCTCTCGACAGTACAGAATTCAGAGTTGGCCCTTGGAAAAAGCTTTTGGTTTAGTATTTTTACAACAGATCTCCTCAGAGGATACTCTGCCAAACACCCACCCTGAGTCTTCATAAAGCATGTTCCCCATTAAGTGCTCCTCTGGCCACATGGAAGAGAACAAGAGGTTTCCTCACTCATCTAAACAGTTGAGAGGAAATGACTGCAGCTCCATCAGGCAGCAACAGCTAAGTGATCTTTCTGTTTGAAAGTTCGCTGCAGTGCTGTATACCTACAACTCTGAAAACATAGCCAGAATGGTTCTGACTAAACTAAATTCAGAAAGGGAAGCAAGAGACAGCTGGAGATATTGAGAACCTTCTGGTGGATGATGGAGACACTACTAATCTGAGATTTTCCAGCCTTCAGCAGCTGAAGACCGTGCAGCATGGAGAAATGTTATGAAATGTTGAACAGGACATACTTCCTCAGATTCCATCTCAGCCCTGAAGAGTAACTGGGATCTTTAATGTGGCCTTAACAGCCTGAAGGAGGACAGCACACTTGTGAGTAAGCAGGGTTTGGGAGATACATGTTCATGAGCTATTTCCATTTATTTCCCTCTGTATATGCTGTCATTCTGTCTAACAACAAATGGTTCAGATCCTCTGTAATATGGTATAAATCTTCTTTTTTTTTTTTTCCTTTGAATAGAATGTATTTTTTCTCTAGAAAACTATGCTGTATGACTGCATAAGACATGCAGAAGATGAGATAAACTTAAAATATTTATAAATTTTAAGGAAATGTAATCTGTTGCTCATTAACACTTTTATTAGACTTAGCCTCACCTTAAAAACAAACATCAAAAGTACTTGGAAAAAATAAATACAAAATGATGATATCTTTGAATTTAAACTGTGAGCCAATGACTAAAGACAAAAAAAAAAAAAGTATTAAAACTCTCTAATTGATTGTGCTTCAGCTGTAGCTTTTCTCAACCACACATCATAGAGATATCTGACTGCACATTTCTTTGGACCACTTCATCTAACAACATAGCTGTCCTTACCCCACTTTTAAATTGTGAAGCTCCCTCTGTATTCTATCTTTGGCCTCACTTTACAAAAAAAAAAAGGAAATCTGAATTTTCTTTTCTAATTGCAAGAAATTTAATCCTTCTCTTGCAAGCATTAATATTTCTGCATTACCAACAGCAAAAAGCATAGAAGACTAAAGACCAGATGAGAAGTCATACGAGAAGTCTCAGGAATCTGCAACACTGTGTTTTCATTAGCCTTACAAAACCATCTGAGCTACACAGAGATATTTTAACGGATATAAAAAGAAGAAGCAGGCCTCAGATGTACCATTGGATTTTATATTGGCTGGTATTCGGGCCTAGGTTTAAAGCCTAATCATCGTCAGGATTTGTGTTTGGCTTCAGCAGAATCAAAATTTTACAATGGTACTGTTGGAATTTTATATAGTATTTGGCCTAAAAAGCAAGCTGTGTGCTGAACTGCCTATGCTAATTAGGTGATGTAACTTTAAGGACTAATTAATGAGATCAGAGACTGCTGCCACCTTCTCAGCAGATGTGTGTAATCGGCCAATTAGAACAGACTTTGTAATGTAAACAGCATTGTTAACCAATAGTCAATGCCAAGGTGGCATAGATGCGGAAGAATACAGTTTTAAAGTGTATAAGAGTTTCTGTGCGTATGAATAAAGTTGCCTGTTGCTGCTAACTCCCATGGAGTTGTCTCGTCAGGCCATAAACCCATCTCCCCTGGTTTCATGGTACTTTGAAGTTTTGCGGTTAAACTTGTGGTTTAGCACTGTGAAAATCTGAGCTCTGTTCTGCCCAGCTCAGCTCAATTCCTGTGTCAGTTCCAGCAAGTCCCTGAGCTGCCCTGCACCTTGGTATGCTCCCTGGTTTGAGCCACACTCCTCCTTGTTTTTTAGTGCAAATTTCTGAAACCCAGGTTCCAACTGTGTATCTTCTATCACAAAGGGACCCTGATGTTGGTTGGAGCCTCATAAATCTAAAAAAGGCACACTTTCCTGAGCAGTGAAACCTTGCAGACATGCTGCCCTTGTAAGGTATTATGTTAGTGTCATAACTGGAAAAAGAGGGCCCGCTGAGCAGAGGCAGAAGTAGAAATAAAACGTACAAGTGACTATGCAACAAGAGATTTGACTCCTTCAATCCAACTAAAATTTAGAAGGGGGTTTAACTCTGATGTTCCCATTTTAGAATATTTCTATTTTAAAATTAAATCTTTCATCACTATTAGCTAAAACAAGAAACAGCATTTCTGTCTTACATATATCACTTGAACTGTGCATTACTAATATAAAAAGGTAAAATGCAAAAAAAGAAAAAAAACAAGATAGAGATTTTCCATTTACAGTATTAAGTGTAAGTGAGGGAGGAGGAAAGGCTTCAGACTCATTGATTATATTTTTAAGAAGTGGCCATATGTAAGTGATTATAACAACACATCCTGAAGACCATATCCTGATTAAAAAATCATTACCTGGTCTTAGTTTGTGTTACAGATTAAGAACAGCAACAATTTCCTCTGCAGCAGATCAAGTCATATTTTCTGGCTATGAAGAATGAAAATATTAATTCAAGAAGGTAATATTTCTATATTCTTCATGTTTGAACTAACTAAAACTATAAAGTAAGAGAAGGAAGTTGGTAGTAAAAGTTGCATCTAGCATGAAGTCAGATTTTTCACTTTACTAAGTAGGTCACTAAAAACTTTCTGATACACTTTAAAGAAAAAAATACTCTCTGAAAGTTGGAAGATTAGCAAAGAAGAAAAAAATTACAATATAACAGGAAATAAATCCTCAACTTTTGCATCTGAGGAGCATTTTCAAAATATTAATCATCTATAAACATCTTCAGTACTGCTATCTCCACTATAAAACTGGAGGAAAAGTCTAAGAAATGTTAATTAACTCAGACAAGATTGAGAATATGCAGAAACAGATCTTATGGATCTGATTCTGTATCAGTTTGTCTATACAATTGATGTTATATGGCCTTAGATGAAAAATTGCCTCAGATCATTGACGTAAACAGAAAACACTCTGAAGTTCTTGAAGGAATGCTTCAAAACAGGCTTTGCTGTGCTCTTAGGTAGCTTGAGAAAGCTGTGGCAAGAACCTTAAGCACTATAATTTAGTGGCAAGAACATCATCATCATCATCATCATCATAGTTAGGCTTCGCAAAGATTTGGGAAGGGCTCCCCCCACGTGGGTGTGCCCTTCCAGCCTGGACAGTGGATTTTTTAGGTGAGGCACAGCGTGCGCAGAACTGGCCCCTCCCTTCAGTTCCTCAGGTTCATCTGCCATGGCTGAGCAAGCTTGGACACTGACAGTGAAGTCCTCAGGAATAGAACCTACAGCCCTGGGTATTCCCAGGAGGTCTCCCATCCAAGTACTAACCGGGCCTGACACTGCTGAGCTTCCAAGATCTGATGGGATCAGGTGTCAGGGTGGTAAGAAGGTAGGCTTATGGCAATAATAGCAAAAATTTAGGTGTTCAGTGTGCAGCTTAGCTGAAAAAAATAGCTAAAGTACATGATGCTTTGACCAGCTTTACTCTTAGGGATGTTCATTCTTTAGCCTTTCCTTGACATCTAGCCTGGAGAAGAAAAGAGCTCAATTTCCTTGGGGAATTAATGTCTCAATGATGCATTTATAGGGATGATACTGGAGTATCTCTGCCTTCTCAGAAACCTCACATAATGTCAGCTTCACAGCCTTGAGAAACAGCTTAGATATCAGGAGTTACTTAAATTGATCTGGTGTTTACCCAGGTAAAAATGAAAACTATAAAATCATTTTCATCTTGATAGGCTTGTGTGTGCAGTATGGAAACCCAATGTGCTGGAAGTAAAGCTGTGTATGTATAAAGGTTTTCATTTAATAAAGTTATATGAGCTACACACTGACTATTAATACTTTGTGTGCATCTAGGAAAATGCAATCAAGAAATTAACAAAATGATCACTGCTTGAGTAGGCATAAAATCCTCATAATGCAGGCAGTGAATAAGTTACGATAAGATATATATAAAAACATCTTTTCTAAGCCTAAATGTTCCAGCTGATTGTAATAGTCTTGTGTTAAAGTGCTTTACATGGTCTGTTGGTGTTCCCAGAATCGCAGAATATGCTGAGTTGGAAGGGACCCCCAAGGATCACTGAGTCCAACTCCTGGCCATTCATGGGACCATCCCCAAGATTCACACCATGTGCCTGATTGTTTCAAACAAATGCTCCTTGAACTCTGTCAGGCTTTGTGTTATGACCACTTCCCTGGGGAGCCTGTTCAGTGCCCAACCACCCTCTGGGTACAGAACATTTTCCTAATATCCAATCTAAACCTTCACTGACACAACTTTAGGCCATTTCCTCTCCTCTGTCACCAGAGAAAAGACATAAGTGCCTGTCCCTCCTCTTCTCCTCTTAAGGAAGTCAAAGACTTCTTCCCTGGTCTTCTCTTCCCCAGGCTGAACAGACCAAGTCACCTCAGCTGCTCCTCATACAGCTTCCCCTCAAGGCCCTTCATCATCTCATTGCCCTCCTTTGGACAGTCTCTAATAGCTTAAAGTATTTCTTATATTGTGGCACCCAAAACTGCACATAATATTCCAGGTGAGGCTGCCCCAGTGCGAAGCAGAGTGGGACAATCCTCTCCCTTGAGCAACTGGTGATGCTTTGCCTGATGCCCCTCAGGACACAATTGGCCCTCCAGTCTGCCAGGGCACTGCTGACTCACATTCAACTTGCCATCAACCAGGACCCCCAGGGCCCTTTCTGTGGCACTGCTTTCCAGCGCCTCATTCCCCAGGCTGTACAAATATCCAGTTGCCCCATCCCAGGAGCAGAATTTGGCACTTTCCCCTGTTGATATGGTTGGTGATTGCCCAGCCCTCCAATTTGTCAAGGTCTCTCTGCAGGACCTTCCTGCTTTTGAGGGAGTCAACAGCTCCTCCCAGTTTTGTGTCGTCTGCAGACTTGCTTAGTATCCCTTGCAGTCCTGCATCCAAGTCATTTATGAAGATGTTGAAGAGCACAGGACCTAAGATGGAGCCCTGCAGAACCCCACTAGCGACAGGTCACCCATCTGATGTTACCCTATTCACTATCACCCCCTGTGCTTGACCTGTGAACCCATTGCTCACCCACCACATGATGTGTTTATCCAGCTGTGGGCTGGGCATTTTGTCCAGAAGGATCCTGAGAGAGACAGTATCAAAATCTTTCCTGAAATCCCGAAGGATTACATCTACTGCCTTCCCTTGATCAGCTGGGTGGGTTAGGTCAC
>JAWWEV010000095.1:29973537-29993048 GCA_035583235.1 Hafferia zeledoni
TCAATCCCCTCATCTAAATCATCAAGAAAGATGTTAAACAGGACTGGACCCAACACAGACCCCTGGGGAACACCACTAGTGATCAACCGCCAGCTGATGTACCTAGGACTGCACTTACACTTTGTGGAGCCAAGGAAAAGAAAAACTTCTGCACCTGACACAAAGTTTATACCTGCTTCAAGTGGTTTATGTTACTTTCTCATTAGAAAAATCATTGGTAGAAAAATGTATTACTGCAGATATATTGCTAGGAGTTTTTTGTGACACTAAGGAACAGGGATGGCTCTGAAACATGTTTCTGTGTGCTCACAGATGTACTGCCTACTCCAGCTGTGAAACAGCCCTGCATGTGGTCCATGGAGCAATGTGCCATGCAGTGCCCCTGATGCTCTCTGTCAAAGGATTTAGCTTGGTAAAGTTAGTTGCATCTGCCAAGGATTTTCTGCACTATTTGCCCTCTCTGCCCATGAGAATGTGAATGAAGATTTGGCCTTTAGAGGACCAAATAACTACATAAAGTGCAGAGGCACTCCAAGCATAGACACAGCTGTATGGGTCCCAGTGCCAGATAAGGGTCATTTGGGCTCTAGCAACTCCATCTAGCCTTTGAAAAACTATTTGATCTCACTGTGTAGTGTAGAAGAGGGAGTGAGTGAGTTCGGCTTTATCTCAGCAGCTCCTTCAGAGAAGTTTCTTCGGAGTGTTTATTCTACTGGTAAAAATATAGAAATGGACTAAGTTTGTCTCCAAATGCAGAAATGTGAATTAAAATGCATTTTGGAATTTGTCTTCATTTCCTAAACTACTACTAGTTCATGAGAAAACATGTCACCTTCGGCTGGCAATGAGTGCACTGTTGCTTCAGAATGGTTTCCTGGTTTGCCTCTGTTCTCTTACAGGGTGAACTGGTGATCCCATCACCTTGACTCATTTCACAGTCCTCTAAGTGAACAGTGGCACCACTCAGCTGTCAGCTCTTCATAGAGCGCTGCAGGCAGAGGGAGATCAAGGCAACATGCCTGCTGATTTTTTTTTTCCTCCCACACTTACAGCTGCTTTGGTGTACATTTGTGTTTTGGTAATTGGGAAATCTAATTAGATATCCTGGAGTCCTAATTAAATGGCTTTTATAAGATATTTTGAGAATAATCATCTGTGAAGACTTGGAATGCATGTTCAATTTCTATGACTGTGCAAATTAGTGCTCTAATTGCCTGTAGAAATTTAGAGTGTTTGCCCAAATGGAAGAAATAACAAATACTTCCTAGCATTCAGTTTTTAAGTCTCTGATTTTAGAATTAGGGAGAAAGCTGTCAGAAAATGCTGTTCTTGAATAGAAAGGCAAGAATGGAAGCCACATTCTGTTCACATAAACTGTCTTTTTTTAGTGACATGAGTATCAGTTGGTGGAAAGTTAAAATTTTGCAATGACTTTAACACCTGTTTAACCACCACGGAATGTCCTTGGGAATGACTGAGGATATACTATGGTATAGAATATATGCTAATAATGTTCTGATTGAACAGCATTCACTGCAATTTCATCTCATTAAGTAAATAATTTCTGAGGGAGATATACTAATTAAGTGTTTTTACTCATTATGTATTTCATGATGAAGAGGAGTTTACTATATTTACAGTGTTCAACTACAGCTATTCAGAAGTAAGCATGCCAATATTTACAAAACACACAGAAATAGCTTATGCTTCTGATGTCTTTGTTGCTAATTACAAACAGTACATTAGGTTTCCTTAAAGGTGCTTTCCCTGCTGTAATAAATAAAGTGCTGCATAAGTTGGTAGAGTGTTTTGAGATCCTCTGGAATGTAAGTGATTTTACAAATTTAAAATGCCATTGTTATCCAGTTCTTTGAGCTACTTGCTTCTGTCCAGCACCTGGTTTGCCTATTAAAAATAGTAGTAAGTTGTCTGTTTTAGCACTGTGTTGCCATGTATGTGGAGGGTTGACCTTAGCTGGATGCCAGATGCCCACCAAAGCCACTTGAACCTTTTCCTCCCCAGCTGGATAGGGATCACTTGCCAGTTACCATCATGGGCAAAACGGGCTCGATTTTGGGGAAATTAGTTTATTTATTGCAAATCAAATCAGAGTAGGTTAATGAGAAATACAACCAAATCTTAAAACACCTGTCCCCCACCCCTCCCTTTTTCCTGGGCTCAACTTAACACATGATTTTCTCCACCTTCCTACACACAGTGGCACAGGTGAACGAGCAGTGAGGGTTGTGGTCAGTTCATCACACTTTGTCTCTGCTGCTTCTTCCTCCTCAGGGGGAGGACTCATCTCACTCTTCCTTTGCTCTGTCCTTGGGTCCCTCCCAAGGGACGCAGTCCTCCATGAACTTGTCCAACACAAGCCCTTCTCACTGGCTGCAGTTCTTCACAAGCTGCATCAGCACGGGTCCCCTACAGGGTCCCAAGTCCTGACTGCAAACCTGCTCCATCATTGGCCCATCTTCTCTGGTGGGAATGTGCTCCAGCACAGGCTTTCCACATGGTCACAGCCTCCTTTGGACATCCTCCTACTCTAGTGTGGGGTCATCCAAGGGCTGCAGATGTATCTGAGCCTCTGCAGGCTCCAGGAGTACAGTCTGACTTAATAAGGTCTTCACCATGGGCTGCAAGGGAATCTCTGCTCTGGCACCTGGTGCACCTCCTACCCCTCCTTCTTCATTGACCTTGTTGTCTGCAGGGTTCTCAAGTGTTCTCCAAGTGATCCCCATGTTGAATTTCAACCACTCTGTTATCTGCTGGAGGGACAACACAGAAGAGCATAAATAAACCAGGAAGTTCCTGGAATACATTGATGACAAATTTCTTCTCTTCCTTTGGGATAGCAGAGACAACAGGGAAAGGTGCTGTGCTAGACCTTATCTTCACCAGAAGGGGCAGAATGTGAGGCCCAAGCACAGCCTTGGCTACAGTGACCAGGAAGCTGTGGAGTTCAAGATCATTAGGGCAGTGAAAACAGTGCATAGCATGCTCCATACTCCAGAGTTCAGGAGAGCAGATTTCGATTTCTTCAGGAATCTACTTGGTAGAGTACTGTGGGATAAAGCCCTAGAGAGAAGAAGGGCCCAAGAAAGCTGGTTGGTATTCAAGGACCTCGTCTTTCAAGGTCAAGAAAGCATCCCAACAAGAGGAAATCAGGCAAAAACTCTGGGAGGCCTGGATGTCTGAACAAATGGATGCTGGACAATTTCAAACAAAAAAAAGGACACAGAGGTTCGAAACAAGGAACAGATAGCCTGGAAGGAGTAAAGGGAGAGTGTCTGAACAGCCAGGGATCAGGTTAGGAATGTTAAGCCCCGAGAGGGACTTAAACCTGGCCACAGGTATCAAGAATCTATAGCTACATCAAGATATGACAAGTGATAAAAGAAAGACAAGGGAAAAGGTGGGCCCACTCCAGAATAAAACAGGACACCTGCTTATCTATCCCTTACATATTTTATAATCAGAAAGAAATACTGAAATTTTTCAGGATGTAATAACTAAAATTAGCACATTAAAGGTATCATGTGTCCTGCCTAAATGGCAAGAAAATGCAAAGACAGATTGGATAAGCTATACACTAATTTCTTTTGTTGCCATTTATTGTAGTGTACACAACATTATCATCAGGTGCAAGGAAATGTATATTGGAAGAGAATGCCTTTAGCTTGAGAGCTCTCAGTGGTCTGTGTAACCCTTTAAATCAAAATGGCTGAAAGCCTTAGAGGCTCAGGCCCATGCACTTTGCTGTTTCAATAATTCTACAGGAAAAATATCCTGTTTTTTAAATGAAGAGCACTTCACAAAGAGTAAGCATAAAGTATTAGAGCATCCTGGTTAAAACTTCTGTGATTTTTCCAAATGGTATTCTCAGTACTTCTCCTGGATTCAGCATAATTTTCTTCTTCTGCATCCTATACCTACATGTGGAGATTTTAGGTGGAAAAATATTGCTGTTAATACAGTGAAATTATCTTTTCAGTGGATAGCAGAATTTTAGCTAGAAAATCTGTTTCACCTCTAATAGTAAAGTACCTATTCAGAAAGCAGATGGAGGTATTATCTCCTTTCACATTAGTTCAAAAGGATGTTACATCTAAAGCAATTATGCTGCAAGTTTGTAACCTGTGCCTCAGTATCTTAAAGTAGATAAGAATTACAGGAAGAAGCCAAGGAAAAGGTATGAGAAACATCCTGCGAAAATGTTGATGTCTATATCTGGTATTCCCAAAGGTGCTATTAAGAGCAAAAGCTGAAAACAAGATGTCACTGTTCTCCATCTGTTTAGATATCCAAATGGGAAGGAAATTTGGATGAGGGTTTATATGAACAAGGTGAATGTGAAGCACATGATGTATGAGTGCTAGATGCATGTTTGGTGGGTGTGGCAGGTCAGCAGCAGCAGCTGGCAGCTCTACCTGCTGATATTACAAGAGCACACCTCAGCCTCCAAGCTGCACAGCCTGGTGCTCCATAGTCACAGCAATGAGATCAAAGCCATCACAGACTGCTACTTTTGACTAAAGAAGAGCATGTTTTTAAGATTAAGTCCTTGCTCATTATCCTCTAACTGAATCCACCTTCCATAAAATAGACCACTGAACACTGTCATTTAATATTTATGATACTTCAATACATGCTCAAAACAGGGTATTTACATGCCTAAATCAAAATCTGTTTTTTGCAGTTCTTTGACAACTCTGCCTACATACAGGTGTCTGCTGCTGCAGAGCTGGAGCTTCTGGCTTAATATACAATCCAGCCAACCACCTGCATTATTTTTTTATTATGCAGAACATCAACAGTTCTATATTAACCTTTGAAAGTCCTAAATGTGATACTTTACACTGAAGTCAGAAAAAAAAAATCTTAGTCATTACTAAGTGTGGGGACACTTCAGGGATTTGTAAAAGAGGATGCCAACAACTTGAAAGAGCCTGTTTCTGTATTTGCTAAGCTGCAGTAGAGCTCCAAAATACCCTTAGGCACAGGCAAATTAAAACTTATTTAAACTTCTTTACCTACTTCAGCCAGCTAGATTTTTGTCTTATCAGGCATAAATAGACAAAATTAAATGCACTTTACCCCATTCTTTGCCTTCTATGTGCACAGCTAAATAAGGAGGTCTTGGTTAGAGCTGTTGCTGCTGCCGCTACATCCATGAGAAGGATCAAGGTGGATGAGATCATAGTCTCTCTTAGAAGCAAGAGCTGCCTTTTACATCCTCTTCAGTGGCAGAGAGCCCAGTTTCTGAGCTCTCAGCTGGCCATTTGTCCCAGATACTTGTTTTGAGACAGCTTTTTTGTTGTTAGGTCTTGGTTTGTCCAAGTTCACATTTACATTGCTGAGAAGCCTGCAATCAGTCCAGACAGGTCAAAGTGGAATGGAAGAGAGAACAGAACAACTATATAGCTGTAGCCCATCTAATGAGTGAGAGCATACTGAGTGCCCTGAGTGCTGCTTGTAGAGGAGAGAAAGACAAAAGGCAACAATGGCCTTTCCACCCTTCTTCTGCCATGCAATGTGATTTTATATTTTCTAACCAGCTACCCTTTAGGTCATGTATTAATGCTACCTACATTCAGCAAATCAGTGCCCAGCAGAGAAAAATGAGTAAGTATACAGTATGGAGTTAATTTTCCTCACAGCAGCCCTCACAGTGCTATGCTTTGCATTGGTAGCTAGAAAGGGATTGATAACACACAAATGTTTTAGCTACTTAACCTTCTAAGCAGGTAAAATGGCAAAAGCTTACTCATGCATTGACAGATGTATTTTTGTGTTTGCAGTGGAAAACCTGATGGGCAAACTCTAGCCTCTCCATTTTCTAAGTCACTGCAGTAATCATCAGTAAGCATTCTATGTATGTATGGCTCAGCTTCATGAACGAAAATTTGGGAAGGGCTCTCCCCACATGGCTGTGTCCTTCCAGCCTGCGCAGTGGATGTTTTAGGTGAGGCACAGCGTGTGCAGAACTGGCCCCACCCTTTGCTCCTCAGGTTCATCTGCCATGGCCGAGCGAGCTTGGACAGTGACAGTGAAGTCCTCAGGACTAGAACCTACAGCCTCTGGTATTGCCAGGAGGTCTCCCATCCAAGTACTAACCTGGCCTCACACTGCTGAGCTTCCGTAAGCATTAAATTCCAAAGATATCATCAACTGGTCTGTGAAGGTGAGACATTCCATATAATGTGTCTACTGTCACAGCATGACTAGGAAATCATTGTGAATTGCAATTATCTTTATATTACAAATAGGAAGTAATCATAAAAATGTATTATCCACACCAATATAGGGCTTTCTGAAGGGGAAGTACAGGCTTGTCTCCTTCTGCTCCATTCAGAAATTAGTATTGTTCTGAATAATTTTAAAGTTTAGTTTTGTGATTGTATATGGAAGAGTTCTGTTCATCAAAATTATGGTTTATGGCTGACATTATCATAGCGCTTAAAAGGTTACATTATTTTACAGGGCTCAACCACCATGATTTTTAAAAGCAGTTTAAAAAAAAAAAAAGCTTTAGTTCATAGCTATAGGCTTAGAAAAGAAAAAAATTCATACCATTAAAAAACTGGATTACACATACATTTTTATTGGAAGAAAGTGCTCAACCAGGTACCTCATCAGCAAAGGGAGAAAAGTTGTCAGTACTGTTGTTGATGCAATGGAAATTTTCCACTTCAGCAGAAAGGGAGGTCAACTAAGCAGATTTTGGCTGCAGTGGAGAGATCATAGACATTGATTTTGGATTGAACCTGAATTTTTATGCTACCAATCTTTCTTCAAGACTGTTTTCTTCCTCTTCTCAGACCCACATGAGAGTATGACCCTCAAAGTTGACCAAGACAACACAGATACAACATTTATCTGCTTTTTATTAATCTCTTTCATTAATTCCCTTTCCACTAATAAACCTCTACATTTTATTTGGAATACAGTGGTTTTAAACAACAACTAATTGTCAATGGGACCACTTCTAAAGGCTTTGTTCTCAAGTCCACAGGAAAAAAGGTAAACAGTTGCCTTGAACTCCAATCTTTTCTCCTTGTCAGACACATTTTAGTTTAGGGATTTTCAGGGGGTTTTTGTTTTGGAAGAAAATATTTTGAGGCAAGTCAGTCCTTCTCTGTAGACCACTAAGTGTTAGCCAAACATTTATTACTAATCTATAAAGAGTTGGCAGATCACATGATTGTACCGCTTTTCCTTGTGTAAAACCCAACAAATGGATGGAGGCACTTGGTGGAAAAGAAGAAGACAGTAAGATTTATAACTTTGAGAAGATACTAAAGCAATACATGACTTCAGCATGTCAATACTAGTCTAACAATGCTCTTTCTGAATAGTTGTCACAATCACACAGGGCTGTTGCACACCTGAAGGAAAAAAAAAAAAAGAAAAATGGTGAATAAAATTATATGATCCACAGTTACTAAAGCTTGCTTAGAAGCACCTTGCAGTCCATATAAAAAGATAACTAAAATCACAAAGTATAAATTACAAATTACACATTTCTTTCTACCCAGAAGTTTTCATAATTACTTCATGAATGTGATTCCAGTCTTCAGCACATTCCTGTATAATGTGAAAAGAGGCTAAATTTACAAAGGAGATATTTCAACTTTCATTAAAGGCCAAAGAAACAAGAGCTTACATAGTAAATTAATTCACAACCATGTGAATTCTTCTGTCTCATTTAAAGACTTTGTAAGAAATACAATAAATCATATTTAACTGACTTAACTCCCAGTGTAATTTCAATTTGGGCTTGATATATGTAAAAACTTTGACATAAAACCAATGAGGAAGTGTATGCTTTCTTCTTCCCATATATTTTAAAGATACTGGGAATTTCACAAATTTGCTTAATGCTTGCAGATTTGCCCTCCAGCTAGTTCTTCCACAACCACGTATCTGTGTCAAAAGTAACTGTTGTTTGATATTCGCTTATACGATAAATCAATGTTATCCACGCAATTATTCTACTAAACTTTGTTCTAGAAAATGCAATCTTAGCAAAACCAGCATTTATGCACTTGTTTTTCCAACATATATAGAAAAACTATTGTGAAAAGCAACAAGAGAAAATCATATTTAATAATGCAGATTACCTTAGAAATATATTTCATGGATTTAATTTATGTCTATGAAATATTACTTTTTAGTGCAAAGGAAAATTTAGAGTTTTTCAAAGAACAAAGTAACAGTATGACACTTATTCTAAAATACATTTTAAATGCCCTAAGTCATTACCTTTTGTATCTCTTGGTTTGCATTCATCTGACCTTTGTCCTTCTAGAAAAAAAGAACTTTAAGGCAAAGGTCAAGTCTATGTCTCTTGTGCCAGAACTTAAAGAAATTACTAAAATTAATACTTAGATATAGCCAAATATTAAATACCCCTTGAAGTGTCTGTATGGTCTGTTGTTTTACTGCCCAACATTGCATTGATCCAGTAACCTCAGCATTAAAGTAGCATTAAAATATTAGCCTAAAGACACTAAAAGATTGCCATCTGTTTATAACTCCAGGTAAACTTCAGCAAGATTTGTTTCCAGTCTGCCAACATAAATTAAAAAATCCCCTAGCATTAAGGCAAAAACACATCATTAGCTACCAGACAGGTGTTGGTTTACAGTCATTATTACACTTACCTTTACAAAATTAACTAAAAAAATGTTTACAAGTATAACCACAGTTTCACTGATAAAAATTCACACAGGTTTTCTTTGTTGCTGAACTCATTCACAACTCCTGGTTTTATCACTTTAGTGCCTAGAAAACAAAGTAATCCCTTAACAAACAAGAATCCAAGCAGCTCTTGGAAGACAGATGGGTTTTGACCAAACCGCCCTATGAAAGCACTCACAAGATCTGCAGAAGTTCTGATATAGATCAAAAATGTCACTGAACTCTACAGAAGCAGAAGAAATTGGAACTATAAGTAAAATCAGTAGGAAAGTTGATTCTGTAACACAGCGTGCATACAGATTTCTGTGTTACTAAGAAAAAGAACTACCAATTATTCTTAGATTTATGCCTCAATGGCTGAGATTCATGTATTGGTCCAGACACGCCTCTTACCTTCCAGCCTCATCCCAGGTTTCACAGACAACAGTGGGTAAGTCACTACCACTCAAAAGCAAGAAAGTAAACACAAAATTGAAGTTTAAAATAATTTCATGTTTTATCTAATGTTATTTTCAAAGGCATTTGGGTTTATTATCTCAATTGATATTCACCATCAACAACTGGGTTTTGATCCCAACTCAACATAAAAACACTCCACTATTGAGGTCATCACAAAGGGCCTTTGCACACTAACATGAAAATCAATGAAAGGTTTGCCATCAAAGCTGTTGGATGCATATATAATTATATGTTAGTTACACTGTATTCACCATTACATACAGGATTCTTTCAGCAGGTAAAACTTCCTGCTTTGCAAATTTTAAGCCTCAAGATAGGTATACATAGGTCAGAGGAAAGACAGTGTTTAAAAACTAAATGCAACTGGAAAATATACTAAAAGATACTATGTCTTTGGCTATGAAAAAACCCCAGCATTAATGAGATCAAAGACACCATAAATAAATGTTGCACTTCATATGACCTTACATCTACAGAGTGGTGTCAAAATGTAGAGCCTTCCAACTAAGTTTTTTTTCACCTACTATACACACTTCTGTGGCACACCTACATACCTAAGAAAAGACTACAAGTTTATTTTACAGAAATCTCTCAGTACACTTGAAATAATATCGCTTTTTAGTATTTCACCATGGCTCTAGTCCCCACAAATTTACACTCAATCCCACAGTCAGCCACATGTCTTTAAGGCACATGCACACTGTCAGCTTTCTTCTTCTACTAGCCCAAACAAAAGGGAATTATTTTTTTCAGGGAGCGAGAAAGCCAGATGGCGCAGCCTTTTCTAAAGGCTCTTAAAGGACTTCTGATCTATGGGAAGATGTAATCAACCCAACAGAAAAGCAGACTCCCCGGTTCATACATCTTTCACACTTTGTATCTAGCTGAAGCAGCAGATGTTGTCACTATTTTCTCCAGGATATGCACCTTTTCATGGAAGACAAGAGAGAAAGAGCATCTTTCCTTGGACTAGACAAACATGCACCTGTTAAGCACAGTAAAGCTTTAGCTAATTACAGATTTCTAAAGCATACAGCTGTTTGTTTACAATTATATTTTAAGATCATTAAAAATCAAATCCCTTTTTAGTAGACGAGCATCTTCTTTGCAGATGCAAAAGTAAGAAATACATAAAACAGAGAAAACTAAACTGATCCATAGCCATCTATGAATAGATTTAAATTTGTCTGTAAAATTGTTTTTGAGATATTACGTTCTCTTTGGAACCAAAAAAAAATGTTTTTAAATCCCCAAAGTTGGTTAATTTTGGAATGTGAGCACTGGAAAATATCAGCTGAAACTCATGAATATTAACACTAGATATTAGAAATGCTAATGCTCTCAGGAACTTTCAGGAATCTTTACAATAGATTTCATGCTCTTCTTTTCAGTCCTTTTTCAGTTTCCTCTTCCTGTAAGAATTCAGTTGAGTATTTAATGTCCTTCATTTAGGGGACAAAAAGCTAAACTCAAACAAATGTAAGAGGTTTCAGGACCTTTCAGAAACCTGATTCAACTGTTTGGATACTGCACTTAAATGCTTACAAAGCCTTACTTAATTGTTGCTTCACTCTTCTGCATTTTTGACAGCAAAAGTCTCTGTGATTAGAATTAGTGCTATGCCAATTTATAAGGCTTTAATTTGTTTCTTAACCTGTCCAAAGACAAAACACAAAGACAAAAGTCTGTTAGGTAGATGTAAATTCCTCTAACAATTAAAAACGACCAACTTTTAAAATCTGACACTTTGTAGTTTAATTTGATGCCCTTAAGGATTTTTGCTATGTGGAATGGAGAACATTCACCTTTTTTATAGTAACTCATTATTTTACTAACCTCTGTCTCACTTCTCACAGTTTTTCACTTTCTTCTTGTATAGCAGCAACTCTGTGCCTTTATTCATCATTGTTGACTTCTTATTTTTATGTTGTTCAAAAGTTCCTTTTTATCTGAACTGGACACAGTATTCGCAATATCGACTCAGGATGAAATTAGTAGTTTTATGAGACGCTCTCAACTAGAAAGTAGAAAAGAAATATGCTATGTTATTTTTCTTAAATACTAAACAACAAATTGACATTTTCAATACACAGAGATAGATAATACAAGTTCAGGGGGAAAATAATCTCTTAGAAAATAGGAGGAAAAGAGTACTGGGGAGACAAATGTCTTGCTTAATTTAAGTGTAATTATGAAGATCTACAATATCTCTGAAGAGACATTAAGTTCTGTAAGACAAAATGTCTTAATTCAAATTTATGGCCTAGATTTGCAAGTGGAATTTAGGTATTTGAATATCCAGCTCATAGATGGCTGCTACTCAGTTTCCTTTATGTTCCTTTTATGTCATATATAGGGAGAATTTATAGCCTAAAAAAATGCTCTTTATTGAAATCAATATATTGATTCAGTCTGCTGCTTAAATGTGTTAGGAGGAAGCCAGGAAAGGAATGAGGCTGTAATCCCATTTGGAAAGAAATGTTAAAGGTCTAACCGTAAACCAGAGCAAAGTACTGTCTTCCATTTGGGATTCATGACTGCAAATCCCTGTGTCTGTGACAAGTTGCATGGCCTCATTCCTCCCTCAGGAATTCACTACGGCAAAATGTTGTGGACAACTGATGTATAATAAAATTTAAAAGAAATTAGACAAATCCATTGGGGGGGAAAAAAATTTAAAGTCAAAAAGACCAAATTCATACTTCTACATGAGATGCATATTGAGTAAGTATCACCACATTCCTCTCTACCTTTCTTTTCATAGGCATGGATCACTTTCAGGAACAGAATACACAAGCACTGAATAACAGCCAATTGCAATACTTGAAATTATAAATGTATCCTGAAAAGTTTTACTGTCTTCTTGGCCGAAGAAATGGCAGTAGAAGAGAAAAATCTCAAGAAGAATGGAACCTTACACACTGTGTTCTAGGATTCGTTCAGGATGCCTAGACAACCTGTTAAAAAAAGGTTAACTAATGCAGTCTCAAAAAAATTGGTCAAGATTATTGAATAGAAGACACTGTGCTGGTTTTGGCTGAGGTAATTTTCTTCACAGTGTCTAGTATGGGGCTGTGTTTTGGATTTATGCTGAACACAGGGTTGTCAGTACAGAGATGTTTTTGTTGGTGCTGAGCAGGGCTTATAAGGAGCCAAGGCCTTTTCTGCTTTTTGTACAGCCCTGTTGGTGAGGAGACTGGAGGTGCATGGGAGGCTGGGAGGAGATACAAATGGGGCAGGTGACCCAAACTGACCAAAGGGATATTCCATACCTATTGACATCATGGCAAGAACATAAAGTGGGGGAAAAAAGGAGTAAAGGGGAGATGCTCAGAGTGATGTCATTTGTCTTCCCCAGTAACCATCACATGTGATGGGGCTCTGCTGTCCTAGAGATAGCTGAACACTTGCCTCACGATGGGAAACAGTGAATTAATTCCTCGTTTTTCTTTTCTTGTGTGCAGTTTTTGCTTTCCCCATTAAACTGTCTTAATCTTGACTCAGGAGTTTTCTACCTTTCACCCTTCTAATTCTCTCCCCCATCCTGTTGGTGCTTGGTTGCTGGCTGGGGTTAAACAGAGACACACTCTGAAGAGCTACTGAAATATTCAAAGAAATCATTTATAGTAGTGAGAAGTAGAAAATTATCAATGAGCTCATAAATTTTCTATCTGAAAATAAAGCAAGGACATGCAGCCTGGTTCATATTTAAGTAAGAGGTTTCAGAGCACTGAGGTTAAGTTGGTTTTATTCTCATTTTTTTCATAATAATAATGAAGTGTGTACATATACATATCCATACTTGTGAGTAAAAAACAGGCAAAACACACAGATCATCAGAACAGTTTTTCTTTTCTGTTACTGTTTATTTCTGTTGGATGTCTACTGGACATCTGGAATTCATACTTATTTGTTGTAACATCCACACAAGTTCTCATATTAGCTGCCCAAGAGCACTGAACTATTGAGTTTCTTACTTCAAGTGCCCTCCAATGTGACTTGATGGCTGCAGATTAATTAGTATATATGCCAGCACATGAGCAGCATGGATGAGGAGGGCACTCCAACCTAAACGACAAGCCAGCATCACCATACAGGCATGGCCAGAAAAACAAATCTCAGATCACTACTCCTCGTAAAATCACTACCCTTTCATCTCTGCCCACAAATAGTCTTGCCTGTTCCATGAGGGCAGAGAGAACAGGTAGCAAGCATTTTATTCTCCCTCATTTTGCATTTCTTTCAGCACAGAGGAGTCAGAATTCAACAGAAAGCAGGCAGATCCACTGCAGTTCTTTTCCTGCCTAATTCCCTCTGTGAGAAAGGCCATTCCCTGTCTCCTATTGATCTGGTCCCAAAAGAAGATATGAAGCATTGGTTTGAATCTGTATCTTCTTAGATAAATTATAGAGAATATTATACAGTTCTAGGAACACCTTGCAGAGCTGCATAAATTACTGTGACTTCTACAGCCTTATTTTTTACAGTGGGATGTCAAGAATATTAACAATATAGTATATCACTAGAAATGGAAAAACTATAATTAAAATTTGCAGGTGACTATTTGTCCACAAATGCAGCTGTGGTGCACATGAAAGCACTATTAACTCCATCACACAGTGTATTGTTCCTTCTACACAAAATTCAAATATTTATTTCCCTCACTTTACGAATTCATGTAGGATGTGTCCATCAACAGCTCTGAGAACAAAATCCTAATAAAAGACCTTTGTCTTGTGCCTTTATTATTATTATATTTCAAAGACAACATGAAATTGTCAATTCCAGTAGCTAGACATTATTTCTCAATCAGAAATCAAAGAATCAATAACTTTCTTCAAACTTTGCTTTGTTAACCTTGTCCATTCAAAAATACTTTTCTAAAAGTCAATTTTTTGAACAGGTGTGGAGATATCAGTTCAGATCAGATTATTTCTGCACTCTGTCCCATGAAATAAGGATGCCTAAAAGCCAGAAAGAAGAATTAGGGCTTCCTTACACATATACAGAAATTCTTGCTTTCAGTGACAAAGTACAGCAACCCCAAGTATGTCTCCAGCATTATGCCCTTTGAGAAATATCAAAATTTCATTTTCTTCCTTCCCAGCCCCTAAAAAATTTACTTTCTGTATTTGTCTCCATTGCTAACCAATATGGACAACTAAGAAACATGCCCTGATCATTTCAAACAGCTGAAGGCACAAGAACTAAGATGTTTCTGTGTGAAAATGAGAATTATTCTTTTAGGTAATACACTGTGAAAAAAGGTTTGTCTTTGTCCAGAAATTAGCCCCAAGGAGCTACAAAAATATTTAGAATACAGCTTGATTTAACACCCTTCTTTACTATTGAATATTAACTTCATTACTGAGATTAGCAGCTGAGATATTTTTCATTTACTTGTGGTTTGACCACACCTTAATCAGGCAAACTAGTGATCTAGAACAAATTCTGACAGGCAAGACATAACCTCAAATTGTACAGTATATTACAATATTGTTCTCTGAGGAAAAAAAAAAAAAAAAAGGAAAAAAGGCTAAGTGACACATTCTTTCACACTACCAAAATGCAAGCAAAAGATGTTCACAAGGATGGAGCTAACCAAAGAAATCTGCACTATCGATTTACTCAGAAGTTCCTAGAGATCTCATCTGCAAAGTAAAATTATCATTTTAAGAAAAAGGCTTCCTGAGGCAAAATTACTCCAGCATTTAAAACTTCAGTCTAGAAAGGCATGCGTTCCATTTTAAGTGCAGTTCACCTGAAGGCTACCCTTGACTTAGGAAGTGCACACTTGGTTGGGTCAGGACCTGCACATGGATGCCAGTCAGTTGTCCTCAATGGAAAGCAGAGTCCAAGAGTTTATAAAGATGTGTTCAAGGTTCAAACAAAGAAAAGTAGTGGGCAGGAAGTTGTCCTTCAGGGAATATTTCTCTCCCTACCAACACAGAGGTTTTGAGAACTGAAGTGCCAGGACCAGGAACAAAGGAGTGGTTCATGACTCTAGATTCCAACTTAATGGTGGGTCGGAGCTGAGAAACAGACACTCAGCACCTAGGAGGGGGAGAGGGGTTTTTTTTCCTGTGCTGGGATCCGTTCATCTGGGACTACAAGCCACCATTTTGCTGAGCTGGTGAAAGCATCTTGGAGAGAGCTCCTTTCTAGCTGGGTTCTCCCTGCTTTTCCACCCACACACACACACTCTCCAGGCACCCTGAACTTCAGAGAGAGAGAGACAGTGAGAGGGAAGGGTTATGGCTGCTTTTGTCGATATGCTGCAAACTTTCCTGAGGACCCACTCCAGCTGCACCAGGATCGCTGGGAACCACCACCACCTGACTTCCAGAGTTCTTTTTTGAACAAAGGACAAGAAGAGTCTGCTCTTCCCCACAAAAAAGATTCCATACTGCCCCCACATGAGTTATATAGCCCCCTTGCCTCTGCCTCACTGGGAAAGGACTGAGATCTTATCTCGCAGCCAGCCAAGGTGTGACACTGCCAGCTGCTGTCCAAAAATATAATTGCACCAGGAAGAAACTTTTTTTGGGGGGGTTGTCCTAGTATGGCAGGGGCATAGGTTGCTTTGGTCTGTTTACAATGGTGCCTTGAGAGACCCCAGAAAGCACGACTCCAAGCCAAGTTAGTGTGGGATAAGATAAAATTGAAAGTCCTTTACTGTCAGGCCTAGGGCCTATAGAAATACATATTGACCCGTGTGCTGAACACTGTTTTTTCATGGTTTTTATAATATTGTCCACCCAATCCCCTATTCACACATCTCCTCAGTCCAGCCCCGTCCCGCCTCCAGCACACCCTGCCAGGAATTGAGTCTGCAGGAGAGTGAGACCCTCTTTTCATCATCTGTGTCTTCCTCAGCACACGTCAGGCCCTTGCAAGTTTTCCAGTGGCTTCAAGGTCACTCTGCCACTGTTTATGTTTCATTGCACAGGCCTTAAGATATTATTCAACCTTTTACATTGAAAATAAGTCTAAATAACTAATGGAATTTTAGGGATTGATATGGAATAGGGGTTAGAATACATAAACATTGAACTTAATACTAACACATTAAAGTCTGCATTTTCACTACAATTATAATTACTTCTAAAAAATTAGAAAATCAGAAAAAATCAAAAACCCTCTGAGGCATCAACAGTTGTATATCTATATCTATATATATAGTGGTTAAGAACATTTATCTTGTTTTGGACCAACAAATCCCATAGCTGCACCTCTAGAGGTCCTGTGGCTTTCCCAAAGGAACATTAAAAATCTGAGTCAAAGTCAGAACAGCCATCCCCCTGCCTAGAAATTAATTACACTTTTTTTATATAAGAAAAGAAAAACAAACAAACAAACACCACCAAACCTCCCTTACTTTCTTCTGCCTGATCTTACTGCTTAAAAGACTCATGCATTCATTAATGCTACTCTAGACACTAAGTTACACACTTAAAAAACCAGTGTAAAGACAGATTCACAAAGAAATGAGTGTTAAAGTAACACAAACAGTGATGTCTTGGAAAATACCTGAAAGAAATATCTGTGACTGTAGGACTTAAAATTAGGAAGCAAAGAGAATGCTTACAATAGCTGTAGTATTACAAACCGAATTCTCAAGTGTGTCCCATTGAGTTTCCTAAGACTCATTTTAATTCACTATAATGTGAAGATACTGACATCTTTCTTGAACTTTCTTAAAAGATTTGACAGGACAATGTTTTAGCTCTCTGTTAATTATTTGCCTTTGGGAACATTTAAAACACAAGCTTCAGTTTCATTGTCTTCAATGGGATGACTGGTTTGGTAAGACTAGGGTGAAAGCTTTTTCAGCCTTCAGCTATGAAAACAAAGCACAGAGAGTCCTATTACTCTACCACTCCTTAACAGCCAGTCTTTACCACATCATTTCCTGTGTCAGAACACTATGTCAGAGTAAGGATGAACATCACCTCTTCCCTGAATTCCCCACATTTCTGACTGATGTTTCTCAAAAATAGGCCATACCCCTACATTTGACTGGAGGATCACAGAGCAGAGGTAAGCTCACTGAATAGATGTGGAAGAGTAACACAAAAAGCGACTCCTCAAGTGACTGTGTTCTCAGAGACAATTCATTTCTCTGTGTGTGAAGAAGCTGTGGGATACTAAAGATGCACCTTAAAATCTCAGTAGTTTGAGTGGAACCAGGTTAATGTTATGAAGAATCACCCCTCAAAACAATTATTCCACATTCCTTTACTTTCTTTTGTATAATTCTCTTGCTTACAAGACTAATTTAAATTTTATGTTAACTGGATATCATAAAACTTCTCATGAAACACCAAATTCTTAGAAAAAACTTGATCAGCCTACATTCAGAACTCAGTTTATGCATAAGTACAGGAGACACATTCAGATCTTAATAAGATAGTCTATTCTCGTTCACATTTTAGAGTTTCCATTTTAAGAGGATTTGAAGTGATTTTAAATGTGTCACTGTATGTTGGATCAACATGGTGTCAAAAATATCAACAACAATATGAAAAAGAAGTTAATCTCTTAATTTGGTGTCAATCGAGAGCAAAAAGACTGTTTCCACAGAAGTAAAATAGAGGTATGAAAAATATAATGCAACTAAACTCTCATTTATAATAAGCACAGAATATGACAGGTTGGAAGGGATCCACAAGTGCCATCAAGTCCAACTCCTGGCCTTCCACAGGACCAAAGAGTCACACCATGTGCCTGAGAGTATCATCCAAATGCTTCTTGAATTCTGTCAGGCTTGATGCTGTGACCACTTCCCTGGGGAATCTGTTCCAGTGCTCAGTCACCCACTGGGTACAGAACATTTTTCTAATACTCAACCTAAACCTCCACTGACACAACTTCAGGCCGTTCCCTCAGGTCCTGTCACTGGTCACCACAGAGAAGAGATAAGTGCCTGCCCCTCCTCTTCCCCTCATGAGGAAGTTGTAGACTGCACACTGAAAGGAAGGTCTAATAGGTGAGTCATGATAACATTTTCAAGATGCTTATATGACCAAATTATTTATAAATTGGGTTATATCCATCTACCTATCCTAACCATTTTACAAATGGTCTGTTTAATGGCACAAACTAATCATGGAACTTGAGTGAAGGGTTATCACTTGTTTGGAAAGAATGCAAAACTTTCCTTAGAGGAAAGCCAGGGTATGAGGTGACCTTCTGTCAGTGGAGGCTGACTCTCTGATGTTGCAGAATGATACACAGCTTTCCAAAGAGACCATCATTCAGAGCCAACAAAACAACAGTCAGGGCATCCAATCTATCTAGCATAATAAACACGATTCTTGCGATCCTACATCACAAGCCAGCTGGACTGCTTCAACAGCTTAACCAGAAGGAAACAATACCAAAAAAATATGTGGAGAATTCCAATATAATTTCTCACAGCACTGGATCACAAAACCAAGGCAGTTTATTACAGTGGGCTCAGTACAAACAGACACCATGATCCATGGAGCCTTTACACTAGGAACTATCCAAGGCCAGTTGCACACCCATCAAAATACAGTGTCAGAGGGATGGGACCAGCTTTTGTTTAACAGTGAATTTCAGTCACAGGATGGTAGGAGTATAGTTGAAATACCGATAACAAATGTTAGTCTCATTCCTGTAACACTGAAGCTTGCCCAATTATTTTGTTTGTTTCCACCTTGCTGATTGTACTATGTATTAGCAATCAGGAATCAACTGTGCTTCCTGTGTATTAATTAATTTTCAGGAAATACTGTGAACAAATTTTCATATCAGAATCATACAGTAAACCTTACTTGTAATGTTTTATTCATCACTCTTGTTTAGCACTTTCATTTGTGTCTGTAGAAAAACACCAATCATGGTCTATCACAGAGACTGTAAGAAGGAATATTTCCCTCAATTATGGAATTCTTCATTTCTGCCAGCATAACAAGGGAATAAATTAATACCCAAATTAGAAAATGCAGTTGCTATTAGTCTTACTGGAATATCTCACAGTCTCTTTCCTTATTATCCCTGAACTTCAATTAAATGCTATGAGAGAGTTGTTGTCAAAACAAATGGTGATAACAGGAAGATACAGGGCAGCCTTAGAAAGCAAGCAAGGTGCAGTACAGCTCCTTTATTAGACATAATACAGAATCTGCCCAAAAGTAACAAAACACACTGGGAAAGGATGTTAAAATCACTTGAGAGAATTTTTCAGCCTTCTGATTCTCCGCTGTTCACCAGCGATTAACAAGGATTGCTCATAAATTAGACAGTCCTTGTTCTCAAATTCAGAGCAGTACCACCAAGCTGCTCTGACTGATGGTTGTTTGATCAGAGCAGAGCCTGCT
>JAWWEV010000095.1:30042013-30061879 GCA_035583235.1 Hafferia zeledoni
GTTCCCGGGCCCTGAATAAAGCACCGCATAAACTGACACTCTGTTGGTTTGTGTTTTTGACTTGGTTCGGGCAACAGTGGGACAGGAAACCCACCCGTGCCCTAGCAGCCTGAGTATGAGAACTGAAATTTCTGTATTTTTATTCCTTATGAAGAATGAAGGAAAAGAATTTCTCCTATAAGAGGATTGTAAAATTCTTAAATGTTATAATGAGAAAGATCATATAAAAACCTTAAATGTACCCATATTACTTTCTGGTGACATTGTATGTAGATGTGTGTACATTAGGTAGTAAGCTCTCGTCTTCTCACAATTTCATCAGAATATGGAACTAAACACATTATAAGCATGTTAGATATAACAAAATGAAACATGGCAACTTAGTGTCAGACTTACAATACAAACTTAAAGAAAAAGATAAAAAAAGGAGTCTAGAAATTGTGAGTTTCATTTCTTTTTGCAATGCCTTTAAGGTGTGCTCAGAGCCATGTAGAAAGGCCTTAGGTGGGCAGAACTGTGGCAAGTATGCTCATCAGTACTGCTTTGCTTTAGCTACTGTGTGAAAGGCAAAATTTTGGGTATTTATGATTCCAAGGACAAAGCACTTGGCACAGAGCTGTAAAGGATGCATTACCTGTCTTTGTCAGAGGGGAAACACTAGTTATGATGCACCAGGTACGTTAAATCATGAATCATACTTTAAAGCATGTTGTTGGGTGTATTTCCCATTCCCTAAAGAGATTTATTTGAAATTCTGTTTTCAGATGCATGTTGGGATATCTTTCACTATTTTTTAACCACATTTCAATGAATAGTTGAAACTACAAACACTTGAAATGGAGAAAAAAACATACAAATGCTGGCACATATTTTCTCTCCAATGCAGGGCAGAAGACCTCAAATATGCAAAAGAAAAGGAGTGCAAAAAAAGCCCCTCAAACCAGGGAACAAAGTACGCAACATTGTTTCTGTGATCAAGATGTCTAGTAAAGCTTGCTGCAGATTTCTTCATTGTGTTCTTGTACAGTTTCATTTATTTAAAACTTAATTTTCTAATAGATGAAGTAGTTACCTAAGTAATTTCTTAAATATACAGTAACCCAAACCAAAAAAGTTAAGTCAGATGCTCTCTCAGGGATTTCTCCTAAGTACCATTTCCTTTACTCCATGTCAAAGAAAGAAAATAAACTGGGAAAGCTAAAACTTTAATGAAACAAAAAAAGCACAGAAGCATTTGAACTGGACTACCTGTAACATCTGGAGTGGTTTTGAAACTAAAATCTTGTTGAATCCTAAAAAAACCACCTCTGTGGAAGTAATGTGACTGTAAATTTAAGCAACAAGAAAAAAATACGAAGAATTTTGTTCTTTAATTATTTTTATTTTACTTAGAAGACTGTTTCCTAAGTGGAAATTGCTAAGGATTGCTAAATAGAGGTGCAAAAGCTACCTTAATACTTATTGAACAGGTAAAGAGTGTTTTATATTCATTCCAATGTGAAGTTAGGAATAAACTAAGATTAGCTAAACAGTTATTTCCAAGGAAGTATCCATATATAAAAGGAGATGAAGAGGAATAAGCTGCAGTTCTGACTGGTGTAAAATAGCATACTTTCATGACATGAGTACCCTTCAAATGTATGCCCTCAGAAGGTAAGGTAAGACTGGGACAGTTTGACAGCCTATAAATTGGGGCTAAGAGGAAGTGGGGAAAATACATGCTGAGTATCAAGAAAAGCATGAAGTGCCATTCTCACTGATGTCAATTAGACTGTGATCAATGACTTATCATAGCAAAGTTTTGCCTTCTGGAAAATGGACATCCTTTTTTTTGGGATGTTTGAAGTCTGAAGTCCCACAGTATCGAGGCATATTCAGAAGAGACATTAGAATGAGTAGAAATAAGGATTCAGCTGGGAGCTGGTAAAATAATGAGTTGTACTGCCTATATTATATGTATGTTAAAGTAATGTAGAAGCAATGTGCTCAACAGCACTGAAGGTAGCAGACGCTGAAAGGGAAGGAGATTCTTACATCTCTACCACTGCTTATGAGAAAATTAGGAGATAAGGAGAGAGACAGCACAAAAAAGATGTTGTGCTGCTGTTGGTTCTGTAGGAGTACACCCATCTGCAATAGCCCTCTGTCGTTCATGGTCTCCACCGTAGGAAGTCATCCTGCCACCTTACATAAAATGAGAATTGTGTGAGATGCTAGACATTTTTTTTGTCTTAATAGTTTATGTTTGAACATTGCATTTTTGACTGCTACCTGTATGTGGAGGGTTGACATTGGCAAGATGCCGGGTACCCAGCAAAGCCCCTCTATTCATCCCATCCTCAGCTAAACAGGGGAGAGAAAATTTAACAAAAGGCTTGTGTGTTGAAAAAAAGGGCAGGGAGGGATCACTCACCTGTTACCATCATTTGGGCAAAACAACTCAGCTTGGGGAAAGGAGTTGAATTTATTACAAATAAAATCAGGAGTAGGATAAAGAGAAAATAAACCAAATCTTAAAATACCTTCCCCTCACCCTTGCCTTTCTTCCAGACTTAACTGTAGTTTTGATTTTCTCTATCTCCTCCTCATCAGTGGTTCAGGGTGGCAAGGAATGGGTTCTGTTCATCACACACGGTTTCTGCTGCTCCTTCCTCCTTAGACTTTTCACTTGCTACAGAGTGTAGTCCCTACCACAGAAGACAATCCTCCACACATTTCTCCAACATGAGTCCTTCCCATAGGCTGTAGTTCTTCATAAATTGCTCCAGTATGGGTGTCTTCCAGGAGGTGCAGTCCTTCAGGAACAGACTGCTCCAGCATGAGTCCCCCGTGGAATCACAAGTCCTGCCAACAAACCTATTGCGGCATGGGCTTTCTCTCACTTCACACAGTCACAGTCTCCTTCAGGTGCATCAACATTCTCCACTGTGGAGTCCCCTGTGGGCTGCAGATGGACATCCGCCCACTGTGGAACCCCATGGGCTGCTGGGCCACAGCATGTGTCACCATGGGCTGCACCATGGGGTGCATGGGAATCTGTGCTCCAGGACCTGAAGCACATCCTGCCCTGCCTTCTTCACCTGCCTTGGTGTCTGCAGGGCTGTTGCTCTTTGTTCTCGCTCCTCTCTACTCTGGCTGTGATTGCTGCTGCATGGAGGTTTTTTGCCTTTCTTAAATACGTTATCCCAGAAGTGCTACCACCATCTCTGATGGGCTTGGCTGTGGCCAGTGGTGGGTGTGTCTCAGAGCTGGCTGGCACTGGCACTATTGGAGACAGGGAAAGCTTCTGGCATTTTTTCACAGAAGCCACCCTGTAGCCCCTCCACTACCAAAACCATGCTATGCAAAACCAATACACTGTGCTCTGTATAGAGCCAGTTTCACAGACGTTGTCAAATACTGGCTGTTAACACTGTGTTAGCATGGGTTATTTAATCCTTACCCAGCAGATGGATTCTGAATGTACTATTCATGAAAAAATAACAGCTAGAAACCATTTGCAGGGAATCTGCTGACAGTTCCACCAGGCTAAATGTGAGGAAATTCAATCCCACTTGAATCAGTGGGATTCCATTGTTTCCACTCCCCATGTTTCAGGTTCATTCAACAGCTATTCTAGGAATGCCAGAGTGGTTTTGTAAGTATGAAGTTCTGGTTCTGCTTACCTGTGTAATATTGGACCCCAGCAAGCTCTGACTTTGGTACAATAGTCAGAATATACTTAGGGTATGTACAGAAAAATGTCTTTTTTTTCTCTATCTTTTCTGTCTGTTGACCACTATCTGTCTTAGTCTTCTTCCCTCAAGACTTTTGTCTTTTTCTTGCTGTCTGAGAACCAAAATTCTTCTGTTTTGTAAGTATACAAGGATTGATGCTAACCATGTACCAAACATCTCAGATGACTCTTTTTGAGTGATTAATGTTTTTTTCTACCCCTGCTGAACTATGAAAAGAGTTAACAGCAGGCTATTCCATGCCAGATAGCTGTATGGGCAACATGTAAATCACTGTGGATATCCTGGGTCCATTAAAACCAGAAAGGCCAGTGCTTCTTGTTGCCTTATCTTTACCTATCAGTCTCACAACAAGGAAGTATAAAGGTGCTGTATGGAAATACAATTTTAAAACCCCTGTTTGTGTAGCCCTCACCCACACCATTACTGCTGCAGCAATGGGAGACGGCTTTTAATAACGAGTGTCTTACTTCCTTAGAGCATGACTTTAAATGAAAATTCCAGTTCTGGCATAAAATTTGAAAGAGGCAGCATTTGAGCAAATACATGCTCTTGTTTATATAAACAGCCCAATTAAATCCACTCCTTAAAAGCTTGCAGAACTGTCAGTGTGTATTATAAGGACAGTTTGCCAAGGAAATAAGGAACCCAGGAGTAAATTTTTCCTGCCTTGTGTACAGAAGCAATATCATTGAATTAATCTGTGTGCATAAAGCAAGCGGAATTTGGCATAATCTTCAAAGTGTGCCAAGCTCTTCTTTGTACTGGGTGCCTTTGGGTACTTGGTTGTCTAAAATCAATAGGAAGAATGTGTAACCACTCATTTAATTTCTGGACCGATTTGAAATTTTTACCCTGGAAAATATCTGTATAGATCTTCACTGGGTTATAGATTTATTTTCAGAGAAAGTAGCTTTGTGTCTCGTGTCTTGTGTGTTTTATCTCTTCTGACAATGTGGCTGGTTCTAATATAGTTAAATTTATATATTTCTATGTGTGTGGTGGTAAGAGTCCAAAAAGATATAGGCACAGAACCAGCAGCAGAGAACATCAAAAATAGTCACTTTCAGATATTCTAACCTGCACTTGTACATGACATTTTAGTATGGAGCAAAAAATTGTCAAAAAACCTCACACTGCTGAATGCTTGCACAGCTGTGCGGCTGTGAATATGCTGCTTCAAAAAGCCAAATTAGATGATGCATCAACATCAAGTGTTTTAACTTCCCTCATTTGTTATGCTCATCTTTATGCCTCTACATATAGTTTATTAATGTTTTTACAGATATTAGCTGACCTAAGGAGTAATTTGAACAATGTGTTTGATTTTTTAAACTGTACATTTGACAAAATGAAGTATTCTAGTTTTCTGTCCATCTGTGTGCCTGAACGTCCTAAAACAACCTTAGATGAACACAAACACATCAAACACAAACACCAACACATAGTTGTTTTATAGCTTTCATCTGTGCTCATCTCCTTTATTATGTGTAATAATGTGTCCTTTCAGAAAAGGCAGGAAGCTAGAGATGTGAATGGAGAATTGATCCCTGGCATGCCAGGTAAAAACTTGACTCAATATTTTGGAACTGGTTTCTCAGAGCTCCAAATGGCAGACGGTATTCTGGCCTATTTCCAGCAGACCCCAAGGAGACCAATGCATGAAACGAGGTGAGGGACAAGCAAGGCAGTCCCTGGGGCACTGCTCAAAGAAGTGCATAGCATGGAAGTGTGGAGGGCTAATTGTACCCACACTCAACCTACAGCTGCTATTACTGACACGTAGGAGCATGTTGTGCAGGATTTGGTAGTGTTGCACTTTTTAGTGTCCTGACGTTCTTACACAGTCATCCTCAGCCCCTACACTAGTCACAGTTTCAATATCCCAAATACTGCTGCTGCCTTGGTAGCCTTTCCCATAATCTTAAGAGACAGGACTGAATCCTCCCAGCACTTTGGTCAGTCACTGGCCCCTAGCCCTGTTAAACAGGGGTGGTTGGCAATGACCAGACCCAGGCAAGGCCATTCTCAGTGCCTGAACACGAGCAGAGGGAGAGGGTACTGGAGAAGGTCAAGGAGGTGACGGAGCATTTATGGACGATAGACAACGACACAACATGAAGAACTGGATAAGACAAAATTGCAGAGGATTTCTGGAAAGATCAAAACATTTCTCAACAGCTGTCTCCAAAGCCCTGGAAATCCACAGGGGTTTTGTAATTCCCTTCAGCTTCCAGGTTGAAGTTTCCCTATCAGTTAAGCCAGGTGAGTGCAGCAAGCTGAGGAACAGTGAGGAAAAGCTGATGATACTGACCACAGAAACTCTTTCTTGTTATTTCTTCTTTAGCCAAAGAATTTGACACGATCCAGCAGCCTTCTCTCATTGGAAATCTATCAGCAACAGGTACTGCCCATAGCTGAACTGTTTGCAAGCCACAATCAATTCAAGAAGTCCAGATTTGTCCCTGTTGTTGAATTAGGTATAGGTAAGTATTGGATTTAAATTGCAAATGCTGTATCACTATGAAGATTATATTTGCATTTTGATTGTGGTATAAAGGTTGAAGATCAGGTGCAGTCCTAGAATCCTGAAGATTTCTTCATTATTCCTTCTTGGTAGGAGCAGTAGTGTAGGATAGAAACTATTTTTTAATTATTATTTTATTTATATATATTTTTAATTTTAAAGATTTTTGTGCTGGAGGCAAACTGTCAAAGAGGTTGACTGTGTGATATTTGAATGTCAATAGCAATAAATTAAACAAAAGGAAGTATGTGTCTGTTAGTCTTTATGCATGTCACAGTTGTAAAACTAGTTAGACTGGGTACTTCAAAGGTGGATTTTTTTTATCCAAGTCTCAGCTTGATAGGCCAGGTGTTTAAGGTAGAGCTATAGTTATTAAATGGACAAAGAAAATGACAACAAACTGACTAAAGTCTCAAAAATGGTAGTCTGTTGAATTTGATTACTTAGTGATATTTGACTTCATAGTCTCCACAAAGATTAGTTGAGTGGTTCAGGCCAAATTTTGCAAAGCCAAAAACTGCTGTATAAATGGATAACAATTACAACTATTTATAATTTTTTAAAGTAGTAAAAGCAAATGCCAGAGGAGGATGTCTTATTAGTTTAAAACATAATGCAACAAAGGTAGAAATGGTGCTCGGTATAGCAAAATCTTGACCTATCTGCTTAGCCTAACACAAGTCTTATTTTTCAACATGTATAGATATTTCATGAACAGAGGCACATAAACTGAGATAGAAGTATGAAATATAAATGGGAACTAAGGAGAGACTTTTATGAAACAAAAATCGAGGCATGATCAGAAAGGGACCAAGGGCACCTGCAAGAAGAGAAAGCTGTGACAGGATGGTAGCAGCCCAGCAGTGTGGAGGGTGAGGGTGAAGATGAGGTGAAGTAGAGGCTGAATTCCTGGGGAGAAGCTGGCTCTCACTTGACTAGAAGATCAGAACACCAGCCTTGAGCTGCGCTTAATGAAGAGGTTTGGCAAGGTCAAGTTTACAGCCAAGTTGCACAGTTTTAAGATGTGCTTTATAGATTAAGTGGCAGTGGGGAGCCAAAGGAAAGGAAGTTTTAGTAATCATGGTAGTAGATTGTGGGATTTTATACTAACAGTTTAGTCACCAGAACAACAGAAAGAGAGCAGGTCTTAAAATCTTCTGTAGAAAAAATATTTTGTGTGTTTTTATTTCCTCATATTCTGATTATAGCAATGGTAATGTTTATGATGAAGTATCTTGGCCTAACTAGGATAGAAATACAGCACTGACTGTGACATAGGACTGTTTTGAGCAGAAAACAGGAAATTAATATCTGATTGAGATCTGTTTCTTATCACTCTTGTCCTACTTTCAAGTTTTTATGTCCAAAGTATTTTCCCTGCAAGCACAAAATTGTTTTGATAGTAATAACTCCACTCCTTTCCTCCCTTCATGAAATTAGCTGTTGACATGTGCAGTCTGAAGAAAACATCTGGGGCCGAGGCGGATATGGAGGGTCCATCTGTGTGGCAACACAAAGGCACCAGGGAATGTAATGAAACCTGCTTACACTGACTGGTTCAGAGCGAAGGAGAGGTCAGATGCCACTAAGCAGGCAGATGTCTGGCTAAGTGACAGGATGACTGTTGGCTGTGTATCCACAGTGCATTAATGGCCCAAGCATAAATGGCAGCTGAGGGTAAAAAATAGATGCTGTCAGCAGAAAGGACTAGAGCAGGTTATAGTTCCCAAAGGCAGAGAAACCTAGTCGGAGAGCCACACAGTGCTGTCTGTGTGACAGCACAGTTACATTTCTGTCTCTCTTTTGTCTTCTGCATTTAGCTGTAGGAACAGGACCACTGTAAAACTCAGCAGTGTTGGGAGTGCATTTGCATCCACAGCAGACAAGTAGCAGAGTGTGCACTTAATACTGTGGCTATAAAGAATAACCAGAATTGCACCATTACTCACCTCAGTACCCTGCATAATACCAGGGCAAAGGGGTGGGGTGAGAACTGGGCCATGGAAGAAGTGAATATGAGTGGTCAGTAGCTATGCACATAGCCACAATAAAGAGGACACTTCTTAAACTGGAATAGAACATGCACTGTGAATAGCCAAAGAAGCAGAATAGCACCTGCTTGCAGCTGGACACAAGCAAACCTGTGAATGGGGATTAGGAGAAAGGAACAAGTATGATGGCATTGGAGAGTTTCCTTAGGGGGGAGTATGTCATTCTTAGTGGAATGAAGAGCTTGGCCTTTCAGGACACAGGGGTAAGGCTATCTGTTTAAAGCCACTGTTTCTCAGTATGCACTCAGGGACGTGCTTATGTGCCTGGACAGCCTTCTCTATGTGGAGATGTATCAGCAGAGGCAGTTCTCATTTCTGAACTTTAAATTAATTTTTCCCCAGAGAAGAAGATGCATGAAATTACATGGGGTTTTTTTTCACTAATTTGGTGAAAAGAAAACCCCTGTCTGCCTCTTTACTCGGCCTTTCCATAACATGTCAACAGATCTAAGACCAAGACAAAAGGTCTGGCAGAAAGACCAAGGTCTGGGAATTGCGGTAATATTGTGGATGTCAAGTCCGTTTTTCATAGTGTATATCTGATATGGATGTAATAACACTGTGGAGAAAGGTCCTGCTTATACTTCTCATTGGGCTTCAGTGCTTGAGATCATGTCCCTATTATTTTGGTCCATGTCTTCTACAAATAACTATACTTCATATTATTTGTCTTGTAATGCCCAGTTTTAGAACCCTCCTCTCTTATATGAGGAGACTAGTACCTGTGTGATTTGCACGCTTATGTATGCACTCCCCAACACATTACACATAAAATGTCTTCATAACAGCAGTATTGCCAGCTTGTGATATATTAGGCTTGATAAGGTTACTTTCAAGTTTTTTTCACAGTGAAACAGTAGGAATTTTAGGGCTTTGTATCTGGAATAGGAGATGTGGGAGCTGAAGAATACATCTGCAGGGACCAAATACTGCTCTATTTTTTCTGCTTCTCACAGCAGGACGTTTTGTTAGACATTAAAGTTGATCCAGTGAGATATGGTGCAATGCTATAATTCTCTGATGAATCACATAGGGCATCACTGTGCTACTACAAAATATTCACATGGAAAATACTTTCTGAGCAATAATCTTTTGGCAGACATGCACTGTCCATAACAGTATTGGGGAGAATTTGCTGGTGCCCTCAACAGGATAGCAAATTTTATACAAAAAATTTCTGTAAGCTTATAAATCACTTTAATAGTTGTGATATGTGCTTTTTGATGCTGTACACTTCTACAACATAGACATAAGGAAAAAATACAGCCTCTTTGCTTTTATCTTGTTCTAAAATAAGCTCTGAAAATTATTAATATATTGTTAATAAAATGCCTAGCTTATGGTACATGTTCTGTGTACACTTGCATATTTATATATACATAATTCTTTCATGTCTTGAGCCATCAGGTTACTCTTCGATCATGAGTTCTGACCCTGTGTAGCTGCTCTTGTGAGTGTTGAGCTCATTTCAGGGTTTGAACTGTGTCTATGTGAGTTTCTTGCTCGACAGCACAAGCCAGACCTTACCTCAGCTGTGTAGGGCTAGTGCTCTTGCAGGGGCATAAGGAGAGACCCAAAGGGTTCCTGCTTCTACATGCAAGGTTCTCATGTAAGTGTAATGGTTGTGTTTGAATTTGGCTTAACCAGATGCTGACACTATCAGGCTATGTTTGACAAAACTATCTTTCAAATATAAAGCTGATGGAAGTTATGTGAGGGAACACTGCAGACATAAGCCCCAGTAACGGTTCCAGTGGAGCAAAATGTGTTCAAGACACTTGCATAATATGGTTGTTGGGTTAATACTGCTCTGTGATGGAGTCGCCACTGAAAAGGAAGAAGATGTCTTGCTCCCAGGTAGATGTTCTCTTTCCCACCAGAATTAGGAATTGATTGGAAAGCCAGAAAAATTTGTTGATGTGGCTGAAAACTATGCCTTGAAGGAAGAAACACTGCCTTTCAGTAAGACAGGGGGTTGATATGTCTCATGGCTGAAGGACCCCTACAACCATGCAAACACATGTCAAGCTTGAGCAGCTGGATGTCACAGAGGAGGAGAATTTCTTCTCTTAATATCAACATGGCCTAAGACCAGGTCAGGATGACACTGAGACCATACCCTCACTCAGGATCTGCACAGTGCTGTTCCTGTCTCCCAGGGGACAACAAAATGCATGGAAAAAACAGCCAGTGACCTGTTTCATGAGGAATCTCTCTTTTGGGTTGCAAAAGTCATAAGAAGCCATAGACAACTTATGCCTCTGCGTTTGCTAGGTAGATGTGACTATTATAAATTGAATCTTTCTCTTCTTTGGTTTTTTGGGTTTTGGGGGGCTGGAGGGGGTTCACTGTGGTTTTTTTAGGGTTTTGTTTGTTATGGATTTTGGGGTTTTTTTAATTTGTTTGTTTCAGTTACAGCTGGAGACATTTGCAGTCTGGCTTCAGGTCCTCTAAGGTACTAGTAGAGAGCTAGTAGACAGGAAAAGTTAAATCATCATTATTGAGGGAGAATAAATGAGCATTAGTCTACCCCCTCCAGCATCCCTCACAGCCTATACTTCTATTTAAAAGTATCTGAACATATTTATTTGTGGAGCTGCTGTCTTGCTCTATGGTGTCTGCCTGCCTGGTCCCAGAGAGTTATTATGAGCATTTATCACATAAAATTTCTTGTTTACCATGTGATGAATAGCATTAAAAAAATAACTTTGCGTTAGATAGAGTATAAACATGTTTCTTTTTGTTCACTGTAGCCAAGCTTGTAGAAAACATTAATTTTTATATTAGTAGATTTGTTTGTTTGTTTGTGTGTGAAACACCTTGGGAAAGAAGGGATTTCATGGCTTTCTAAAAGCTATACTCAGAATAGTTGTCAGAAATACCCTGATTCATAATCAATGTTTCCAGGAAGGCATGCTTGATGCAAAGCAAGTATGTGGGCACTGGAATGAAATTAAGCCCATTAAAGGAAGTAACAACTGCCTCCATATATAGAAGTTGGTGGTAATAAATATCAATAAAATAAAGTACTTCTCAGCATCATTCTCTACTTTCCCCAAATCCTCCATATGTTTCTCAGATCCAGAAAATCTTCAAATCAAGAGTCAAATAGTATATATTCTAAAAATTATGTTCAGTTTCAAGACACGCCAAAAAAAAAAAAAAAAAAAAAAAAGCCTGGCAATTTCAATGGATTAAATCCCTAGGGAAAAAAAATAAAATTGGTCATACTTTTACTTTAGCAGTTTGAACTATTCTCTGACAGATTAGTATATGACATTTGCTAATAAAATTACCTGTTAAATAACCTCCAGATCTACAAACTATCAAGTTCTACAATGAAGTGATTATAGCCTCCACTTTTGAGTATCAACCCACAAAGTAGCCACAGTCAGCCTGATGCATAATCCGCCAGGTCACACATGGGTTATGTCCATCCCTTTACTGTGTTGAGTTCATTAAGGCCTGGGCAGTAACACCTGGCTCTTGAGACACATTCTGTCCTCATGAGTTGCAAAGGTACTTACTTTGTAAAATGGAATCAGTGAGCTTGGAAAGTATTACCATTCTCATTTTACAGGTGAAGAAACAGATGCAGAGAGGTTAAGTGGTTTATTGAAGGTCTTAGATAAAATTGGTGACAGAGCTGAGAATGTACTTCAAGAAGATTAAGTCTCATGATCTTTATCTAACTGACTCACTTTGGAAGGCATCTAATTATTCACACCTGCTTTTTTATATAACAGAGATACTTAATTCCATTTACAGGAAAGAAGAACTAGAAGAAGCAGTAGATTATGAGAATAAGGCTTAAACCACTAATAAAACAGAGGAGAATGTTTACTGCTGAGAAAAGTACAATGTTGAGTAAGATGGGATCATGAAAATTACTAGTTCTGGTTTCTGCCAAAAGATTTTGTTAAATTGGCAATTGGCATAAGGGTTCTTCTGCTTCATTTCCAGATATGGGCTTAAGTTTCCCCAGGGCTGTCGTCACGCATTCATGTTTAAATCATACCAACTGTGACTTCCTGAAAATTGAAAATACCTTTGTTAAACTTAGACTGTTAATAAACTACATCAGATTACATAAAGCAGGACAAGTATTTCTTTGCATAATAAAAGTTTCTGTGTAGTAACAAGACATTTTAAGGCTTAAAACATATGCAAAATCCTCAGCCTCCCCTTATGTTCACCAGTTCAGCTGTGAATGAATGAATGAATGCCACTTCCTTACACACTTAACTTCCTCCTCACACTGAAGCTTTTAACAATAATAAAAACCTAAACTTACATATGAATTCTTGTATCAGACAGAGAAGTGAAAAACTTAGAGCAGTACCAGCATTTCATATTTTCTTCTCCATGCACAGCAGGACTTCAATAGGCATGCAACTTTGTGAACAGTCTTACTAAAGGCAATCTAACTGTTCTCATAGAAGGGGATAAAGAAGACGAATACACCTTTTTAACTCATGAGGCAGATTGATTTCCATTCTAGAGTTGCCCACAAGTCATGTGTGAGGTGAAATTGCTAGTCTGGAGGCAGACTGCCAGGTCATGTATGTAGGGTTTGACTACTGCTCTACCTGCACTCCCTTCACAACAGCCTCTTGGTCAATGTGAGCAGCACAAGGTAGAGCACTGTGACAGGCAGTGTCAGACACAAGTAGCTTTGCATTTTCAGGCATGCTAAATGAATTAGACAACTTGTCTAGATGAAGTTCAACATGAATGTGTAAAGGGCTAAAGCCTTAGTAATGTATTAGACTTATGGTAGTTATATTTTCATGGAAAAACTGAAAAGGAAAACTAAAGCCTATAGAAGTTTCCTGAGATCCAAACATTAGCAAAGTACTACACAATCTTCCTGAGTTTGCTTGCAGGCCTGAATCACAGAGGACTGCTTGCAGTGCATTTTGTCTGTTCTCCGAAATGTGTGTTCCAAAAAAAGCTAGAGAATTTGTGTTTTATGCCCTTTCTGTGGTTAACAGACCAGGGGACCCTTTGCATCATCAAAGAATGAATGTTCTTTCAGTTTAGCCCAGACAAAAGAAAAGTCAAGAAGATTATTCCCTGGAGAGGATGCTGAAGAAGGGTTCGTTCTTCCATACGTGCTTTCACTCATCCCTCCCAGTAGCAGTCTTTCTTTCCCTTCTGCATTGCTACAGGAGGTGTATAACTGTTCACAATTGTAAACCCACTTCACCACTGACAGCAGACCCAAGTGACAACTGGAAAAGACATGCAGGAGAAGCAGCAGCTAAGAACATAGCTTTCTATAGCACCTTGCTGCCAGCCTGATTGGAAATTACACAACTATGCACAAAATTTTCTGCAATAGTTATTTTCCTGGGATAATAGAAGCAAGAAATGAGAAAAAGTCTGCTTGAAGAATGAACAGCCTTGCAGTGTTATCATATTGTGGCCATATAAAGACAGCAATAGCTAAAGTTGCTTCCATTGTTTTTCTCCAGATAGCAGCATTGGCAATGACTCAAAAATACAATACAAATTGCAACAGAACCACTGACACAAAAGGGAATAAAGAAGAAAAATGGGGATCTTTTTGATGAACCACTTGCTCTGTTACAGGCAGTTTTCAAAGATTAATTTAGGATTAGTTTGTATTTATACACTGTTATTTGTAAATGTGCTCTGGCTTGTACACATCACTGACTCAGATTGAAAGGCGCTTCTCTATCCTTTATGCTCTCACAGAAGTTGATGGTTGTTGGAGCCTCATGGAACTGGTTCATTCTCTCTGTCAACTGTGCATGCATGCATGTGTATTTGATCTAAATATTTATTCATTCTCTGTGGAGAATATAAGTACAACAGTCAAACAGTCCTTGTATGGCCAGGGTCCAACAGTCTAATTTTTTTGAACAATATTGAAGTGAAATATTCTATGCACAGCTGTTCAATTTACATCTTCTTTTGTACATCAGTGAATTCAGGTGGTATAAGTTAATTTTAGGGCATTTCTATATTTTGAGATCTCAAAAATATAAGTTTATCTGAAACTTAAACAAGTATTCACAAATGCAGTTTTCTTTTTCGTATTGCTAAATGAGGATCCAGCTCTAGTTGTCTTTTTGAAGTGTGAAAATAGAAAATATAGATAAATATGCTATCTGCAGAGTGGGACTGTAGTGATGTCCTGAATATAGGCTGGGAAGCCAATGATCCTGAGTTCTGAGACAGATTAGAAGTTTCTTTCAAACTCTGATGACAAAGTTACATATGCAAATCCATACTTAGGCATTATAATAGAGTACACATTTTGTCAGGGCTATTCATAAAAGACAGAAAGTCTAATATTCTGCCCAAGTTCCGCCCATATGTTGCTACAGTTTGCTGTGTGATGTGCTTACTCTAAATCTGGAATCGTTCAGAAAGTTGCTACATGAGGAAGTAACATGGTGCAGCAGCAGCAGTGCAGTAGAGCAAAACACTCAATGCAGAGGACCCAGTGTTTACACTACACACATTGTGGAGGTTTTGGAAGACAAATGTAGATGTCAATTAATTGGAAATTTCTGAATCCACAGCAATTGAAAAGAAAAATTATTATAAGCAAAAGAGACAATTAGAAAAACACACACACACACAAAAAGAACCTGCCAGAAAATATGCCTGTGGCCCAATTTTATTATTTTTTTTCTTTCTTTTGGATTACAGTTCCGCATGAATTGAGCACCAGCAAAGGCATTTTTTTCAGCATCAAACCGGGTTGAAATGGACCATTTTGATAAAAACCTGGGTGGAAAGATTTGTCTTTTTGTGGGTAGCCTGGAACTATCAGACTGGTACCAAGGTGTGCTGATTTGGGCTGGGGTTGAGTGAATTTTCTTTGCAGTGGCTGGTATGGATCTGTGTTTTGGATTTGTGCTGTAGGCCAAGGTCTTTTCTGCTTTTTATACTGCCATGCTGGTGAGGAATTTGGGGGTATGTGGGAGGTTAGGAGACAGAGGTGGGACAGGTGACCCAAATTGACCAAAGGGATATTCCATACCATACCACATCATGCTCAGTATATGAAGTAGGGAAAAGAAGAAGAAAGGAGAGGACATTTGGATGACATTGTTTGTCTTCCCCAGTAAACATCACATCTGGTGGACCTCTGCTGTTCTGGAGATGGCTGAACACCTGATTGCCCATTGGAAGCAGTAAATGAATTCTTTTTTCTTTACTTGTATGCATGGCTTTTGCATTCCCTAGTTAACTGTCTTTATCTTAGTCCATGACTTTTCTATCTCTATTCCCTCTGATTCTGTTCATAATTCCCTTGATGGGGGAGTGAGCAAACAGCTGTGTGATGATTAATTTCCATCTAGGCTTAAACCATGACACCAGGTCACCCAGCAGGTCCTTTAAGAATTCTCACCACCTCCTCCATGATTGTTTCTTAATTTTCTTCTTTATACTGTGTGTGAGCTCCTCAGAGCAGGATCTATTTACCACCCTCTACAACCTGAAAGGATGTTGTAGCTGGGTAGGGATCAGTCTCTTCTCCAAGGCAACCAGCAATGGGACAAGAGGACATAGTCTTATGTGAGGTGAGGGTTAGATTTAGGGACTTTAGGGAGAATTTCCTAACAGAAAAGGTGGAATGTCCATGGGAATAGACTGCCAGTGAGGTGGTGGAGTAACCACCCCTGAAGATGTTTAAGGAAAGATTGAAAGTGTCACTTAATGCCATGGTCTTGATATGGTGGTTGGGCATATGCTGGACTTGATGTCAGACATCTTTTCCAACCTAACTGATTCTGTGATTTTGACATATGTGAGAACTTTCTTGTGTTCATTTTAAATATGACATAATGAGGCATTTGGAAGCTGGCCCAAGGGAAACAGTAAACAACAACAAAACTAAAAGCCATCATATTTAATATCATGAGTTTCCACTATGTTTTCAGTTCTGCTTCTGCTCCCTGTTTTCAAAGCAGTTGACCACCTTGGGAAGTGAATGAATACATGGCCATTTCCTATTTCTGTAGATTCAGTTTGTTGTGCTTGTAAAAAATTGTATATGCAGGGGTCATATATGGGTGAACTCCAAATGGACAGAAAAGATGAGAAAATGTTCAGACAAATGCATATCAGTAGTTACAAAATTTGAACTGAAATGTTACACTTGTGAGATTTTTTCCCTAGCATCAGTATGGGACAAATAGACTGTGTCTTCACTGTGGGATAAGTGCACTTTGTGGCACATCCCACATTCTGGCCCATCAACGTGCAGAACACAGGACCTGCTGGAGCACACTGCAAGTCCCCCATGGGCTGCTAATCCTCGCTAGCTCTGTATAACAACCAAGGGACAGCCAGGAACAAGATGCAGATACGGTGTGTTCTCATATCCCTGTTTATCTCCCAGCTCCATCTGGACATAAGTGTGCATTCCCAGATTAAGACACTGGAAAAACAGTCACAACCAAATAATAATGATGGTGAAATGTTTGTAATTGATGGGGACAGGTAAACATGACATTCTCAGCACAACTGAGGCACTGTCTGAAACAGAATCTGTCCTGTTCATGGATTATAAATCTCTGTGTGGAAGAACTGTTCAATGCAAGGGGAGTTTTGGGAAGGCAGGGAGGAACTTTTTAGATTCAAGAGAGGGCTTGGGGTTGTAATTGTGTGTGTGTATGTGTTTGTGCTACATGTCTCATTTGGTAGTAGGAAATTTTTAAAGGAAGACCAGAGTTTATTTAGTTGTTCTGCTCCCACACTGGATTATCTGGGCATAATAAATGGAACACAACTCCATGTCCTAACTTGATAATTTGAAAGTCCCCCGTACTCTTTTTACCCAAGGTGGACATCTGTTTTCCTATTATACTTCCTTTAAAACTAACTAGGCTTAATCCAGTTCCTGTTGAAGTCAATGGGAATTGTTAAATTGATTTCACTGGGAACAGAAATAGGCCTTTAGGATATATCCTTGCATTAATATTTCCTATTCTTTCATCAGGTTATAAATACATCTTCATTCTTGAGGAAGTGGCATGGGAGAGAAAGAATTTCACCTACCAGAAAATCTCACAATTTTTCCAAATCTGGAATTGTTTGGGGAAAAAACTTTCAAGATCACTCTAAATCTATTCTATGACCCAAATGAGTTTGAGTTAGTACATTTTTTTTGTTTAAGCACCCATTGTCATATGCTGAGAAATTAAACTCCATTTGCCCCTATAAAGTATCTTACAATACCAATCTGTAAATTTTGCTAGAGGCTAAAAAATGTTTTCATCAAAAATTTTCAACCTTTCCTGAGTGGTGCGAATCTACTGGTGTAATGTTACAGGGAAAGGTCTGGCAGCTATGTGGAACAGGTCTGAGCAGCATTAGTTGCCAGCAGCATGTCTTTGCTGTTGTTCCCACTTGTTTTCCACATTGCTGAAGTTGCTCCAGCACTGGCAGAATACAGGTTAAAAAATACCTTTAAACAAAAGCTTAGTGCTTGAGAGGGTTTAAATAGTTTTTAAGCATGATCCCACATTGCATGGGTAAACTGTACTAACTTTTACAGAAACATTTTGTTTTAAGCCCAGATCTGACTATCAACACTTGAAGTGCCATGGGCACTACTTAAATTTGAACTACTATAAATAACCAGATGCTGACAAAACTGTAAGCACTGGGCGGGATCATGAAGCAGAGTGCCATTCCTAGTCCTCCACATACAACTCCTTGCTTTTGGTGTCCTACCCACCCTCCTCTACCCAATACAGCCCATAACAACAGCTTGTGTGATACCCTTCCATATTTTGAATTCCCTGCTCCCTGGATAGAGCAATGGATTGTGTTAATAACTGGGACGTCTCAGCTGGTTCTGGTTTTGTCAGACATGTAGGCTTCCTATGGTCTTAGTGAAACAAGTGATGGTTAACCTATTTCCAAATGTATATTTGGACCAACAGGGCTAAACATACAGAAACCAAAAGGGAAGCAATCACACGGTGGACACAAAGCACTTAAGTACATACTGACTTTTCAGAATTATACATCCTTATATCCGCCAGGGCACAGTCCTATTAAGGTATCATTGACATGTACAGCTCAGCTATGAGTTGTTTGTGGAAAAGACCATTCACAGTTTCAGTGAGGTATTCAGCACAAAAATCCTTGGAATGTTTTCCTAAATGTATAAATGGGTAGGACATTTTATATAGTTTTTCCCTGCCGCTTTCCTACACATTTTCACTATAATTCTTTTTTTTTTTTTTTTTTAACTGTTTTGTATGTTTTCTCTTGGGGTTTTTTTGGTTTTTTTTGTTTTGTTTTTGTTTACTTATGCATACTGTAATCAGTCTCTCTGTCAGAGATTTTCAAAGTTGAAACCAATTCATCAACAGTTTGCTTGGACTGTTTTAGGGATGTTGGAAAAGTATCAGTTGTATTATTTAGCAATTATTTAGCCTCTTAAAACTGCTGAACCTGTTCTGGTAGAATTCTTGCTTTGCTTATGAATGCGACCTACATTAGAGTCCTTTGTTTACAGACTTAAATGTACTGTAATAAATAGCTGAAATCTACTCAGATATGATAGAGGCCATATTAATAAGAGATGTTGCTAAAGTTGCTGTAAATTTTGATGGGAATTCAATATCCACAGCATGTCCCATATAGGGCTCCTGAATCACATTTACTCTCCATTTGAGGCCTAGATTGTTTTTAAGTTTGTCCACTCAGTCTTATCATGCAGTGCCTGTTTTTTTCTCTGGAGTTACTCAGAGCCCATCACACTCTACTAAAATTGCCAATTAGCAGGATGTGAATGCTTCTATTTAAAGGTGAAAATCAGGTGTACATTCCTGAAGTTTTTCACTTTCTTGTATTAATCGGTGTGGTTGTTTCATTGCTTTTCTTTAAACAGTTCCATAATAAGATGGAGGTAAGACTTGGGTACAAGCAGTGAATTCTGAATGGCCTAAGAGTTCTTTGAGTGATTGCAAGGGGACTGCAATCACCTCCTGCTACACTACTGTTGATGTTCCACAAAAAAAGGGAAATTTCAGGAATATGTGCAATACAACACAGAACAATAAATGTCAGTTTAAACTACTTTCGGTGCCATTCACAGTGTTTGTTATTGTAGTAGAGAGTATCTAAAGTTTTGTCTCACTGAATGGAGACCTGATATAAATGCCACTGCAGTAGAAAGGAAGCTCTGGCCATCTCACCCACATTACACCAGTACCAGCCTACTATACTGCACCTGCTGCTGGCTGCCAAATAAAACTCTGAAGGCACAGCAGCCAGGTGCTCCCACTGAGGGCTCATATTTCTGAAACCCACTTCTTCTGACACTCCTCAGAAAGCCATAATTGATTATGTTTTAATTTGCAACTTATGAATTAATTCGAACAGGTGAACATTTTTATCAGCAGAATTTTCAAGGCCTTAAATCCCCTTATTTTAGAAAGATATTTCTATATAGTTTTTGTCTTACTCTTTCAAATTAGTAGGATTGTATTTAATTGAGGTTAAATATCCTGATGCTCTGATATGTTAGACAGAAATATTGCTGCAGAGAGCTCAT
>JAWWEV010000095.1:30070234-30093386 GCA_035583235.1 Hafferia zeledoni
GGCGCGGCGGGCAGACAACGGAGCGGGCGCCGCCGTGGGCAGCGGTGAGTGGCGGGGCAGGGGTGCGGGGACCCGCTCCCGCCGCCCTTCCCTGTACCTGCCGCTGGGCTGGGCTGGGCTGCGCTGTGGCCGCGCCTTTGCCCCCGGGCCGCGGAGAGGGATGGAGAGACTGCGCTGCCACCGCCTGCGGCCGCTGCTGGTTCCGCTGCCGACCCCGCGGCCGGGCGGCGCAGAGCGAGGGCCGAGGTGCCCGGGGGTGGCGGGGCCGGAGCGGGGCGGGGCGGGGGAGGCTCCGGGAGCGGGCAGTGCCGCGGGGACGGCGGGTGATGCTCCGCGGGGATCGCCCCTGACGCTCGGGCGAACAGGAGCAAGCAACACATTTTTTGATGGGCGAAAAAAAAAATAATGAGGTGTTGATTTTTCCTTTTTTTGGAGGGGTGGGTATTTTGTTTCTTGTTTTGCTTTTTGGATGGTCGTGTGCCCCCGCCCCCTCGTAGCGCTGCGGCGGGCGGGCAGGTGCTGCTGTGCTGCTGCCGGGCGCAGGTGGAGGGCGCGGCCGCGGCTCGGGCTGTGCCCGGCGCTGGGCGCGGTGCTGGGCGGGGATGCCGCGGCGCCTCCTCCCCTCCCTCCCGCCCGTGTCTCAGTCCCCGTCCCCACGGGGAGTCCCGCGGTGCTGTCGGAGCCGTATAAGGCCGCCCGAGCCGGGAAGGAGGGGCTCTGACGTACAACAGCTGTGACTGTCGTGCGCACCCAGAGAAGTAAATTAGTATTTAGCGCGGTTGTTTGAAATGTGGCGCTTGTCTTCTGAGTTAGGCGTGTGATTTTCGGGCAATTACTCCGTGTGTGTGACCGTGTGCTCTTACCGGAATTGTAACTCTTCCTTTCATAGGCCAGGAGAACGTGAGACTCTGTGACTTTGAACTCTGAAGCTGGATATGCACTAAACTGTAAGTCTTCCAATTTTATTTCTGAACTTGGATTCATGAATGGAGTAATTATTTCGTGTATGTGAGCAAAAACTTGAGAAGTAATTTAAGTGAAACCTAAAGCGGACTTTAACCATGTCCATTACAAATATATGTCCCTCCTGGACTGTGATAAGGTTAAAAATGGAAAAGTAAAGAAAATCTGTAAAACCTAGGGGAAGGGGTTGCCTTAAGCTTGGGTTTGCTTAGGGTCTTGCTCTAGATATGGTTTTGGTGACCGGTCTTAATCCTCATGGTCTGATAGTCACCTTTTAAGGAAACAGGTGTAAATGTAATACTAGTATGTTTCTGTGTATTTGCCTGAAGTATGTGTGGTTAGATGCTGGTTTTTCCTTACTCATAAGGAATATTTAGTACATTTTGTTGAGGTAATAGATTTAATAGTAGCTCACTGACAGTACAAATATCTTTCTAAGAGTTGTTTTTTATGATTTTGAAATATAGATGGGATTTTGAAAGATGTAATTAAATACTAGACTTCTATAATAATGTTTTTTGAAGGGCAAATGGGATGGTTGTAGGTGAAATTGCAGAAACTGGTCAAGCAAATGATAACAGCCACTAATGAAATAAGTAGCAGCTCAAATAAGCAACGAGATAATTCACTGTATAATTGTAATATGTACATAAACTGAATTGTATGTCAATAATTGCATCATTTCTCTTTTAGATTTGGTTTCTCCCATTAGCTTTGGGTGAGAAACTAAAACCTGGATATAGCTGTCTGACTATCTAAAGTGATTTTGCTAAAGGATATCCATTATTCAATGTTCAAGAAACTTCGTGGTCAAGTTTCTGTATTTCTTAGTCAAAGTTGTATAGCTTAGAAATTGCATTGTGCAGTCCAGGAAATATTATATGGCATTTGTGTACCAGAGGAATGGAGAAATCTGTTGTCAGGGGTAGCTTGTCCAGAAATGTTACAGCTCTGTGGTGCATAATCTTTGATTTAAGGCTGTTTTACTGAAAAGTAATTACTACTTTACTTATGCTATCATGTAACTAGACAAAATAAATTTGATTTGAGGCCTGCTACTAGTAATTCAGACCTTACGTGAGTGCTGAAAGTTCTGTGGTGGCTTGGCTTGCAGTGTGGTGGTCTGTGGGAAGCCTTATGGATATGCTGGCTGGTCGTGATAGGGGAAAGATAGTTACAAATGTTTTGGACATCCTATCATAGTTTCTGCTGTTTAAAAAAATAAGTTGAATTGATGAAGAAACACAAACGGAAGATGAGAAATTAGATGTCTTTCTAAAGATTTTACTGTGCATTTTTTTACCTAGATATCAGCTTTCATTGCAGTGATAAAACATTAACCCTAGAGTGGTGATCATATGTTATGGATCTAATCAGATCAATCACTATGTAGGGATTACAGTAAGCAAAAAGTATTAAATGTCTTATTTCATATCTTTTCCCAGCAAGAAGTGAATTGACACTATCCTGCGTTTCTAGGAGTAATGGTTTGTAGTGATGAAATAACACTAAACAACAGTTGTTGCTGTAATTGATTGTCCACTGGGGAAGAGTCCATGTAACACCTGCTAACTTGAGCACGCTTTTTAGAGCAAGCTTGCACAGACCCTTATTTGTGCTAGACCTTTTGACCCTCAGAGACGGGGCATGAAGGGTTTTCTTTTTTTGCCTCTGTAGTTTCTTCTTGCTAGAATTACAGCAAACTATTAAAAAACCCCTTTTTCCTTGCACTATTGTGGAGGAAGATGTATTTCATTCTGTGGTATGTAATTGAGATGGCAGTTCCTTGGAGTTCAGGGTTTTTTTCAAACTCTTAGGACTAGCACTGAGATACTTGCTTTGCTTAGTGAGATTTATAGACCAACCTTTAGGCCTGAAGCATCATGTGAAATTAAAGTAGTCAATAATGTGAAAAAAGCTCCCAGTGTTGAAGTACTGCCTGGAAATATCTCTCTTGTTGATTTTGTTGTTGTTACTTTCATTTTAAGTGAACTTTACTTAATGTGGAGTGACAGATTAGATGTAAACTTAGCATACTGTAATACTGAAGAGAATCTCTTGCCAGTGTGTTTTGTAAATTCTGTCATGATTCTTGCTAGCTCTGGGCAGAAACCCACTAGATCAGTGTGACCGAGTGGATAAAATTCAAGTGTGATTAATACTCACTTATTTTTGAGTGATACTTTGACTATTCAAATTAGTTTTCAGTAACTCAGTTGCAGCTCTTGATTACACAGCATGAGTCCAGGTACTGAATAGTTTATCTTAAGTTAATTTCTGCAACACATGTTTTTACTAGATATGGTTCTAGCTAATATTATGTTGCCTTGCATAAACATACGTCTGAATGACCCTGTTATCTTTGGTCACCGCCTTACCTCTGGGTATCTGTTTCTCCTTCTACACCCTGTGTGCATAGATAGAGAATATGGATGAAGACTAGCATGTCGCTTTGTGCAGCCTTGTTGTAACTCCCTGTGTCATATTAAAACTCACTGTTTCCTAGTAACTACTGTATCTGTTTAATGTTAGTTGTGTTGTGTCTCCTAATTTTAATATAGGCCTGTAAAGCAAATGAAGAGTTTTAAAAAGTGAAATGTTAGTCAGTATTTTGATACTTCAAAAAATGAAATGTTTTCTTATACGTGTTGAAGGACTGTAGAGAATTGGCTGCTGTTTACTCCACAAACACAGCTGAAACATGAATGCCTGTCTTCCAATGCAATTTAATCTATTCTTAAAGTACAAAGCAGGGTTAACATGGAGGAGTTTTTTTAGAATTGTAGCTGTACTGCTGTATTACTTTTGTGTTAAAAAGTACTGAAGCAAAGTGTACATGATAACTGCAGAAATAAGTGATTTTTTTTTTTTTTTTTTAAGAATAAGTGTTTGAATAAACTAGATGGGGATGCATTAGAAAAACAGGGACATGGTGTTCCTTTCTCTAGCCAAGCCTGGGAGGAAAATAAAGGGGAGAGTGGGAAGAGAAATGCTGCTCTGAAGGATACTGATCCTGAGATGGGTGAATTAGATTCTTTTTCTTTAAAGAACTTCAGTAGATCTGAAAAGAGGCTTTTGAGTATTCACAGTCACTTAAAGGTTTGATGTAATTTTGAAGAAGCAAGTCCCTCTTACATGATTAGATGTTGAGAAGTAATGACAAGTTCAAGGAAGGAGGAACCTGAAGCAGATGAAAGTGGGTAGGAGAGCAATCAAACAGCTGCATGAGCATGTTGAAGTGCGGACTTAAAGCATGAATTGAAGAGGAAGTTTAGCAGCAAGAAAACTACTGTTAGTAAGAAACTGAATATAGGAAAGTTAGGCTGGTAGGGGTCCTACAAGTGAGTATGTGCTCAGTGCACGTTACATAGATGGGTTACTGTTCCTGAGGACTCCTTTGGTCTTTTTCTAGCTCTGTGTATGTAGTTGAAAATGAATGTGTGAGATGAAACTCCCAGTCCAAGGGTAATTTTTGTTCTAACAGTAGTTTCTGTTGACATACCTAAACTGCAAGGGGAAGAGGAGCTCTCTTGCTCATACAGAAGGAGTGCAGACCTACTTCAAAAGCAGTCTTATGTATTCTCTGTCAGTGTCTCATTAACAGAAGGGCTTAGGAAGGAAGTGTAGGGAGGAGGATGTAAGATGTCAATGTGATTGTCAGTGGGTTTTGCAGGCTTCTTCCTGGAAACATGACTGAACTGTATTAACTTTCTCCTCTGATTTAGTTAGCTTTCTGTCCAGGCAAATTGGCAGTATTCATTGTGAGATGTAAGAGGGAGAACTGATACCTTCTCTCTACAAGAGCAGTATGGCATGAGCAGTGCATGGGGGAAAGCAAGGTGCTGACAGCTTCACTGCCTGAAGAGCAAGGAACTGCTGTTCAGCTTGCTTCAAAGTTATGGCTAAGCTATATTCAACTAAGTACTGAAATGGGTCTCTGTGGGTTGTGTGCAGTTGATGGATTACTTATTTGGGTGATGTTGAAAATACAGATCATATTATGGGCTGCCATCTCGTAATCTCAAATGTCTGTTGGGTTGCAGTGACCGGAGCACTTGATCTGAAAACTGTGAACTCAGTCCTTCACTGAAGAGAATTTGAATCCTTTCCCCACCATTTTTAAATTGTAACAGAAGTGTCATGGCCAGTGATGAGGTTTGTTTGCACTATATAAACCAGTGCCTCTGTGTTGGGGGTGATGTACTGGAGGAGAAATTGCAATTCATCTCTGTAGTAAAGGATAAACTTTGATCTAAACAATAAGGGGCTTGTAATGCTGGGAGAGTATTATATGTGGTGATGACCACTGCGATGCAATAATTTTTCACAGCTAAACAGTTGCAGTATTTAGAGTTGCACTTTAGGCAAGCAGGGATGAAATACTGTAAGTATCTCTTGCTGTTTAGGCTAAAAGAGAGCTATTTGTTCTGTCAATATATAAACAGTACAAGGGCAAAACAGAGCATGAACCAAGTAACTGATTACAGACTGCATCATTGTTTGCTGGATATTTTGGTATCTTTTTTACAATTGCAGTACAATTCAACTTGTTTTTTTCTCACTGTATGTGCCTTGAACTTTATCAGTTGCTATACAGAGTTCAGAAATGCTTCCTTGGGAAAATTTTTTTTCCACAGAATAGAAAGTATGTTGTCACCAAAGCCACCTCAGTCAAAATCCTGATTGTCTTTATAGGAAAAATAAGCTTGTCTGCCTTTTGAATAAGGCTTGTGATTTCTGTCTCCAATTCTGTCTTAAAATACTGGCTTATCTTGTATGGGCTTGATATATTTTTCCCTCACTGCCTTTTTGGAAGGGGATCTTTTGTCTTCTTTCTTGTATTCACCCACTGAATTTGGAGACCAGCTGTTTAAATCTTGTGTAAAAATAGGACTTTTCTACATTGCATCTGGCTTCCTTGTCAAAACAGTTATATTACTGAATACTGAAATACTATATGCATAAAGTGCCTTGTTACATTTGTTAGTTGCTGATATCTTACACCTCATGTTCAGTAATTCTCGTGCTGACTGATAACATCTCTTAATTGGCCCCACATGATGCAGCTTTTAGCATCAAACACAAGTTTCCAAAGGAATTGCACCTACTCCTTTAAAGCTTCCTGAGAACAATTTCTCATTTGAGCTCAGCTGCCTATTTCCCCTCTTAACGTTTCAAGTGAATAGTATCTTGCCCTGATTTTTTGCAATGAAGTTTTTTTTCTAGTAAGTTGAGTGTTATACGCTTATTAGTTCTTTAGTTCTGCCTTGATACAATTAAAAAAAATTAACATTGATCTAAGACAATAATTTCAACTTAAGAGTAGTCATTTATTTGAACTGTATAAACAGATTTTGAGGTAAAATATAAGCTGTTTCCTCCAGCCAAAAGTGTGTCTAAGTACTTCAGAACAGGAGTTCACCAATTGTATTTGGTGTTGACATATCCAAGAAGTTAGTGCATGGTGGATGGGAAGAAAGGTTTAAGAGTATGTGTTTTAAGTTACATCTAATTTTTAAGCGAAGGCAGAAGGGAGCAGGGAATGGTCCCTTCATACCTTTTGTTAATGTATTTGTAGTTTAGTGGCAACATAAAGAATCAACAATTGTCACGTTTGCTCCCAGTCCTTTGCCCTCTATGTTGTTGGGATATTTACATATTCGCAGTAGGATTATCCTTATTTCTTATGATTTTTTAAATTATTATTTATTAGTGTTGAAAGCTATAATAAATGAAAGGAAACTGCATTAAGAGTGATCCTACTTGGGAAAAATGCACAGCAGGCACAGATTTATTATAGTCCAAAGTCCAAGTGTGCATTTTAGTCAAACAGTATGTAGTATTTAAATTAAGAATTCCATTAAATATGTTGTTCTGAAAGTGACACTTCTACAGATAGCTACTCAAATATTGACAGAGATAATAGGTGATTACAGATTATGCTTTGTATACTGTATATATGCTACTTCTATTTTCAGATTCTTAAACTTCATTCCATTTCTTTCAAGGACAGAAAGCATGGTGTGAAAGCTTTGTTGCTTTATTTGTACTGATTGAGGTCATACTAAGATGTTTTTGTCAGCGTTCTTCTGTACAGACAACTTCATCAAACTATTTGTGACTTATTGTTTCTTTAAATGTAACTTAATTTGCGTTTGAATCTATTCAAAGATGCTGAGGGCATTTCAAATACTGTACTGTTCCAACATCCCAGGCAGCAAATTTTGCACATCACCATGGTAATGTGTGTGTGCGCATGTGGGAGGGAGGCTAAAGTCGGAGTCTGCATTAACAGAATCTGTTAATATTACATATGCTCAGAGGCACTGGCACTGCTTGTTCTTTGACGTAGATATGTTTTTGCCTAATTAAAAACAAAGTAATGTGATGGAGTTAAAACTCAGTCTAATTTTTAATCGTATTATTTTTGGCTTTTTTTTGTGATTCTGAAACATGCACTGAAATAATCAGATATATGAGTAATTACTGCATCTCCTTCCTGTTTAGAAAATGGCATGTGATAATCTTGAAATCTAGTGAAGAAACTTCAAGCTTTCTTTATTCCCTCCCTGAGAACTTATGGATATTCTTAAGTCAGTATTTTGCAACTAGAGTTACCTGTGAAGGATGCCTACTACTGACAGTGCATGTCCTGGTGATTTCTGTGAACTTACTGTGCATGTTTAAGGTTCTTGATCCTGGGTAGGGGTAAGCCTGTCTGTATTCTGTTGTACATGCAATTATTGTTTCAGTCACAGAATTAGGTCTGAAGTGTCATCAATACTAGTTTAATTATTTTTTTTAAGAGGAACTGTGTTACGTTCTAGATTGCTGAAATTGATTCTTAATTGCCCTTCCTCAGTCATTGGTGATGGCAGATAAACTTATAAATGCCTATGAATTTATAAGAAGAGTGGACAGAAGTTAAACTGGACTTTTCTTGCCTCTTTACTACTACTGTAGTCTAAATAAATTGGAAAAAATTAAGATACTTGGATGAATAGTAATTTATTTTCTCCATTACTACTTTTATTGTCTTAGAGCTATGAATATGGTGAGGGGAGACCTCACTGCAGTTACAACTTCCTCGTGAGGGGAAGAGGAGGGGCAGGCATTGATCTCTTCTCTGTGGTGATCAATGACAGAATCCAAGAGAATGGCTTGAAGTTGTGTCAGGGAGGTTTAAATTGGATATTAGAAAGAGATTCCTCATCCAGTGCCCTCATCCAGGGCACTGGAACAGGATCCCTAGGGCAGTGGTCACAGCACCAAGCCTGACAGAGTTCAAGAACTGTTTGAATGATACTCTTAGGTACATGGTGAGATTCTTGGGGTTGTCTAGTGCAGGACCAGGAGCTGGCCTTTGATTATCCATGTAGGTCTCTTCCAACCTACGATATTCTATGATTCTATGAAATTTTAACGAGTTAACTTACTAGTTTAAAAGTGCTGATCCACTGCTGTTGAGAGTTACAGAGACATTGATATGGGTTCAAAGTGCAGACCGAATCATGGCTTTTGTGTTAGATCACCTGAGGGAGTTGGCTTCATCACTCCTTCATTGCACAGAAAAACCCTAAAGCAAAACCACCAAGAAGGATGTGGAGTTGATATGCTCTCACTGCATCAGAGCTCAGATGAGTCAGAGGAGGCTCATGAGAGCTGTCTGTGCCACCAGCTGAGCAGAGTCATTAGCCTGGCATGACATGAACCGTCAGACTGTCCTGAACTTGTAGAGTCATCTGTAGGTTTGAGCCATCTGTGTGTGCACTCATATTACTTGGTGTATTTTGTTTCTATATGCTATTCATTTGTTGTACATAATCTATCATAGTAATAACACTTCTTATTGTGGAATTTTTCCTTCAAAATGCCAGGCTTCCCTTAGAGAGCGTGAGTGTGGGAAGTGATGACTCTGACAGTCTTTGTCTTAGCAAAACAAGTTGTGTTTTTTCAAGGCGGTTTTTGTGAAGGCTGAGCACCTGTGTAGGCAGGAGAGTCATTTGTATATCTAATAACTTGCTAGGTCTTTTTTCACTTGTTGGGAAGGGAGGTGTTTAATGTCCACTACAGACTATCGCTCTTTCTAGGTGTTTAGAAGACAGAACTTGAGAATTCGTAGGACTTCAAACAGGGAACTGCGGTAGGTTTGGATGAGAATTTTTTTTTTGTTCCATCAGTTCTCTCAACCTGTATGTTGTGTGCAGGATTTGTAGTAGCACCCAGGGTGATTGCTAAGCAGACAGCTAAGGGTTTAATCATAATAGATTTTGAAGAAAAAATTTAAGTAAATTACATCCTTTAGTCGAAATATTAGTGAAGTCATTCTTGTCAGGTTCTCAAAGTCTGCATTGGCAGGTGTGAAAACACAGTAACTGCTTCTGAAAAAGCTACTAAATGCACCTTCCTCCTACCAAAACTCCTGACACTACTAGACTCTTTAGCTGTTCCCTTAGAAAAAAAAAAAAAAGAAAGCCTTTATGGGAGTAAAATAATTTGAGAAAGAAGTATTAGGGCAGAGATAATTTTTCCTTCACTTTAGAAAGGCTTAGCCTCTCAAACATTGTAATGTGTAATGAGTTTCTGCATACTAAAAATTTAGTGTGTCTAATTAGAATGAAATAAAAATTTTCACTCCTTATGTCGCTGAATTTCTGCACCTTAGGCTCTGACCAAGATATTTTTCAGTCTTCTCCTGAGTGTGTTCATACAGCATTGTCCGTTCATGTTCCAGATAGGCACGTGTGTCACTAATGAGCCAAGGAATTCCATTAGAACAAAGGAGAAATAGGAAAGCCTGATGCCAGCACAGATAAACATGACCTGGAGGTCAGTCTTCTAGGTGTCTGACTCCTGCTAGTTTCCAAGAGAATTATTTGCCTTTTTTTTTTCCCTTGGGGAGCCTTCTGGATGCCAGCTGAAGTAAATGCAAACATTTTAAAGGATTGAAATGTCTTTAAGGTTGCTATCTTCTAATGATCTCTTGCAAACAGTGTTTGAGAAGGAGAAAAGGTGTTCAGAGATGAGTTTAAGTAGGCCACTGTCCTAAGTCCTCTTCTAGGCTGAGTTGGTGAATAGAAGTATCTTCCTCCTAAATATGTATCTAAGTGTAAACTCTGTGTCTAGTTTGTTCTCTAAAGTACTCTATTTTTGAGATTTATATGCCTCTGATAGGAATAGGAGAAACTAAAATGAACTTTCATGGGTTTTTTGTTTCTCAACTTACCTTTAATGTTATGTGCTTTATGGCTCCTTGGGTGCCACATATGCATAGCTCTGAACTCATTGACATTTACTGACGCTGTTCACATTCATTATGTCTCTGTTAAATGAATTGGTGTACCAGTTACAACTTCATAATGAAATAATAACATATGCTTTACAGGCTATCTGTAACTTTCTGTACGTATATGACTTTACCATTGGCTGGAATAGGAGGATGATTCTAAATCTGTGTGTATATACTGTATATATCTATGGGGATGAACATTTTTTAGCAGGTGCAAGAGTAATCCTTTATAGTTTCTCCATTTCTGTTTTTAGTAGCTTGGAAAAGGATGTAAAAATTAAGTGTTCATGTAGTGTGAATGTTAAAACATCAGGTATCTTAAGTGTAGTAGAGAGGTGGGGCTTTTTGTTTGTGGGTTTGTTTTGCTTTTGTTTAAAAATAAAATCTGCAAAACATTACCCTACGATAGGAAATGCATAAAATTTAATCTAATACTACATTTACCTTATTTTTGCATGCACATTTGAAGTGTGAAATGGATTTTTTTTTTCCACTTTTCAGCTTTCATTGCAGCTTCTTCCTGGAAGCCCTTTTCTGATACATAAATGCTGTAGTGACAGTTTGTCATTACAGGTGGATGCTCTGTAAATACAGGCTGTGTTCTGGTTTATTGTGTTTGCAGGGTTTTTTGAAACAGGTTTAATAGCAGTAAATAATCTGATACTACTTCAAGTAGCAGTGATTCTTCTTGTTGTTCAGAGCCAGCTCTTATGAATGTGTTTCCTTTCTGTTATTGCCTGCAGTACTTGTAATCCATCCTTCCTTTAACTGAGAACTACTGAACTTGGTAACAGATGTCATGGATGATAATTCAATAACAAACTTGTTTGCTAAACCTCACACACATCATGAGATTTAACTGCCAAGTTACACATTTTCATTGGGATTTAGTACAAACCAGTTCCTCCCTGAACTGCCTGTATTACCAGTAATCTGAAGTCTGATCGCGAAGAAAGATTATCTGGCTAATCTTGCAAAAAATTGTTGGAATATACAACTTATCCAGAGCCTTTCCACATGCTTCTGCCAATATTAGTCTAACCCTAGCAAAGGAAACAGCCAAAACAAAGTAGTTACTGCTTTTGTAGCCCTGTTACTTATTTACTTCATGTAACTGTCATACATACGTATATGTACAAAAATTATTTATGTATTTTAAACAGTGTTTCTCCTAACACTGCTGTGCCTCTTATGCTTGAATTCATTCATAAATGAAAGCAGCTCAGTCATTCTGACACACTTTGCAAAAAAAATTGTTGGAGAAGCTCCTGACTCTCCCTGTTGATAGTTGTTTTCTTCCTGGAAACATGAAGTTACATTGCTCTTCATTGTGAATAATTTGCATTAGGAGCTGTAATTGATAGTCATGTAATTTTTTTCCTTTTTCCTTACTCTCTAGATTTGGGGATATCTTCACTGAATAACTTGCTGCTTAAAGAAAGGACTAGAGTAACTGAAGTTGGGGATATCAGGTAGGCAATACTGCCACTTTACTTCTCACTTTAAATATTGATGTAAACGTTGGTGACAGATGTATGAATATTTGTTGTGGTACCAATACTGATCATCAAAGTGTGATACAGATTTTAAGCTTAAGAAGATTGGATCTGGTTTCATGGCACTTCTTGTGAATTCTAAGCAGCATTTCAAATGCCTGGTGAGAAGCCCCTGATAAGAAGTCCTGCAGACTTACGATAAGCAATGTCCTCTGTGCTCATAATAAAAACTGATTAATATTCATACCTAATAGAGACTAATTTTGGCAGGAGGTCCAGGTACAATTACGTTAATAGATTATTTTTGACAGCATTGTCATGTTGCCTGAACATACTCTGCTATTCACGATTTGTGCAGCCACATACACTTTATCGAATTGCCCTTCCCAGTGTTCTTAATCAATGTAAACTCTCAATGGATTTGCTAGTTACATCCAATTCACATTTCTATACCTTTATTTTAAGTAAGACTTCTAAATAGATCTCCAGTATGTAATTCTTAGATAAGATGGCAAAATTCTTTTGGTGTTCTTTGTGTAATACCTTTCATGGTTTCAATAATTTAATTTGTGATTTTGTATAATATGCTGTTGTTTATCCTGGTCTGCTCTGATTTTAAGGACCCATCTAGCTTCCTTTCCTTCACTGCTTTCTGATTCCCATCAAGTATGCATGTTTTACTGTGGTATTCAATGTATATGAATGGCCAGTGTTTTTAATGAGCTGAATTTGCCTCCACCAAGGTTCTGAGATAGATCTATTCCTATTTGACTTTAGCAAGTGATAATAATTGTAGCACATTTGTGTAGGGCTAATGGCTGTGAATTACATGAATACAGATGGAGCAGTTAAACACTGAAACTATTGCTGGTTTATTATGAGTTCAGTTCTATATGACAACTTTAATTTTAGAAGCTTATGTATTCTCCGTTAATATTTCTCTTTACTGTTGTCCTAATTTTGTTTAAAAATCCAAATGAACTGTGAAAAAGTATTCTGGAGGGTATCGGTACTTTAGGAAATGTGCATAAAAAATCTCTTACATATGCTTTTTCCTCAGAAAGAGGTGTAACTTTTGGAACACGGTGCACAGTTCTCCACATAGTGTTTTGCAGGCTTAGGTCTCAATTTCATTTCTCAGGAACTACATAACAAGTGTCTTTCTATTTTACCTAATGCTTTGTGCTTCTGAGCACCATTCTTGTAGTATGTAATTCTCTCTCCCTTCCCCCATGTTCATTTGGCAGCTCGGAAGTGTTACCAGTATGACTGAAGATACCAGACATGTTTGGGCTTATCCTTCATGTTTTACTCTTCCTTTTTGTTATCGTCTGGTCTTTTTCAATCTGATTTCATAATTACTTGTAAAATGTTTCATCCAGAGAGGCTGGGGAAGACAGAGTCTGCATATGAATTTACCCTGGAGAGGTATGTGACAAGGAAGTGGTTGTGTTAGTAGCATGTGAAACTCAGGTGTAAATGGCATCCTAAAGTGGAAGCAGGAGCTGCAGCCTCTCTTGCTGGCCCTGCAGTTCTTTCTCTGGCTTGCTTCTTGCTGCTGTGGGTCAGAAGCATCCCCTCATGTTTTCATACCCACCCTGTGAAAAGCTGTTCTTTTGCACAATGAGAATGGGCTGCACAGATGGGGAATCTCTGCCCTTGAGGCTCTGTTAGGAGGGGGAGAGAGAGAAGGAAACAGTAGCCCAATAAGGTAATTTTTAAATAACCGAAAAAACTACCAACCTCATAAAATTCCATGACAAAAAAAATTCCACCCAGCGAAAATGGGTGGAAGGGGGAGAAGGAAAGGCGCAGGGAAAAGGGGAGCACAGGCATGGATGAGGGCCGCTGCAGGAAGACCAAGTGGGGAAGAGACAGGACTTCTGGAGTACTAGCTCAGTCAGTGGTGATCCCCACTGGAACAGGAGCAGATAGAGCAAGGAGAACTCCACACTGCAAAAATACTTATATTTCGTTCTTGTGCCAGAAACAAGTCAAGTGCACTCGGTGTTCCTAACCTGTTGGCTGCCTTTTCTGTATGTGCTCTGGCATGTCTGCAGGAAGCTTCAGTCACAAGTCAGGAAGTACAGCCTTCCTGACTTGCCTTCCTGGCAGCTATGAAGGTGTTCAGAGTAAAATCTCCATAAACATCTCACAATATGCCTTATTACAGTCTTAAAAAACCAAAAGTCGTTTTATTTTATCCTTAGCCTTAAGACCTAGTATTTTTCTTCATTTATTAAGTTTTTGAGGTTCAAACTGGTAGATTGTAAGAGAGTGATGCAGGACAGTGCTCTGGGGCCATTTCCTGCTCCCTCTTTACCTAGAACTCTACAACCTTTCCTTCCTCTGCCCCACTGCAATTGTGTGGGTAGATTTGCATCTTTGTTCACATGCCAGTGTTTTTTGTTGCATGACTTTGACCACGTGCTTGGTAGATGTACCTCCAGTCATGTGAAGTAGAAGCTTTAAGACTTGCGGCTCTTCTTCAATACTTAGTATATTTCTCATCTGGTCTCATGATACTCTGAAGCATATATACTTTCCAACTGTTTGGAGCAAACCTGGAGAAACCTAAAAAAAGTGTTTTCCTGAACTTTTCTGTTCTAGTATTGCTATTTCACTGAAGTTCTGTAATAATGGGGTGGGGAAAAAGACGGAAAAAATTTTCACCCTTCTGGAAGTCATATAAAAACGGTAATGAATTTTAGGTAAATGCTTTTATACCAGTAAATGACTTGAATTTGTCCAGGAAGCCTTTGTTCCTTTCATGTCTAGCACTAAAAGCTTGTGCAACACTTACGCAGTACACTCCCGCAGCCAGAAGTCCTACCTAAAATGTTAGTGGACTGTTTGAGTGTTCTGTGGATGTCTTGATACCACCACAGGAAAGCCCACATATCTTCAAAATCTGAATTATGTCGTTTTTGTCACTTAGCTTTTTTAGCATACGGTTTTCAAATTTGGTTGATGGGCTGGTTTTTCTGAGCCAGATTTTAATGGATTTTGGTTTCTTGTCTACGGAAATGTTCAGACGTTATCCACCACACTTTCATCAATTCTGTATAATCTACTTTCCAATTTAATAATTGATGAATGAATTTCTAACAATGCTATAAAGAGAAATTTTAGTTGATTTGTATAATTGAAATTTAGTTCAGTGCTGTTCATTTTAAGGACAGAGGAAAAAACCTCACAAAAGATACTGGATTTCAACGTTTTGTTTCATGAAGGACTTTTGGTTTTTAGTTTAGCTTAACTTCTGCCCTTAACCTCTGAGTTCTTGTCATTGCATTAATTATGCAGAATAATGCAAATAACACAGATATAAAACTGTCCTTCTGTTATTCCATTTCAGATGCCCATTTGTGTGAACACTCACATTTCATTACTGCTGTCTCTTGTAGCATCTGTTTTTGTATCGGACTGTCTTCTACTTCTTCCCTTGCTAAACTTAGGTCAAATCACTGAGGTACAACTGGACTGCGTGACTGATTCAGCTTCTCACATAGATTTTTAAAATCTCTCTTTTTTCTTTTCTTTTTTTTTTTTTTTTCCCCCCTCCTGAAACAGCATATTTGCATTTTGAGGTAGAACACAGCTTTTCCGGTTGAACTATATTAATGTAGAAGTCCACAGTGCAACTTTTGCTCTCACTTTTCATGGAAAAGTGGTACATAAAGCACAAATTCTCTGAAGCTTTGTGCCATTGGAAACCATAAAACAGGGGAAAGTTAGGAATCAAACACTGTCAGCAAGAGAATTGCAGTCTTGGAAGCCAACTTGCATTACAACTGTCTGTATGAAGGGTAGAGTATATGAAAAGTAGGCAAGAAAAGTGTGTCAGGTATGTTGGTTGACTTCTAAATTAGATGCTTAAAGTGGTTTGTCTTTCTCTGTAGTGTAGTGGGGAAGAGAAGGAAAGCACAAGGCCCACAAAGAAATTATAATTGGAAATACACCTGCATGATGTTCAGTTTCTGTAATGTGAAATACTGAACATCTAACCTGAGAGATCCTTCATTTTTGAGGTTTTATATTTAGACTTTGAACTAGCTATAGAGTGCACTTTATAATGATATTTAAAATATCTCTAACAGATTGGGTAGTTCTTTTCTGTAAGATCTTATTTTCCTTTTTGGAAGCACAGTCATATACTATAATCTTTTCCTTAGATTTCCTTAATTTGGCTAATCTTAGTACAGGGTGAACTATGGCATCCTGAAAAACCTATATATGCTTCCTGCCGTCTTACACACACACTGTACTTTGCAAACAAATTTTTTGTTTTTATGTGTGATTTTATGCAAGGAAAAAAATTGCCATTTTGGAGCTAAGGCACAGAGCCTAAGAGTATAATTTTGGCTTTTTCCACCATGAATAACCACCTCTCCACAGAAAATGCCTCAAGGTCGAGTAATACTTAATGGGACAAAGTGCTGTCTGGAGAGAGAATGCCAAGGACAATGTCCTTGGACTACTTGAACATTGACATCCTGTTTCCTGGCAGAGCCCAGGCTGAGTGTCAACAGTCCTTGCCACAAATTGTTTAGTGGTTACTGTTTGTCTCATGTACATCAGATTTGTAGTTACCCCCCAAGGTGCAATGCCTATCCAGTCAGTTAAGCTACCACACGTGTTATGCCATCAAATTGCTATAGCTATGAAATAATTAAGCAACCCTATTCTGCAGCATAAAGTTACTTGAAATACTTAAAACCTAGTAAGTTAGATAGCTCAGAGGCAAAGAAGAGCTCTTGTGAAGTGTAAGAACCTCATCTTTACAGCAGGCTAAAAGTGAACAAAAGCAGAGATATAATCTGTTTCCCTTAACATACTTTAATGTTGTTCTTGAATTCTGAGTGGGACTCCTAACCATGGCAGCATTTTCTTCAAAGAAAGAAGGATAATATTTTCTCCTACATGAGTGGTCTAATATCAAGAAGAGAAGAGCAAGTTATGATCAGACTTGTATTAATGGCAGAATTTAACTTTTAGGTTCATCTTTGTCACAGAAAATACTCTGGCACTCTGATGTCTTTTGGACCAACAGTTGCTGCAGCACACCGAAGAACACAGAGTGCATTATATTCTCTCTTTGTTTCTTAATGTTATGCACAACTTACTGAGTACTCCCGTATTAGAAAAAAACACTTTAAACTGTGTTCCTAGAAGGAGTGATGTGTTTCAATAAGCACTTGTTCAGAATTTCGGCACATAGATTCAAAATACTGTCCTGAAAATCTTACTAACATTTAGCTTTGGACATTCAGATTTCACAGACATCTTGCTTTCTTTCTGTCATTTCACAGGCACCTAATTTGCATGTTTACTCATGTCCAGAATTGTTTGGTTGAGTTGCTCTCGTGTGCTGGAGAGTGATCTAGTTTTTTAGGATATGCTTTGTTCAAATCATATTAGGCTTACCACAACACATCACTCAGTTACGTAATTTTCTTTTTAAAATATAATGAGTGAAGCAATTTCTCTCTACTCCTGACTCCTTAAACATGAGCTAGTGGCTATAGCATTTTTCAAGAATCTGATCTCTTCTTTTGACTGAGTCAATTCAAAAAAAGCACATCTTCTGTTTAAATCTTTCTCTGTATTGAAATGTATATAAGTCTTTAGTCCTTCTAGTCTTTCTTCATTCCTAGCATTAATCCTTTCAGGACTGTTTTCTGTTATTGAGTAAATTGGGGTGGAAAGGTAAATAGGCCAGTATTTCCATTATTCCTGTTGCATAATAGATCTGTGCCTCTTTCTGACTGTGTTATGCATGACTGACCTTTCATTTGGGACTGGCAGGTTACACTTCATTTCAAGTATCTGACAACAGTTACTTTCTCATTCACAGACTCACAGAATCATAGTATATGCTGAGTTGGAAGTGATCCACTAGGATCATCGAAGTTCAACCCTTAGTCCTGCACAGGACCATCCCCAGGAGTCACACCACATGCCTGAGAGTGCCATCCAAATGTTTCTTGAACTCTCTCAGGCTTGTTGCTGTAACCACTTCCCTGGGGAGCCTGTGCAGTGCCCAACCACCCTCTGGGTGAAGGATCTCTTTCTAATATCCAATCCAAACCTCCCCTCGCACAACTTCAGGCCATTCTCTTGGATTCTGTCACTGGTCACCACAGACAAGAGATCACTGACAGCCTCTTCTCTTCTCCTCACAAGAAACTTGTAGATTCCGGTGAGGTTTCCCTTAATCTCTTCTGCAGGCTGAACACAGCAAGTGCTCTCAGCTGGTCCTCATCCGGCTTCCCCTCAAGACCTTCTTCGTTGCCCTCCTTTGGACACTCTAATGGCTTAATGTCGTTCTTATATTGTGGTTCACAAAACTGCACACAATGTTTCAGGTAAGGCCACACCAGTGCAGAGAAGAGCAAGGTCCTGTGGCCTTAAGTATTAATTACATTCAGAGGCAGGACCGCATTTGTATGTCCTGAGCACATTTGCACACCTGAAAGAGTGACCTCAAGCTGTAACTTCTTTGAGTCCCATTGGTAGGCAGAAGAGGAATGCTGCTTTTGAATTGGCTCAGGCAGGAAAATAGTGGTGGGGGGTTGCAGTGGCTTCACTGTGTTTTTGTTTGCTTTTTACTTAATAGGAGTGAATTAAAAGTGAGAATGGTAATGCCAGCCTAGCCCCTCTTTTCAAGACTATTCTATGAAGTTAGTGCCAATATTGTGGGGAAGATGCTTTTACTGTGATAATAAGGAAATGTGAAATACCTTCTCTTAAGGAACACTACATGGGTGATAGTTATTTGCAGTAGTATTTATAGAGATAGATAGATACAGATATACATATATATAGATATGAAAACATGTTAATTCCCTCATGCAGAAGAGGTATTGGAGGCAGAGAGAAGCATTGTAATTAATTATTGCTGGGGCAGGAGTGCCAGAGGAATTGATTGATTTGTAAATAGCAAGCCAAATCTGTAGTTGAATAGCACCTGCATCTCAAAAAAGTCTGTCAGGCTTGGAGTGGGAACTGCTGGGTCCTTGGCACATCTGAAAATCTAGCTACCTAACTTGCCAGTTGACTTTTGAGATGCTTCTAACATAAGGGTCCTAACTTTGAGATGCCACAATAGACTGCTGTATTGAATGTTTTTTGCCTTCTAATGCGTTGTGACTTCACAAGAAAATGAAAAGTCACACAGTGACATGAATCTTTGGTCTCAGCTGATTATAAAGTGTGGATTCCCAGACTAGTTTTTATACAGATGTTATCACTTGATTTATCTGTTGTAGGGAAAACAAACTCGTGGAATCTGAAATTTCTCATTGTTACAGTTGCCATGGAAGAAAAATATGATCTACTATGAAAATTATTTACCCTCAGATAACCCAGTCTAGAGAATGATTTTGTCAACGAATGGGCTCATACAAATATGATGGTTCCTTTGTTTTCTGTACCCTCTTTCTTCTGTTCTCCATCTAGCTCCTCAATATCTCCTGCAACTGTCTTTGCCTGTGGACATTTAGATACATTTCAGCAAAGCTTCTTAATGTAGTAGGTTTTCTGTTGTGCTTTTACTTTCACTTTATTTTTTTTTATTGCTTGGAAACAAACAAATCTCCTGCCTGGTTACTTTATGTTGTATGTAAACTTCAGACCGGTTTCATAAGTGTAGTTTCTTTTGTTCTGGTATGCCTGCCTTGCTTCTCTTCCTCTCTCTTTCCCCATTATAACTGTAGCCTTTTCTGTAACCCCTAATATAGCACGAAACTGTCCTGTTACCTTTCTACCTCTTCCTGTTCCTGTATCTCAGTATAGCTGTAGTGGTTAATACTGCTGTGGTGATGCTGTTAGTTGGACCAAGAATTTGAAGGCTGCTGGATGTTACATTATGAAGCCCTTTGTAGGGTGATGCATTAAAAACTGTAACTCCTTCTGTTTTAAAAGGCTTGGGAAAAGTTGATAACTCTGCAAAAACTGACTTGCAAAACCTTTAAAGGCAGGGGACTTGGTAGGTGTTATAAACCAGAGAATGGTTTAGGTTGGAAGGGACTTTTAACGTCGTATTGGAGACTCTTGAATGCCCTTTGTTAAGCTGTATATTAGTTTGCTGTGACTAGTGGATAAAGGTGTCAAATTCCCAGGTGTAAAGTTCTGTTGCAGGAAAATCTTTGTTAGATATCCCAAAATATTACAAAAGCATGTGCTTGTTCCAGTCTCTAAATGTTGATATACTTTCATTTCCATATATGTTTACTGAAGTCACATAGCATGTACTTACTGTAAACTTCAACAATAGAGTAGCACTGCAGCAATTGCTAATTTGATAGTTCAAGCTGAGCTCGAGTGTGGAAGTGGTTTTTTGTTTGTTTCACTGCCTGTTTTGTTTTTTTTCAGATAGCTGAGAATCCTCTAGAAGGAAGACTCATATACGTCTAAAAGTAATAGCTTGATAAGCAGAAACAGATGATGTTCTGAGGATGTGTTCAATAGCACAGTGACTAAAAACATGCAGTTACAAAAGCAACAAAAGCCTGTCATTTGACAAGTTCAGTGTAGTAACCTCTCAGAAAAGCTCCTGAACAGCTTTTCACTATTTCATTGTTATGCTATCAGTATATGTACATTTAGAAAGTACTTAATTTTTGAGATACTGCATTTTCAATATTATAGTAAAATAGGGTATTCATCAAGAAGTGAAAGAAAATATTTTAGACTATTGTTTTCAGAACTTTTGCAGAAATCCTAAACACTTTGTCTCTTTCCCCATCAGTTGACTACTGTGTGCTGACTGGTGTTACCAACACTATCTAAATTTTACAGCTGTCTGGGATATTAATATATGATAAAGGAAGTTAAATCACCATTTGTTTTGGGGGTGGTAGTTTTGTGTACATCTCACTAAAACAATCGGAATGCTTGAAATATCATTCTACCTATATGAAAATATACACACATACTAGTTAATTTCAAATATTTAAAAATGGATTTACTAGTAACATAAAAAACAGATTTACTCTGTTTTGACAAATGTTATCTTTATTCCCTACATTGCATATTCAAGAACTGCAGTTATTGCAGCATCACTGTGTCTTATTCTACTGCTTCTCTCTTATCCCTCTTTATTCTTCTAGTTACTTCGGCTGTGTGTGCTGTGTAATGTGTAATAACATGTTTTATTGTTGTTATTGTTTGGGTTTTTTGCCTTGAACTCCAGCTGGTATGTATCTTCAACATGGAAATGGAAATTCTTTCTACTAGTTGTTATACCACCACAATTACAGAGCTATACAACAGGAGGCAGGGGGAGAGGGAGATCTGAGATAAGGCTAGATAAAAGAGCAGGTGGAATCAAGTATTTAAATACATAGTTATTATAAGTAAGCATGGCATCTTATCTGTTCTTGATCTTATTTTGTTCCTACTTGAAATATTTGAGATATTCACATGAAAGAAAGCCCACAATTATAAGTTAAGGCATCACAAATTCTACATTAGAAGAAAAACTTTGTTGCACTCGATGTATTTCAGTCATGGTCCTTGAATAATACCACTTGTATTTTTCAGGATTAAATGCTTTACTCAGAACTGAGACAATTAACTGTATGTGTGTTGTTTTTTTCAAGATGTGAACTTATTTCCTTGAAGAAATTAGGTTTGTTCATCTCTGCTTTTCTTTGTGCCCTTCAGAAATAACCATATGGGGCTCAAAGACCTCAGTAGACGTGCCAAGGGGAAGCACATTAGAGAAGATCTAACTTATTTCTCAAAAGTTTACTAGCATGAAGTAGACTAGGCTGTCCTTTGTTAACACAAAGTTAAAACAGCATACTTCTGTATATGGTCCTTTCTGTGCTAGGTCTCCATTGTCAGATCACAGGACAGGTAGCAGTGTTTTAGTTTCGGGCTGTATCTGAAAGTCATAATCCCCTGGGTGTGAAGGAGTGTGGTAAGTGCATAACCTTGCGAGCATGATCTGATAATCTTACGGGCAGGGAAGGCTGCAATTCATATTGCCTTCTATGGAGACTTGGTTTCCTCAGAGCTGGCACATATCCCAGATGTTTCCAGCACTGTCTGCTGTGTAATGAGGCAGATCTTCAGGTACAGAACTGCTGATTTGATGACATTAAGTGAAAAACTAGTTTTGCCTCTAGTTAAGGCCTAGAAAAACTGATTTTTCTTTCCACCTTTTGGTGTGAGTCTGACACCCTATGTGAGAATGCTTTTGTACCCCATGTAATCTCTGCGTATGCTATTAATGTGAAACTAAAGATCACTTTAGCTTGCTTACCATGCAGTAAATACTCTGTTTCCACTGTAAGCTACTCATTTGCAAATAGTCTTAAAAAACATGTTTTATGAATTGTGTTTATATTCAGGGTTCTCAAGAAGAGTTAAGGCCTTTCTCTTAATAATTTTCTGCTCTTCAGCAATCAATTTTTTGCCTTGAGAAAGAAGAGTCCAAAATAAAAAATAACTATTTCTGCTTGTTTTTTCTTCAGACACTAGGAATGCTAAACAACTTCTTTATGGGAAATTACTGACAGCATATTGACAAGCAAGATGGTACCAAAACCAGTCCAAGAAACAATTAGTTTTTAAATATTTCGATTTTTTAAAAAAGATTATTTATTTATTTGCCTACATTTTCTGAATGGCAACACTGCCCATATCCTTCTCCTTCACAAGTGGCACAACCATGTAAGCAAAAAAAGATTTAAATTGAACCCTGGGAAGGTAGTTCCATGTGAATGAACAGTGAGGCCACACCACAGTATGTTGATTCAGTCAGAGTCCTTTTGTGTTTTCTGACTTGAATCTTTATGTCCCAGAGAAGGCTAAGACTTTTTAACAGAGTTCTTTCTGGAAGATCGGACATATTAGGAGACTCTCCCTACTGGTTTTGAAAATACGGATCTCATGTCACTAGTTCTTACATTGAATTGCAGTGTGAGCTTCCCATGAAGTCATGAGTCACGAGTAGACCATAAATTAGCAGCTTCTGAAGAGCATCCCTTGAGGGGAGCAGGCTGTGGTGGTGACGGGGAGCTGAGCTGGGGCACCTGTGCCTTCTGCAGCTCTTCACATGGACAAGGTCATGTCTGGCAGCATGGCTGGCTGGCCTGCATGCTTGGGGTGGGGGGCAGAAGGGGGAATGCTCTAATCTGACGGTTGCTGTGCCTGCTCAGAGGAGCAGACAATGAAACCCTTTGTGTCTCCCTCTAGAGACATGTGCTTCAACAGCAATGGGTCGTGCAGCTGCAACCCTGGCAACAAAGGCATGGTGAAAAGAATGAGAGCAACTTCCCAATGCAGGATGGCAGAGGGTTGGGGATGAGCAAATTAAACAAGTATTATAGTATTGACATGACCCTGTGTGCCTGTTATTCTTCCTATGTTGTTTTTTTTATTTTATTTTGAC
>JAWWEV010000095.1:30093396-30116309 GCA_035583235.1 Hafferia zeledoni
GGGGGGGGGGGGGTGAGTATGTAGATAAATCAGTGAGTAAAGACTTACCAGTGTTTTATATTTGTTGCTTTTAGAGTCTTGATAGTCTATTTTCTGGAGAATTCTCAGTGTTGGTCTGATGCAATTCATTGTCACCAGTTAAAGAGCATGAAAAAAGTCAGTATGAGCTGATTTTTGTAGCACAGGTGCACAAAATCCTTAAAGAATCCATGATTTCTCATTGATTTTTAAAAATGTGTAGGCGTGTATATATTCATTGGGATATTTATGTTTGCATTGGTACTTGTAGGGTGGTGATGCTTATTGTGACAGATATTTTCTAGAGAAATTAATGTTAAATGTTTCATTTTTAAGATGGGGCAGCCTGCTCTATTTTCACGGGAAGTTACATTAATGAGCTGGGAGTAATGCTACTGATGTGAATGTGATAGGCTCCATTAATTACCTTAGCTGTGCATAGTGATTCACAAGCCACAGCTAAGGCTGCATGTCTGGGAGAGAGAGAGTGTTTGTTCGAGGGAGAGACTGAATAATGAATACCTTAAACCACATGATCTGTGCCCAAGTGGCAGACAAAGAAGGCTTTGGGGCAGTGACTAATTATTCTGCGTGAAAGGACTGCAGCCATATCTGGCTTTTGTGCTGAACCTCTCATGTGAGGCATCTCTCCTTATTTTTGGGGAGAAAGGGGAAATCAGTTCCACTTAGGAAAGAAGTGCATCTTCTCAGTGAAGGTCCTGTTACTGACTCTATTATGCTCATCTAGTTACTGTAGCAAGGAATAGTGACATGGAAATTTTGTTACTTTAATTCTGTTTTCCAGTCTTTTGACAAACGTAGTAGACATTTTTTAGCAAATTATGTACAGTCTTTTGTTTGTTCTCTCTTCCACTTTCTTACCTCCTAGATGCAATCTATAATGTCTATGCTACAAGCTGATTGTAAGTCAGAGCCCAGAGCAAATGGAGCAGTAGATGTGATGGCTCCGGAATGTTCTCTGAATCATCCAAAGTGCTGACCTGAGGCAATTGCAAGTCAGAACCATGGTCTCTTCCACTGACTGTGCTCCTGTACAGGACAGGAACTGGACGAAAGGCTAGTGCAACATCACCTTTAACTTTTCCAACCAAGAGTTAATAAAGATTGATTGTAGATTGAATGAGTTACTATTTCCTTGGCTTTTTTTTTTTTTTTTTTTTTGCCTCTTACCTCACTTTTTCTGTATTAACCTTGAGCAATGAAAGATAACTGAAGTTGAAAGCTGGAGAGAACACATTTCTTCACTAGGATTATTTCTTGACTTGCTGTAAAGTGCAAAGTGAAAGGTCTCACACAAGTGTTTGGAGACACCTTGGGTCTCAAATTGTAGAATTCTCTGTGGGTTTTTTTGAGGGTAGGAAAAATGAGGGAAATGTTTTGCACTGGGAGAATTTGAAGCTGTACTTAAATGCTAGATTTAGCAGCTGTATCTTGTGCTCTTTTCGGAAGTTTCTGTCGAAAGCAAAGCTATAGATTCGAAGTACTGTTGTGCTCTTTAACGGTCCTTTTCCTTTATTTGAGAAGGAGCAACCACAATGGAAACACATGTTCAAGAGCAACTGCAGCTTTTATCTAAATGCTTACTTCTTACACCTTAATCTTGACTTTCAGATAAAAATTGTTATCCCAGGCAAAAGAATTGGTGTGTGTTTTGGATTTTTGTTTCCAAACGTACACAGAAAATCTTTGTCAGCAGATACAAGGAAAATGTCCCCCACCCACACACAGAAAATTAAAAATGAGCACTTGTGTGACACTGGAGGAGATAGGATCTCGTACAAAACAGAGAACCTTTGTATGGCAGACTGAATTGTCACTGTGCAGCTGTTTGACAGTTTAGTCAAAGTCTTTAATTTGGGTTTATTTACTTAAGTCGGTTCTATGTGCAGATAGGATTGTACACTCCAGCAAAATCCTAATAACTCATCTCCAGACCCTTCTCTAGAACGGGTTATACAAATGAAATAATATGATGTTAGCAAATATTTAAAAACAAACAATACCAGACAAAATTAAGACAAGTGTGAAAGCAGAAATACCTTTCTTTTTCTTCCCTTGAACAGAGAGGCTTTCACTGAACTTTACAGCTGAAGTTGTCAGTGTTGGTGGAGTTTCACAGCAATTCTGTAGTGTGCAGAAAGAATGCTTACCACAAAGTTTGTGAACGTCACTAAGAAGATATTTACCAATTATATATATACTTCAAATATATTACAATGTCTTGTTCAAAAGTGGTTGCAAAGTTCAGAGTAATTGGGAGTAGGGGAAATTGTCTCCTTAGGACTAAAGAAAATAGTGCATCTTCTCTCAAAGTCAATAATTCTGCCATTGTACCTCTTTTGTAAAAAGCAGCATGCTAGTTTGGGCTGTAGGCAGTTAAATGCCACCCTGATGCCCAATCCCGTCAGATCTCAGAAGCTCAGCAGGGTTAGCCCCGGTTAGTACTTGGATGGGAGACCTCCTGGGCTTACCAGGGGCTTTAGGTTCTAGTCCCAAGGACTTCACTTCACTGTCACCACCCGAGCTCGCTTGGCCATGGCAGATGAACCTGAGGAGTTAAAGGGTGGGGCCAGTTCTGCGCAAGGACACACCCAAGAGCCCTTCCAAAACTTGTCTAATTGCTGTTTCTTGGTCATTTGCCACAGCAGTTCTTGAGAGAGAATGAAGCTGCTGTGCTACTTAGTGGTTTGTATTTCCAAGTTGCTGCAATGCTGGCATGGGACAAAGTTCCGCTGTGTTTAATGACACCATGCCTGTGCTTCAAAAGGGAAGCATGTGCTGACCATGGCAGTTCCAGTAAAGGTAGTGTGTTTGTATGTTAGGAAATTCTAATGGTTTGTCTTTTTTCTCCATAATAACAGTTGGAGCCAGGATGATACTTCTGAATACATATTTACCTTTTGGTCTAAGGAACTAAGTATTCACCAAGAGAAATAACTCTAGTTAATTTAGTTTAACTGTCAGAAGAGCAGAATTAAGACACTAGATGGTAGGAGTAGAGCAGTTAGTGTTGGAAAAGCACTTCTTTCCAAGCTTAAACTTGAAGGATCTGATGTGAAATACATCAGGAGCTAAGCCTCGTAATTTACTGTGCTATCTGTGGCTTATTCAGGTCTTAGAGAAACCTGATAATTTTTCCTGATATAAAGAGCTGCAATGGTTGCCACTGCCATTTTCCTTATGGCTTTGTCATGTATGATACAAAAAGTTGCCTCTTGTGTTGGCTGTCTGAAAAAATTCTGCTGTTGATCTTGAGTAAAGGAACTTGCATTTCCCTGTTTCAAGTGGGCAAATGGTTTTGATGATGTGAGAAACACTTGAGTCCTCATGCTTATGTTTATTGAGAGTCTTACTCTGTGTGGAAGTAGCATTCTTTTCGTAGCAAAGCAGCACAAGTATCATGCTTTGTATTTGTTATTCAGAACCATTCAAGTTTATCAGCAGAAGAACTCTATGATTGTTTATGCCATGATTGTTACGATTGTTTTGACCATGGTCAAAACATTGTTTATTTTTTAGGCTTCCTTTAGGGTTCTACTGAGGTCAGAAAGTTGGAAAGAATAGGGCAGTATTTTGTGTGTGTATTTTGTCTGACTTACTTATGTGTTGATAAGAAGGTAACTAACTAAAATATTGTAAGAGAGATAGTGTGGAGACAGTATGCCTCTGATCCATATCACAATTTATGATACTGTTTTCGAGTATATTTTCTTATAAATAATCTCATTTATTCCTTTTCCTCCCTCACAGACAAATTCACTAGAGCTAGATCTTTGTATTTGAAAGTTTTCATTCAGTGTGGATAAGCAAATATTGCCAGGTGACATGATGGCAGAATTGAAGTGCCCACAGTGGGAAAAAGAATGTAATTTCGTTGCTGTACCATCTTACAATAATAAAATTTTATTTCACATTGATAACATCTGCTGTAAGTAGATACTGTTTTGACCAGTACAAAATACAGTATCTAGGGAATCCTTTTTCCTTGCCATATGCACTCTTGGAGGGAGGAGAGAAGTACAGATATTCCTGAGGAAGAAGAGAAAGCAAGAAGTAGGTAGGAGCAATGTACTAAGACTGTGCTGAGCTAGTTCGTAGACCTGGACAACACAGACCAAGAGCAGGAAATACAGACTCCTCTTTTAACACAGCTTCTGGGAATGTAAGTGTAAAAGGACTCGACAGCAAGAAGAACCTAGCTCTGCATGAGGGGCTGTTTTTCACGATCACTGTATGAAGAGGTGGATGCAGCACGAAACGATTGCTTTGTGTTTACTCTCTATTTTGTTTTCCAACTTTTGGCTCCTATCCCTGCCATCCCCAGGATTTAAGATGCTTGCTTCACAGTGCAGAACTGCAGGAAGAACAGAGGCAGCACAAAGTAAAAAATCATTAGAGACTGAGAATTTGGCAGCCTGACACACCTTGAGGGTGATTGTTTTGTTTGTTAGAAATACCAGCAGGAAGATAAAAGTTGCACAGAATTCTAATAGCACTTTCAGCCTTACAAGCAGCAGAATAGTGCAAGTATCCTGAGGGAAAAGTTAAGGAATATGCTTAGTAGTTTGGGGGTCAGTTTTTCCAAATTCTTCACCTTCTATTACTCTAGTATCTTTATTTCTTTAAGATCTGAGCTGTACTAGGTAGATCATTCTAGAGAAGCAAAATGCATGGACATGATCAATAGAGTATTTATTTATTAACCCCCCCAAAATATATGGAATCCACCCATTGGACAAGATAGATTATAAAGTAGGAAAAAGTACTACAAAACATTGATTATTTTATTTGAAAGAAAACAATGTATTATATGTCTTTACTTGGGATGTCATACATAATGAAAATGATAGTAGGCAGCTAGTGATGTATGATCTGCCCCAATATACAACCTTCCAGATGCTTCTTTGTACTTCTTCCTGTACCTTGCCTTTTGAAAAGTGAGGAGGTAAAGAGAATGTTCTTTGAGAAAGGGGAAAAAAGAGCTAAGAAGGGGAGAGGGAGGGATGAGAAATTGTTTGTGAATTTTAAGGAAATGAAGGGACATATTTCTGAGACTTGGCTGGTTTAATCATCAGAATAACTTTCTAAGGGCAGTAATGGATACTGCATTATTTCTTTTCTTCAAATGGCATTTGCCTATTAAAAACGTAAATCACAAAACAGACTAGAGGTTAAATTCAGTTACGACATTATGAGGTCTCTATGTAAAATATTGGATAATGGTGTTGTGGAGGCCTTTTCAAACTGGAAGCACACTGATCTAGTTATCACTGTTTCTGTTTGTAACTAGTAATTACAAAGCAGGCCATCTACACAATGAACTTTGAAACTTTAGGGGAGATTTTTTCTGCTGCTTAGTTTACAAAAAACCCCAACCGAATTAAACCAACTCACACACACACACACACAAAAAAAAAAAAAAAAACAAAAGAGAGAGAGACAGGAAAAAATCGAACACTGAACATTTGGTTAAACACAAAGCAGTACAAAAAACCAAGCGTATTAGTGGCCACAAATCAACCAATGACTTAACTATTTATTTATGTGTTGTTTTGACTGATTAAGAATCTGCTTTCAACTTAATCCTGCTTGACAAAGAGCAATCATGCAAAGAAATGCAGTTCTAGCAAATATTTCCATCAGTAAACAAGATGTTTTTGGCTTTCCAGGTAACTTCTATAGGTCAGTATTAATAACTAAGCTTTCTTTCCAAACCATATTTTGTTTCTTTAGCCTGTTTTTCTTGTGTAACTTGTCTGACTTGCAAGGCTTTTGACTCTTAGTTCTATTCTCAAGCCATGAGTATGAAGTCATGAGAAAAAGATTAGGCATTTTAAAATCCTGTTATGTCATATGAAAGTCCCTTCAAACTAAAATACAAATTTCTAGTGACTCACACAGACTCATGTATTAATAAACAGTAAGAAATGTAGTGTTACCTGGCACAGTTGTAGTTGTGTGTTGTTACATCATTGTAGCAAAGATGACAAATCTTCTCTTGTATTTTTGGGATGTCTTTGCTTGGCATGTGCCTGGCAGGTAAGAGTTGAGAACAACTGCATGTGTGGTATATTAATGTTACTTAAAGAACAGACTTCACTGTGTCCATTAAGGGTTTTTTAGAAGGTCGTACAGTGAGGTTTTGTCAAAGGGCTGCTGAGGGTACTGCAGAGCTTTTATTAATAAACAAAACAAGGTTGACATAAGGGAAATGAAACTACTGAAAGTATATAAAACTGAATAGGTAACATACTCTTAACTCCCCATGTGGATACTGTAATTTCTCATGTCCAGTAGAGAAGTAGGATCTGTGGATACTACAGCCACTGCAATATATTTATAATATGGCTTACTACAGTCAGTCTTTCCTGCCTAAAGAAGGATTAAACCTAATCTTTTCTTTAAATTATTGTATATGAGAATCAACATGTATTACTGCCAGACATTGAAAAGACCACTTGTTATATTTGTTCTGAGCAGCAAAATTGAGTAACTGAAAAGACTCCCTTTAAAAATAATGATTTGATCATGAAATGGTCTGAATGTTTATCTTTTTAGTTGTATTACTGGAATGCCACAAAAGCAGATACCAAGACAGATGTGTGGAGTTTTTTTAAAATCAATCACAGATGAAAGTTATTTATGACAATTGCAGAGTTCTGTAAGCAGAGTTCAGAAAAACTTCAGCTGAGGAACATACGTATCCATAAAAATTTAAAATATTAACATACAGAATTCGGAAAACTCATAAACATTTATTGGCCTGTTGAAAGGTTGAAGGGTTGCCCTCTGTCTTTAGCATCTCAGAGTAATTTCGGTGTCCTGAGTGAAAAGACATATGTTGAAATCTATAAAACTGTGGTAAGGCACGTGCTTACAACTAAGTTGACTAAGAATGTCCTTGGCTACCTTGTGTTATAAAATTATACTGTTCTCAGGCCTCTTTCCTACACATATAAAGTGGAAGAGGTCAGGAGACTTTCTCAGAGTCAGAATGGTCATGGCCAAGGCTCGAGAGTCTGTCAGAAATTCCCTATTTCTCATCTTGTTTGTGTTTAGCAATTCAACTAACTCCTGTTAAATAGTCAGAATTCACAGTATTTGATTTTACTCAAAGATCTTTATATGTGTGCATGATGTTTTCTTACAGTAATTACCACCCTTTGCTATTACAAGCTGATCTCAAAACTGACTTCACAAACTATATCAAACAAGTCACTGGGGCTCAAGATGATGAGTTATGCCTATGTTAAAATGCTGGGAATATAGTAAGTTCAGGAGAAAAATTGTAGTTTGCTTACCTGCTTAATACTATTTCTCAAAGTTTGTGCTAAGTCTTTAAATGGTTATTGAAATTAATTTTATTTTTTTGGTAATGTAACTTTTTAATATGCATTAAGGACCTTTTGATTTCCTTCAAACAGAATCATGTGATAAAATTTCCACTGTTAACCTAATGAGACTATTATGCAATTTAGGGAAAAAAATAGGAAGTGCTTTTCTGATAGTAGCTCCGTTTTCTCCTATAGCATTTAACTTGGGTAAATCGTGTTAGAGTAGGAAGGGGACCTGGAGGCTGGGTGTCTGTGTGGGTTTAAAGGTAAACTGGCAGGAGAAATAAACCCAACAAAAACGAGCTTATAAGTCAGAGTTACAATTTAATGAAAATATTAAATTCAGTGATACAAAGAGGATTTGATTTTACCCACAAACCCCAGTAGTATAACCCAGCAGCCTGGGGCACAAACACAATGGTGTTCATTGGCCACTGTGCTGAACCCCATATGGTTCCCCTGAGTCCAGAGTAAAAGGAAGGGAAAAAACCTGTTACTGCAGATGATGGTTGAGGTTCTGGTCCTCCTCTGAATCAGGTGAGTGGTCCCAGAAGTTTCCAAACCCCAAGATGGAGTTCAGGTGGGAATGCCCAGTTCCCCCCCCAGGGCAGGGAGTTCCACAATGGGTGATCTCACTCTGTGAGTCATGGGGTGTTTTTGGAATCGTTGATGGCCCATTAGCAGACATGACCCCTCAGGCTGTTTGTTAAGGTGCTAATGACTCCCCAGAGGGAAGTTATCACAGCTCCTATCTCACAGGCTTCTTTAACACCCAGCTTGCAGCCTGAGGGTTCGGGTGTGCCCTGGGCAGCTGCTGCAAATGGTCCATTGTTAACAGTTCATGAAAAGTGACATAAAGAGTTTAGAATACACAGCTTTGGTCACTTCCACACAGTGATAAAACTGGTTCTGGCTGCTGAACTAGGGCAGTATCAGAGTATAGAAGTGCTGTTTTGCAAACCTATGTTTGGAAGTAATTACCCGCTTATAGCAACAGTATTTTGTGTTTTGGGCATAATAATTATTTTTCTAATTAAAGCTGTGTTTTATGCTTCCATCTTTCATTTGAAAGCATGGTCATGCAAATAAAAAACTGCTGTGTTTGATAAGTAAGCTGGATCACTTGATCTCATGTTTATTCTTTGTAATTTAACTTTGATTTTTCATTTATTGGTGACAGCACTGCAGTAGTCTCTTAATTGCTCTCAGGGATTAAAAATATTGATTTAACACTCGGTGTTCTACCTGGCATCAACTAAATGAGCAGTCCACATCTGTTCATCTTAGGCACCTCTTTTTCCCTTCAGAGCAAGTGTCTTTCTGTGAAATAGAAACACAGGTGCCATACAAAGTGTCTGAGTTGGCACCATGCTCTGAGCTTCTGTAGGTGCTCTGCAGTAGTTCTTCACAAAATAAGTCAATGTTTAATAACAACACTGTGCTCATAAATGTGTTTGATTGAATGAAGCACATTTATGAGCACAGTGTTATTGTAAAACACTAATTTAGAATAAACCCAAGATCTTTTAAATCCAGGGGTTTTTTGGTTATGATAACCTGGAAATAGTTCTTTTAGTTTTGACATAATGCAGCTCTGATTTCTTCATTCAAGACAGCAATACACCCGAATTTTTAGGAGGAAAAATACTTGTATGAATAATTTTTAACTAGGTTCTATGACATGGCTCTGCTTTGCAATTGTCACATCTTAAAAGCAAAGTTAGATCTAGCTCTTGATGCCCAACTATCAACCATACACAGATGCCCATGCAGAGTTTGAGGTACAGAGCATGTGAGGGGCAGGGAGAGACATTTGGGGAGGGGCTGTGCTCTGAGGTTAGGGAAGTCTGGGTCATGTCTTTATGGGGAACTTAACAGTAGCTGGTCCAGGCTCACTTTCTGTAGTCTGCCTCATAATCCTATCTGGTGTGAGTGCCACTGCTTTGGTTGTGAAAGTCAGATCCCTCACATACAGCCACACTTGGCACCTCCAGAGGTGCCATCACAGAATGTGGATTAAGTGCAGCATAATGATTATATGTGATACCACTCCTCAAACAACTGAACACATACCTCTTCTGTAGGCATACTGTATGTAATACATGGCAAATCTAGTTTCATATCCAGTGTGTTTTTGGTTGCCTTCCCTGACCTGCTTTATAGAACATGCTTTCTGATTTCTTTGCTAATAACTTGGTTACTGTCTGTGAATTATTTAAGAACAACCTTTCAAAGGCAGAAGTTGTAGTGTGGGAACGCAACTAACTGAAAGCCAGTAAGAAGCAGGAAATGCTGTCTGGCTTTGAGCTGAAGAATGAAATGCCCTTATTTGGGGACAAGGAGGATTGCAATGTCATTGTTTTGAGGATTTTTTTTTGGGGGGGTGGGATTTTTTGAGAAGATCTTGTGCTGTTGTGGTAGCTACTTACTAATTCATAACAGAACCATCTGGTCAGTCGAAGGAACCAAGCCTGATAAGAAGAGACAGACACCTTGTTAATTTTTGTTAAATGAATTTGGAGCCTAGTTAAGACTGCAGATAGCACAAGCACTGCATTCACAACATCTGTTTCTGAGCACCTGGTATCAGGATACAGTAGTGTTGTTCCAACTGCACTAAATTGTGAAGCACATAGCTTTGCTGTGAGTTCAGTTTTACTGTACATAAAACATCTTCTACCAACCATAACGTTGGCAATTATTGAGTAAAAAATATCATGCCATTTAAATCTTCTTTATTGTCCTGGATAGAAACACAGAGCGTATTTAAAACTGTGTGTACTCTTTGCATTGGAATGACTTTTTTTAAATGTTGCAATGACCTCTCATTCAAAGTAAAACTATTTTGCAGTGTAGCAAATGTAGCACTGAAAGCTGCAGCACTAAGATTTTCAGTAGGAGAGGTCAGTGGCAGTGTGTATCTTCTCTTTCCTGTCTGCTGGTTGCATTGAGACTGGAGCCTGAAAGTAACTCTCCTATCATATTATTCTTCATGTCTTTTAGTGTACTTTGTTTTATTCTGTGCCACCCCCCGACGGCCCCCCCAAGCTTGTGCCATTAGGAGCAAAAATACTGTACAACTAGTTTGTATTGAGTAGCTGACTGTGGCTTGACTCTAGTTTGAAAATGTCATGTTCTGCCTCTGGTGAACAGAATTTTTATTGTGCGACATGAGCTTCATGTATTGGGAGAATAAGAAGGGGGTTTCTAGTGCAAAATATGCTTAAGAGCAAATAAAAGGCATTTTCAAGGAAGAGAACTGGCATCAGATGCATGAGTACATCAAAGCCAACTGGATGAAGCACTTAGGCAGACAGAATAAATGAGTAAATGTGATATAAGTGAATCAGGTTTTATTACTGGGGAGAAAAATGAAGCCTTAGTAATCTAAGTATCCATCTGTTTTCTCCTCCATCTTTTAAAAAAGTTGTCAGCTATCTGCACAGAGGAGACTTGCAGATGTACAGGACATTAGTGAGGTTGTACCTGGGTGTTGGAAAGCTGAGTGAGGGTCCCTGACTGAGGGCTTGCTTCCTGGGAGGCAGGCTGCTCTGCAGGCAGCATCTGGGTGCCTGGTGGCCTTGCATCCTTGGCCACAGAAGCTGCTCCAGATCTTCCCAGTTTACCTGTTCATCTGCTTATCTTCCCCCGCTGTCACATAGCCCGATCCTTAAACAATGCAAATTCTTTTATGTTGCAAAAAACTTTCAAACTGATGGTGAAATAGGCACAATCAAGAAAATTGATATCTTAAGGGCAGACAAGAGACCACCTGCCAAATCCAGATGTATTCTGAAAAGCATCTTTAGTTTGAGAAAGTGTATTTTTTACAGTTAATTTCAGTGGAATGTGATTTTGGTGGTTTAAAAAATAGAGGAGGTTTTGGGTTTTGTTATAAAAACCAAAACTTAGAATGTACAGGACCAGTTATTTATGTTGTGGAGCATTTCAAACACATATTGTTAGTAGGCTCTTGGATGAGATTGGACAGTTTGTGACATAGGAGAATCTGCAATTTATTAATGAAAGTTCTTTAAATTGTTGACAGACTGAATTTACATCCATAAAATCATGTCCTATCTGTGATATTCCTATTTTTTAAGAGGATGTTTGAAACTACGTGTTATACTGGTATTTTCTGTCTATTGTATTACAATACAATTTTGAAGTAGCTGTTGTTAATATCACAAGAAGTTCTTGTGGGGTTCAAATAGTGTCATCCTGTGGTTATTTGGTGTCAGAATAGACTTTTCACATTGCCTGTTTACTACTTCATGACAGGACACGGATTAAGAACTGAGACATGTAAGGTTTCTAATTAGTAGACTAATATTGCTTATGGTTTTGTCAGCAGCTTTCAGTTTGGAGAGTTGAAATGAACCAGTGTAACATTTACAGATATGAACAATCTAGCTTAAAGTTTGTTGAAAAAATAACTTGTAGCCTTGACACACCTTTATTTAAGCCTTTTCTGCTCCTTGGGTACCTAAAAATGTAAGTAAGCCATACAGCACGTGAAAGCCAAACCATTTGAGATTTACAGTGGTTTTACTTTGGCTGTAAAACTCCAGGGGAGTTCTACTTCACTACTGAGATATGACCCCCAGGACATTTTCCAAATAGGCATTTTACCAGGCCGTGAACTTTTTGTGGGTACACAGGGAACACAATTCAGTGTTCTTTGGCAAGATAGACAGGTCTTTTCTGAGGAGACAATTTAGCTTCTTTTGCGTTCAGATTTCAGAACAGCAGTAACTGTTCCCCTGAGAATACATACTTTGTTAAAAGTTGCTGGTACATTTTGAAACTCCCTTTTTTGTACAGCCCTTTGTTTCTTAACTAGGTCAATAATTCTGGTATCTTCATTGAAATTGCATTAAAGTGTTGGAAATTTGTGCACCGTGTATTTTTATTTTAAACTGACTATATGTACTTAGCTATTTTTCTACATAGTAGCAAAGACAGCACAGTGGCTTTTGGTTTTAAAATTGCACATCTCTACCTTATTTAAATTTTAATAACTTATAATTAAACTCTCTTTGTTAAAGTTCTTGTTGTCCAGTGTATAAAATTACGTGTGTTGCGGGTGAATTAATAGCGTCATGGTTATAATGTTAAGTAAAAATGTTTTATTAGTGATTAAATGACGATCAAATTATAATTAATCAGTGGTTGAATGCAAACTAAATGGTAATAAATGAAGCAGTAATTGAATGGGAACTAAGCAGTGATTTAATGCAATTTTCAAGAAGGGTAAGAAGGAAGACCGTAGTAACTACAGGAATGTCAGTCTCATTTCAGTACCTGGTATGAGAGTTACTGGAAAACACCTGAAGGACAACAGAGTTGTCAGTCACAGACAGCATGAGTTCACGAGGGAAAAGATCTGTTAGACAGACCTGATTTCCTTTTGCAACAAAGTAACCCACCCAGCTGACCAAGAGAAGCCAATTGATGTAATCTTTTTTGACACTGTCTTACAGAATCCTTCTGGACGAAATGTCCAGACCACAGCTGACACACCACCATGTGGTGGGTGAGCAATTGGCTCACAGGTCGAGCACAGAGGGTAATAGTGAATGGTGGAAAATCAGACTTGGGGCCCTGTCACGAGTGGGGTTTCTCACAGATCCATCTTAAGCCCAGTGCACTTTGATATTTTTATAACGAATCTGGATGCAGGTATTGAGTCAGTTACATTGTATTAAATAATTTTACCAATTTTTTGGGCAATCACAAATGGTATGAAGTTTAACAAGAGCAAGTGCCAGATTTTGCATCTGAGACGAGGTAATGCTACTTGAATGGACGAACTGGGAGATGAGTCTGAAAAGCAGAGCCACTCAGAGAGCTGGAAAGAGATTGGGGTTTGGGTTGATGTCAAGTTGAACATTCTTAAACAGTGTGCCTTGAGGTGCATTAGGGACAACACTGCCAGCGAGGGGAGGAAGGTGATTGTGTCCTGCTCTGCACTGCAGTGGTGCAGCCTCTAATTGTGTAATGTATGCCCCTTTGAGCCCCACCATTTAAGAAGGATATAAAGTTATTACAGAGGAAAGGGTGACCAAGACAGTAGATGCTCTTGAGGGCAATACTTCGGAAGAGTGGCTGAAGTTACTTGGTTTGTTGAGCTTGGAGAAGGGAAGGCTGAGGGGTTGGTTACACCATCGCAGTCATCTCAGGCTGGTACTGCTAGGCCCTGGTAAGACATGGCCTAGATTCCTTAGTCCCTGTGAAGATATGGCCTAGCAGAGGTTTGCACAGCAGGGCTGACATCAGTCAGACCTCCTTGTCGGTGAAGCCTGAATGAAAGCCCTCTTCAGTCAGAATGTGTGCATCCATTGTGGGCTTGCCAAACAACAAACTTGATCTGCACTTCCCTCCAGAAGATTGGTAAGAAAATATCTATCACAAAATGAAAGTCAGCAAGGATTTTCAAGATTCTGTTTGCAGCTACATTTTTTTCATACTCTTATTGTGGAGATCAACATTTTATCAGTGTAAGCAGCAAGAGCTTTCTGTAGTCAAGTGTCAAATTCAGCTGAATATTGAGAACCATTTGCAGTGACTCTCAGATTAGGAGAGGTGGAAGCAAGAGCAGTAGTTCCTCTTAATTAATGTGCAGGATCTGAATCAAGCTGCAATTTGAAGGTAGTCTCCAGATAGGATATTTTGGGAATTACAGTATTTCCTCTATGATAAGCAAACCTGTATTGGTACTGGTGTTACTGCTACTAATGAGCTATGCCTATGCGTGCATGTGTAATGGCTTGGTGCAAGCAATTGCAAAGAGAAAAAAAATCTTAGGAGTTTCTTCATTTATCTTGCCTCTCTAAATTTCATTCTGTTATGAAAAATTAGTGTTCCTTTCAGCAAAAAAATAAAAGGTGCTGTTGACTTGAAAAAAGGAATTTCATACTGACTGCAACTGTTTCAGATACAAAATTTTCACCAGCTGACCCTGGTTCTCCTTAATACAGCCTGGTTGTCTGAGGTTTGTAGAGGTAAAAGCTTGTTAGCTTTCTGGTTGTTTTCATGCTTGCTGGGTATAGCATGAATGCCTTAGCCATTGGAAAGAAATTCTTTACGATTGCTGCAGTTATTAATTACAGACTCTGTGTGTGGCTTCGTATGGATGTGTGCATGCACGTGCAGTCATGGTATTTGGTAGGTTTCTTGTGTTTAGAAATGGCTAAGAGGTGTTACCTGTGCTGTGGAAGTCTAGAAGCTCTCTTGTACATCCTAGTAGTTGTATTTCAGTTCATTGTTTTCTTTGCTGTTGTTCAAGTGTTAGAGAATTAGGACACTCTTCTATGTGTTACGGTGTATTTAAATTACGGTACATGAACCGCATTTCTTTGTTGCCATGGCTACATCTAGATTTTTTTTCCGTAAGGGACTGAAGAAACGTCTCAAGGCAGGGGAAGAAAATAATTTCTTGCTGTATGCTTCTAGAGGAAGATGAAACCTGATCCTCCTGTCCAGGTGTCAGTTTGTGGTGCATGTTACACAGTACTGTGCTGCCAGATCTCTGGCTATTGATGCACAGCTAAGAGAAAGCCAGGCAATTTATCAGACTGTTATTTTTTTTCTCCACATGGTCTGATTTGAAAGCACACATAATGCTATGGTAAGCATTCTTACATGTATGCAGATTTCTGATTAGAGCATTCTTTTTGAGACTTGCTTTGTCATTCTATGTACTGGCTCAGCTCCCTATGCTTGTTTTTAAGGTGAAGTCTAAACAGACCCAGTTATCACTTGCCACCCCTCACCAGTTGTAAAATTTCTGTACTTTCTGGCTCTGCAATATGCCTCAGTAACATCCTACTTTTCCTGCCTACCTTACTGCTTGTATTTCTGCATCATTTTCTGTCTGAAGCTGGACTTCCTGTAAAAGAAAGCAAATGTTTAATATTACTGCTTTGGAGTATCTAAGAGGGAAAAACTGATGCCACTCCAGACGAGTTGTAGGCTAATTCAGTCTTGTGTGGTTCTTGTGTGTGTGATCTTCAAATGAGCAACCAGTGAGGGCAGTAGAAGTTGAAGCCAACAGATGTCACCTGTATTAAGCTCCAGAGTGGTCATTTAATGTGAGTTTTGAAAGTACAGGACACTGGACAGTAACAGTAGACTGTATTGATTCCTGGGAACTGGCACACCTGAGAAAACGGGCTATAAGTCTCTGACTACAACTTCTGTGAGTGCGCACTCCAGAAGTCCTAAATTCCAGTTTTACTCTGGAATGATCCAAAGTATCTTTGAAAATGTGATTTGTCTTAACTTGTAAGGTTCTTTAAACAGTCTCCTGTGTACCCACATGCGGGTGCACACACAGAGTTCAAGTCATCTAAAGCAGCTAATAGTAGACAAAAGGATGATAGTATAAATATAAATAAAAGGTAGGGCCTTAAATGCTAGCAGATTAAAAGTATACAGTCCTGTTGCACTTTGAATAAAAAGCTGTTGCTGTTCTTGTTCCTTGCAAGCTTTGGAACTGAAAGCTAAAGCAGAGACACGCTGCTTCAGCTGATGCACTCTTCCTGTTTGAAACATCGCGTTTTCGAGTACCAGAGATGGCTTGAATAGTGGTGTTTCATCTGGCTTTTCAAACAGGCATGTGTGATCCTAGATAGTGTCACTGGGTGACTGAGTGAGCTTAGCATCACAAAATGTGATGCTGCTTTTGCTTACTGTAATTGGTTTCATAATTGTTTTGTACTTGAGTGGGAGGTGAAAAAGTGATGTCCAGGTATTAGATAAATTACTTGTTAGTAGAACTGCCTCATTATGTCTTAAGGCCTGACATGCCTCGATGACCTCAGACTTAAGGAGAAGTTAACAAAGCTTGGGGAGTAGACAAAAACAATGCAGAATTCACAGACCACAAGGACTTGGGCAGAACTCTCAAGATAAGGAAGAAACTAACAAAGCAGCTCAGCAACTGTGCTGAAATCAGCTCCAACTGGAGCTGCAAAATAGAACAAGGAAATAGAAATACCTTATCTTGGTGTGTAAATGGACACTGCAGACCAGGCTGAAACCTGCACTGGGGGTAACAGAAGTGAAAGCAGTAATTTGCTGAAGTGCACTAAAATGTCTTTAGATACAATGTCAGATTTGTGTTGCAAGGCTGTTTTACAAATGCTAGTTAAAATCTGCTGTTGTGTTGTGCCATAGTGATTGATTGACATGAAACACTTAACTGTTCTGGTGAAACTTTGCGTCTGTGAACTCCTTGCTGTTTTAATGGCCTTTTCTCCTGTTGTTCACACTTACTCCTCTATCCCGAACCTTCCGTGAAAATTGCTTTGATGTACTTGTTTCCTGTGGAAAAAAAGGATATTATATATGCTGCATATAATACTTTTTATCTGTTGTCATATTAAAAACAAATAAGAGTCACTGTCTTGTTTAGTCTGTTGTGTACTTTGCAATGAGCATCGGCTATTCCATTCTTTTAATGCAGTTCTGTTTTTAATATTATGATCTCTCTGCATGCAAATGCTGTAGATTGCCCATCATTACTTTAGAAGTAATAACTGAGGGGTCTTCACAGAGTTTGGGAGGTTTGTTTTGGAGGAGGGTGTTTTCCATTCTTTATGGAAATGGTACCTTGATGACAGCTCGCCTTGAACCATTACTTTGCCCTGTTTATTTTTAACACTCTGACATTACATGCTAGAATTGACAAAGAGACCAGCTGAGAAAAACATTTATGTTACCTTCAATAGGGCTTGCCACTTAGGAAGAACATGTTATTGACTATCTCAATGCCTGAATCTCCACATACACAGTTACCGTGTGCCTTTACGAGAGGCTTTAAGAGGCTTCTACCTCTTACCATTAAATAAAGCACATGGCTGCATTTAATTTTAGGTGGGGTTTTTTTCTAGTGGTTTACTTCGTGGTCCTCTTTGTTATAGGTTACAGTTACTTGAGGAATTGTGCAAGAAGAACAGAAGAGAACAAACTATGTTTACATTAACTCAATTTATCTACTCATGCGTAGGGATATACTAACTACATGAGGAGTTTTACACAGGGCTATATTTCTACACAGTTACACACAACTCTAAAACTTACACCATCCAAACTATCTTAACTTCCCATGGCTATAGCTAAATATTAAGTGATGTATATTTCATAAAATTGCTGGATTCAAGCAGTTTCTGTATAACTTATTTTAACTTTATAAAAAGACTCTTTAGATGTATTCTTCCATGGAGCTTCTGCAGGCTTCTTCTATTGCTTCTGCACCCGCTCAAGGTCTATAGACAAATTCCATTCTTGTCTTAGAATCTGGCACCTGCAAATTTGCTTTTGATTCACTAGCCTGAAAATGTATGTGTTCCAACAATGGACCAATTAAAATTTGACTAACAAGATTTATTTTTTTGATATAAGTGGGAAGTCATTATGAAATCAGATTTTCAAAACTGTAGGAGTCAATTCTCAAAGGCTTCTCACTTGTTCTTACCTGATTGTTTTTGAAGGTAGGGCAAAATACACCTAGACTATGTCTTAGGTAGGACAGAACATACTTACGTAGTTTTTGTCTTGCCTTCCTGTTATATAGTAAATAATATTGGACAATTAGTTTTCTGTTAGTCTTCGTATACTTTCATAGTGCAGAACTACTAGATGTTCAGTGCTGTGGTTTCAAGAGAAGTAGGTTCCTGTGTGCATGTATGTGAGGGGAATAGTATGAGCTATGTATTAGCTATCTCAAAAAGCGGCATTGAACTAATGTATATAAAGAGTAATTATTAACTGAAGACAGGAAGAAGCTTTGAAATGTCAGTGCTGGATAAAAGTTTACCTGCCCTGTTCAGCCAGTCACTGACACTGTTCGACTTGGTTTGGTCCTGAAAAACTACACTTTTGTGTTTTGGATTAGGCATGGGAAATTCTATTGCGACTAGTGCTGTACCGTCTGTTTCGTGTTTTGGTTCTGCGTACCAAATAGTAAGGACCTTTCAAGAGCAGGGCCCCTTAGCTGAAATAACTAAACTGGATGGTTGCAGAGTAAAACTTGGGCAATTGCAGGTGTGAGTTTAAAAAAAATTTAAAAACAAATTGTTTAAAGGCTTTCTGCTCTAAGCTCCCCACTGACTCAGAAGTGTGTGTACTGTCACACTTGGTAAACTGTTCTTTCCTTGATAGAATGGTGTGCTTTTCTGCCTTCACCTTCTTTATAGCTCCCTCTCACGCCACCAGTGACCTGATAGGAAAATCCTAATATTTCTCCTTACACACTTACTGTGGTTTCTTCCCTGTATCTTTTGCTACTCTCCCAGGTGGGTACATTTGTTGCAGGGAAACTTGTGATGGCTTCCTACCAACTGGAAACACAAAAGCTGGAGGTGTTCTGGTTCCAGTGAAAGATGTGACTGTTCCTAAATCTAGACTCTATTCTATTAATGACAAAAACAACTAAAAAAAAAAACCTATGTATGTGTCTCCTCTAACTAATCCATAATATTACTTTTATCCTATTTCCTCATTTTCTTCAGTCTTTCAAACTTTTAACTCAGAAGCAAGGTACTGTTGTAGTAGTAGTCATTTATGGCTATTAATTTGTGTTGAGCTTGATTTGAAGGACAACCTATTTCTAAGCTGCTTAAGGAAATATACTAAGGAAAACCATTTCAGTATAAATAGGGGCAAAAAGTAAGAACTGACTCCAAATGACCAATAATCCCAAAATAAAACCCTATAATAAAATTGTATAAATAGCTTTAGTCATACTGTGCAAAACTGTATCATAAAGACATGAATAAAATAACCTTTTCACAGAGTCAGGACCTATGTGTTCAGAGTTTGAAAATGTACAAGAAAGTCTAACTCATATTTTGAAGAAGATTCTTAGTCTTGAAACTAAACCCTAAAGCACTTGGGTGTGGGTTGTGGCACAATCAATATGGGAAAATTATGAGGATATGAAGAAGGGATTTCAGCCTTATTCAGCCTGAGTCAGTGGTGAATGTTCTCTGTCTTTTGTCTGACAAGAGTTCCTTCCTGCTCAGGTTTCTCAGGATGTCAAAATGCAAAAGAGAATCGGTGCATTAATTTGAATGCCAAAGTCCCCCAGAGTGCCTATTCTGGTAGCAGTGAAGGGAGGAATAATGTTTCTCTAAGTGCAGTGCTCTGCTGATAGTTTCTGATACAAAATTCATGCATGAAGGCAGCTTTCCCCATAGGCTGTGTTTGTTTAAAGCATCTTGCTTCTTGTAGATTGTTTTATTTTAAAAAATAAGACTGGCAAGAGAATAAATACTTCTCACTTCCTTCAGGAGCTAGAGAGTGAGCATCCTGCCATTGCTTGAGCTGTAAGTGTATGACAGTGTGCACCAGTGCAACCTCTCTCTGTTGGTTTGGACACACCTTAATCCTCTTTCCCCCTCTTTTCTGGCTGCCACTTGACTTTTATATAGTCATCATCAGGAAGAAATGTTGTGGCTACAATAGAGATTTAAAGAACTGATGATTTTATACTTAAAGCTTGCAGGATTAAAACAAATTATAGTTTTTCAAAACCTTTAAGGCAAAAAAAACAGACCAAAACAATCATGTATTTTATGGAATGAATCTCCCATATTAAGAATTATTGTTAATTTTATTCCTATGAAGTTCTTGAGACTAAAACAGTAGTAGTAGGCCTGTTAGGACTTTTTGCGTATATGTGCATGTTATGGTACATCATATTGTGTCATGACATACCATGACACAGCATGCATAATTATGATTTTTGTTCACTGTTTGGTTGTTGGTTGGAGGTTTTTTTTGTGTGTGTTTTTTTTTTTCCTTTCCCCCTCATTGTCTTTAGTGTGAGCTTTGGAGCAAATCTAGTTAAGTTCAGATACTTATATCTGCTGTCACTTTTTTCTCTCTTCCTGTGGTTTTGTTTGCTTCAAGCAATTGTCAAAAGAGTGTTGTTACCACACTTCCTGTTTGAAGCCACAGTGAGCAGTATGCAGTCAGAGGATATAGAGGGTTCACCCTTAAAAGGAACTATATAGATGTTTTTTAAAAACAGCAACGGTTCTTAGGCTGTAGAATTAATAAGTAGCTGTACTCTAACATAGCGTATTCCTGTTTGGATCTGCTAAGGTAAATGCTGTCTAACCTGCTTTTTATCAGTAAACATAAAGAGCTTAGAGGGAAAATTGATTTCTTTGTTTACCTTTTCTTCTCTCCTGCTCTGTATATTTCCCACAGAGAAGTTCATGCTGCTTCAGTAAGAAAAATGGGTGATAGTGAACAGAATGTGCTCTGCTTCCATTATTCATTAATGGTGTGTTTGCACTTACTGCCTGTATGACTGGTATTTAACAATATGCAGTAGTTTTGGTTTTTGCAGCAGACCAGGCACTGTGGAGTAATGAAAATTACCTTACTGATTTTCATTTTAAATATTAAACAATGTATTTTTTTAAATACCTTAATTACTTCATTCCAATTTGGATTTTCTATAAGTGGTATAAAATTGAAATCATAAATAAGGTATAAAAGCCTTAAAATGTGGCAGAGTTGTTCAGCATCGTAGTCCTGTGTGGTCTTGCTCTGTGAATCACACTCCCTAAAACAAACTGCATTCAGGTTTCAAAAAGTTTACATGGGAAAAGCACATAGGTGTTTCACCACTCATCACTGATAAACTTAGCAGTTCAGACACAGTAAGTGCCCTGTCTTTTCCACATGAGCTTTACAGTGTACTGCAACTCTGAGCACCATAAACTGCATTAAAAGCAAACACAAAGGGTGGCAGAGCTGTTGTCAGGAACTGTATTCTTCAGCTTCTGTTGTCCTTTTCATCTGACAAGTCTACGCAGACAAATGAAGCAACACTTTCAAGCAGTGCCATAGTAGGGTGTGGTGGACACTGGCACAGGTTGGAGGGGGCCCTGAGTAACCTGATCTGGTGGAAGGTGTTCCTTCCCATGACAGAGAGGCTTGAACAAAACTATCTTTAAGGTCCCTTCCAACTCAGACCATTCTATAGTTCTGTGATTCAAATCTTAATCCTGACAAAGCAGAGAACTAGCTGTGAAATACTGCATGTATTTTGGGACCTCATGAGTTGCAGCTAGGTTTCAGGTGCAGTTCAGGCTTTGAAGGGAAACCTTCCCATGACATTTCTAGTGTGCTGATACTATGTAATTACCTGAGTAGTCAGTAGGTAGGTAGGTCAGTATGGTGCTTTTTTCTTTTTTTCTTTAGAACCAATAATTTAAAAGAGTACACCAGAATTTTCCTGTTTCAACTTGTTCTTTAAACAAGGAAGTAGCAGTGTAAGATGAGTTCCTAGTGTGTTGTCATTGACATCACAGCACTGATAAATGTTTTTGCGTTCAGTTTGTTTTGTCTTTCCATTTTGGTGCAGCAGATTTATACCTGATATTTTGTATTAATTTTGCCACTGTAAAAATCATGTTTAACAGACTGGAGTGGAGTATGAAATTCTGTAGCTCTAACAAACACTGTGAAGCATCTGTTTGCCTTTTAAGAGGTGCTCTTTTATTAAAAGCCAACAGTTTGAAGAAGTGTTAGTGGTTGCAGAGCCGTGAAACTAAAGGCAAATTTAGCACTATAAAGGCTTTAGAAGATAAAATATATTTTTAAGAATGAATGTGTTACCAGAGACTGTTATTCACAATCTCTAGGTTGGCTTTGTTATTCAGCAGCTTTTGATTTTATGTGGGAGTCAGTTTGGAAGAGAACTCTGTATAGAAGGTCACAAGTCCTGCATGCTGAGAGTGGCTGGGTACAGAAAGACTTCTGCGCCCTTGAGCATTCCTTAACCAGGAAGATCTTTCCAGGCTCACAGGAGTATGCACAAGCACTTCATGTTTGTTCCCAGGGCTTCATCTCAGCACAGTGCTTAAAGCTGCAGTGAGCTGGGGGAGCGTGCCAGCTATCAGTGAGCAAATCCAGAGATGAGTTGACAAGAGGAATTTCCCTGCCATTACCATGTACATCTTCTGTACCGGAATGTAACAACCGGATGAAAGTTAACCCTTGATGAGAACCAGAATTTAATATGTGAAATCTGGACTTCTTCAAAAAGAGATTGTAAGGAAGCAATAATACAAGTGTCAGAATTTCAGGAGTCACAAATAGGAATACTGGGGCACTTGCACAGCAAGAGAAGCTCACTGCGCTGTATCCATTTATAACTCCATCAACTTACTAGACTTCAAAATGCTGACTTTGAGTACGTGATTTCTCAATTTCTCATAATCTGAGCGGATAGCAGTAAGGGAGCATTGCTGTGTTTCAGAACAACTTGGAGCCCATCTTCTCAGAAGTACACCAGCCACATTTTAAGGAGTCATAAGCTGTGCAGTTCCTGGACTGGAATTGTCAAATGTTACATGCTTAGCAGGAGTTAACGATGTTTTAGTTCTGATTTTGTTATATACTGAATGAAATTTAGAAAAGAAATTTATGTAGCATGCACGTGCCAAGACTGCAGTGAGTATTTTCTTGTCAAAGTTTTCTTTGTTAGTCCAGCTCTTGCTATTTAAAGTTCATCAG
>JAWWEV010000095.1:30121305-30133238 GCA_035583235.1 Hafferia zeledoni
CCATCTCATAGATCCCCTCCTTCTGCCTGGTGGCATTTTCTGAAAGATGAATTTTTTTCTCATTTTTTGGCAGTTGCTGGGCTGGTATCTTAGACACCTTTAATGTCACAGATAGTGACATAAATGTTAAGTCTCTTGAAGGAGGGAAAAAACTAAACTTCTGGTATATAGATGTTTCTGTGGTATTTATAGCATACAAGCTAAGGAATTTTTGCCTAAAATCCAGGATAGGAGAACTGTGTCTTCTTTTTCTGGCCAAAGTATAGTATACTATAGTATAGTAGCATACAGTACTAATCTTCAATTACAGCATCTCTATTCTTTTCAGCTAAGGCGCACTTAAAGTGAAAACTCTGTACATGCATGTGCTGGTTTAAAGGTAAACCGGCAGGAGAAATGAACCCAACACGAAAGAGATTATAAGTCAGAGTTACATTTTAATAAAAATATTACAATAAATGCAATGATAGAAAGAGAATTTGGTTTTGACCCACAAAACCCAGAAGTATAACCCAGCACCCTGGGGCACAAACACAATGATGTTCTTTGCTCCTGTGCTGAGCACCACGTGGTTCCCCTGAGTCCAAAGTAAAAGGAAGGGAGTAAACCTGTTGGTGCAGATGAAGGTTGCAGTCTGGTAAAGAGTGGTGGTCGCACTCCTGTCGAGGTTCTGGTCCTCCCCTGGTTCAGATGAGTGGTCCCAGAGGTCTCCAAACCCCAAGATTATATACCCTCAGGTTCAGATGGGAACGCCCAGTACCTCCCCCAGGGCGGGGAGTTCCACATTGGGTGATCTGACTCTGTGAGCCATGGGGTATTTTTGCAATTTTTGATGGCCCATTATCAGACATGACCCCTCAGGCTGGGTGTGGAGGTGCTGACGACTCTCTGGAGGGAAGTTATCACAGCTCTTACCTCACAGGCTTCTTTGACACTCAGCACACAACCTGAGGGGGGTCAGGTGTGCCCTGGGCAGCTGCTGCAAATGGTCCATTGTTAACAGTTCATGAAAAATTATATATAGGGTTTAGAATACACAGCTTTGGTCACACCCACACAGTGATAAACTGGTCCTGGCTAGGTTGAGCTAGGACAATGCATGAGTCCTTTTAGACAACTTTACAGAAGAGCAGTAAGAACATATTACTTACCAAATCTCACTGCCATTACTTCTCTAATAGCTTACCCCAGAGCAGAATAGTAACAATGTTGCAGTTATATACGAGTTTACTGTGAGGTTCCTTAATTCAAAGACAGTATTCAAATATTACTATCATCTTTTAGTGATATGTATCACAGCACAGCTTTTTGTCTTCTGTCCTTGCTTAAATGGATGCATCCTGCTACTGTGAAATAAAACACAGATGCGTTAGAAAGCAGTGTTCTAAGGTCTTTCTTAAAATGTTATTTTGTTGGCTAACTTTTTCACTTGATGTATCCAATACTCTTGACCATGGAAGGTGCATGTTTGAATCTCTAAGCTTCTCTGAAATAGGTTGATAAATAAAGAAAACAAGAATTGAAGAAACAAAACTAATTAGAGATGCAGTTAAAAAAATCATGTTGCTGATAGTGGCTTAGATCTTGCTTTTTAATAGCTTAAGGATTTTACCACAGTAGAATCCAAGTAAAGTCAAGAGCAGGTATTCTTGTATGAGCTTCTAATTGTTTTTTTGATTGATAATAAATTTTAGCACAATAAATGCTTCAGACAACTAGTGCTTTAATATCTGTTTTCAAGATAGCAAGGAGGTATTTAAATTAATGTCTTAATATCTATGTTCAGGTTCTTTTGATTGTGCAAGTAGCCTGAATTCAATCTCTTATAATTCAACTTCTATTTTGAGAAGAGTAGCAGTTTCTGTGATTGCACCAGATTTCTTACACCTCCTACTGATACCCTTTATAGGTTCTGTAAGCTGATTTTGCATTTCCAGTGCAAGATTATTCTTCCCATGTTTTCCTAGTGCTATCATCTCATCCATTGCACACTTCAGTAAACTGCCAAATCCCCACTACCAGATGCATTGCTTGATAAGAGAAGTTTAGAAGGCCTTTTATCTTACAGGCTTTCAGAGATGGCTGTGATTTCTTTCTTAGGCTGAGCTTGTTGCCTACATCAGGAGTGTGTTATTTTCCTATACTTCTTTTTCCCTGTTCTGTCCATTTTTAACCTCTGAAGTTAATTTTTGATTGGAGAAGTCTTTACTCATGATCTGGTGCACTCCAACCTGGTTTGGGCCAGAGCTTTTCAATTTGCTTGTAGTAAAATTACTGCTCTGCTATAAAGGAATAAACTGATTTCTTCCTTCTGGCTCCAAGCTTCCTTCTCTAGTTAATTAGTTGCTGGTTTGTTGCTTATCTTTTGTTAAGATGATTTCCATTTTGTGTTTTGTCAAGGGGCTATTATGGTTTGTTGCATGCTATGCCATAAATGTTTAAAGTGGTTTGGAAAGAGAAGTTTGCTTAATGTCTCTTTTGATGTATGAAACACAATCAAGAGATGGAGTGAGGAGGCCCATCTTAAAATAGAGGTTGAAAAAACCCTGCACATACTGCTGTATTTATCAACTGAACTGAATGCTGACTGCTACAGAAGGCACAAATGATCTTGACCCTCGTTACTTAAGGAAATCAACCACTGATGGATATTGTCAGCCCTAGCTTTCTTTCTGGAGGAGTCATAAATTCAGCTAATAATACATCTAACACTGCAATTTGTACAAGTCTTAAAACTTGAACACAGTAACGATAGTGAAGCATTCAGTATACCAAACAACTGCAGAATAAATCACCCTCAGTAGGCATGCATAGCAAATAAGGTCTTTGCTACTGAAGAAATAGTGGTGCAGGCTCCATGTTCAGTACCACAGTGCTGTGAAAATGCAGCTTCAGGCTTAAAATGTCTAAAACTCAAGCTCTCTTTTTCATTACATTTGATCAGCCTACTGCATCCAATAAGCCTATGAAAGACTCATGGAAAAGGCGACAGCTTTAGAGAGCCATCAGATTTCAGAGTTGTCCTGTAGAGTTAAATATTGAGCTGCCAGTTCAGATGTTTCAAATTCCTTCTTTTTCCTATTCAGTGCTTTTGTTTAGAAGTAGCTTGAGGGAACACTTTATCAAAGGGAGCAGCAGAGTTAAATAAGCAGCAAAATTCTTGGCTTTTATTTCTAAAACTTGATCTGCTTGTGTGGCTTTCAGCCTGATAGAGCTGGTTTAGGCGTTTCTATTACCTTTAAATTAGCTCCCACATGCCTTAAAATTTTCATTGTGGTATTTAAGTATCTAGAAAAAACCCAAAAAAGGTAGCATTTTATGTTTATGTATAAATACCTGAATGAAAATTAACTGAATATTTAATGATCTTTTATTATGGCTGAGAAATTTTTAGTTTTTCATTAGTTGTATTGATGCTGTGTACTTAATATAATAATAGTTGATGACATGGAAAATAGCTCTTTGGGGAAGGTTGGAACTTTCTGTTGATGAGAATATGTCTTGCATTATCAACATACTTGAAGAAGGCCATAATACGCTTTTAATATCTGCAGGCTCTACAGAGCTCAGGCTTTCCACTTAAACATGGGGAGAAAGTAGATTGTGCTATTTGTTGATCTGGATACCAGTGTTAGAGCCCTTGAAGTGCTTGGTTCTCTTAAATCTCCAAATTTTTCAGTGAGAAGACAACTTCAAGAGCAAAATCCTAGTATGAGTCACAAAGAGCTGCCACAAGAACTAGTTGATACTGCCTAGCAAAAGTTGAGTTTCTTTCTTTTGTTTTTACAATCACCCTTGACGACTACGCTGAAACATTTCTCAAAATTACCAAATCCACTGTAATTTTTGTAATTTTTTTTTAATGGAAGATAAAGCTACAAAGCCATGGAATTTTTGGAGTGTCTTAATGCGTGGCAGTTCAGCTGTTTTTCCCCTGTTTTGCTGCTTTTTGTGTTGTAGCAGGGGAGATGGGCAAGCATGAAGATTTAGGGGCTTATTTTTAGGTTTATTTCTACTTGCTAATAGCTAGAAGCAGAGGTATTTTGGACATAGTCTGGGAGATGTGCACTTTCACTGACGCTATATGGAAGCATGCTTTGTGTTAGTGAATAGAGATGTCAGTCACTGCCCTGAAGCTAAGTGTTCAGCCTTTTAGCTTTAACTGGTTTTGATCTGAAAGGGAGTCTTGAGACTAGAAGCTTCCTCCACTGCAATCTTACTGTATTTTTATCGTAACTTTTCTGGAATGGATCTCAAATATTCTGTTGGAAATAATTCTTAAGACTAACATGCAAGTCACAAAACATAAATTTTTAAATGGCTGTTTTAAAAATCTCTGCCTGCACTTACATTTTCAGTTCCCAATATGAACATTTCACAATGCTGAAAGTTTTCCTTTTACAGACTGTTCCTCAAACTGTTGGCTCTGCAGTTCCTGCCTTGACACTTACTTAGGCATGAGACATGCACGATACCAAAGTTCTCATTTATTTGTATTATAGCTATTCTTCAGGTATTCTCAAAAATCCTGAATTTATAAGGTACGCATTAAGCCACAGACTTTAATATGTAACCACTTGCAATGATTTTCTTGCCTTCATCTTCGAAGTAGCTTATCTGATCACTTTAAAATGTTGATTTCTGTGATTCTGAGTGTATATCCTGTACAGAGTGAGAAGAATAGAAGAGTGAAGGTTGGGCAGAAAAGCCGAAGCTGTGAACTGCACTCTGATACAGATTCAGGGAAGTGATGGCTCTCTGAGCCCACTGGGTTTTAACTTTTCAAACGATTTCAGAGAGTTTTTTTAGCTACTTGGGTGTATCCTCAAGAGAGCTATAGTTTATTGTAGCCAAGGAAAGATACCGTCTCTGTTTGTGTTTCCTCCCTCAAACAAATGTGTGGCACTGAGTGATTTGTTAACTGTCGTGCTCTGAGAGTGACCTAACATCAAAAGGGGTGAGGCTTGCATGGAATTTTTTTAAATAGTTTTAAGCTGCATTGTCTCTCTTCTTGCAATTCTAACTTCAGCTCATTCAGGCTCAGAAAATAGTGTGGGTTTATAATATGTTGTCTTTAGCAGGTACCGGATCTTCATAATTGTGTGTTTCTCTTGCTTGTGGTATGACATTTTCAGTATGAATATAAGCACTTGTTGTGCTTGATGGTGTATCATAAAGGACTACCTAGTTCATGGTTTGTATGTTCTGATACTGGGGTGCTCCCAAATCACAGGTTTACTTTTGCTGTATCTTTGGCAGGATTGCATTACGGTTTATGTATTTCTAACCTGCACAAAATGGTTTCAAGTTGGTACATGGCTATCTTATCTACAGAGACTGAGAAATTGATTGGGATCAAATTCTCATTAGTCTTTTAAGTTTGCCCGGTTCAGCCCCTCTTTGTTGACATGGCGTAGCACATCATGCTCTACTGCTCATTCAGCTGGAGATTTCCACCTCTGGAGCAGAGATGTGGAGCTCATCTCAGTGCAGTGCATAGGAAAAAGTAATGTAACTTATCAGTCTGCATTCCCTCCACGTTTACCTTCATCCCTCTGAGAGGGATGTGGTGCAGCACAGAGCTTTGTAGTTTCATGTCGTTAAAAGAAATTGTGACCTTTGAAAGTGTTGGACTTACGTAAAAACATTTCCCATGAGCAGTGTCGCATGACCACTGAATGTAGGTAAATGCTCTGGAAATTTTTAGTGTTCTCTTACTGTGGCCTCAAGCTGCTTTAAGCACCAGGATCAAGTCTTGCCTCTGCTAAAACTCTCCAAGTTCTGCCATTGATGCTGAGTTCAGTTTTCTTGCAGTTCAGGCCTCACTAATTCAAAAGGTGAATGTTGCTATCCTTGTTTTACAGCTGGAAGATGTCAGGCAGGTTATTTGGAGAGCTGTATGGTGGTCCATCAGTGGCTTCAGAGCCTTGGACCTTAAATGAAGAAAGAACAGAAAAATTATTTGGGACATACAGGATCACGTGGTGGGTAGAGAAAAATTAATCAAATTGTAACAAAAGAGATAAAAAGAGTTCAACAGGATTTATGAATAGATGTTAGTTGGGGATTACACAGAATGATGGAATTTTAGAGGCGATGTCACAATCGGGATGATTTACACTGTTTTCATGGTTAGCTTGCAAAAAAAGTGAATAGCCACATAGCATAATGGACTTAGACATCTTTGAGAGGTTTAAAATGGTTTTTAAAAGTATTAATTAAGTAACCCCAGTTCTCTCTCTACAAGTCTGGTTTTTTTACTGCATACAACACACATTGTAGCTTTTTTCTTACCCCCCCTCAAATCTTCCCTTCTTTGCATTAGAAACGGAAGAGTAATTTCATTTGTAAAGCTTAGATCTAGTTTTAAAAGGAGAAAACATGCATTTGATACTCTTCCATGGAGAACGAAAGGCCCTGTAAGCTCTTCTGCCTGCTGTTCTGTCGATCTACATGCCTGTTCTTGTGTTGGCATTTCTTCTCTTTACAAGTTTAGCAATGCCAAGCTGCTACCATGAACACAGGCAATCCAGTATGTTACATACATGCACCTATGTTCACTTACATATCCTAGCGGATTTGTTGGATGGTAGGCTGGATTTTAGTGTTTAGTTGATTATTTTGGGGGTTTTTTTGTGTGTTTTGGGAATAATCTGCTAAATAACAGCAAAAACGAACTGCCAGAGTGTTTTTCTTGGTACTTGCCTGGATCCTGCTGTCTGCCAAGATACTCTTGGATCTTTAATAGTAGTTTTTATGTGCAAGAAATTATTCTAGCTAAATTTTAAAATGGATGATGCTAATTCTGGATTACATGTGCTTTTTTTTTTTTTTTACTTACTTGATGTTCACTGTAAAGAGCTTTTCTGTATCTAGCTAGATTATAAAACAAGAAGAGTTTCTGAAGTGACCAACATTCATGTGAAATAACTGCTGTGGAATATCTGCCATAAGGTTTTACAAATGTGAGACCATCTTGATCATCCATGGAAGACAGTAAAATTATTCTCCTTGTCTGCTGCTGGTAGCGTGTTTCATATCACCAAAATTATGCTCTGCAATATCTTTGCCTCCTTGTTACTATCTTGACACCAGTATAAATACTGTTCACACAGAAAAGCTTGTATCAGTCTGATCTATTTCCATATAATGGGAAAAGTGACCTGTACCTTACAATACATAACAACTTATTTAATTTAGTGAATTTAGAGAATTAGTCAGCTCACATTTTTCTGCAGTGAAAATGAAAGAAAAACAATAAAGGGGATGAGATGATTGTATTTGGTTTTTTTGTGCTTGTAATTTTTGTCTAAAATGACAGGTAAAGCTTTCCCTTTGAAGGATGTTCTGAAACACAGCTCAAAAACCTCTTTTATCAAATGGTTGTTTTTTGATCACTAAAATGTAAATCCAGTGATTGACTCGTACAAGGAACCACTTTTGAAAATAAATAAATCTTCCTGTTTTCAAATCTACAAGTTCCCTTGGGGTTCAGACAGTCAAGCTCAATCTTTTTCCCACACTGGTAAGATACGTTTTCTGTGAGCAATTCCTCTGCTTCAGCTCACTGGAATTTAGTAAATAATTTGGTCATGCCCAAGAAGGAATAGAATTCAGCTTAGGCTCTTAACAGAGTTGGCTCTGCAGGCATTGCAGGGCTGACTATTGCTGACAAATTATTTTTTATGACCAAACTCAGCAGACACTTATGTTTATAATGCTTAAGACAAGAAATGCTGAAGGATGCACTGACTGTGGTATGGTTCATGCTGTTACTGTTGCCCAGATAGGCAGCCACATGCAAGTTCTACATTGTGGTTTGTGCAAATTTATGTGGTGTAGTTTCTTAAACAAAAACGAATGGTAAGCGTACAATCTGAACACAGAAGAGTGGTCTGAAAATGAAGCCTGCAGGGAAATAGTTGGTAGGGCAGAAAGGTCTGGGTTTCTCAGTTTTTTTCCTTAGTGATCCCTAAGAGGGAGTGCTGAGTGTCTTGATAATACATGTGTTTTTCCACATCCTGATTTTTTTAGCCTTACAGCTGGAAAACAAACACCTTTGTGCTGTCCTTAGTAAAGAATTTTCTGTTTTCCTTTGAGTTTAAATGAACATTAGATTCATAAACTGTACTCAAAATGTATTTGCCTTTTCGGTATAATATATTAAAATGAACACTTTAAACCTGAGAAAATCATGTTTTAAATTGTCTATAATGAAGTTATAGAGAGGGCTACAGTCACTTCAGAAGCTGTAATGTTTGGCTGCTTTGCATAAAAGCAGCCAGAACATAAACCAAGTATACATTGTTTCAGTGAAGACAAGCTTTTTAGGTTTCTGAAGGGATATATCAACTTCCTTTTTTTTTCAGGAGAGATTTTGATGTAGCGGCTACAGATAATTTAGGACAAAGAAAGGTGAGGAAACAGCCAAAAGCTTCATTGTGTTTTGTTGTCTTCTAGCTGTGCAGCCTTTGGGGTCTTTCTGGCAAGAAAAGCCAGCAGCATTTGGGTAAAGTTCCTCCCCAAATGATTGTCAAATGACAAAGTTGACCAGTACCTTTAGGGGACCAGGGCAGAGGTTAAATTTTACTGCAGCAGAGAAACACAAAGAACAGAGACAGGGAGGAGGGCTCCTGAGAAGTGAGCAGTGGGCTGTAAATGCCAGTGACCTGAAGATTGAAATGTCTCATGCACAGGCCCAGACAGTGAGTGTTCATTCCAGCTGGCAGTGAAGGAAGGGACATGGAACAAATACCAGGGGACATCAGGACCACCACAGCCTTCTGATTCTCAAAAATATTTCTAATGTGCTATTTCCAGACATGTCAACAGAAAGGTTAAAGAGATTCTCTCTGTAGGGTAGCTTTATAACTACCTTATACCTTTATAGGACAACTGGTGCTGTACCAGTTCCATGGTAGACAGCTCAGAATCTGCCTATGGAAAGTGAGACCTTTCATGTTGATGCATTTCTTCTTGCCGTAAGTTATTTTGATGTAGTGTACAGCTCTCCATGGTGTAAAGGTTTGCCGCAGTTGAGAAGCAGGTGTCTATGTCTGTTCATGACAGCAGTTGCAGGTGGCTGCTCTAATGCCTCTGTCTGTGGATATTCACAGAACTTCAGGGAAACTTGGTGAAATAGTAAAGAAAGGCTGAGGCATAGAAAACATGTGGGAAATCTGGGGAGAAAATTAACTTCTTGCAAATTGGGTGCCTTGGTCATGAAATATGTTTCTGAGTGGTATAGCCTGATGACAGTGTGGTACAGGGAACTCTTAAGTAATCTGATACAATCAATATTTGGCAGTTCTCATGCTGTCGAGTCAGTGGTTAAAAACTTATCTTTTTTATTGGTGTAAGCTGCCATAGTCCACTGAAGACCTGTGTGTTAGTAAAGGGTACCTGACACTCAAGTTATAAAACACACAGTGGTGTTGGTAATATTTTAGTTTAGTTATTGGTGTTTCTCTTTAATTTATGAACGATATATATGCTCCTACAACAATTACTATTCAATTCTGTGTTCATAGCTCTAGTTGTTGGGAAAATGCAGTTGTATTGTGTCTTTTTAGGTATCACATAGTTTCATTTCCTAAAGAGTGAAAGGAAAAATATTTACGATAAATGACTATTATGCAGCCAGTTTAGAAATTCCCAGCCTACAGCTCTTCAGAAAATCTGATTTTCCTCTGTATGTTTATTGCCCTTTCTACTTTTCGTTCTGACTTTGACTGCCAGTGGCTGTCAGACTGTAACCAGAAGCTGATTTTGGCTCTATCTTGGTTTTGGTAGAAGCTGACTACACTTGCGGAGAACTGGGAAGCAGTTGCCCTGAAGTTGCCAATGACACATGACCCTGAAGGAAAGATCTCCATGGTGCTCAGTGTTGCAATGCTTAAACTTCCTGTTTAGCTGACAAAGAACCATGCTTTCCTATTCTTCCTGTCATAAGAAGCTCCAATGTATGGTTTTATTCTGTGAAGATCAGTAGATCTGGCACACTAAGAAAGCCACTTCCCTGATTTCTGCAGTGAATCCAACTTTAGAATTGCCAGTATTAGGCTAAAGGAATAGTATGAAGTGGTATAAAAAGTATGCAGGTAAAAAACACAATAAGACGATAATAGAAAATCTGCTTTTGCAGGAATAAATTTATCATAAATAATTTAGTGCAGAAAATCTGCGAGATGAGGAGAGATAGTCTGGCCACAGAAATGGATTAGTAAGTAGAAAGGTGTTCTGAATGATATGAGCAGCCAACAGTGCCTCTAAAAATGACTGTGTGATATGTTGTTGATTCTACTCATGAATCTAGCAGTAAAGTACAAGTAGTGATTGTATCTGAGACTGTCCTCTACAAAATTTCTTTGTCTTTATAGTGCAGCTAGTGGAACAGGAAGGAGCTATTTCTGCTACTGCTCTTGAATATTTCTTTTCAACAACACTGAATTAAGAGTAGAAGAATTTAACAAATAAATAAGGATTATGGGGCACTTTCTGACTTGATGAAATTAAAATAGTTAATAATTTTTTCACTCAAGACCTGTGGAATTGTGGCATGCCTCAGCAAGACTATACAAAAGTACCTGGGCATGTTTGGAACTGGTGTTTTGCTTTAGATGGGACACTGGACAAGACAGTAAGGATTCCTTTGTTTTGCCAAGGAAAGCAGAACACTCCTTGAAAGGGCTTCCTTTTTGTGTTCCTTCTTGTAATGAAATAGGTAGGCTTACAGTGTTAGACTAGTTTTCCCTCACAATTGCTTTTTTCTTTATTGTATTTAGAACCTACAGATTTGCAATGGCACACCATGTTGCTCTTCTTTGCTGCTGTGCCTCTGTTGGAACTTGTTAATTAGCTCCTGAACAACTTCCCTCCTGTCTTTTGGGTGTATCTGCCACACTTCAGGCACAGGCTTTTGTGTTGCTGCTGGGTGTCAGATACTATTCTGAGTATGTCAGAAGCTGAACAGAAAGCTGATTTGAGTCTTAAGTGCAGCTGTTCATGTGAACATTTGTACAGAGTTGCTGGTGGACTATTCTACACGAGTTGCTTCTAGCCATGCTAAATGGGCTCAGCATGTAAGCATCCCTAAGCATCTACTGGGCCATCTGTTGATAAATTGTCCTGGCTGCTTGTTGTGTTGTCTGTTTCTAATTTTATGTGTAGTGCCATCATTTCCATGTCCACTAGTGGAATGACTTCTCTTATGTGTGACTATTTTTGATAGTATCGGAAGAACACAGGCTGTTCCTACTTCCCTTGTGTAGGCTCTGTCCCCTTTCTGCCTTCATGTTTTAAGAGCAAGCAGAGACAGGCTGTCAGACTATAGTGTATTTTGGGATGCACTTTTTCCAGTGACTTACCTAAAATGAACTAAATGAACAGATTTCTAACACTTAGAGTCAGATCTGGGAGCTTTGCAAATGTCTTCACAGGAGCAAGAAATGGGATATCAGTGAAGGAAATTGTGATTCCATGCTTATGAATGCTTCTCGCTGCTGCAAAACGGAGTATCCAAGGCCATGTGACAGCATTCATATGCTGAGGAGGTAACTGGTCAGGATGCCTTTGGAGCAGCAGGGAAAACCTACTGTTGAGTTCACTCAGGTGACGAATAACTTCAGCGAGGAAATGCCAATGAGAAGATGGCCAGAAAGGTCAGCAGTCAGGAGTGTATCTCATAGGCTGACACACACAAAACTAATGGGATTACTTCCCATAGAAAAGTATAGGGAAAAATTACTCGAGCTGTGTCACAGCGAGAGGTTTTCTCCGTGTCCCAGCAGGCCCATCCCACACGGTACCCCGGGTTCAGCGACTGGATACCTGGATGATTCTCATAATGTCCAGGCTCCAAAATTAAAAGCAAGAACACAAGAACCCTTTATTAGGGGGGGTACACACTTATATAGGGTTTTGGAGGGTACACG
>JAWWEV010000095.1:30133338-30154674 GCA_035583235.1 Hafferia zeledoni
GATAGGCTGGAGGGGTTTGTTCACGAGGTGGAGGAGTCCTCCCATTGGCTGGGAGGCCCAGAGCACGAGCTGCTCACGCGGCAGACACCAGACTCAGGCGCCAATGAGTCTAGCCTCTGTCAATTGTTCTAGGGTTGTTTACCACCTTTTTGGCTGCCTCAAGGTCACCCTGACCTTGTCAGCCTATCAACCTTAACGTGGAGAGTGCAAATACAGGGGCCAGGCCAAAGCCTCTCCCAACAGAAAGGGATATATACAAAAAGTGAAAGTATCTTCAATCAGAGCACGTTCATTTTGATAAAACTTGACTGAGAAATAAGTAGTACAGTACACCATTAGAAAACCAGACAAATATTTAGGTATTTCATTGTGTGTGTGTGTGTGTGTGTGTATAAAAAACCAAGAAGCTGCTGCTATCTGGGCAAACTAATGCCAAGTTTTTGAGATGATACTCACAGAAAGTATTTAAAAGTTGATGAACTCACTGTGTGTGTGTTTCTTGACTCTTGAGGATATTGCTATTACATATTGTGGCTTTGTTTTTGCCTGCAGTGCAAGTACCAGAGCTTCCACTCATTTCCTACTGCTGAAAAATACCAGTGCCATAACTTGTGAAGATCCATTGTCTCCCAGTAAGGGAATTACTGTGAGTTGCATGCAGGGGTTTTCTGAAAATAAAACATGTGCCCTGATTTATTGTCATAGTTAAAGGGGTATTACAGTGTTCAGGCATGTGAGCACAATGACAATGCATTTAGAGCTGGTACCTTCCAGTGCAGTGGATGTTTTAACTAGCTGGTCCAGAGGAATTGTTAGACTTAATAAGGGATTGGTTTTGTATAGTGAATGGGACTGAGGATCCTGTGTCTGACAGTGGCTATTACCTCTTCAGGGCTAATATTTCAGTTTATTTTTTGTTCTTTTACTTTTCTGCAGTGGAGTCTAGTATGTGCTTATCATTCTGGTTTAGAGGATTATACAGAGTGTAAATGGCATACAGAAGGCTTGTACCTTATACAACATGTGTGCTTCGATCAGATGAAAATGTGTGCAGATACCTGCACAGTGCAAAACAAACCTGTTTATATTAGTCAGCAAGCTCTAGATGAAGTCTAGAGGATTTGCGAGCATGAAATACCATTTCTTAACAAAACTATTTCAATACATAATGTACTTAAGGACACCCAGAGCTTTTGTTTGTGTTGCAGGTGGAGGGTAAGAGACATTAATTTGTCTGAGCAGGAGGGTGTACATGCAATCCTGACATATGTCCTCTAGAGAGCTACAGTTCTCATCATGCTAGATGATTTTCAAGTATTTCTTGTGTTCTTATTGGGAAAGGTCAGTGAGTGAAAGGAAAGAAAGCTCAGTTCATGTCATGTTGTTATCATAACTTTGGGATTTAATTTTTATTAGAAGCTATTAGAAGGTTCCAGAAGGTTTATATTGTGGTGCATCTCTACTTCATTTGTTTAACCTCTGTTTTACGTCATGATGGTTTTGATTGCTGCGGAGAATACACAGGAAAGTCAATTCCAGTCTGCTGTGTTTTCTTCCTCACCATCTGAAGTTAGAGATTTGGAAAATAATCTTGGTGACAAGACACCTCTAGATGCCACCTAGTGCAATGCATCAGCTTAAAGCAGAACCAGATAGACTTGCTTTTTGTGGGGCCATGCCCAGTTGTGTTCTGGGGATCTTAAAGGATGGACTTTCAAATCCACTGGAGGTTTGGTCCAGTGTTTGACCATCTACTACATAACTATTTACTGTATTTATTTATTTAAGCAGTATTTTCTATGTTGGAACTTCAGGTTGTGGGTTCTCAGACTATCACTGTGCACCTTCAAGTCCATCTGTCTTCTCTATCCTCCTCTTAGATAGTGGAAGACTATTAAGACCACAAGCAGATGTCTCTTCTTTAGGTGAAACAAACCCACTATTTCAGTCTCTCTTTTTTTGTGCACTGTGCAGCAGAATTTTTGACCCTTGCCTGTATTGCAGGTCTGGATTCACTCCGAAGGAGTAGTGATTAACTGTTTCCTGCTGAGTAGGCTGGTAATAAGCACTGGATCCAAGAAACAGCTAACCTATTGAAAGTTACTCAGTGAGGCAGCTGTAAGGAGAGAGTTAATATGTTAAGTTCTGATTTTTGCTGAGGTACTACACCTAGTGTAAGAGACAACGGAGCCTAGAAAGGTTAGAAAGAGACTTTTTGCAAGGGCAAGCAGTGATAGGACAAGGAGGCTTTTAACTGAGTTAGTTTGGAGTAGGAAGCTCTTCACTGTGAGGGTGGTGAGGAACTGGAACAGATGGTTCAGAGAAGTTGTTGCTGCCACAACCCTGAAAGGGACTTTGAGCAACCTGGTTTAGTGGAAGGTGTTGGGAAGGGAATTGTTATTTTTCATCATGCTCTGCTGTCCTTATACTTGATGACATACCTGTTAATCTACAATCACACTTCATAGCCTAAAGACATTAAAGAACTATGATTACTATACTAGAAAACAAGTATTACTATCCTACATGGCTGTTGGGGGGTGTGTGTGTATTTTTTTTAATTAGGCTAGAGACATTAATCAGAAAAAGTAATTAAAATAGAATTATTAGAAAGATAAGTAAGTCTGTGGTACAAAGTGACAGTCAAGGTGAATGTTCTGAATGTCATCTCTAAAATTGTACTAAGGAGTGCTTAAAAGCTATACAAAGGAATGGATTCAGATTTACTATGTGACATAAAGTTGGTTTAAGCATCTGGAGTCGAACAAGTTTCCTTTGATATATGAGCTAAACACATTTCTTAAAAGACCTATTGTGTTCAGAGTCATTTGATCTCATCTGGCAATTTTTTCCTGTTTATTTAGAAAACATTGGCTACAATTGCTAGTTTTGTCATACTATGACTAACAATGTTATCATAATATAGTGGCATATTGTGTAAACAAATGAAAAAATTTATACTACAAAAGATTCAAGAAGGTGCTGAATTCGTTAAAAGCAAAGGACTTGCTTGAGATAATATACAATCCAGTTTGTATTAATTTATGAAATAGATTAATTTGATGTGAAATTGAACTTAAAATCAGTCTGGAAGATTTGATAGTCAGCTTTGCCCTTTAGATTCTTCTTTTTCCCTTTACTTCTGTTTTGTAATGATTTAATAACTTTTTTCACACTAGAGTCAGTCAGCACTTGCCAAGTGATTTTGCCATAAAAGCTAAATCCAGTGTACATTTGATAATCAGTTTATTAGATGCTAATGTAAGCATTATTTAAAAATTTATCCCTTTTCAATCCTTGATCTCAGTTTCCTAATTTCTTTAGCTAGAGAAGTCATGACATATCCTGAATTTTTGGAAATTTGATGAAAGCTGAGTGTGCTGGAGGCCTGCTACTTATCTCCGTTGCTTAAGAGGTGGCATGAAAACTGGTTTCCTCCTGCTTCTGGTCTGATCAAGCCGTAGTTTGTAAGATCCTTAAGCCATCAAGAATCTTTAAGCAATCTGGTAGAAGACAGAATAAAATGTGATAGTAAGGGCAGCAGCTTTGGTGTTTTGCAGTTGATGAAGGTGACAGCATTGGTCAGAACATTGTGATGCTGGGCTTAGGTACCATGTGTTACTGCTTTAGAATTAATCTGTCAATGAAACATGGCTGTTTGGAGGGAGTGGCTAGCATTTCAATTTATCTTGCATGTTATCTCAGTTGTACTTTTCTGTTTCTTCTATACAGCATTCCTTTTGACATGAAGCATTTGAAACTTACAGGCCTAGTCCATCATCCTTGCTTATTGAGAGAGTCTGTGGTCTCCTGCAGTTCAAATGGTCGTTGTCACTTTATGGTTCAAAAATGGAATTATATGTTCAAAACTTTAAACATAAGTTAGTGCTGACTAGAATTTTAACATTACTCTGTATGGTGCCTCTTTAATTTCATCAGGTTTCATACAAACTGCAATTACTATACAAAAGATGAACTTTACAGTGTAAACTCACAAATTTTAAAAGCTGAAAAAAATTGAAAATACAGTATTTGGGAGAATGTTCAGCAAGTGTGCAGCCTTTTCATCTTCAAAAATATCACACTGGCTTTATGACAATCTTACGCATCCAGCCATTGGTTTCAGAGTATTAGTTTGCTTCCTAATGATCTAGCTGCTAGAGATGGGAAGATTCCAGCTTTATACGCATACATGCTTTTTGTTTTTAACATAAACCTGCAGGTTCCTTATTAGGGAGGAAAGTGTGGAGAGATGTACCTTAGACATACAAGCACAAAAACAAATACAAGGGACACCGTTGCTCCTACGGCCCACTTACGTAGAGTTTTTTTGAAAGACACAACAGCCTTTTTAGGCAATTTTGGTGGGTCGATATTGGGAACCCAGGCACGTCACTCAGACCACATCTTGTTCTGAGTTAAGGCAGCCATCCTGTACATGAGACCATTTTGGAAGCAGAACAGCATGTGTGTGGGAGGACAGAAAGCCACCTCTACAGAGTGACGAGATACTTCCTTTTCTGAGCAAGTACCTAGCCCTTTGTTTGTGTTAGTGTGTAGAGGATCAGCTGGGTGCCACCACACAGAGACTCTTTTGCTGCTGCTATTTTTTCAGAGCAGATATAAAAAGTGAGAAAGATCAAAGAAGAGAAGTAGAACAAAGGATGTTTTCTCTCTTTCAGTTTCTCCTTTAACCATACAAATCCCCCATCTTGAAATGGTTGTTCTTGACTTCCTTAGGTTTCTGTCTTAGCTTTTTTTCTTTCGCCTGAACTGCTTTTGAAGATTTAGCTGAGTTCTTCAATACAAAGCTAGCAAACATCTCTGTTTCAACAGATTCTCTCATTGAAAAGTTTAATAGACCCCTTTATATATCAAGCCAAAACAATACATCATGAAACATAATAAAGAGTATCTTGCAAAATAAGGAGAAATTATGACAAATTTGGACCAAAATTTCCCTTATACAGATAATTAGAAAGACAAGACAAAATTGGTCAACTTCCTAGGATCTAAGTGACATCACTTAAATAGTTTTTTGCCATTTTTGAGACCTTGATGTTACTCTGCATGTTCTGTCTTTTTGAGTTTTTTGAGACGGTCTCTCATGAAGGGCAGGGAGAGATCCATAGCTGTGTGAAGGAGAAAATTTTCCAAACCTTCTCTTTTTCATGTGTAAATATACAGGTAGAAAACTTGTATAATTCAGAACTGTTGCCATCACTTAGGAAGTGGCTTGAGCTAAAGAAGTACAGCCCCACCTCTGGCCAAAATTTGGACATAGTGAAAAAAAGATCACTTCTTCTCTGAAAGCCAAAAATAGGGGGTATCAAAATGAAATTGTACATACCTCTGGATCCACCAGTGGTGATTGTTTGTTTAAAGAAACAAATTACAGTTTTGATTTTTTTTTCAATAAGTAGTCCTTTGAGCTATGAAAAACAGTGTTTCAGTAAAATGTTTGTGGCTATGCTGAAGGGCCAGTTGAATACGTGGTATAATTAAATTTACTTCTGAGACAAAAGTTTAAAATGGTTTAAAGTTTCAAGAACCTCGCAGGGTTAAAACAATTTATGTGATGCAACTGCTGGTGGCTGGCTAAATTCTAATCTGGTGCTTTGAAGGAAGTGCTACCCAGTGTGGGTGTAAAGCATCACTTGTAGTTTAAGAATAGAAAAGATCAAATTTTACTTTTATTTCTATGTTAACCTAAGCGTGATCCTGTTTCATTGCATCTAGTATACATTCAGAGCAAAGCTTCTTGGATGGGTACTCAGGTGGCTTCCATTCCTCTCAGGCATTTAACACAGAAACCTGCATCTCTTCTGCTTCTGTTTAAAGATTAGTTTTACTTTTCATGGTGTGAAGATTACCTGGTATGTGCTTTGCAATCCAAATTCTGCAGGTTTTTTGTCAAGGCAACACACTGAGTAAAATCATTAAATGATAACATTGCACATGCCACTTTCAGGATTCTTTTTGAAGTTCATTTGTTCTCATCTCATCTTTGTGCTCTTTCTCATGTCTTACCCCCTTAGTAATGGGGTAAATGCCTTGGAACGAGGCAAAGAGTAAAAGAATTCATATACTTCAATATATATTTTAAACTTTTTTGCCCATTGGTACCAAATGTTTCAGTAACTTGACCTAAACTAACAAAAAAGATAACAGATAAGTTAGATTATGATAATATGAACTTTCTTCTATTTCCCCCCTCCTAGGAAAAAGATCCAAAAGGAACAGAGATACAGGACACAGAGTCTCATTGCAGTTAGGCTGACAGAGTAGAAGCATACTTATTCTGTCAGGAACATCTTGAAAACAAACCTTTAGATGATACAAATGTTCAGCAGGAGTGGTGTGTGTGTATATTGAGTTCTCTGCACTAGCATCATAAACATTCATTTGTTTTATTGATGACCTTTATGGTCAGATCTCATTACTACTCATTACTAGGTTAACAGTGTGTAAATATGTTCTAAGACTAATTATTTATGGTATGATACCAAGCAGAGTTTGGGGTATAGGTGCAGGTTAGTGAAATTAAATTTTGCTAGGCCATGTCAAGATGCTTTAGTTTAGGTTTTGGGGGGGTTTTTTGTTGTTTTGGGTTTTTTGTTTTGTTTTTTTGGGGGTTTTGTTTGTTTTTTTTTTAAACACAGAGTATTTTATAAGTCTTCCCCTCCTGAAAGTCACCATGATTCTCAGCCGGTCAGCCACAACTACTGTGGCTCTGCAGAAGACAGTGACCAGTTCCCAAGCACAGTGTTTTTAACTTCCAGGACATAACCTAAATAAATCTCTATCCCAACAATCAATCACACAAGCAGACTTGTGACTAGCACTAGGAGCAAGCATGGAAAGACGCAAAAGATACAGAGAGGAAAATGAACATAATTGTACATTTAATTTCTTCCTAAGTAAGACATGAACTGCTTCTCAGCTTCTTTCAAATCAGATTTACTAAAGAATCCATCTTGTTTGTTAATTCTTATGGAGCAGTGGTATTGCATTCTGGTATTCTTACAGGTACAGGCACTCAGAAAATACATATTCAAAACAAAATCCTGGCAAAGCTAATGTCTATGGTATCCTCTGTAAAAGCTTTATAACCTTTCCAGACATGTTCCCTTACTAATTCTGTGTTATATTCCTCACAAAGACATGACTTTTTACAATATTCCCCATGTCCCTTTATGCATCCTAATTGGTCATTTTGATTTTGATTGATTTTGTGTCTATGGAAACAGCACATCCTAATAGAAGAGCAGAACAGTTGGTGTTGGGAAATCATGGCATGCATTAGATGTCTTTCATTGTCTTCTCCAGGCTGGCTTACCTGGTTCATTGGGCTCAATGTCCATTAGTAATGGAAGGGCATCATTTAGTGTTCTAGTTAACTTCATCCAAAAAAAAAGTCTAATTTGTACACTCCAAGGTTAGTCTGAAATTACATTGAATCATGTTAAGTGGGTACTGGTAAAGTTGCTTCTGATTCTCATGATCAAAGCTAAAACAGTAATGTAAATGCAAACTGGGTGCATCTGCAGGGGAAAAAAAAAAAGATAAAAAAAAAAACCCACCAAAAACCAAAACTATTTTTTATTTGCTTTCAGAGTGAACTACTTTCTGTCGTAATGTAGCAGAGCATTTAAATACTGTTCCATTGCTTCATGGAGCTTGCATCAGTAGGCACATTGCAGGGTGTATCAGGCTGATGGCTTCTGATAAGGAACTCATTTAAGATAAGAAACATGGGTTTATGGCAATGCAGTTTAATTAGTGGTTACTGGTTGACTAGCTGATGATTAGTGGAGAATCATTTACAGTCATTCACAAGATCCAGCACTCTAAGCCAGTGGTCTTAGCAACAAGTAAAGGGGGGAAATCAGTTGCCCCAAGAAAGAGTTGGATTATTTGCAAAACAGAAGAACAAGAAAAAGAAATTCAAAATTATTAGACTTGTCTACATTTTCTCTGCATCAAACCCTTGCATTTCAGAACTTTACTGAAATGAAGAAATCATGGATGTATTGGTTATGTATATAAATTTGGCTGTTATTTTTTAAAAGGGGGAGAGGAGCAACTATTGCAAACCTGAAGCAATTTTAAGTGTTTCATTTGGAGCAGTGTGTTTCATAGAGCTCTCTAGAACTTCTTTCTGACAGTGTCACAGCATATGACAGTACTAGATTGTGTAAATACAGCAGTGTGAACTTCAAATAATCCTCATATCTAGAAGAGATTCTCCTGAACATACCAGTTGAGCAGTGGAAGCACAAAGCTGCTGTGGGGTCTATTTCCCCAAGTTAGTCACTTATGCTTTACTAGCTGATGTCATGCATAACCTAAGAAATCCTATGCTGTATGTACAGTGAGCTTGAGTTCCAGACTGAATTATTGACACATTGGTGGGACATGGTAATAGATTCTGTTGCAGCTATTTATGACTCTATGAACTATACTAATGTTTTCTATAATTGTGACTCTTGAGTTAATTTCCATAAACATTTTTTCTGTGAAAGCTCTTGAACTACATGAAGATGTTTTTACAGCAGGAATATTTTATTTGATTGATCTTGTAAATTGCTTTGGAATTACAGAATTTGCTAATAGTTTTGGCATAGATCAGGTCATTGTTGTTAGCTGTTTCTGTGCAAGAATTTTATGTGTTCCTCCTCATCCTAGCTATTCATATGATGCAATAAGATACTGAAACTAACTGAAATCTGGTTTTGTAACAGGGGAAAAAAGTGAAGGACAGGATTAAATATGTTTTGCATTTGCTGGCTAAACCCTATGATGTATTCTCATAGTTGTGGGCTCTGATTCATAAAGGTTTAATCTGTAGTTATGTTTCAGTAGCAGCTAGCCCACTCATGATGTATATACCTCCGTGTGTTGAGTCTGTGTGGTCTTACGATCTCATTGCAGATTAGAAATGGAGATCATTAAAAATGAGACTAAGTGGACTTCAAGATGATGGGAAAGTTTTACTTGAGCTCAAGTAGTTTCATAGATGTTACACTCTATTTTGTACAACACACCTAAAACTGAGCTACTGATACTGTGCTTCACAGGTATTTTATTTTTCCAAGCACATGCATTTTTCAGAATATGGGCATGTGGTGACTACGCACTATTCTGTGTAAGTTCCCTGACTTTGGCCTAAGAAATGAGGATAAGATTTTCTTTTTTGTTCCTTTAGTTGCAATGTTTAGCTGGAGGCAGGTAACCAAAGCAGGTTTAATTAGAGGAGTCTTTACTGCTTCTGATTTTTTATTTGTGTCTTATTACATTAATAAAAAAATAAATCTGTGACTCTGAGAAATCAGAAGCAGAGGTTAAGCAAGTCTTGTGTCTCACAGTGTAGGAACCAGAAGATAAAAGACAATATTACCAGTGTCTTGGTTAGCCTCAGAATTTGATCTTTGCTTTTTGACTCTATAGAAATATGTTATGGCTTATTCAATACCCTGTAGAGGGTTAATTTCTAGATTTGTGGCACATATTGATTTTGCCTTTACAATAAATCTCAGTGAGATATTTTCTTTACCTTCCTTTCAGAAAAGACGACGGCGGATTGATCGAAGCATGATTGGGGAGCCAACAAATTTCGTTCACACAGCTCATGTAGGATCAGGAGACCTATTCAGTGGAATGAATTCAGTAAGCATGAGCAGATGAGCATAATTTCATATTACACAAAATACAAGAGCACTATAAATGTGTATTGAGGCTGAAGGAATGAGTCTTTCAACTATAAGAAAGAATCTGTATACAAGTCCTAAACACTTGTATTCAAGGGAATATAATTTTTTTTAATTCCTATATTTATTGACAGTGCATTTTAGATGCTGTGTAAATTGTACAGAATACTTTGTAAATTAAAACTTCATTCTGAGGTAATGTATGAACCAAAATAGAGGTTTACTTGAAAATATACTAAAGTATAACATGGAAAAGTTTGTGTCTTATGACTGACTAGATTTCTTACCTTAAATGCTTTAAGGTGTTTTAAATATAGTTCATGTGAAACTCTAGCTTACCTTGGTTTACAGTGCATGCATATTTTTTTGTTTGTGTTGTTACTGAGGTTTTCCTATACTCTGTAGCCCTATTTGCAGTGTGAATTATTTCCAGAGCAAGCAATGTCACAGGTAAAATTCTGTGGCTTCGTGTAGATAATAGGAACAAGAAATATTTTTACGTCTCTGAAAGTGGAAAAACAGAGGCTAAGATAGATGATTATGGAAATAGATTTATCTTGTACAGCTTCAAATTTCTGTGTAAGGTCAATTTCTTTTTAAGGTCAATAATATATAGAGAAGGGTTGTATGTAGATAATGATGAAACATACTTCTTGATTTCAGTAATCCTCTTTAAAGAAAAACATATTTGGAGATGAAAAATACTTATTGACAAACGAGAAGAAAAATCTCTGTCAGAACTTATCAGAATAGAGAGCAGAGCTGTACAGAAAAGAGTTTCATTGTAGTCAGGTGATGTCATTTGTAGTTTCAACTAGTTTAAGTTGATCTTACTGAGATCAGACAAACTTTTGTAACTCAGCATGTAATGGGGAAGGGCAAAGCTAAAAAATTTGTCATAGCAAACAATACACTACATTTTCCCAGAAACAGTGTAGTGAACTGAAAGTTATTTGTACTAAAACATCTGTAAGCAAGATAAATAGCCAAACACAGATTCAACTTGATAAAATCTAGTTAAAGCTAATTACTTATTGCAATATATTATGTTAATTTTTAAAGCATTACAAATTGAGATTATAAAATGGTATTAAACTGAGAAGGGTTTTTTTTTCTTTTTAGCATGGCTTTTGCTTTTTAAATATTTGTTGTCTCTCCTGTGGGAACCTTCCTCATTCTCACAGCTAAACTGCCTCATGTGAGGTTTGTGGCATTTGCCTGAAGCTTTCTTTTTAAACTTCGCACTTTCTTTCTGCTTGCCCTCACCTTTCCCTTGCATAATGTTCCATTTATCTCCAGATAGTAGGTAATTATTGTTTCTCTGCATAAATTTTTTCATTTTGAATATCCATTACTAGTTCTTTCACTTTTTTTTTTCATTTGGATAACATGCTGCATCAGTGGCAAGAGAGATTTTTCTGATTCCACAGAAAGTGTCTGTGTGCAAAAAATAATAATTTTTCTGCCCCCCTCTCTGTCCAGAAGCTCAAATCTCTGCTTTTTTAACACTGCCTATTTTCTGCCTCCTCTGTGGTAGTCGGGGGCAGTCCCATGGTGTAAAGGAGAGCACTCTGGATTCTGAATCCCAAGGACCTGAGTTTGAGTCTCAGTTGGACTGTCCCCTGGCAGTTCAATCCCTCCCTGCCATCCAATCCCATCAGATCTCGGATGCTCAGCAGGGTCAGCCCTGGTCAGTACTGGGGGCTGTGACAGTCCCGAGGACTTCACTGTCACTGTCCAAGCTCGCTTCAGCCGTGGCAGATGGACCTCAGGACTTAAACGGTGGGGCCAGTTCTGCACGCGCTGTGCCTCACCTAAAAAATCCACTGTGCAGGCTGGAAGGGCAGACCCATGTGGGGAGAGCCCTGCCCAAATCTGCATTCGTGAAGTCTGGCCATATATACATACGTACATAGTGTCTCTGTGTTCATTCTTCGCAGTGCAGTTTCCAAGATTACAATGTTAACCTCTACATATTTTTCTGCCGCAGAATTTTCATTTATACTGTGGACATTATGCTCCTTCAGAAACCACCTTGTACCTTCTCTTCTCTGAACACCCTAGGAGAATACCCGGAATTTAATTAGAATTTTCTATATGAATCTGCTTCTTTATCCACTTTCTGTCTGCTCTTTTTCTATTCTTCATTAGATATCCTTATGATTTTGAGTGAGTAGTTTTCTGACTGCTGAATTATTTGGCTATTTTATTTGCTTTCTGTGTAGAATGCTTTGGTCTTTTGTCAAAGCAATACCTGAACAGCAGTAGTCCACTGTGCACTGGTTCTTTTTCATTCCCATTCCTTTCTTCCCTATTTTACATTCATACTCCATGGTGAAATCTCCTCCTGTGTTCTTCTGATTTATATTCTCCAGTCCAGTCTAGTCTTTGTTTTAATGTATTTCATGTAGTTTTCCATTATTTCCTTTCTCAATGTCCATTTGTGCTGTTTCCTAATTCTGAAAAGTGGGTAGAGAAAAAGAAAGAAGGAAATTAATGAGACAGATAAGCAGCACAACAATTTGTATGATCTTTGCTTGGTACAATCCTCTTTCCCTTCCAAAATTCTTATCCCATCTAAATTAAACATAAAAGAGAAGAACCTTGCTGTTATTTATCACCAAAGAAAGGCAGTGACATCTTTGGGAAAGAAAATAATAATTTGCATTTCATGGTGCTCGTTCTTGTAACTCAAACTGCCTCAAAAAGATGGTGCTTCAGAAAGAACACCACCTTATAAGGCTACAAATGTTAGACTTGCTTTTTGTTCAGAGTTTTTAACATTGTATGTCTCCTACGAAGACTTTCATATACAAATATCCACTGAATCCTTAATGCAGTCGAGTTTAATTTGTTGCATTCTCTACTTTAAGTGCAACAGGCTCTTTATTTTAGACTGATACTTCCTTACAAACTAACCAAACATTTGTGTGTGTGACTCAGGAACCAGAGAAGTTGTTCTAATCTTTAGAAGTACTGATAAAAATTTACACTTCAGCCTTGCAATTTATGTTGCCTCGCTGCATTCCAGAATTTTAAAGTCCCATAGGCAAGTTGTCAGGGTGAAAGGTGACACAGCCTGAAGGATTTTCTAGTTCTTTTTCACTGTAGACAGGGTTCATTGAGATGAAAGTATAGCCATCCTTGAGTCACTCTTGTGAATACATTTACATGTAGATTAACTATTTTCTGAGGAAACTAATAAAGTCAAACTCTGATTGTTTCAATGGGCAATAGAAGATGCTTAGTGAAGAAGAAGAAAAGCAGCCTGGGGAAGTGTGAAAGTTCTTAAAAATATCCCCATGAGTATGCTTGCAGTTATCCACAGGTCCTCACTGAGTTTGTAGTCTCTGACGTTAGATGCGCTAGAATACTGGTTCTGGACACTTTTCCTTGAACTAAAATGAGATGATAGTATTTCTTTGCTGCAGTTGTACTGGTTAATTTAACCAAAGGCCAAGATATAAAATGGTTTTACATTGCACTGCTTAAATACCTAAAAAGACGATCTTTTTACATAGTGTTGCTATATGCTCTATTGTTGAAGATAAAGATCAAAAAACCAGGCTCTTTTGTCACATAGGTTTGAAAAACTGTGTGGAAGAAAGTGTTTTGCTGCTTCATTTGTATGTGTGCATATGTTTTGCTTTGCTGTAGAAAAAAAATTTACTTCTTTTGTCTTTATAGGCAGGGAAAACATCATGCAAGCTGCTTGGAGATATTTCTTCTGTGCTGTTTTAATACAGCTTTCCAGTGGTGTTTTTAGGTCTCTGTTAAGGAGCGTACATGAAATAACTGCAAGTGGTGCCCTGCAGGCATAGCCTTGAGTGAATGTTATTTTATGCTCATTTTGTAGTTGTTATGTATGCTCTGCGGTGCAGAGAGAAAGGGCCAAACCTTTCAGGTTCTAGTTGTCTTCCTGTAGGCACTTGGACATGATTATGTTGTTTCATACAACACAAGCAGGAAAGAACTATGGATTCCTGTTTGGGGAGTTTTTTAACAGAGACACTGAAAGTCTTAGTAGGATGTGTGTGTCTTGGGAATTGGTGGGGGGGTGTTAAAGGTGTTAACTTCTCTGGTTTATCATACTTGAGAAGGAACATTTTCCATATAACTAGATAAATTATAGTTTGTCAAGTGGAGGCAATGCCAATAAGAGATCTGATATTTTATATTTATTTTTTGATTCATCAAGTGGATCAGTGAAAGCCTGAATCAGTCACTTTTATTTGGGAGAGAGGAAAAACTTCTGCCTCATCACCAGTTCCTTCATCTCTCCTGTGAGCTATGTGCAGAAGTCAAAATTCCAGCAAGCCTTTGCTGCACATATCGTCATGCAAAAGTAATGTAGCTTTACTGATAAAGGAGCACTTGAAAACTAGAGAAGAAACAAAATTGGAAGCAAGAAGATGCCATAGCTGACTAACTGTATTTCTTCTTTCCTCTGCCTCCCTTTTCCCTTCTGTTTCCAGGTCAGCTCAATTCAGAACCAAATGCAATCCAAGGGAGGCTATGGAGGTGGCATGTCTGCAAATGTTCAGATGCAGCTTGTAGACACAAAGGCAGGATAGCCTTGGGGATATTTTTTTCCAGTAAGTATTGTACTCTATTTTTTAGGCACTGTTAGAGTACTAGGAAAAACTGTCATTCTGCTTCATAGTTAGCTCCCTCTAAAAAGCTGTCCCTTTATGATGACCAATTTTTAAATTAATTTCCAAGTAAAAAATTAGATGTCATGTAAACATGCTCATTTCTTAACAGAATTAACAAGAGATTCTTATGACTGAATCAGTCTGTCCATAACCCTGTTTTAACCAAAGATGACATTGTAGACTAATCTATGCAAGTGAGGTTAGTTATAAAGCAGAAGAATTCTCAGAATAATTTTATGATATGATTAGAGTACTGTTTTGCAATTGTTCTGTAAAGTGTGTGGTGTTAAATCAATGAATAGCAGTGTTACAGTTGGAAAATGGTCACTCAGAAAGCTCAAACTTGTGTTTTTTATCTTTCAGATTTATGTGAGTTCCTGTATCTTCTTTCCTGTGTCCTCTCTTTTGCCTTGGTGACTGCTTTTTGTGCTCATGACAAGAGAAGTGATGGCTCGTTGTTCAGCCTTTGTGATTAGTCCAGTGAAAAGTTGCTGTTTTGCTCTGATGATGCCATTTATCAGATTGGTCCGACTGTGCCTTTCAGTGGCATGCACGCATTGGCCTCTACCAGTATCACGGATGTAGAGCTGTTTAGGATTGGGTTTCGCTTTTTGTTTGTTTTAAGGCAAATTAAAGCACCAACCTTAGCTTTCCTCATTCTTCACAAATACTAATTTGCAACATTGTTGCTTTATAGTCTTTTAATCTTTTCTTCACTCAAGTAATATAGAAGTGAATGAGTTTTCATTAATGTCTTCAATCATCTAATGTTCTTACCCATTTTTGAAAGGTCTAAGACCTGCAAGCACAAATAATTATTTCATACAAAATCAACAGTGTAGATGACCGCATGCTTTGTGAGGTTGCTTTGTATTGTGGCCTGCTTGGTGCTAAAAAAAAAAATTGCTTACTGCAGATGTGAAAAATTTTGCTGTGGCACCAAGTCATGCCTGTTTCTGAAAAAGGACTTGTAACTTAGCTGCTTCATTATGTCTTCATTTTAGTTTTCATGCAACTGATCTTGAAATAATAAAGAGAGAACTTGCATTCATGAGGCATTTGTTGTAAATGTTCAGTATATTTATTTTGAAAGAGCTGACCTTGAGACTGTAAACCAGTGTAGTACCGTATCTAAGTGCTGTGGAATTGCTTTAGTCTATTTGAAAAGGAGAGCAACTTGTTTGGCTGCTTTTTTTTTTCTACAGTTTTCCTTAATTTTAAGCTGTACCTTCATTTCCAGTAGCAGCATGTCAGACTGCAATATTAGCTGAGAAGTTTAGTAGATCTTTCTAAATAGTTGGCAGTTTCTGTGTACTGAATATTAAGGGGCCATGGAAGTTGCTAAGAGCAACATACTAATCTGGCAGGTGCCAATGAAAACAACATACAGAGTGACTTTTTACTAAGTCACTAAAATGCCTTTCGCTCAGGTTCCAAAACATGTTTCTTTCACATGTTGTGAAACTGCATTTTAATACTGCACTGTTTTCAGATTATCTCTGTAAATGGTCCCTTTTTTGCTCCTTTTGGTGGTTTGAGAGAAGCCAATTATTTGAGTCCTGGTTCTATTAAATTATTATGTGAAAAAAGCCCCAAAACATCCAAACAAATAAGGCATAACTAAATCTAATCAAATCCATTTTTATACGAAAACATGCATGTGGGTTGTTGTCATAAGTGATTCTTTAATCTATTTCCATCCTTTCCCTGATTTCACATTGCAACAGCTGTCGGGTTGATTTAAACATGTATGAACCTATCTAATTTTCTCTCTCAGTTCGTAAAGAACCTTCCCTAAGTTGAATTTTGGTGGTAGATGTCACTTACCTGGTTGAGTAGTTCAAATTAGTTTGGATAGTATTCAGTGATAAAGGTACTGAATCCTGATGACAGAAGATCAAGACTTTCAATTGTCTGGGTGCATAAACACATGGCAGTGCAGTGATACATTTTTTTTAGGGGATAACATTTCCAATGCCATTTTATCAATGACTCTTAATTATAATACAAAACTATTACAAAATTATTTGATCTTTGTTACTGGTAATAATGGCTTAAATTTGCTTGCCAAACCTGTGTTGCACTTGCCAAAATGTTTTCACCTCAATAGCCAGGAAAAAAAATTGACATATTTTTATAACAGACATACTTTTTTGTACATTATGTTCATTCTTGAATAAAGTCGGTTCAGTGTTGGCTTGTAGATATTAAAAGGAAAGTATTGACTTTGATTCAATAAATGTCTTCTTTCAGTTGTTTGCCTACCTTTTTTCTTTTTCATAAATTACATTTTCATTAGAAAAACACTTGCATCTTACAGACAAATTTGTGTTCAAAATTCTCTGAAGAGTAAGCTGTTAGTGTCAATAGGCATTTCCAGGCTTGAGTTTGTTTCATGTCACTTGCCTGCTTTGTTGCCAAGTGGATTAAACTATTAGTTTTATCAGCAGTATGGTTGCATTGATTTAGCATGTATGTCAGGGGTTTCTGAAAGGAAGGAAAAATTTCTTGAAAAATACATTGGAAATCTTTCCTTTTGACTGGAATTCATATGCGTGTTACTTTCTTGATTGTGATGCAGATTACTGGGGTGATCACCAGAAGACTTAATTATCCTCATAATATGCTCATCTGCATTAAAAATACATGCAAGGCACAACATCATATACTCTATATTTGGCTCCATTAATTTTTATTTTTGACACTCTCAAAGTTAATGCCCTAAGCACTAATTTACTACATGGAATTTCATGCTAAATTGTTTTAAAAACTGATAATGAATTCTTAGCTCATGCCAAGTTCATTAAATTGCCAGTTGAGGGAAAAAGGCAGCTAAATAGCAAGTAGGGTTCTAAAGGGAAACAGAGATAAAGCCATGAGATACTAAATCTCTACTAATTAACTACAGGGTTCTTTTCTTCAGTTTTTGTTGTTATAGAAACTTAGGACTGTCTACAATGGTATGTCATAAAGAAAAGATGCTGTAAATCCATATTCAGTGACTGACTTCTAAAGCTTAATAAGAATTATGTGCTGGTTCTGCCAGTGATCAGTAGAATTACTTCAAAAGCATACTAGTAAAACTGATTTGGACTAATCCCATCTACTTTCTCTTACAGTCCATGCTAGCACTGACACTGATTTGGCTGCTTTGCTGACTCTGTATTGGGTACTGACCCCAACAAGTAAAGGTTGTGGGTTTATGGCAAAATTGGTTAGTTTTAACCTAAATCAGTTTCTTAATGCTTTTCCAGAGTAAGCAGGGGAGTGAGTGTTGTCTCTTATGGGGAACATTGATAACTTAGCCTAGCTGTGAAAAAGCATCAAGCTTTCTGATTTAAAAACAAACAAACCAACCAACTCACAAAACATTTGTCTTAGTGACAAAGTTCAGCTACCCCTGTGGCTGCAAATACGTCCACTGGAAAGAGTACTTTTCCTTTCTGGGATCTCTTTTACCATATGTTGGGCTTACCAGTTTTTTCCACATTATTCTGTTTGGTCTGGGGACACAGAGCTTGTTGAACTTGTTGCCAGAACATCAACCACATCATCACCAAGAGTAATCTAACTACAGGCAATGTGATTCATTTCTGCCATCAGTGGTAATTCCATGTATCGCCACCACACAAGACAACTTTCTGCCTTCCCATAAGTCAGTAGAAATGATGAGTTCAGACTTCAAGCAGGTTTTTTATTAAGCCCAGAAAACTCAGAGTGCTGGTTGAGTTGGCAGTGTATTGCTGAATACCATGCTGGCTTACTTAAAGATGCTACAGATGGGTATAACCCCATTTATGAATGACTGAGCTGTCATGCAAAAGGTGCATTAATTTGAAGCTATTTAGGCATTTGTGTCAGGTTTTTATGGCATGCGTTGCCTATAGACAAGTTTACAGTTTGTTTTCTTTGTTTTCCAAAAATTTTGATGATCTGGTTTTGGATACAGGATAGTAACAGAGCCTGTTGGCGGAAAATAAAAGTAGAGTGTTGCATTTGGCTTACCAGTTTTTTCAACTGAAGTGGATGTCACTTTTGGCCTTGGCTTGCTATAGAAGACACTTCTGGTATGCCATGACACATGCACAGAGCAGGGTTGGAGATCTGGTAGGTAACACTGAAATTAGTTTACCCTGATTTTCCAACAGTTCAAGAAGGTGTCCATAGGTATGTGCAGGGGTCATGGTAAGCTTTATTAGTCCAGCAGTGACTTTGAGAGTCAGAGTTGTTTCAGCATGAAACAGGGAACCACCCACTATGGATACATGTCGTATTTCCTCAAAATGTTAAGCAGTAAGAAAGCTTCAAATATTGACGTCAACCTTCCAGGAATCTTAGTCTTCTACCAGTGCTCTGCATGTCAGAATCCTGGACAATTATTTCCCAGGAATGTGCTTTGTTTTGCCCATGCTATGCCTTCAGTGCCAGGAAGGGGCTGTTGGCTTTTAGTTTGTTTTTTTAAATCTCTCACTATTACATTAGCCTTTGTAGGTTACCATTGATTTGAAATAAACATATATTATTATATTTGAGCATTCCCTTGTGGGAAGCTGAAATGAATGACTCCTGTTGATAGAACAATGGTGTGAGAAGCTCTCATGCACCACACAGGAGCTTGAGTTAATCTTTGCACCTCCTGTTGCCACAATTCCTCATCAAATGTGTGAGGTTGGCTGTTATGCAAGGCCAGTTCTTAAAGCATCACCTTGAGGAGGAAAATGGGTATTACTTGAAATTGATTTTGAAGTCCTCATCCTTCTTGAAATGTGGCAACTCGGGGGAAAGGACTATTCTGAAATAGTTTTCCTTAGGAAGTCATCTTTACAGAATCAATAAAACATTCAAAGAACCATACTCCTTTGGGAAGAGTATGCTTTCCAGGTGGTTAATGCTAATGTACATTTTGGCACTTTTTCCATTTGTCACAGTTTTACCTACTGGAGCAGTAACAATTACCTTGTGTATGGTGTGTGCATTAAGCAGCAGAGATAATGCGTTGATATGGCGGCATTGTGCAGCGTTCTGATTCTTGCTCATAAAGCAGAAAAATATTTCCAAGGGTAAACATAAGGAATCAATGATCACATTTCTGCAAGCAGCACTGGGTTTGGAAGGATGGCGGACTGTGGTAAAGGCAGATAACTAATAGTGGGCAAGTGAAAAGAATGGAGAATGAGCAAGGGAGAGGGGTAAACTTTGATAGATGACCTAGCACTGTAACCAGGCCAATTCCCCATGGCATTCTTTTCAAGAAGTAGCTATTGGCAACAGCCACAAAACCAGAACCCAGTGCTGCAAGGCTTGTTCATTTTTCACTATTTTAGGTAGTAGGTTCCAAGTCAAACAATCTTTTTGTAAGTTGCAACAGACATTTAGTTTGTAGCTGACATAATCAGGATCTGTCATAACAGGCGATAGGAGCAGCCCAAGGCAACGGGACTTCGTGGGGAATAGAGCTAGGAAATGCTCTTTTTGACAATTTTCAAAGTCTATATTCAATGCAAACTGTTTTTCTTAACGAAACATACATAACCTGATGCAATGAATGCCCATGCAGTTCCACACCTCTTTAAAAATACCTTCAGGAATCTTTCCAAACTCATTAGTTGGAGCTGGATGATACTTAGACCTACTGCTACGTGTCCAAGTCCCAGTATTTCTTTTTATTGGCTAGAACCACCCACTTCTATCTGTTTACATCTCTCTGGAGTTGTACATATGCTGTTTTATTCAAGCTGCTAAAATGCACCAAACTCAGTCCATGGAAAGGAACTAAATTGCCATGCTGTGATTAGGTTAAGAGCTTCCTCACTCATTCTCTGAATCACAACCAGAACATGGAAATACATGACAGAGGGAAACACTGTGGCTAATGCAAAAGCTTTATAAAACCTTGAACTGCTAAGCTACATCAGGATGACTGTGTACAAAAGCAATTTTAAGTAGGATTTTCATCCTCTTAAAACGTGCTTACACAATCACTAAGAGCAAAATTAAACTTTATGACCTATGTGGATACAATGGCCCCAATGTATATGCTATAAGGAGACATAATGATTTCTTCTCTGAGTGCCTAGCAGTTTCTGGGAGCATGAGGCACTTCTCAGCTGCTGTATGAGAGCCTGCCCCCTGCACAGGGTCACTTCAAACATACGTCCAACAGCAATGTGAAGGCCAGCACAGCACTGACAGGACAGACATCCTAACCTAAAGTGCCAAAGCCATTTAGTGCAAGGGATCAAACGTTTTTGTCAGTGCTTGCAGGCATTTCAGCCTCTGGCAGGTGATGCCTGATGCAAGTGCAGTGCCCCCCAGCTCACCTTCTGTGTGGGCCAGCAGAGTCTGCAGCAGTGTGACTCACCCCTACATGTGCCACCACAGCAGCTGCTCTGCTCCAGGGACAGGCGGGGCACCCCCAGACTCCCCCTGCCTCACCCCACACTGAGTCATTTGCATCACATTCCTGGGCAGCACTGCTACCTTCCTCAGTGCAGATTTACATAGGACTGCACTGAGTTAGGAAAGCCCTTTTCAAATCAGATTTTCTAAGTAAGAACACTTGGTTAACTCTGTGCAAAGGATAAGTCAGGTCTTCCTTCTCCCTTCCCCCGTGTAGTGGGGTTATGCCAGCTCAGTTAGCTAATGTAAGGGTGACAGAAGCTGGTTATTATCAATACAATAGTCAGTGCTGTCACTGCTTGGAAAACCCTGATCAAGTATGTGCAGCTGCTCATTTGGATAGCTTTCTCACTGAGGAAAGCTACCCACACCCATGACAAAAAATCCTCCATAGGACTGACAGACATGCCTACTAAATTTAAACTTCTCTGTAAGTAAGAAATTTCCACAGTCCTGTCCAACAAACTATGCCACAAGACTGTCTTGGTTTGAGGAGAAAAACCAAGATGTTTACTCACAAGAGGAGGAGGGGGTTTCCTCCTCAATAATCACGCCACTCTTTATCAAATTTA
>JAWWEV010000095.1:30158307-30169094 GCA_035583235.1 Hafferia zeledoni
GGCCTGCCTCTGAGAGAATATTGGTGACTTCAACAAGTGCAGAATTATACAAGGGCTCAGAGGTTCCCTAGCATACTGCAAATGGTGATGTGAGTAGCCATGTAAGTCTCTGTGTGCTGCTGCCCTTGGTCCTCTACATATGTCTCTGGAGGAAAGCATCATGAACTAGTGAGAAGCACACTGATGTGGTTAGTGTGTAGCTTTTTCATTACAAGAGAAAAATAGAAACACATGAATCTAGACAAAAATAATAAAACCCTGTATGCCTTTTTCCTCCCCCTTGATATTGCATTCTTGCCACTGCAGAACACTCTGCAGTTTCAGAGAGATTTGTCTCACATGACAAACTTAGGCCAACCCCATTTCTCACTGAGCATTTGGCTGTCATTCTTTAAACAATCTGAAGACCTGAAAAATGGTGTAAATGAAGGAAAACCCCAGTATAACATGCTTATCCACTAGATCCCAAACACTTGATAAACTGCTATACATCAGTTTACAATGATTGGCTTGGTTGAGCTGAAGGAGCCTGGGAGTCCTGCCATGCTCCCATCTGCACCATGAGCCCCTCTTCCTCTGAGTTGTGTGTTCCAGCAGAGCAGTCAGATTTTAGCACCTGCTATGATTAGCTCTGTGATGACACTCATGGAGGCCTCAGATCAAAGAAGAGGCAAAAAAGGTAGCAGAAAACAGCATTCCTTCTAAAGGGTGAAATAGAGTTTCTTGTTTGACACAGTGCCATATGTACCATATTACTGTCTGCTGTAATCTTTCACTTCAACTGAAACTGAAAATCCTAACTGGCAGTGCCCATGACTTTATGCTGGCAACCCCACCTCCTCTTGCACTGTGTCTCATTGCTTCTAGCTGTGAGCCTTGCTCCCAAGCATTTTAGCACCAGTTCCAGCCAGCGCCTACGACCTACACATTTCCCACTAGACACACTGAGAAGCATTTTACCGCCCTAGGATAATTACCACCTCAGAAATACAAAAGCTTTTCTGCATGTCCCTTAAGACTGTCCAAATCTCTGAGGATCAAACCAAAAGAAGTAACCTGAGACTGCTTTTGCCTCCTTCCCCTTCAGCAAGACAGGAATAAGTTTAATAAATATGTGCATCACGAAGAAAACAGTTACAAGTTTTCTTCTGCATTTGGCCCTCAGAAATAAGAACTAGTTAGCACAAAAACATGAATGAGGAAGAAGAAAATGCATTACTCAGACTATCATTTTCAAAAAAGTCTGGCTATACTCTGCTTCTCCTTCTCTTGTCTCCTCTTAGACCTTTCAAGGAGCTAACCTGGCAAGCACAGTTGAAAAACTTTGCTGATTTTGGTCATCTTCCATCTCTGTTACTTCCCTATAAATAAATTCAAAGAGCTGTTGTATGCTACCATTTTTATTCTGGCTAGGTGGAATAAAGACAATTCTGAACCAGATGGGAAACATACTGGTTTTGAATATGCTGTACAAGAAGAGTGTACATGGAACAAAACAGTACATGCATAGGCATGCCTGGTTCTCAGGTCATGCATCAGCCTGATACTGGTTATTGGAACCTGCACTGGCTCTAACTGCTTGTGAGAGAGGTACATGAGATGTTATTAAATACAAAGAGAGCACAACTGGCCTTTCAGCCTTAGCTCAGGTCTTCTTGAAGTGCTTTGTCCTCACATCTCTCTCCAACTTTCTTATCCTAAGGCTGATCCTAGCACTAAAGAACACACAGGACCAAGGTGGCATGAACAGCCCAAAGCTTAAAAGAGTGAGAATCACACGGAGCACATCACATCCACAGTATAACCTCAAGGGCCTCATGCTGCTCTGATTCTACCATTGCTCTTGGGAAGGCTCCAGTCCCTCTCCACTTGGGAATGGCAGAATGAATGAGTGTTTCCCACTCTGGGTCCTACAATTGTTTTGCCTTGAAATGCTCCTCCACCAGCACAAGCTGGTTTCCAGCACCACATTTAAAAGTCCTATCAACACCAGGAAAAGAAAGATCCCCACACCTCAGCCCTGTCAATCTACACTTCATACAACAGCAAAGCTCATAAGTGTGTTTCTCCAAATTGCCACCTAGGATGAGAAATCAGTTCTGAAGGCACATGAAATATTTTGAGACAAGATGTGAAAACAACCTACAGGGCAATCATTGCAATTCTTGATGAAGCCATTTACATTGAGGATATTCTGGTCAGCTACAAAGGAAATAGCTGTTCTCTGCTTTATGCAGCTCTGCTGTCTCTCCTGTTTCCTGCACACTGAGAATGGTGGTGGTGTGACCTCTGTGTGCAATTGCTCCATCAATCTACATACTGCCCAATTTTCCCCTTGTTCACTCCATGTGTCTGCACACCTCAGACTCTTAAAAAGTGCCAGCACACAGGTAAGGCCTCTGCTTCCTTCAGGAAAGAGGTAATAGAGGTAGCACTCTAAAAAAAAAGAAGCAGGGCGAGGTACATGGCAGATATAGGGCATGAAAAACATCACACATGTATTTAATCTACCAATTTCTTATGCCAGTCCATAGCACAGCAAACTTCAGGATATCTGTGCAGCAACTGATTTTCCCCTCAGCCTCCTGTTTGCTTCCACGCTCCTCCTATACTGGTGAAATCAGTTCAAACCTCCTCTTGAGCTGCATTGCACAAAACATGACGGAGGAAGCTTGAAAAAAGGCTTCAGAACAAAAGCATTTTTAAAGCTCTCCTGTGGTCTGAGTGGGATCTCAGAGCTTTGGTCAGGAGCATCAGAAGGAGTCACTTTCCTAGTTCCCTCTTCTTCCCCGTCAAGTCCCTCTGTGATTCTGCTGCCTCTTGTATCTGACCCTGTAGCCAAAGCTCTGGCTAGTCTACTACTGCTGTCACCTTATGCTCTTTATGCCTTGGCTCTCTGCTTAGATAGTTCCCTTATTTTTATTTTTTCTCCATGTGCTACTCATGATGATTTTCCTTTCCCTCCTTTGGCACTATTTTAGCATGGTGTTGTTGCAGAGCCTCATGGGTGTGTCCCTTTTTCCTATTGTTCTATGCATGACCACAAAAAAGATAACGCAAAGAATATATTCTTTTCTCAACTTTTGACATAGAAAAAAAAGAGGCAAGGGAAGAGGGATAGATGAGTGAATAGGAGCAACACATCTGGAACTACAGCAGTAGGTGCACTGTGCCATAAATGTAGTAAGCTACGAGCAACTATATCTTCTAGGGTTCAATAATTAGATTCTCTAGAAGACATGTCCCATTACTCTTGCTCATATAATACAGGTTTTTTCATTAATAGCAATGAAGTATTTGACCTCTGATGTTAGAGTTATTTCCATAGCTCCTCCTTCAGGTAAGGTTCTCTTAGACCCCATGAAAAAGGAGCTTCTTCAGGCTGATAGGTCTGTGGTGCCTATCAGAGTGGAAATTTATGGGTGCCTTGATTATCCATAGTTAATCTGTGAGGTTTTGCTGAGTGCTTGAGAAGTGTTTAAACACTTGAGGAAAGATGCAAGATTCCACAAGCAGTAGTGATGGGAATGTGCCTGTTACAAAACAAACTGCTAAGTAGACAGTCAATTTTTTTCCTGTACTTTCTTTATGTGGTTTTGGTTCTTTAGGTAAGAGTTTTGCTACGGATGAGGAAACAGCACTCTATCAGCATATCTCATGAGAACAAATAAATGATGCACAATGCAGTGAGCTCAAAGAACAGCTGTAAACTCAGCTGTTAGGCTGAGGGTTGTGTGGAGCCTGAGGACAGCTAAGAGAAAATAGGGACCTAATGCAGTGAGCAGCTACTAACAACAAAAACTTCCAACATTCACAATACAAACATATATATGTGGACTCAAGTAAAAGGTAATAACCATAGATAATATTCTAACATTTCTTTGTTCTTCTTGCCAGTAGGTATAGTCAGGTTTCTCTAATTCCTTTTCTGTAGTTCACATAAGGGTAAACTCTTTTAAAAGAGTTTTGTCAATATGAGCCAGGATTGAACAGTTTGTGCAAAATGTACATTTCTCATCCAGTAGCTGATGAGACACCTGAGGCAGCATGTGCCTGTATTTGGTATTCCTCCATGTGGGCTTTCTTTCTTTCATAAGGTATTTACCCTCTATATCCAGACTGCAGATTAAAGTGAATGCCTATATACAATACACATATGCAAGCAAGCAAGTACTACCAACAGGAACTTGGCTGCTGCAGTTTTCGACAATGTGCTGGAGCACCCATTCATTTCTTTTCCATGACTCATAACAGTAAATGCAGTAAGAAACACATGTATGTAATCCACACGTACTCTGAGGTGTTAGCTGTCAGTGCTCCTGTAAACCCCTGGATTCTAATTATAGACACTTTTGAAAGTGTTGCACACCTTTTGTGAGTTTTTCGGACAGACTGGCAAGAATATGTCAAAAGAGGAGCCAGAAGGTCAGAAAAATAAGTGCCTTCCAAGAATGCAAAAAAGTGTAGTTTTGGTTTGGTTGGCCTTTTTCCTTTCCTTAGTTGCTGTTGTTTTGCACTTACATTTTCAATACCAGACTACATAACTGTGCTCACAAATATCTATAAAGATCATTATCAGTCTTGCTGAATTAAGAAAACCACTGCCACATGCCAGCACAAGCACTGTAATGTTTGCTTTAAAATGAGAAGGGACAGTTATTTAAAAGTGAAACTTGGAGGTCATTTCTTGTTGACAGTTTTGGGGACTGTGGGAGGAAGAAGTGAAGGGCAAAGACTGAGAGGAACAGAGTCAGGTCATTCTAATATTTTTCTGGTTTTCCACTCTTCCCTTCCACTTAAGAGGTAAGCCAAAATACAAGAACTTAGTGTCCCAAGCTAATAATGATACACTTCATAATAATGGTACACTTCTTCAGTCTCTGCTCAAGTATAAATTTTTCCTAACTGCTGAAGCCAAATAAATTTTCAAACAATGCCAGAAGAGTAGGCTGCAATCCTGACTTGTAAAACATGAATAAATAGTGTATGCATAACCTCAATGACAGACAACAATGTATGGGACAGAGAAGTGTATTAGCAGCAATCTCCAGACTACATTTGCAAAGTCATGCTTGTTAAATTATTATTATACTTAAAATTACTTTTGACGGAAAGCAAGTACTTCAGGATATCTATAGAATCAGTCATGTAGTATGTGAAATATTGTTTTGTAATACAATTCTGCCTAGAGGCTCCAGCTCAGACTGAAGACAGCATTTTCAACATGCTCTGAGTTGTCAGAATAGTCACTGTAAGCTCTCAGGGCAATTTGAACCAACAAAACAAGAGATAAACATTACTTTCAGGAGTCAGATCAAAAAACCAAAGAACCTCCCTTTTAATTCCCCTCCTGAAAATTTAGTGCCTTCAGGTGCATGATCTTCTGAGAAGGAGGCAACAGGCCAAACTGAAAAAAGTATTTCTTCAGAAATGGTCTATGATTTCCTTTCATCAGTCATTAAAACAAGCCACATTTATAGGCTTTACCCTCCCTTTTCATTCTATCACAAAATATAACTGACACATACATTGAATTGCTGGATAAATAAGTTTTACGTCACCATAGTTTTTCTCTAGGTGATAGGTGCACCAGTCCAAGCTTTGAACTGGCATTAATCTAGTTCTTTTTTTTCCACAAGCCAACTCACAGTAATGAAACAAATACAAGCCAGAGGACTTAGTACCTTATAGGTAACACCTGATGTAATTAAAAAGCTAGTTTAAGGGAAAACTGCAATGGTTTCTCTGTCATTCCTCCTCAAAATTTTTTCTTCTTTCCTTCCCCTTTGCTACATCAAGAGATCCAGTGTGTCACCTTTCTCTTGGTCAGAGGCATCAAAGGACTTCCAAACCCCTTTGCTAAAGGAAAAGATTTTTGCCTAGCTCAGATAAGGCCAACAAATGCAGAAATGGTATTAGCAAGGAGTTTCTGCTATAAGGAGACTAGATGAGGGTAACTGTGGCATTTCATGAGCCAAGTCCTCAGGCAGAAGAAAAGCTCAACAGTCATATGTCTTTTAGTCAAATAATGGAGTATACGTACAGAAAGGTAGAAAAACACTCCCTTAGTAAAGGTTTTATTTCTTTTGTACCTTAAGTCAGCAGTTCTGTTGACTGGCAGGTTTGTCTCAGGCTGGAGCAAGCCTGTGGAATGCTGAATCTCTCAATCAGCAAAAAGAGGCTACAGCAAGCAAGAGATTTAATTACTCCCATGTATGCAAAGAGAAAAATGCTAGATGAAAATACATGGAGTAGATTGCTGAAACATAAGCTTCTTCATATTGTCAAATATACGCCTGACACTACACAATTGCATTTCAGCTTTGTAAGGGAGATTTTTAGCAACTTAGTAAGGAAGAAGAGGTCATGAAGGCCATCACAGTTTCTTCTGAAACATTGTATTAGGTAATTCACAAAGTGTTGCATATTCAATATGCCAGTTTTCTTTCCAATCTCTAAGATTAAAAAGACAAAACCAAAAACTCCTTCTCTAATTTTATTAGATAAAATAGAGAAACTACTGAAAATTTTGCCTTTTACTAACATCAAAAAGCCTACTTTAAATCTTGATATACATTAAATTGCTGGAATTACTGCATTATTAGCAAGTAATTACCTTGTGGCATTTGATGAAGAAAGAAACTCTGTGTAATCAGCTGTTTGAGTGTCTAGTTGCTATGTTACAGTAGAATATTAAAATGCAAATTGGTCAAAGAACCCAAGCAACAATGGAGTTATTTATCTTGATGGACAAAGATGTCAACATTCTGAGCTAAAATCATGCACACAGGTGGTGGAACAGTGATGTGCCACCAAAATTTCTTCTCTTATTGTGAATTCCCAGCAGCATTGTTAAAAATAAAGCACTTATTTTTAGCATGAAACGTAAAACTGGGGAAATTAAATATGCTTTACACCAACAGCAGTTCAGTCAAGTCACCCTGCATTTGTCTCACAAAAAATGAGGTATGATATTTGACAATTAAATTTTTTTAGCTTCTTTGAGCAGAGGTTTCTGACAGTGATGGTGGCAGATCCTTTTTCTCTCCATACACAGAACTTTTCGGAGGAAATCTTAAACAACAAAATTAAATCTGTTTTGCCTATTCACTAACCAAATATGACATATCGTCTAAGAACTAGCAGAAACTGTTGATTCAACGAAACATGAAGGAGGGGACAGGAAACAGGTTTACTCCAAACAGCCCAAAGCTACAGAGTGAGCTCTGCAGGTAGCAAGAATTATCTCTACTTCCACATTCAGTTACTGAAAAGTAAGGTATGTCACAGCACAGAACATGCACTGGAAACATTTTCCCTTGTGTCTATTGCTCTGGAGCACAGAAATTCTACCGACAGAAAATTGGCTAAGGTGTTAAAGGAAGTGTAAATGCAGACTTAAAAAGCATATGACTTAAAGCATCAGTTTGTCTTTGCATGCACCATGGGATTTTTTTACTCCTTTGCACTTTTTGATTAAAGAATCTGGCCTAGCATGAGGCAGGAAGCTTAGAAACAAAGAGGAGAGCTTTGCACAACATAAGTGTATTTAGTCCCCAAACAATCTATAGTATTTGCCTCGTGGTGTTAAAGGCAACTAAAGTTAATAACCAACAAAAAATGAGGAAGATGAATTAAAAGAAAATGTCTTAAAGTATATTTCAAGTTTTGGAAAAGACCATCCTAGAAGCTTGTGAGAGCATTTAAATTATAATTCTTTAATGGAAGAGAGACAAAATCTTGGAAACATTACTGTATTCTGTGGTATATAGCAAGCAAGAGCACAAAACACGGGTGTTAGTCACACTGTTCTTTTTATGTCTAAAGCTACCACCAAGGGACTGCCTGGATCATCATTGCAAATGCCTTTCCAAAAGCATACACATTTCAATCATTCCACTAAAGACTGAGTGATCAGTAGGGCCACAGGAAGGGTCTTGTCAAGGAACAACTAGAGAAGATGTGCCAAGAACAATTAATAATGTGCTGCCAGAGCTACAGGAGCAACAAATCACTGTGCAGAAGGAACCTGTTGGTTTGCTGTAGCAGCAGCAGGAGGAAAACAAGAGAATGAGATGTCTGCTCAAGCAAACCCCTTCCCTTTTGGTTCTCCTTTTTTATACGGATCACTTTTTCATGGTTTCTGAGCATCTCTGTAACTCAAAACACCCAGTCCTAAATCATTCTGAGGAAGTAAACCTTCCAGAAGTGCATTTTGCTGGCCTCAGGCAGCAGAGTGATAAAACTACAAAAAATATTGTTATGCTGTTTAGAATTATACAATCACAAGCCCTGGGGGAGTTTACTTTAGAAGTTTCTTTTTGGCAGTAAATCTCAAAATACTAAACAGTAACAGTGCTCTGCTGACACAGGAATTGAAAAAATTTGGGGATGCTTCTCTAAAGCCTTTGATTTCCTGACCTCAGTGCACTCGTGTCTCACAAATACAAACCTGCAAGACATCATTCTAGTTTTCCTGGATTATCAAACCAGTCACCAATTTCCAATTAACCTGCTGACCTAGCACTTGCAGATAGATTTGAATTGCTGATCAGATAAAGGCTTTGTCTTGGACAGCAGACTTATCTTGTGGAACCACATAGAGCATTAGTGCTAGCACTGCACTCATTCCTTCTACAGATAAATCAAAGCTCTGGGCAGTACTGTAAGTTGGAAAGGCCTGTTATCTATCTTTTCTATCTTAAACTGTGCATCCTGGATGGTTTCTGTGGTACTGCCATAAGGCAAGATTTTTTTGTGCCAAAAAGTAAGCACTATTCTATCCTAAAGGCTCAGTCACCAGCAAAAGGAATTGACACCATACTGACTTAGCCTGGCAATGGTTTGCTTAACAGGTATAAAATCCTCCTGTCTCCTGATCCACCTGTAGCCCAGTTTATGATAATTTAGTAAATTGGATGTTCCCAGAACATCTCAGAAATGAGATGTTTTCTAATGAGTATTTGCATAGAACTTGGCATCTTCATCACCTATAGAGTGCAAAGTAGCAGTTAAAAAGGGCAATGCATCTACCTGACATACATGCAAAGTCAGGGGTTGCTTGTGTTTATCCTCCTATATATAAGCACAATGTAGTATGCTCTGCTATGCAGGTGTAATGGGTTTAGTTGGGCTAGACTTTAGCTCCTCACAGTAGGCAACTTCACACCCAGTCTTCGGGGTCATGTCTCCTAATGGGCCATCAACGATTCCAAAAATACCCCATGACTTACAGAGTTAGAACACCCATTGTGGAACTCTCCACAATGGGCAAGGTACTGGGCGTTCCTACCTCAACCTGAGCATACATAGTCTTGGGTTTTGGGGACTTCTGGGACCACTTACTGGATCCAGAGGAGGACCAGAACCTTGACAGGACTGCGACCACCACTCTCGGCCAGACTGCAACCATCATCTGCACCAACAGGTTTTTCTTTCCCTTCTTTTTACTCTGGATTCAGGGGAACCATGTGGGACTCAGCACAGGGGCCAATGAACACCATTCTGTTTGTGCCCCAGGGGGATGGTTATACTTCTGGATTTTGTGAGTCAAAATCCATTTCTCTTTCTATCATTGCATTTATTGCAATATTTTCAGTAAATTTTAGCATAATTTTTTAGTATAATCTCTTTTGTGTTGGGTTCACTTCTTCTGCCGATTTACCTTTAAACCAGGACACAGAGACATTTCCTGGCAAAACTGATGGTGGCAGTTGCCTGCCTGTCCTCTGACCTCTTCCCCTGTCATATTCTCTCCCAATTTTGGTAGTTGTGAAGTTTGTGAGACTGCTGCTAAAACCACAATTAACAAAACCAAGGAAGGGACACAAGTAGGCCAGCTGACCCAAACTAAATAAAGGGATATTCCATACCATATGATGTATGATATAAAAGCTAAGGGAAGGAGGAGGAAGAGGGAGCACTCGTTATTTACAATGTTTGCCTTCTGAGCAACTAATACATATACTGAAGCCCTGCTTCCTGTGAAGTGGCCGGACACCACTGCTGATGGTAAGTACAGAATAAACCTTGCTATTTTCCTCTTTGCTTGTACACATGCGAACTTTTGCTTTTGCTTTAATAAACTGCCTTATACCAGTATACGAGTCATTTTCCATCTTATTCTCTCTCTCCTGTCTGACCGGGAAGGAGAGTGATGGAGTGGCTCAGTGGGCACCTGGTGTTCAGCCAAGGTCAACCCACCCCACCTGATCAGACCGAGGAAGGTGAAAAGAGATTTTTTTTTCTCACCCAATGCTAACAGATTTCCTTCTGTAGCACAACATCACCATGTGTGATCCTGTGAACTGTATCTAAAATCATAAGACTTGGCCAGGACTATAAAAATCTAGAATTATGTTGCAATATTTTTTTCTCTGATTCATTATCTGAAAAAACAAATGGCAGTCTAATTCACTGGCATTAGAAAGTAAGCTTATTGTATTTATTGAAAAATGAAACTGTTGTAGTTTGGAATTATTATGTAAATTCTCTGCCCTGCCACTGACAGCCTAGGCCAGCAGTTAACAAAGGGGGTAGTTGACTGTTGATCACCAGGGTGGAGGCAGGTTGTCTCTTTTGTTTCTGGGGACATTTTTTTCTTTTCGTAGCTCGGCAGAATGCAGGATCGGGATCTCGGTGTGTGTGTGGGTGCTGGGGATAGAAGAAGCTGTCTCATGGCTGCTGCAGGCCACCCCGGACACTTCTTCACTGCTGCTCCTGCCCCTCGCTGCCCCGGCACTGCTGGCTGCTGCTTTTCTGGGTGAGGCATTTCTTTCCTCCTCACC
>JAWWEV010000095.1:30177409-30188227 GCA_035583235.1 Hafferia zeledoni
AAATCAAACCAACACCTTTTATTTAGGGGCATAAGCAGTCTATAGTCATTTCTCCAAAACTACCCATCTAGGGACTTGCTCTTCCTCCAAGGTCTCTTCTGGAAGAAGTGAACTAGGCGACACAAAGAAGAATTGGCTCTGTGACACATGGACATTAATGTGGGTATCTGAAGAAGAAAAAAATTCTTTCAGTTTATGTTCAAGCTATAAATGAACAACCAATAGACAAAGGTTTTTTATTTCATTCAACCAGTTGTTTATTTCACCTTCAAAAATATAATGCATTTCTTCAAAAGCACCATTGCACAATACTAAATATTGTAAATCACGTGTCTTTAACAAGTGATAAAAAGAAAAAAGAAGTTACATGATTATATAACTTAAACTGGAATTGTTTGAAAGGAAGTTCACAGTGCTTTTTAAATATGTTACTGCTTTAAAAATAACTCTTCCATTATCTTCAAAGGAAAGAGACTGTGACATCTGAGAAACCCATCAGCTCTACATAAAGAACCTTGTAACTTCAATATTATGCAATAGTTTAAGCATAAGGTACAGACCAAAGCAATGGCCTAAATTTCATGTTCAGAAAAAAACGTACATAATTTTAAACTCACATAAGTAAACAGTGAGGTGAATAAAAGTGTGGTAGCAATATGACTGTTGGTAATGGCAGATAACACTACTTAGTTTTTTGAAATTGTCTTGGGATAGAAATATTTCACAAATATTGCCTTGAAAACCCACTGTTATTATTTAAAAAACGTAGAAATATACCGGTATGTCAGATAAAGAAAACTACAATTTCCTTCTTGTTCACTATCTATACTAAGAAAGTTTGTAGGAAGTATATCATCTATAGGGATTTTTTTTCTCACATTCAATATAGGAGGCTTATTTCAATGTCCTTGATCATTTACAAGGCAAAGAGAGAATAATGAACTTTCCTTGGTTAGTTATTCTGTGTAAATATTAAAATTTTGTAGTCAGTCATGCTGATTCTGTATCGTGTGAGTACCTCAAAATACTATGATATTTCTCCCCAGAAAAATAAAATTATCTGCACGTTTTTGAGAGAGAAATGAGATTGAGACACTAAGAAATATGCACCTGTGCACTGAATCTCATTCTCTTGAGTTCCAGGCTAATGTGTTAATTGCTGCACAGCAATTAAAAGTGGTATCACATATACAACAAAACTTCTTTTATCTAACATCAACATAAGGTTAAAAAATAATTCACCAGCACTGCAAGACTATATTGCACTAAACAGCCATATTTACTATGCTGTAGGTCTGAAGGCCTTCAGAGGAGAGACAGAAGCAATAGTTAGGATCCTTACTTAAGTTTTTACTGGACTCCTCCCTGGTTTAAGAAATAAACACACATGACAAACTTCAAGCAACCTTAAGAATCTGCATAAATCATATCAACTGAAGTTTATGTATTCTGATTTCATTTCAACATCCACAATACATTTTTCCTATAACATATTCCAATATATTATACATTAATATATTGATTTGTCAGTGTATCTTTGTCGTCTGGCACTTTCACAATAGAAATACCTCAAGATGTCTTGTTTTGGTTATTTAATATTAGCTAGTCTTTGAAGATACTCTTGAAGAGCACTACTCCAGGAAGAAAACCAGGGTTATAATTTTTAAGTGCTGTTATTAGAAGGCTCATAACATACAGTTTCACGTTGTGTAACCATACTTCATAAGACAGAAGCACAAGGTAAATGCTATGATGTATTCCTAGAAGTTTCTGGCACACAGCAGCAATAAGGATATTAGAAAGACTCAGAAATCCTTTGAAACTGTTCTTCATTGGAACTAGGTCACTGGCTGATAGCTCTCAATTAACATTAAAATTTTAAAATAGCCCCTACTATTTTTGTCCTGAATCTCAAAGATCCTTCTGGAACAGCAAGAGTTGACACCACAGGAAGAAGTCACACTTTTCTGCAGTAAACAGATGCTTCTGACCAGCTGCACATCTATTTTTCCAAAATCTGTGGGTGTCTGGGCTTGGCATTTCCATGCTAAGCTCATGTTAGGATGAAAACTGCACTACAGAGGACAGACAGAAGTTGCAAATGGAGTAGAAGGAAGAGCAGCAAGAGCTCCAGCTTGCTTCGAAACCAGCACATGCAAGTTCACTTTCCAAGATCCACTACATATTAGTGCCTAGAATCACTCTGTATAACAACCTACCGTTGTCTAAGCTATATATGTGACTATCTAAGGAGTCAATTAATATAGGCTGAATTTGTTCTATCTAATGGTAGAAAATATATTCTGACTTCTAGCAGCCTTAAAAGCATGGCTGTACCATGTCACAAGAAGAAAATCATAAGACTTAGCATATCAGCTTCTGCAAACCAGCAAACATTGGAAAATTCAGCTGGTTAACCTAAAACAGAAGGAAGTTGTATTTTACTTCCTTTTTTTCCTGATGTAATATCACAAATCAGAATTTCTCATTGTGTTAATGGCAATAAAAAGAATTTCAATTATAAAGCCTCTAACCAGACAATATTGTTCCTTTTGGTCCCACTTTCTTGTCATTAATGATAAAGTGAGGGAAAAATGGTAGTTGCACATAATGTAATTATAATTAAGCCCAGTAATATGCTGCCTACTCAGCACCATAGATTTGTCTTTATTAGTGCCCAAACAAACATTAATTTCACTTACACCTAAACCACTTTCATACTGTGATAAGTATTTCAGGGCTACAGTTGGTTTCTGATGTGTTGCCTAAGCTTAGGATGAGGCTGATCAGCTTTGGCACAAGATTATACAAACAGTCCCTTCTGCCTTCCTAGTAGGGTTGTATGCGCGTCAATTAAACAAAGTGATAATACTTAAACCATACTCCTCTCTACATCCAGTTGAGAATCCTAACACAGTTAAGTTAGACATAGTAGGCATAAATTTTGCTTAAACTTTTCGCCTTACTTAATGCTTGTAGCTGTATAGCTGCCTTAAAAGATTAGAATCACAGAATCACAGAATATGCTGTATCAGAAGAGACTCACAAGGATCATCGAGTCCAACTCCTCATCCTACACAGGACTCTTTCCAAGAGTCACATCATGTGCCTGAGAGCATTGTCCAAACACTTCTTGAACTCTGTCAGGCTTGGTGCTGTGACCATTGTCCTGGGGAGCCTCTTCAAGTGCCCAACCACTGTCTAGGTGAAAAACCTTTTCTAATGTCCAACTTAAACCTTCCCTGACATAGAAGCAACTATGACCTGAGCTGCTCAACAGATTCTGCCAGCAGTGGTTGCATAGTCCAGTTCGTCCCTCACTGAACCCTAGGTGATATCAGCAGGATTTACGGTTATGAGAGGCCAGTGCCCTTTGCAGAATAACCAGATCCCAGTCACAAAAGGAGAAATTGCTGGACAAGGACTGTGACCTCTGCAAGTATATTTAAACCTCTAAGGGCAGAGAGGAAAACAAACCACATGGAATGACAAAGTGAACATACCTTTTGATTGTTTAGGAAGAAAGCAAATGAGACATTATCTTATTGCCTTTCTTACGACAAGAATGAGCTGTATCTGATGATTCTTTCTTGTCTCCTTTCTGAAATGCTAAAGAGAATTGGATCTCACCATTCTGTTTGTTACTCATGGGAACCTTCAACCCTGAATAAAATGATATTAGGACATAATTAAATCATAATATTTAAAAGGCAATTATATAATTGCTATTTATTGTATACCAGACAACAAGTTGGATTTTCCTGGACAGTGCACAGATTTGCCTTCTCCTCCCAGACATCTTGTTCTCCAGTAGCAAGTGGATATCCCAAAAGCAAGAACCATGAAAGTATCATTGTGAATATGGATGCAGTGCAGCAGCAGATTGAGAACATCTGACTTACAAAAGCTCTAGAGTTGAAATTTTCTAAGGACATGCATTCTAATTCCTTTTCCTAGTCATGTTTTACACATATCAATTTAAATTGTTTTTCTATGGTAGCTTCAGCCAAAAGGCAGAAGAAGTATATGCCTGAGAACATTCATGAATATGTTCATCCACTTTTTGAGTTTAACAAGATTAAGTGAAATAAATGTTTCAATCCCTTCACAGAAGTGATCTGTCACATAACTCACAGATGATAAATATTTAACCTGAAATTTTTGACCTCCTAATATTCAATCCACTCCTCACAAAAAGCTACGCAACATTTATAAGGGCTAGACCCTCTGTACTTCTTAGAATCTATATGGTAATGCTAAATGAGATTATAGAAGACTTAAAACATTCTTTGCCTGTGATACGAATATTTTTTTCAAATCTTCAGAACTATAATACAGCTTTTTATCATCAGTACATGTGTCTGAGTTGACAGAACACAACAAAGAAAACTGAATAGAAAAAAATCACTGTTGAAGTTCTTCAAGCATCCTGCAATGCATGATCACAGGATATTGCATGTCAGTCTCCCAGCCCAGCTAGTAAACTACACAGGAAGAACATGCAGTATATAGAATAATGAAAGGGGTAGACCACTGTTGGCCTTTGAAACCTTATTGTCACACTGACTGTGCCAGTTTGCGATTTGTTCAGCAGCACTTCATCAAGCTGGGCTGGTGAAGCAAGAATACCTTGAAGTATTTAAAAATATACATTTGTATACAAAATATATATAAAATATGTATCCATATATATATCAAAAAAGTATCTCAAAATAAATACAAATTATATATCAAAGAATATCACTTTTCATATCTCTTAACTGTCCTTAGTTGAGGGATGCAACAGAATGTAAAGATTATATGCTCCACAGTAAAATCTGGGCCTATTTTATCAAGCAATTAGCACAACTACTCATTTTAACAGACTCAGAATTACCCCCCAAATATTACAGTTTTGTGGTGGTTTTGGACAACAAACAGGGTTTGTGAGTTTCCCTTTTCTGATTTTGTGAAATTTTTATTCCACAGGTAGAAAAGTTTAAAAACATACTGCCAAAGTCCACGTTGACCCACCACAGATACTTTGCAATACCTCAATAGCTGAGAGATATTTCTATGTTAATTCTAGTACAACAACTTACTGGAATGTCTGAGAGAAGAAAAAGAAGAAAAAAAAAAACAAACCTGATTTAAGGGAGAAAAACATTTAAGAATTAGACATAAAATAATTTGAGCTGCTCAGTTTCCATCAGTTCATACAACATTTACCAGAGTAGTATACTTGAAACAGTATGAATAATGTTATGTTCTTTTCTGAATTTCAGGTTAACATGAAGAGAATTGTAGTTCCATTGAAGTTCTCAAACACAGAAAATTTTTAACCATTACAGTTTCTGAAAGAAAAAATTTATAATAATCAGGGAGGAATCTAAAGTCCCTTTGAAAAGAAGAAATTAATAGATGCATATTATGAAGTTCTATCCACAGGATGCTATTCACAGCCTTTTGACATCTCTGGTGAGGATACATTACTTTTTATAGTGCAAATCTGCTCTCTAGTGGCAAAAACTACCACATCAATTTTATAGAAAAATATTTGTTAATCCTGATGTAATTAATGTAATTCATTGTTGCTTTGCCAGAGTGGGGAATAAGAAAAAATAATTAATTAAATAAATATTTGAGTGACTGAAATTGAGAGTATGTAATTCTGTTTAGGTCTGCTAATTACATTAATTTTTCATCACTACTATATCAATTTCCTTTAATACATTTCCTCAAAATACATTTGAGATAGGGTGTATATTCATAAGAAGAAATTTAACAGAAAAAGGTAATTCACTACTGGTGTAAACTGTGTATAAGTTTAACAGGTTTGAATAAGGAAGCTTGAAAGCTTGTAAGACTGGAATGTCAACTGTCAGTGCACTTGCACGTTGATACTTGTTAGTAAGGTTTCTTCCTCTTCAGGCTAGGAAGTAACCATAGGAATAGGAGATAACAACATCATTAGATCATTTTAATAATTCCCCAGTTACATCTTCACTTGCAGAAATTTTCTGGACTGACTTCAAGAAAGAATGGGAAGATACATTGCACAACTTAATTTACAGAGTCTGCTCGTTTCACTGGGGAGACTTGTACACTTTATTAGTAGCCACTGAAATAATAATTGTGTTTAGATTAGGGTGGGTAGCACGATCCTTTCTAGCTTTATATCTACTTCATTCTTCATTTTCATTAGTAATACACATGCAGATGTGTGCTTACTTATGATCACTGGTAGATTAAACTACAGAAGAATAGCTAAATAGGCCATGACTTTCACATGTGAGTACTTGGCTGAAATACATATATAGGTCGAGGAACAAACTTCTAGTTTCCAGTCCAAGAAGTAAAGTTTATTTAAAACTGGCCATCTTACTCTGCAGAAGTTCAGCAGCAGCTAGCAGTACATTTTTGACTAAGGGCACAGAAAAGAGGGTCATGACCATTTCTGCCATAGCCTCCAAAATACTTGACACTTGAGAGCATATTGGCAGGGTAAAATTGAAATTATGAGCAGTTAAAAAGAAATATTTGGAGCTCTCCTTGTATCAATGTATTTGTATGATTTTTGGCTGGTTTCTCACTTGTTTAGTAAAAGAAAGATTAAGAAGAGTAGAAAAAGAGTGGATCAACACAGAAGGTGAGGTTGCACTCATGACAATCAGAGCCTTCTCAGAGTACAGTGACTTTCTTAATTGCCAACCCTTAAATGTGGGAAGGTAAGGCAGACCATCATCTTTCAGAAACTCTCTTTTTAGTCACCGCAGCAGACGGTTTATATCACCTAAAGTCTTGACTCTCAATTTTCAAAAGAAAAACTCATTCAGATGTGTAAATGCACGCAGATGCATTACCTGTGCACCAGTCAAGAGCACCTATAAACAGCTAATCCTTCAGTACCTTTCCCCACTATGTTTTCTGCAGTACAGCAGCACACAATAGTCCTTTAGGGTACATTGGCTCTCCTCATACTGTAGCTAGGCAAGACCCCTATCAGAGACCCAGCCCTGCTTCAAATGGCTAACAACCTAAGGCACCAACGTGACAACAATCAAACATAATTAACAGAATGACGGAGGCACACCGACCGGTTTGCATAAAAGAAGCCATCACAGCTCAGCAGCTGCCCAACTAGCAAAAAGATGCTCTGCTGGCAGAGTGCAGAGCATGATTTCCCTGGAGATTTAGAGGGGGCAACAAAGTTATTTCATGTTTGTTAAAAAAACCTTGCATTTTGCAGTGCTTGTAGATTCCTGCCATGGCCCAGTTGCTGAACAAAGTCGAACAAAGTCCTATGAAAAGTAGACACAGGTATTTGTTTCATGTACAGAAAAAAAACTTAGTCATGGCAAACTAATGGCTGGGGAAGCAAGCTGTTCAACTCTGTAGGAACAGAACACCTTTTTGTTCTGTCCCAGACATATGTGAGGTGGGCACTGTACAAGCAACTGTTGTATTTCTACCCACAGTATTATTTTACAGCACGAAAAAAAAATAACTAAATTCAAACCTAGTTTGGCTAAAAATTATACTACAATGTCAAGGAATCTCAATTCAACCTAATTCCAGAAAAATTTACATCAGGACTGACATTAAATTCAAAGACACAAACTTATAAGAACATCTGAAGATTATTTCCTATGGAGTCACTACTACAAAAAAGTTCAGAAAACTTACCTAAATTTTCTTATTTGACTACCCAAGATGGTGAGTTAAGAAACAATCAAATCCAATAGAATAGAACATAATCCTCCCTTTTAATCAGCGCTGGGAACATGCAGGGTTAACTCCACCAAAGTCATGTTCAAGGAGACTTTTGTGTTTCCAGGTTTGTATACTTAGTTACAACTGATAACCCCTTCCCAAAGTTAAGCAGTAAATTTCAAGTGACTCTTAACAGCTCTTATCTCTGTAGCTCTATATTTCCTTTTAACTAAACAATGTTACAGCTTCAGGTCTAGACAGGTTTTCTGATTTACTTCTTGCAGCTCAGCTTTTAAGCTTTTTGGTTTATTTCCTACAGTTCATCTTACAGTTACAGGGTTAAATTCTTCTTTGTCTAAAGCTATGCATGGTTAAGATATCTGACAAACTTGGCTACAAGCTAAAATCAAAAGTTAATATAAAATATAAAATTAGTACAGGTCTAATTAAAAATTAGGAAAGACCATATGATTTTATGGAGAAGGGATAAAATCCATTTTCTTGAGAGGTCCCTGTATCAATGGTTAAGGTGGTAAGGAAATAGATACATCTGCTGTTACCTGGCTGATCTCTATACATAGACATGATAAGTGTACTAGGAAACCTCCTACTTTGTCCTTTTAAGGTGACAGTGTAGCTCAGTTCCAAGTTAAACATCACCTTTTTTAACTAACCAAGTGATACCAAAAAACACCACAAAAGAACTGCTAAGATAAAAGTTGAATTCCACTAGCAGCAAGTATTTATTTCTGCGCAGGAAAGTGAGGCAGTTTGCACTCCACAAACTTGCTTCCCCCCCAAGCACAGGTTCAAAAGCAGGTTCATTTATACATCTGAATCTAGGTGATTACAACATCTTCTCATACATTATTCATGTAATTACAACATCTCATTACATATTGATGATAGGCAGAGTCTGGGCAGAGTCTGGGTTTCTCTTCTCTTGGCATCGGTTTTGGGTGGGTAGTTCCATTGTTCACCTTCTCTTATTGGAGCTTTTTGTAGGTCTTCCTCACACTGACTTGACTAATTCCCTTTCATCAGTGACTCAGCCAAATTTTGTGCAAAAAATCTTGGCTTGTTACCATCTTGCCCTATTCGTATGCCTGCTCTACCTGATTTGTAGCTTCTAGTGCGTGATACAGTGAACTTAATCAATAGCCTAGGTCCAGGTAAAAGAACAGAGCGTGCTATGTTTTAGTTGGGTAATTTTGCCTACAAAGTTTCCACAAAACTAAGATTTTAAGGGTCTCTTTGGAAATTCAGTCCTTACTCCTTTTCATCAAGGATTTGCACTTATACTCTCTGATAATGGGATATTACTACTTGACATTGTTCCTTTTGTACAATGTTGTTTAAAAGCACTTGCACAACAAAAATTTTATATTAAGCATAAAAGACTGCCCCTAGATAAACCGGTCCAAAGAGAACAAGTTTTCAAGTCACTGCTTCACATAGGTAGTATCCAGTTACTGTACAATTAGTACTGATACAAACTGATGCTTTTAGGAAGAATTGGGTCAGATATACTTTCATCATTTCCAAAGAACTTGAAAAAATAGAAGCAAAGGAATGTTGCTCACAGCATGACTTACTGCAGACATTGCTCAAAACATCCTTGGCTAATGTTTTGCAGGAGGTCAAAGAGAAAAGTAATTAGTCAGCTGCGAGACATAAATATATGCAAACTAAGCTTTTTATGTGGAGACCAAGCTGTCACAAGACATTTATATTAAACTTGGAAGGGCAAGTGATGATCATCAAAAAGTAGAAACACTGAACAGTGGAGAGAGGAGAGAAGTCCTCATGGTTAAAACAATATGCCTCACACCAGGACAGTCAGGAATTAGTTACTAGCCACTGAAAGAATGTAGGACAGTGTGTCAGGAATTATGGGTTTTTTTCCAGTGGAATGGTGTCAGTATTTAATAATTTGCAGCTTGATCTTCCTTTCTAAATTAGTTCTTTTTAATTTTTAAACTATTATAGAAAAATTCCTTAACATTAATAAATAATTAATAAAACTCACAGTTTGAGAAAGGATAAAAGATAATGCTTTGGGGGACAGTCATTACTTTAGGACATTCATGTTTATCAACTTAAAAGAAAATACAAAATACATTTCATAAAAATAGAAAACTGTCTTGACTGTCTAACCCCAAAAACTGGGCCCAGAATTACAAAATAGCTTGGTTTTTCTTCTGGTCCCTACCCATTATCAAAATTGAAATTCGACAACTGCAATTTTTTCCTCTCCTAATAAAATCTTTACTAATTTCTTGACTAGCATGTGGATCAATAGTGCTAAAAGCAAAAACATCTGACCTCTCCTGCTCCTGAAAAAACATGAACTCTTCTCTCAAAAAAACAACAAAACCCAAGAAAAATTATTAATTTATATTAAATTTAAGTGTGCTAAACAGTCATGAAATGTTTGTGAGCCAACTTCCATGACCTGAATAATAAAAAACAGGTAGTGAGTTATTCTTCACATGTTAAGCTCCCCATGTTAAGCTCCCCTTCAACAGTCTATTTTCCTACAATCCGAGCCTAAGATTTTCCACAATGTCAATGTGTCTTTGCATTTCAGCACCTTGTGATCCCTCTCAGAAGACCACCGTTCTGTTGCTTGTGTGTTCTCACTCAGCACCTATTCACACAGTGTCTGAGCCTCTGCTAGGGCTTAAACCAGCATGGATAACATCTGCCTTATGTTGTTTGTACTTTCTACTTTCCCCTGGGAGAAAAAGTGCTCTAAAGAGTTCTGTTTTCAAGAGGATTTGCTTTTGCTGTTGGGGTTCTTGTGGTACACATACAATATTAACTTATCAGAGCTTTGCCCCAACCAAAGGGAAATTCATTCAGACTCAGCCTGACAAGCATCTCTGAGTCAGCAATGTTCCCTTTGTGGGTGGCAGAGCACATCTCAAGAGTTCCCTGTGCACAGCTGCAGTATTACCATGTGTGGGAGGCAGTCTTGTGCCCTGCCACAGGAGTGCCAGACACGACACCCCAGTAGCTGGAGTTTCATGTGGAAGCCCAGACATGCATTGCCACGGTTCTGGTCTCTGGGAAGGGACCGGACCGACGGCGGGGGTCCGTGGACAGCCTGCTGAGCTGGGATAT
>JAWWEV010000095.1:30188327-30199171 GCA_035583235.1 Hafferia zeledoni
TAGCTCTCCTTTTGCTGACAGGCTGAGCGGGCTGACACAGGCAGCCTAGCAACAGGGGGACAGCCATCTCCAACAATGCATTAAGCTCAGTGTTATAGGTACTTCATGCGAGGCACCAAGCAATGGCATGTTCAATTTTTGAGCAGTGTTAAGATCTATGTATAGAGTTTATGGTAGCTTAATTTTGTGTGTATGCACTTTTTTCTGTCATTAATATACTTAATCACAGCTGCCATCTTACAAGATCAACATCTAGCAGAAGGGGGATGCATGCCCTCCTGAACCTTTTCCTTAACTCGTCTCTATTTTGTGGGATGTTTGTTTGTTTGTTTTCTTGTTTGTTTTTATATGGAGCCTTTTAAAAAGGGTGTTAGTCCATATAGTTCAAAGCATTGGTACCTTTTGCACATTATTTTTCTGATCCTTATTATTTTGATTTGTCTTCTTTAAAATTGCTTTAGCTGGATGAGCTTAAACAGTTCCTGACTGCCACAATATTTTCATCAGCAAAGCACATGAAATGCTGTTACAATTGTGATAGTGAATACATTGATGATGTGCTACATTGGGAAGTCAAAAGATAATCGAAAAATCCCAGTGACAGACATGATCAACACAACTCTTTCTAACATTTTAGTTTTATCTTTACAGTAATTTGTTTGTTTCTTGACTTTTAGGTTAAATGCCCCGATTAACAGGAAATATTTTTACTGGTAAGAAACCCATTTTCTTAGCCATACCAAAGAGTAAACACCACTAAAACAGAGAAATATACATTTGAAAGAAACTTGAGCAGCTGTCTAATGATAGATACTGGAGTACAGATTTTCTAAATGCAAAACTAACATAAGTGTGTTTTGTGAAAATTACATAATTGCAAATAGACAAGATGTCTGGAATAAATAGTACATCGTTTTCCCAGGGAAATATCACTGTGCCCCAATCTAAAATTCCCCTGACAATCACTGTGACACTCTTTCACCACTGAAAAAATTTCTAAAAATTCTGTCAGTATTACCTGTTGCCTTTTCTGGCTCAAGACTGCTAACCAATACTACACAAGTTCCATACACATTAGAAATAATTTAGTTGCAATATGTAATTACCTCTCTGTTATTTTTACTTTCCTATAACATTATTGTGTGAACTATAGGGTGAAGCACCTTCAGTGCACTGCCTCTCACTGGCAGCAGATGTCCCCTTGTGCTCAACACTTGTATTTGTAAAAAGAGCTAGTGGTTGCAAAATGCATGAAGAGTTTTCATCTGCAGAACAGCATAGCATTTTTACTTCACTTTTTTCCACAAAGCTCTAGAGATAGGCAAAATATGTTGCTATTATGTTTCTGTAAATGCAAGTCTGAAGGACTGGATAAAATACCATCATTCTGTGAATTGCAAATCAGTTTTTACTTCATGCTTTCAAACAAACAAACAAACAAACAAACAAAAAAGAAAGAAAGAAGGAGGGTGGTTATTCATATGCAACTTTGCCAATTTATCAGAAAAGTCATGAACAATCAATAGGAGACATTCCTCTGGGATTTCTTTAGTGGTGTTTAAAAACAATTATTCTCTAATGCAGCACTTGATCTTTTGAAGTTGCGCACTTAAATATCCATTCTTAGATCCTAGTTTTGGCAGGTTAGAGACCAAAATCAGAAAGCAAGTATAATAACTGGAAAAATTTGGATTTTATCCCATCAGATCTCAGAAGTTCAGCAGGGTCAGCCCTGGTTAGTACTTGGATGGGAGACCTCCTGGGAATACCAGGGGCTGTAGGTTCTAGTCCTGAGGACTTCACTGTCACCATCCATGCTCATTTGGCCATGGCAGGTGAACCTCAGGAGTTAAAGGGTGGGGTCAGTTCTGCGCATTCTGTGCCTCACCTAAAAAATCCACTGAGTGGGCTCAAAGGACACACCCATATGGGTAGAGCCCTTCCCAAATCTTCATTCACAAAGCCTAGCCTTGATAATGAATTTTAGAGGGTAGCTAAATTAATTTCCAAATATGCATTACTTCAGTAAGCGTAAGTTCATGGCTTTGAATATTAGAACACTACAACTCTCCTAAGTTAGTGGGAGCAAGAGTGATCATTTGGAGTCAGAAGTTGTAGACAGACAATGTTAGATGCCAGAGCTACTTCAATGGAGTTACAGAAATTTACGGTACTCATCGAGAATTGCTTTGTTGGCAAGATGTCAGGATCTATCCAATCACGATGTTCTTTCAAAACCTGCAAAGCACTTTTGTAGTCTCTTGCAGACCAAAATCTGCTGCTGAGGTTTTGCTCAAGTTTCCCTATGAGGCAACAGCATCGTGGTTAAGGGGGGGAAAGAGGCTTATTTCTCTAGCCACATATGTCCAATTTTGGTTAAAACATTTAACAGAAAAAACACTTGTAAAATATACTGTAATTTTGCAAAGGGTTTTTACACATTTGTTTCTCCATATGGAATAAAAAAATGTGTCTGGGAATGCTTGTGCCACAATTCCAAATTCTTACTGTCTCACTCACTTCCTGATGAAAGATACACAAAAAGCCTTGAAATATGTACAAGCCACCCAATTCATGATAAGACCATTGGACAATTAAACAATGTATGATTCTTATTTCACCACTGCTTGGAGCAGAAACAAACACAGGTAATGCGACAGCATCACAAAACTCAACACAGAATTTTCAGGCACTACTTAAGGACAAATGCTGCAGAACCTACCTAATGGTTTCCTTTTATTTCTACATAAATACAGGCACAATCCAAAGAATCACGTCAAGACTTTTTACTTACTAGGTGCAGAAGGAACTAAGATTTGCCTAGCAGTACTTCAGAATGTTCTCTATGGTTGTCTATTTTTGACAGAAAGTAAAGGTGTTACAATGAGAAAGAAAACAGCAAACCTACCAGGACAGATAGTGATTGGATTGCTTTACTTCTTGGGTTTGATAGCAAGCACCAGAGCTGTTAAAGTTCACAGGCTTCTTTGCATGGCAATTTAGCAAAAAGTATCTTTTTTTCAAGAATGAGGCATTTATCAGACTTTTGTCCAGACTTTTTGCCACCTCAAAAGAATCAAGTATTTGCATTTGCATCAATCAGTGGTTTCTGTTATTGGTACTAGTTGGACAAAGTAAGCTCTCATGTCACAGTCTTCTCTATTTGGTTAATGCCCTAATCTTTTCCTGTGTCCTGGAAAAATAATTATCTCTGGAGAATTGTTTCATTTTGTTACTACATTTAAGCAAAGACCAGCTGCCTATAAGCTGCTTTTTCATCTTACATGTTAATTAAGACTAGAGTCATGATTTTAAATAATCACTCAGAATGTGACTAAGCAGTACAGACCACAAAGGAGAAACAGCAACTGAAAAATAGTTTCCTTGTTTTCAAAACCCAAAAGGCACATGCTAGGTAAGCTCCAGCCCACTGCATTTCTCAGAAGACATCAGCTGTCTCATTTTTACTGTGACTTCTAAAGTGAAACAATGGCATAAATAGGCAATTTTACTAAAAATATCCTACCATTATAACTACAAAATTGAAGCCATTTTCATTTAAAGAAACAAACCTATTAGGGTAATCACGAATAATTAGGAGAATATTCAGCTGGATCACAAGCTAAGTTGTGCCAGTATTTTCACTTGAAACTGCACACTAGCTTCAGCTGCTGATGTAAATAATTGCATACAGCAGACCATTTTCCAGTGCAAATATCTTAGAGAAGTGAAGCTTCAAAACCAGTGTTCTGTAAGGCTGAAGACGACACTCTGAAATTCTGAAAAGCTTCAAAAAACAAGCTATTTTTTTCTCTGATTTCAGCAGACATTCACTTAGCTTTTCAGAGGTGTCAGAGATGAGGTGCTGTCTTACAAAGGAACCAACACTCATTAACAAGGGCTGCATTGTTGTCTCAATTCCCTGTTTACTGTTCAGATCTCTCTGGAAGGTGTATGTCAACAGTTACTTCATGGGGAAAGTGTGTGGAGGGGTTCTAAGTCACTTTATTCCCTAACATTATCATTTTATCCAGTTTATTTTATCTTTTACATGTTAACTGTGTACAATCACTTAGTTTTGTGAAACATCTGGGGTGACTATGGAGAAGACAGTTTGTATTCTGGTTATGAAACAGCTGTTGAATGATGAACTTTGTTTTTAATTCAAGCCTTACTCAGGTAAAATCATATGGTTTAAAAGCCAGGTAAGAAATTCAGAGCTTGAAAGGGCATTGCTCTACCAATTCAAAAATGTTTTCAGCCACATCTGGTCTGAATACCAATCAGTTGCAATCAGTTATATTGCAACTCTCTGGGTAGCAAATATATGCAAGGTGTTGCCTGTCAGACTTGACTAGCTCTGCCAACACGTGCACACACATTTTACCTCAAAGTACTTCAGCTAGTGTTCTGGTATGTGTTACGGGGATCTGCAATCAATACAGAGCCTTTGTGTGCTTCAGTAGATAGGCAAGAATGATGAGCTGGGAAACGAGTACTTTGCACTTTTCTGAATAAAATTTAGTTGTGTCTTTTACACACAATTCTACATATGTACCTTCAGGGGAGCAAACTCCATGGTAAAAACCATGCATTAAAAAGCTGAAGTTACCATAGTTTTTCAAACTTCTCTCTGCTGTGATAACACCACCTTTAGAAACTCTAAAATCAAACATGCTAGTTAAGAGTTTTGCAGTCACACAGTGCAGACTGCATTGTTGCCATTAAAATGCAGAGCCACCTAAACAGCAAAGGAGCTGAACTGAAATAAAAACAGAGAAAAAGTCCCACCATCAGTAGAAGGTGTCACATAGTCAGTGACTACATTTGTAGTCAATGCTTGCTGCAATCAGCACAATGGTGTTACTGAGAGTACAATATTCTGCAGACCTCAGTGATGAATCCCAGTCATTAAGGGAAAAAAGATTATGTTCTCGTAGACAACTCAACCAACTCTCCAAGCTCCTGGAAATAGTTTGTTTAGATTTACAGTTTACTTAAACTTCAAACAAATATTCAGACTGAGGTGATTAAGACAGTGGGATACTAAAATACTTCAGTGGCCTGCAGTGTTATGCGGATGTAAGGATCTACCAGAACCATGTGAACAATAAAGGTACGATCAAAAGATGTGTTTGCTTTCACCAAAATCTGCAACTATCTGGAACAATTCCATTTTTTCTAAGGCTAACAAAAATAGCCACTGCACAGGGCACAACTGTATCCCAGCATTGATCTAAGTTCTGTAATATTGCAAGCCTCAAAAAGTTCAATAGTTCTCTTCTATTTTGCATCAAAGATGTATTGTCAATTAACTGTGAGAGAATGAGAAGGCTAAATCTATTGCTAATTTTTTAAACTTGATCTGCTACCTGAATGGATTTAACATGTACTGAAATTTAGGACTTGGAACTGGGCCTGTGATATCTGATCCAAAGCCACTCATTAAGGCTGGTGCTCAAAGATAGGTATCTATCGCATTTCTTCATATCAAAAGGACAAAATTGTCCCTTTAATCTTAAAAACGCAGCTTTAAATCCAGTACACATTGTTTCCATAGGATTGACTACATCTGAACCACGCTCTTAAGCCTCATTTTGGGGAACACTTACAATGACAGTACAGTACAGGAAAAAGCTTGTCTCTGATATAGATACAGTCTTTCACAGGCTCTGCTTAAGATCTCTTTTAAAACTGAAGTAGGAGGCTATCATGTTTGTGAGTTGCCTATTCATCTGCCTATTCTTTCCGGCAATTGAAATCTATGGTAAACACTGCAGCATTTTCAACAAAATTAATTATCTTTCTTCAAAACATATCTGTATCTGACTAGAACAATCAAATTCTCAATTCGTCTGACTTTTATGAATCTTTCTATGAGGCATCTAGTTGCAACTAAGTGAAGGCTGCATACATTGCAATTTCATACTTCTCAGTAGTGCAATGTCTAAGGCTTTGTGCCTCAGAAAAACCTGCAAATAATGGCTCCATAGCTCGTTGTTGTAAAGAACTCATTAGAGGCTCCATTTTTATATAAGAGGCAGTGGCTAACAGTGCTATAAAAGTAGAAGGATTTGTACAAACCAGTGTGATCTTCACGTAACCACACAGAGTTCTATTGGGGTTGCATTAACAGATAGCTGTCTACCTAGTCAGAGCATGAGAAGGTGAAGTACTCCTTTGAAACTTCTACATCCAAATAGAAAGCATAGAAAACACTGATAACAAGAGAGCTTCTAAGATATTTTGTAAGAGACTGGAGTCCCAATCTTCAGGTAAATAAATGTAATTGACCCATGGTTGATAATTCTTTGACTGTCTCCTATTTTCCTTCCCAGGAGATGAAGCCTGCATGGTGATAACTAAAAGAGATGTGGAATGTGAACCTTCATAGAAAAATCTCATCAGTTGGACACCTTAGTGGTGCTTGGAATTTATGCCAATTGTATTTTTCTTTCTCATCTTGCAGGTCTCAAGCTCTCCCTTGCATATGTTAACGTCATGTATCACGTAAGATTAATTTCAGATTAGTCTGTTAGACCACTTATAAAAATTGCACATGAAAGATTCTTTTCAGCCTAGAAGAAGTCAGTCTGATGCAGATACATATTTTTTTGATGTATCACTCTGCACATAGATTTGAAACTAGTCAGTTTTGACAATTTCCATGTGACAATACACTGTATTATTTATTTTGACTGAATTACTCTCCTGCTCAAGTGACCCTGACTTCATTGTGGACAACCTGATTTAACTCTATCAGACTTGGGTACAAGTCTGCTCATAATGTCTGCCACATTTCTAATTCAAATACGCTGAGGGAAACAGCAATTAGTCAATGTAGTGTGAGCAAATAGTGGGACAAAAAGAAGGGAACACAAATTTGAAACTGTTCCATTTAATACAGTGCTTGTGTTTCTAAAATACAAGAGATTTAAACTGACACAATTTGGACTAAATAATGTGCTGTTTAGACCAAGGTTTTGAAGTAAAAGCTGAACAGCAGTTCAGCTGCGTGTTGAGGCAGGGGAGTGAAACAAATGAGCCACTCATCTACTTTCTTCTGTAGTACAGGCAGCTAACCCAGCTGAAAGTTCTAGCCTGCAAATCCCTTAAGGGAATATGTCTGAAGTCTTGAATCATAGATATGTGGGATTTAACCACACAGGATATAAACCCTAGCTCTGCAACAGCAATATTGCAACATATGGGTACCGGTTCTCTACAAATCAAACATTCCAATTTAAACAGTGTCTGTTCTGTCAGTGGTCCTCATAGCCTGGCTGAGCAGCTCTTAAAGTTTCTAATACAAGTTTTCTTTAGTCATCACAGAACTGGACCTCTCTGTTGTCAGTTCCACTTTAAAATCCCTAGTTCTGCAATGTAATGGAAACTTAGGTGCTTAGTCCAGTGCTGCCAAACCCACCTGGAGAACAAGCACTGAAAGAGGCACAGCCAGGACACAGATTATGCCTATATCCATCTCTCTGATATGTTAGACTTTCATTCCAAAGGTTCACCTTTGACAGAATACTTTAAAAAGAAGACTCTGGCCACTCTTACATAGTTCAGTAGCCATTAACTCCAAATAGTTGAGGTTAAATTTGGTTGCCATTGTATGCCAGGAAAATATTATAGCATTTCTACTTTATGCCACTTTGCCACTAGAGTTGTTCAAGATGCCATGGGTTATTTTGAGATAGCTAGAATGCACCAGTGCTTTGATCACTAGGTATTCTTACTCTTTCACAAAACTTGTGTCAAAGATTGAAATCTCCAGACATTTCCCAGGCAGATCTGTGACAAGTTTCTGCTGGTTAATACAATGTGAATTCATTATAGATTAAGCACATTTTCAAGATGCAGTAGTGCACAGATTGAGATAACACTAAATTTATCCTGTGCTCCACTTGCCTTGTGCACAATTACTCCTCCACAAAACAGGTAAGTTACAGAACTTGATATTCCAGCTCTTCTTGGCACTTGCGTAGTACTCTTGCAACATCTTTCCCACTAGCAGCTGAGACACAATTTCTGGGCTTAATATTCAGGTTTCAAATGACTTCAGACATTTTCTGTGCTTGCTGCCAGCATCATCTTAGTGGAGCAACAACTAAAAAGAGAAACCTAACTAGTACTATCCTGCTATTCTCTTTGCTATCACAGGATTGAGCTCGCAGCACTTTTTTATTTTTTTTTTTGGTCATTTTTTGAGTGTAGCCACAGAGACAATGTTACAACTAGGCACACTAAACCCACAATAAAGCAAATAAAGTTTTCATCACACAGAATGTATGAGAATGGTTGCAAACACTCCATTATGCCCCTAATCTCCAAGGTTATTATCTCCTTTCTGTGTATACTGTTGGAGGAGGCAGAGGGTAAGTGAATGACCTCAGGATCTACTCCCATCAGTTCCCACATTTCTCTTCCTACCATGTGCATACCTCTAACACAGCAGTACAACTGGGATGGGAGGTAGTGCTGCCATCCCCTCACAGTTATGTGTCACTTGTTAATACCATTCTCCCCCATTTTTGTCAATACCAGGTCAATAGGAGCTCCTATTATCTGTCTCATACTTAGCAAACCAAAAATTAAGAAGCCAGAGAAAGAGCTCATAGAAAAAAAGGACGGAAGACAACTGGCACTGGCTACATCTGGATATTTAGGGAAAAAATAAAATTCTTGATAGTCATACCAAGTCCTAAGTTTCTGCTTCTGGAGTGATTGGAAAACTATGACAGGTAACTGTCATCCCACTTGTTGACCTAGGGGAGCTGAGCTGGGAATTCAAATCAGGGTGTGGGAAATGAGTGGGTTGGTGAGGGAGGTCCAGAATAAGAGCAATTTAGGAATACTGTGCAAATGGAGGGCATGGGGGAAAGACAAAATATGAAACATGCAAATCAGGAATTTCCATAGGGCACTATCTCAACAGCTTTTGTTAGAACTTCTAAGTCCACTGACAGACTTAGGATGCTTTTCCTGTCCTTGTTCTTCCCAGTCATAAACTGCCACTGCAAAGGACTTCTTTCACCTCCCTATCTTATTACTGTCAGAAGTAAAGCAGCCTTAAGCAATAAGCAGCAGCTGCCCTGTGTTGAGACAATGAAACTGCTGAACAATAGGGGTGTCTCATTATCATGAGAGATCAAGTGCTATGATAATCCAGGCCAAGAACTCTGAATTCACTGCCAGAAGAAATACTGGTTAGTATGTTATTAATGTCACTGCATTTCATGATGGAAACAATTCATCCAGTTTGTCAAAAAATGCATTTCTTAGTCTCCCAATCATACATATCTATGTCAAACACTGAAAGTCAGAATCTGGTGGTGAGAGCAGGGATGTAACTCCATTTGCTGTCCATCAATACAACTAGTGTGGCCCACTCCTCTGGGGGCAATTTGGAACTGCATAGCAAACACAGTCTTTGAGGCTGGTAGTAGCAGTCATCTCCCAAGAGTCCAAGACTGGAGAATAATGTAATGGCCCCAGAATTACTTAACAGTGAACACAGCAGTCTTCAAGCAGCCAAAAGACCAAAGAGACATTTATTGTCTGTCTTGACTTTTCAGATAGCCTCAAACCACATTATTCTCTTTACTGTATAGAGCTTGGAATTCAATAAAGTGTATCATGAAGCTCAGAAACTCAGGGAGATGAACTATCATTAATTTCAGCTAGTGTGAAAGTGAAGTTCACTGATTTTAACTGTCTGCTACTGTAAAATTGTAACCTACTGTTTGTCTGTAGTCCGAAAAAGCCACAAGGCTTTTGCTATCATCTGTTTGCTATCAACTGTTGCCTCAGTTTCTCTAATCTGGGTGGACCAGAGAATGAGGCCCCAAAGGGTCTGCTTCCATTGTGCTGTCCCAGAAGACCATCAGAAACCATCCACAGTTGTTTAACCTCAGTGAAACAGTTCTCAAACATCTCCTTTAAGAGCTACCTCACTTCCTAAGCAGTCTTCTTTCCAGCTCCCCTTCCTCTCTACTGCCTTCTAAGCAATGGCTCAAGTTCTGCATAGCTACGCATGGTGACTTGGTCACCTCCCCACATCCAGCTGCACCTGTGCAAGGTCTTCACCAATACTCTTTTTCTCTCCCCAGCAATCTTTGGCTTTTAGGGCCTTTCACTTTGTCAAAACTCTCAAATAAGTAATTTTTGCTTCTATATGACTTTACTCATTATTTCCACTATACTCAGGTTTTGCTTTTGCTGTTCTGTTCATTAGCCAAGCATTTGACCAATTGTTCCTTCCAGCAGTGAAGACACCAGTTATGGGAATAGAGGTGGCAAATGTAATATATGTCGAGGAGGTCCCAAAGCACAGGCTCTGTCCCTTGCCCCATTCCAGCCTGGGGCAGCACAGGGCTGAGGCAGCCTGTGTGAATGTGCGTGTTCAGTAGACAGGACCAGCTCTGAAATGTGGTGAGGAAGTACACGCGGACACATCCATGTTTATTTTCTTAGGCAAGTCCAACTTACAGCTAAGTTCACCTATTCGACACCGAAGGTGCATCAATGTGTGCAAGTATCCAGAGGGGGGATATCAAGAGGATGGAGCCCGGCTCTTCTCAGTGGTGCTGAGCAATAGGGCAAGAAGCAACGGGCAGAAACTGATGCTCAGGGAATTCCACCTGAACATGAGGAAGTACTTCTTTACTGTGCACCGGAACATACTGCCCAGAGAGGTAGTGGAGTCTCCCTCACTGGAGACTTTCAGGAACTGTCTGGACGCATTTCCTGTGCCATGTGCTCCAGGATGGCCCTGCTTGGGCAGCAAGGTGGTCCCTTCCAGCCTGACCTATTCCGTGATTCCGTGCGGGTGCCGCTCG
>JAWWEV010000095.1:30200658-30228895 GCA_035583235.1 Hafferia zeledoni
AAACTACTTGTGGTGACTCAGTTGGTTTATACCTGATCAAAGTACCTGTGCAACTGACAGAAGTTGGCTACAAGGAAAGACTTATCTTTCTTTGAAAATAATAGTAGCTGTCTCTGCTGCTGGAATCTAAGTTAGAAGAATGGAGGGTTGGAGTGACTGTGTATAGATGACACAGACCTTCAGGCTCTCAGGATACTTCTGCTTGTTTTGAAAGCATTCTGCCTTCACAGGTACTGACTGGTGCAACCTGTATGACTTAACTGCCTTCACTCTCAGTATTCAAATTATGTGCATGTTTGGAACTGAAATAAATTATTAATGTGCTTTGTTCATGAACCACAGACTAAATCCATTCAAACTCAAGTTTTAATAGCTATGAGTAGTAGCTGCAAAGCAGTCAACTTTCATATAATTACATTTTTTACTGATTTAGAAATACATATCAGCTGATAATCAGCCTTGGAGTATTTTTCTGAGTGGGACAAAACTGTTACATTGTGTCACACTGCTTCAAACAGAATTCCGTGTAGACTTGTTTCTGTGTTTTTATTTTCAGGCCCCTGCTTACCATCTCATTTTAGAAGGAATTCTAATTCTATGGATAATCAGACTTCTTTTCTCCAAGACATATAAGCTTCAAGAACGATCTGATCTAACACTTAAGGTATGATGGAAAAAGATTTTTCTGTAGAGAAACTGTTTATAACTATTGATATATTTGGCTGTTGAACCCCTGCTGCATTACAGGTGGTGCTGGTTTTTTCTTGGAATTTTGAAGGGTGAGCTTACTTTAGGTCCAGAAAGTGCTTATTGCTTAAATGCTTCAGTTTGTACTTTTCAAGTAGCACTGTGTTTGAGAGTCTGAGAAATGAGAAAGAGCTGATGTGACAGTGCCTTCTGACCTCTGAAAAGCTGGCACTACCTCTACTCAATGGATGGCTTTATTTTAGAAATGGAAGCTATGCTAAAAACACCCTAGCAAGCAAAATGAATTGTAAGAATGTAGAGGTAGAAAAATGATCAGTGTGTCTATGAGTAATAACTCTGAGACTTCACGGTAGGTTCTGCAAAACTTTGTAGTTTAGCAGCAGTTTTATTCTTTTGGAATGTATTTGTCTCATAAAAAGAACATACAGAGGAGGAGTGTACACAAGTGGAGCTCCAGTGCAGTGAAACATTTAGTGTTCAGATCATCTAGGAAGATATGTTGCAGCTTTAAAGTATTCTCTGAATGTCAATCAAGAAACTAGTGTAGTTCATTTAGTAAGAGTTTTCCTGCATCAGATGGTTTTGATCTCTGCTACTTTGAAGGATAATTTTTTTTCTTTTAAAAGTTTATTCTCTCTTTTAGAAGATGGTGGGATAAGGCTCTTTGCATCTGTTGCATAATTGGTGACCTGAAAAAGCTGAACACTACATTTTCCTTTCAAAGTAAGGATTTCACTCAGGTGTCTCTCTGTGCATCTTGGATGTTGCCATCCAATTGCACGTTGCCATATTCATTTGTCACGGACCATTTTGCAGAAATTGAGGTATTTAAGAAAATGCTTAGACAAATCTCTAATAGTGATATGTGGGGAAGAAAATTGTTCTGTGTTTTCTCACCTGGGGGCAATGAAAACTTCAGAGATTACACATGTAGCTGGTCTGCTACAGTTCAGTGGAAGCAGGAGCTTGGAAAGGGATCAGAGGAGGGAAAAACATTTGGAAATGGTTTATGCTTAAATAACCCTCTGTTGCAGGATGACAATTTAAAAGTTCACTGACAGAACAGCAGTTAGCAGGCTTTCTGAAAAACAGAAGCATGCAAAAACCTTATTGCTGTGATTCTTCTGATGAGATTTATACAAACTTTACTGAGGTTGAAGAGTGAGAAGGAATGTGAATGCTAGCAAAAATCGAAAGTGATCAAGACTTGCATTTTATATAGACTAGATACATTGATTTGCATTGGAGGGTACAGAAGAAAGAGGCTGAGGAGTGCTGTGAGCTATATTGCAGAAGAGGGTTTGACTTGAGGTGAAAAAACCAGCATGGGGGAACCCTCTCAGTTCTGATGGTTTGTTCAGGTTGGCTGACCATGAAGGAGATGCAGGTTACTGTAACTGGCTTTCCCGTTTGACTGCTGCAGTTGAAAGTAGTGTTTTCCACAGGAGGAACTGTATTTGGAAGGCAGTGTCTTGTCTACAGATGGTTTATTGGAAGTAAACCTAAAAGCAGCAGTGAAGTCAAAGTGAATATCTCTTCTACAGCTGGAGGAGTTAAACAAACTGATACATCAGAGGCATTGAGTGATTCTTTTTCTACAAGGTAGATAATTGCTGTGAAAAGAGTTCATTTACTTTCTGTCGGGGAATAGCTGTGGAGAACACGTAGAGACATTCCTCCTCCTTAGTCTTCACTAAAAATCCACAGATAGCTGACACTTCTCTGGGTTACGGGTTAACTCCAGTAGGCAGCTTGACATTGCACAGCTGCTCACACAGGAAAGGAAGAGTAAAACCAAGAAACCTTGTAAGTAAATATAAAATTATTAAATAAGCAATGAAAAAGTGGAATAAGAGAGAAATAAGACAAGTGATGTGAAAGTGATCACTCAACACCTCCTATGAATGGACCAGTACCAGCAAGTTCCCAAGGAAAACATGTCTATCTTCCCTAAACCCCCTCTTCTCCCTTTTATTTCTGTGTGACATCATACAGTATGAAATATATGTTTGGTTAGTTCAGGTCTTGTGCCTGATTTGTGTCCCCTCTCCGTCTCTAGGGTATCCACAAGTCTCTTTCTGTGGGGACAGTGAGAAACAGAAGGCTGTAGCACTGTGCAGACTGTCCAGCAAATGCTATAACTTTAGTGTGTTACCAGCATTGTTTTGGTCACAAACATACGAGCTGCTACAAAGAAAGTTGCCATCACCACAGCCAGAGCACGTACAGTCTGTTTCATAAAATGTGGGATCCCACGCAGCCAGGCTTCTGTGTGTGTGTGCTGAGCTACGTGCAGTAACATGCCAGCAAGGAGACTGCTCATTTGCCTTCTGACTTGTTCTAGTTGGAGTTGTGCTGTGGTGTCCAGTCTTCACCACACCAGAAAGCCACTGGATGTGGGCCAGCTCAGGTGGTTAGAGCTTACACTACCTTATGCCAGCTACTCATGTGGTGATACTTGAAGCTTCTCTGTGAATTGTTGTTGAGGATGCTGACAGAGCAGAGCTGGCTCTGTGTAATAAATGTTAATGAAGAATGCCACTATTGCACAGCCATCTTAATGTGATCTGTTGGAACACGTCTGTCCTGGGGAACCAGAAGCAGATGGTACGTTGTGCAACCTAGTGCACTTAGGAGTCACACTTCTAAAAAAGTGAAGAAATCCACTGTGAAGGTGGTTCTGGGTCCAGTCAAATGTGTAGCAAGACTACTACGAAATTCGGTGTAGAAATCAGCTTCCAACTGATTGACTGTCATCGTTTGATAACAGTGTTTGTATGTATTCCTACCGATTCAAACTAACAAGATCTCCCAAATAAATAACTAAAAAGGTGGAGTACATCTCTGACACTGTCAGTTCCTGATAGTTTGGCATTTTGGGAAGCATAAATGAGTCTATGACCGGGCAGGGTCCTGGACATAGATGGATATGGGCTTTTCATGCAAAGTAAAATCTACAAAGTGGCAAAGTGGCAATGAGGACTGAAGCAGGCTGTGGGAATTTGCATGGCATCATCTAACCATGCATGAAAGGAAGGTGCTGTACAGGTCTACGTGCATTTTACTCTGCAGTAGGGATGCTGAACTTTTCTCTCAAAATCTCTGAAGTTCTACTAAGAGTCACATCTTACCATTTGTAAATGGGAGGAATAGTTTTCTTTGCTTTTAGAATTCCTGCTGCTGTAGTCACATGGGAAGTGTTTTATTTGAGTGTTTTTAGTCAAGAGGTTGGAAAGTTCCTGTTGGAGGCAAATGTTTAGTGCAAGGCTGAGAAATATGTAGACCACAAGAGCTCTGTCTTGCAGGAACAGCGTTCACAGACTAATCAGATGTTGTTCTACGTGGAAGAGCAGACGTAGTCTGTTCTTGTAAAGGTTTTCAGTGATTTTAAACCAAGGCTCCCTGTGTAGGTAAAATTTCTCTTGTATTTGAGCACAGTTTGAAAGAGAGAAATTTCTAGCTAGTATGACCATTATTTGTGCCAATTTATGCTGTGATGATATGTGAGTCTATAAATACTGTTAAACTGAAGACCTGGGTTTTGAGGATCAATAAATAAAAACATTATTAATCTTTAGATATTAAGATAGGTGTGTGTATGGTATTGTATGAACAAAATTGCTACCTCTTCTTAAGAAGCAGGGTCACAAGGCAACCTTTTTAATAATTTGAGTTGAATGTGTTTACACTCAAGTATTTCTCTTACCCAAAAAGTTAAAAAGTAAAACCCACAACCAATAAAACACAACCAACCCAGTACCATTTTGTATGTATGTGTGGACATCTCTATGTATTTAGATAGGTATATTTGAAATGTTTTTATGCATAAACACAAATGTATGCAAGATTCTATTATGTATAGTGTTCAGTTTCAGAGAACCAGAAAGTCCTGAGTCCAAGGGATAATTGGGCTGGAAAAGTCATGCCTGGGACACCAACATTTCTGCCTCAACACACTTTCTAATCTGAGACACCCATGGAAGTGGGGACTTGAGCCTTAGCACAAAACTTTCATTAGAAGTTTGAGTTAGGGTTCAGAGAGCCAGAAAGCCTAAAGCTACATGTATGAAAAAGTTCATATATTATAATGTACATATATTATAATTTATAAAAGAAATTATAACATTATAAAATAAATGCTTACAAACATATTATAGATTATATTTTAGTGTTTATATTAGCTGTAACATATATATACATCTTATAATGTTATTTATAGTCTTTTTCTTGCTTATGTAAATTAAAAACTATTATAAAAGAGAAAGAGGAAGAGTGAGAGATGAGTTCACTTATATTACAAAGAGACTGGAAATAAAAAGTTTTGAGTTCATTGTTTTTATCAGGTGGATATTTTCAGTGCAGTGGTCTAAAGAGAAATAAGTAAATCAGTTATGTATTGAGGATGTTACAGTGTGAATTAAAAATCTGGTTTCTCTATATGTTTGAAGATTAAAGTTTTTCTGATTAATAGTGGTGTGAAATTTGGTCTGTTTAGGAGGTAGAAGATGAAAGTGCTCTGATGTGGGATCAATACATGAAAGTCCGCATCTACTTTGTCTTTTTGGTCAGAGGGAGATGGTTGTGTTTACCCTAAATAGTCATCAGGACAGGATAGTGTATGGAGATATTTGGTGAATGGAAGGATGTTATGGATTTAGCTGATAGGCCTAAATTTAGGCTTTAAAGTTCAGACCAGGCCTGGGATTGTCGCTGACTTGGGCTGAGCTGGGCTAGCTAACAGCTGACTTCTTCTAGCCAATAATACTGTATTCCATACCATACTGCATCATCTCAAGAAGGGTAAAATCCAGTGTGTGGGAGTGGCTTGGGCAGTTCCATCATGACTAAAAAAGATAAGAGGACGTGTTGTAGCTCTTCCACTCTGCTAGGCCCTGCCCCTGCTGCCGCTGCTTGCCTTTTGTTTGAGTTCAGGGAAATAGAAACATTTTGTTGTTACTCTTTCTCTTTCTTGCAAGGTGTCTGTTAGAGTGCCTATGAATCTAGAGTAATACACTTTGTATTAATTGGGGAGTGGGAGGTTATTTCTTGTTATAGATACATAGAACTTGTGTAAGTGTGTGTTATATTGTAGTTTTCTCTTAATTTTCTCTTTTCTGTATAAATACATGTAGTTAGTTTCAGCATAAACCTGGTTTAGAGGTTTTTTTCCTTCTCCCCCTTCTTCCCTTTTCACTCTGTCTTGGACAGTTGGTGTTTTGCCAGCTCAACCCAAGACAAAATAGGAAGGGGTTTGGACTGTGCTGTGTGCAGTGTGGGTGGCTGGTTTAGATTGAGATTTGTACTCATTTTTGTCATCAATACCTCCAATCCCCCACCGTAGTAAAGGAACTTCTGTTACAGAAGCTTTCAGTAAACTACTGCCTGTGCTAAGTACTTGTGGAAACAAAAGACATAAGATGAAAATATGCAAATGATTGTCTTTTATGATCCTATGTCCATCAAAAAGGAAAATGCTGTGTAAGGGATGTGGCAGTAAAATGCGGGCTAGAAGTAGTGAAATGGTGTTATTTGACATGAAGATTAGACTTCTGTATATTCTGTGTTAAGAGAAAAATCAGGATATTGTCACATCTCATCTGTGATGTGTCCCTTGTGCTGTTAGTTTGTGTGCAGCAAACATTCTCAAGGGAAGAGTAGAAACTTCTTAGAACTTAGTATGAATGGGGGAAAGAAGCAGTAGTAAGGAATTACTCCTTATCTTTAGGTTCTCAATTGCAACTGGTCTTATGCTAGTTTATTGTAGTTATAGTGTTCATCTATAAATACTGTTTTTCTTACTACTAGACTTCATGGCAAAGATATTTTAATTGAACTTGTGCTTCAGTTACTCAGCTGTTTGATATTTTGCACACTTAGTTCGAAAAATAGACTTCAATGAAAAATAAAAGCACGTGATTACAGAGCTTTAATTCTGCCTTCTTTGAAGAAAGGTGATGTTATGTTGCCTTCTCTGCCTTTGAACGATTTTGTATAAAAGCTGTTTCAATGTTCTCTATATTCAGATCTTGAACAGAAGAAACACCGTGCTTCCCGAGTCCTTCCCTTGTAAGGCATTTGATGTCACCTAATGCTTTTCTTATTTATCCTTCCATAACTGACAGGCTGCAACACTTCTCAATGTGTTTATTCTACTGCCTAATTAAAATGAAGAAAAACCCAACACCCTCCCAAAAAAGCACCCCAAACAAAACAAAACAAAACAAAAAACAGCAAAAACCCCCTAACCCTGGGCCCCCCCAAACCACAGAACAGAAAGAACTCCAACCAACAACCCATGCTCTAAAATGAATGGAAAACTGTTTACATCAAGGATTTGGGGCCTTTTGACAATGACTGCTGTACTGACTGCTGTAGGAGCAGAATGAAGGCAGCATGAGCACATATCCTGCCTTATGATTGTCAGAAGTCTTTTTGAAATCTTGTGGAAAGGTGTAAGATACTGCTGGGGAATTTTAAGTCAGACTATGGTTTCCCAGTAGCATCAGCCAGTCTAGGCTGGAGTTGAGACTGCTTTGTTGTGGATTCTAGTTTAGCTGTACATCCCATCCTTCTTTTGCTGAGTTAGTTTTCACTTGGATCTCAATAAGGTTTTTGTCTGATTTTGTAGCTGCCTCTGCTAATACATGGAACAGGAATGTGTGACTGAGAGAGGACTGTGCTGTAGCAACTGCTGACTTGCAGTGCTGTGGGTCAGCGGACTTAGGTGTAAAAATTACGTTTTCAATTTTATTTTCCCCCTCACCAGATAATGATGTGGTATAGAAATGCACACTAATGTTGTGAGACAAGGATGGAATTAGCTCTGTCTGTCTTGGGCTGTGGTTGTGGTTCTGCTCTGAGATTAATCTGAATTTGGGTACTCATTTTTGCACAATTTTGGTACTGTGTTGCATGTTAATCTTTTTAGGGTGTATCATCATTTAAGTTTCTCTCATAGGGTTTTTGTTGTATTTACTGAGTCATATCAAACATGAGGGTTTCTAACAGAATGCAGTAATAAATAGTAGTCAATAGTATTTTTGCACTGCTTAATTTATCATTGTTCTTTTCTCTGGTGTTTAGTTACCTGCAGGCATTTTTTAAATTGAAGCATTAAAATCTGCTATTTGACATGCTATGAATGGCACAGTACAGGGTAAAATAATAAACCCCCTCAACTTTAATGTTTTCCTTAATATGTGAAACAGCATTTCATCACATACATAACTGCGTGGAAGGGTCCAGCTGGAGTCTATCCAGTGATGGGTAGAGAAACTAAACATTTTTTCTGACATAAATGTAGTCACTTCAAAATATTGACTATATTGAGTTCTCTTACACACATTACACACATTAATGGCATTTTATTTCTTTAAAATGTATGCCCCATGGGTTAAATTTCAGTAATAAACTAAGATAAAAATGTTAAATAAGAAGATAATTAAAGTACTTAATGCAAAATATTAAAAACACTAGTGACTGTGCTCACATAAAAAGGATCTCAAATACAGGGCTCTTGAAATTTCCATTTGTGTTCAGAAATCAGCCTTTGCGGACCTCCTGGGATATTAATTAATACTCTGGAAATATCTAGAAACAAAGTTACTTATTAGCTTCCCAAAAGGAAAATGACAAAAATGCAGGAAACTAATTGTATTGTTAAGTGTAATTTCCTTTTTTTGTTGTTTTTTTGTTTTTTTAATATCTTAGTTTGGTATTGTGCTTCAAAAGCTTTGAAAAGTGTATTTGGAAAAAGATAGGGAAAAAATATTGCTGTGGTGTTTTTAAAAATCAGTTACAGAATTTAATGTTGTGGTGTTGGAATAAGCAACTTTACATAAGCAGCCTTTTTGAAATACAGAAATACAGATTCATTGTAGTCATACCATTTGAAGTTAGTGTGTTATCCACATGTTATCAGGTGTGAATTGCTGTACTAGTAAATAATCCTCTGTGAAAGTTCTGCTTTCATGGTGTGAACGATGTTTTTGGTGCTTTACCTCATTTATGCTCATTTATGGGGAACTAGTCTAATGCACTTGTTCTGCTGGTCCACTGTATGTCCTTCAGAAAAATCGTATAACCAAGCAGTTTTCCAAGTAGTCTAAAAGCACTTTGAAAATTATTGTGCACTCAGTGTTCCTCTATGGGTAGCTGTGGGATAGGTGCTTTGATAGTTGTTACCTTTGCTTGAGCATCTGGCAGTTTTTGTCCAGTGTATCCTGCTCACATACTTGTTACTTTGCTGAGTATTTTAACGCCACTGTTGTTGAAACAGCACTATTGAAGACTTGAGAATGTAAAGTGAGGTGATTTATATTCACTTTTCATGTAACTTGTATTCAATTACATAAACTGTAGAGGAGGATTTTCATAATTAACATATTGAAATTGATTAAAATTTGACAGGGACACCACATTAGTATCTCATCTCTTTATTATCCTATAAAATCTGTAATTCACAGGCACAGCTGGTCTCTTTCTTTACGTCTTCTTCCGTTCCAAGAATTCAGAGCCCCTCATTTGAACATCCTGAGATAATATCGATTCTAAATGTCTCAGAAAGGTGATACGTACTAGCATACATAATTTCTAATACAATTGTTATCAAATTTTTATTATTGTACAATGTATTTTCTAGTGGAATTCTCTTTTTCAACAGTTATTTTTATTCTCCTGATCAGGAAAAAGAAGAGTTGATTGAAGAATGGCAGCCAGAGCCGCTTGTACCTCCTGTGCCAAAAGATCACCCAGCTCTCAATTACAACATTGTTTCAGGGTAAATGTAACCAAAATAATTTATTTGTTTTTAAAAACCTCAAATACGTGATGTCCATATTTTTAAGCAAAATTGCTTACAAAGCATTTTCCTATCCTTAAAACTTTTGATAAATGAATTGCTTTTTTATAGAGTACGTCTGAATTTGCCACTGAAGAGATGGTCTTGGTTTTGAAACATTATTAAGACTATCTTACTAAGAAAATCTTTCTTACTTTACATATTTTCATTAATTCTTTTTTTCAGTATTAGGGGTTGGAATTAATATTGTATCTTTGCCTCCACTGTCAGTCTGTATTGTGTGGTAGTAATTTGTTTCATTTTTTCTGAATATGTGGACTTAGACCTCCAAAAGTGGTTCACCACCTTCTCATTTCTCACTTAAGAAGAAACTGCTTTTGTGTCTAGCCATTTGGCATGTCATGAAAAGTTGTTCCTCTTTGGACAATCAGAATTGGAGATGCTGGATTATAAAACTATTTTGTGAGGAATTTATGGCTCAGCATTAGTTTGTTGCATGTTACAAGGCATTTAAAATGTGTACTGACATAGGCAAGACTCACAGTATTTCAGAAATTGTTTTGACATTTCTTCTCACAAGTTCCAGGTTTATATGTTAGTAATGTTTTCCATAATATGATTTATTGTACCATAGTATCCACTATAATATCCTTCCAGAAACACTAATAGTTTGAAATAATTTAGTGACGGAGTACCATTATTTGCTGTCATAGTGAGGTCTATTTTGATGGTTCTGCCACCACAAAAAAGTCTGCTGTAGAAAAGGAATGTCTGTTTTAATCAACTGCGATGTGAATAATCCTTCTGTTATTATTCAGAATTTGGAAATAGGCAGTACTGTGGAGTTAAAGGAAGTGTTTGATGTTCAAAAAGAAACTGAATAAATGTATCTTTTAGAGGGATTCAGAAAATGTTTAAATTATGTAGAACTTTCCAGTGCTTACAGCTGGGAAATACAGTGTGACAAAATGTTAATATCTTGTGTCTGTTAAACTTAATACTGGCTGTGGGGAAAACTTGACATTTGTCTTGTATTTCCACTGCCGAGTAGCTGCTTTCCCTCAATTTGCTTAACAGGTATGGGACTGTAACTTTGAGTATGAGCTTAGCCCATGTATCAGAATTAATATAGAAAGAAATGTGTCTGCATCCTGATTTTAGAGTGACTGTGTTCATGTAGTCTTTTTTTCAGTGATTTGCATGTCTTAGTGTCTATTGTGAATGGTGATTTACAGAAATCCTGATAATAAACTGGTTTGGATGGTAAGGGATCTTTAAAGATCTCATTCCAACCCTCTTGTGGGCAGGGACACCTTCCACTAGACCAGGTTGCTTGTTGCTTCTAGGAATGAGGCATCCACAGCTTCTCTGAGCAACCCCTTCCAGTGCCTTACCAGTTCACTAATCTTAGTAATACTACATATTTATAGTATATGTGGATAGGGTTTATAAAAGCTCGTAACTGTTTTGAAAAAAATAAATATTTCAAAAGATTTGACCCGCTGTGTGTGGGAGGCAGACTTCCCCCTCCCTCCATATGCAATGCTGTTTGTGCCCCTGTGTTAATATGCTCCTTTCTTCTGAACACTTGCATAATCCCAGTAAAGTTGCCAAATGATGAGCAAAGCCAAAAATGCAGAGACTTGTCCAAACAAGTGATCCATCTTGAATCAATGGTGAAGAGGTTACCCTTGACAGTCAAGATATTAGTTACTTCTTGTCGTAGCCTTTCTGTGAACTAGCCTATGCAACAACTGAGCTGTACAAGAACTTACTGAGAAAATGTAAATCTATTTTCTAAAGCAGTACATCTCCAAAATTTTAATACTGTTTTTTGTTATGCTTTAAAATAAGTCACATCATGGTGCCTTCTTTATTGTCTTCATCAACTGATTTTTTAATACATGCGACGTTTAAGCAACAGGTCCAAGAACAGTTGGCATGCTTTCAGTTCTTAAAAAGACAGTTTCTGAAGGATTTGCTTGCAAGCTCTTTGAATATAGCTTGAAATTCTATTTCTGTTTATTACCTAATGAACAGTGTTATGCTAGGGGAAGGGAGATACATGAAAATATAAAGAAAATAAGTGTTTCAGTGTTCTCCTTTTGCAAAGACTGATGATAATCATTTTTGACATTGCAAGGCAGGTTTTACGATGCTGTCAGCATCCATGTTTTGGTTACAATTATTCACTGAAATAAGCTTTTCCTTTAGTGTTTTCTGCCTAATCAGGAGTGTTCCTTTAGAAGGTTTACCTAAAGTTCTGATAGCAAAGTGTGGCTCTGTTTTCATGAGGGCTGCAGCTTTGTAAGGGCCAAGTTGTTGGTGAACATTAGTGTGTGTTTTAGGTTTGAGAGGTGAAGCTGTGACGCAAATTGTTGTGAATTTGCCAGATCTGATAATATGCTGGGACTATACAGAATCTCATGGTAGTGCCAAAATACATAAGTATACATGTGTGTATATATGTGTGTGTGTATATATATGTATATGTGTCTGTCTGTGCTTGTGAACCTAAGTAGTTGTTTCATTTAATTGGACATCCAGAGTTTGGTACAGCTCATTGATCACCTAGACAGATGATCAGGTTCAGGTGTGTTTTTGCTGTCAGTCAGTCAGACAGTTTGCTGCACATTTCTATAATGCTGCTGCTGTGCAGAAGATGCTCTGTATTAATGTAAGACAGCTCCTTTGTGGGGGCAGGTTCAGCATTCAAAAGATGCTCAGCACATACACTGTGTTAGCAGAAAACTTTCCAAATCTGTTCTGTAAGTTTTTGCCATTGCTTAGGTGAAGCAACTAATGTGCTTAATTTTTTAAAGAGAACAGATATAAAACAAAATAATGGCATTTGTTGAAGCAAATTTGAAGCAGTTCAGTGTTTTTGTTAATTTGCAGTGAATAGTTTGGACTTAAGTTTATATGCTTTGTGCATCCAATGTACTCATTGACATATTGTCAGCCACCAGATTTGGAGCAGCTGTGCACAGACATTTAACATTTGATGAGCCCTGTTTAATTTTGATAGAGAAAATTGCTTAGTGCTAATTTCCACATGTGAAAAGCTTGTTAGAGCTGTTGTGTCTGAGGAATAGTATAGGATCTCAACTGTAATATTTGGTGCTGCATACAGAAATGGATAGACATAAGGTTTTCTGTTCAGCTTAGATTTGAGACTTCTCAACACTCTGTGCCATTAATGGAAACTCTTGAATTTGTTGTATATATGTATGTGTATAATTGCTAAAACAAGCTTGCTTATAGAATGAAGCATACAGACATGATGCTTGTGATTAGAGGTAATAACTATTTCTTCAATTTTTAACAACTTTATCTAAATCATACATTTTTAGGGCAGAAAATTTCTCTGCCCTTTGCTTCATATATATTGTGCTCATGCTCATTTGCTAATAATGTGTGTTTTCACACTTTCTGTGTTTCCTGTGTTTACTGCTCAAACAGAATTAGAAGCTTGAGGTGATAGCTAATACAACACTATTGTCTACTTATAGCCACTACCTATATTTCAGTAGCCCTGCCAGTACAAGATTGGTATTGTGGGTCTCCTTTATGACAAAAACATTGGTTTTAAATTCATTTTTCTCATGGAAGTGAGAGCAATGAAATTTCCGTTTTATTTGTAGGATTCCTTCCTGCAAATATGTATCATTTGGATTTTAAAGAAGAAGCTTTATCTCCTCTAGAGTCATCTTTCTATTGATTAAATTTTCAACAAGGAATTATTAAATATCTCAGCAACATATTAGCAGTTTCTTTATTAAATTACAGGAATAGTGTTTTTGCTGAGTACAGTAGTGTATTTATGACTTGACACAAATATTGATTGGCAGCTGCAAAGGAAGAAGTTGAAGAAGGGACTTGAAAAATCTGTGTGCCTTATGTTACTGAAAAACAAAACTGTGCTTTTTGACTGTTTATAGAAACAGTAGCTGTTCATGCATAATGACAGGTCTGTAATTTTTTTTCAGCCCTCCCACCCATATAATCACTGTTAATGGCAAGGAATGTGTAAACTTTGCATCGTTTAACTTTCTTGGACTTTTGGATAATGAAAAGGTTAAGGTGAGGTCTATTGTATTTGTGTGATTACTCCTCTTTTACTTTGTATGTTGTCTTGACATAAAGAATAACTTCAGTAAGGATGAACTTCATCAAGAATATAGAAAGGAAGATTATAAACCTTGTAATTTTGTGCTATTAAAGTTTTTATTTTTTGCTCAAGTCTAATCTTGGTGTACTTTCTGCATACTAGCTGATTATCAAGTTAGAGTAGTATTTAATATGCCTAAGTATTAAAGTTATTTAAGGCAAATTATGCTTGAAGACTTGTCTTAAATACTTATGATGTGAAATTAATTCTTAGAAATCAGTACATTGTTGTACTTTATGTAAAGCAGGTCTCATGTTACGTGTCACAAAAGCTTATCCATGGATGAGGTGTAAAATTGTGTGAAGTGTATGGAAGAGTTAGAGAGTTAGTGCAGGAATATTTCATGTGATTCTTTCCTGTTAAAGAGTGCTGCCCAGGCATCTCTGAAGAAATACGGTGTTGGCACTTGTGGACCTAGAGGATTCTATGGTACTTTTGGTGAGTAACTTTCTTTGTTCTGCCTTTAAAGGTGCTTAGACTAGTTTGGTAAGTCAACCAAAATAATCCTATATATAAGCAACAAATTATTTCTGCTGCTTTGAAGAACAGTTATCCTCTAACACACATTTTACTGTAAATGTTGAGGATTGGTAGCATTTATTTTTCCTAGCTTGATTTCTTATTATTTGATCTACTTTCTTACTCTTTCTAATGGTAATCTAGGAGGAGAATTGCAATTTTTATGATCTGTTTTATTTTCGGTCACCATAGTAGAAAGAGAAAATAGACCTATTAGAATTAATAATGCATGGTGAATGTTAAGTGTAAATAAAAGTGTAAATTGGAGTTTCTGAGTAGACCACAAGAGGGCAGTCTGATTTCTGTGATTAAGATGACTGGTTTATCTAATGTAATCGGAGTGAAATTTTCCATTACTGATAATTGCCGTGTTGTAATTGAGAGATTTTATGACATGCCAGGTGTTACTCAGGTGGGGTGCTTTTTCATTCTTTTTAAAAAGTAGGAAGTTTTTAAACACCAACCCCTGGAAATTGTTCTTTACAGGCATTTATATTTTGCATGTAAACCATGTAAACCTGAGAGTAATACATGAATATCTGCAGAGTTGCAGACTGAAACCATCAACTCATCTTGTGAACTTTCCAGTCTCTTTGCAGAGGTGATGGAATTCAGAGTGTGTCTATACTCAAAATTATTTCAGAGTTAGCTTCCTATAGCCTTGACTTGAATTCAAGAACATAACTCTTCTTGGTTCGTCAGGCTAGTGCTTTAGGTGATCAGCTGGGTACCTAATTTGATTTGGAAGAAGTCTATAGATCAGAACAGGGTTGTCTCTTTAGTATGAGTCTTACAGATTGTTCATTAGACTAGAGCCACAATTCATTTTTAAGGAAGGTACCAGTATTGATTGGGAGAGATAGAGCTTTTAGGAAATTTTTAGGATTCCCTCACCGATCACAGTTCAGCAGCAGTTTGTTGGAATTCATACAGACTTTCCCTCTCCGCCCCTGAAAAAACCAAACCACTAATGCATCCCACCTTTTGAGTCCAAGTTTGTTTTAGGTTTTTTGAAGTCTTTCACTTTGTTTCTGTCTAATAATTATTTGAAACAGACTAGCTAAAAGTTGACTTTCTCTGGTAAGTGAGAAATTCCTTGGCTTGTTTTCTGCCCTCTTTGGAAGTCTAATCTTGAGGTGCAAACTGTATAGCTTTGCTATTCATTGGCTTCTGAGTTTTGGGGGTGCTTCATTTCACAAAGTAGCAGATCTAAGCTATGGTATGGCTGTATGACATCACTAGAAAAGAAGTGATGTTACAGTCACCTATTTGAGATACCATGCTTTACAATACAGTAATGGAGACTTGATGTAAAATGGGAGACAAACTTCTGCTGTTCTTGTTCAATCCCAAACTATCTTCCCATTTTCATCTGACCTGTAACATTTGAGTGTTGCAGGATTGTGAATCTGAGAAGAAACACTTCTTGCATCATTAATATTGTATGATGTAAACTTTTCACAGAATTTTTCATGGGTTGTCACTTCGATAAATAAGTCCTGTTCTGTGCAGAAATACACAGTTTCCTCTTTCTTAACTATGTAGCATTTATTTGGCAATTCTCAATTGTTATTGCTCAGGCTTCTTCCCTTTTAGGAGCTGGTGTTTCCTATCAATATTATAAATCTCCTTATTTGAAACATAGATATCCTGGTATAATTTATTTTGAATGAAAACTTGAATCTTTGTACCTGTACCAGTTTGAAGGTATTGAATAGATTTAGTGAGTCCCTATTGAGACTTTTTTCCTTTGTGTTTTATCCCTGAAAAATGTATTTGTGCCTTCATCCTATGATGAGCTTGAGATAACTGTATATTCACACGGAACTGATTATTTGTGGTTATTTTCTCCATATGACAGGTGAGTGGTGTATCCCTTGTTTGGTAGTGGGGTTTTTAAGGCTATTGTTGATTGCCTATCAGATATAAGATTGGTAGTACTGTGAGGATTGGGTCTGCGTGTCAAATAAAATATGTGGGATTTGGTCTCACCTCTGCTTTTGACTTGCCTGTGAGCATGTACTAGGCTCTAAACTAGGCTCATCATAGCAGTTAGTAACAATATTATCTATCTTTATTAAGGTTTCATAATTCATAAGCTGTTCAGTCTTATCTTTCTCTGTCCAAATTTGCTTTAGGTGGTGTTTGCAGTTTTCAGTTAAGCTAGGCTAATCCGAGTGATGTAACCAGACCAAAGCTAAACATTAAAACAAAGAATAAGAGAGTCAGATAGTTACTCTGTTTTAGTCACAATGAGATCTTAACTATACTGCCTTAACACTTTCCAACCTCACAGTTCTACAAAGCATTCATTCACTTATATAATTGTGCATCAGCCTTCTGTCATTTTGAACGTAAATGTTCATGCCCTTGGCAGAATTTACTTAGGCTGTGGGGATGACAGTGTGTGTGTGTATCTCCTGTCTGAGGTAATTGATGAGTGCACCCTTAAGGAGCAGAGAGCCACCTGTAGAATGTGAGATACCTTGTAGCCAGTAGAATGTTTCCATGTATGCTTAGCTGAAATGACTAGCCAATAGTGTCATGAGATGTTGGATACAAGAGGAGATAAAAGGTGAAGCTGTAACTAAAAATAATGCTAAGCTCTTTGGTCAAGCCTTCTGATGCCGCTGTGCCTGCTCTCTGCAGACCATCATTTAACTCCCCCCCTTTCACCCCTACAAATGGTGACTCCAACATTAGGCTTTTAAAATTTTTTTCTGCAAGATAAATCTGAATATATTCATTAGCTGTTATTGATGACAATATTTCTTTTGCCCATTGTTTTTACTTCAACCTTGGCTATTGTAGCGGTGGTTGTTGCTGAATAAAGCTCAGTAAGAAGGATGCAAGTTCAGATTGTGAATTGTGATGGTCTTGTCATCTTTTTCAGGTTTTCCATTAAATTGTGTATGTGGCCTTTTACACTCCAACAAAACATTATTTCCCCCAGTCAAAAGTAGTTCAGATCTTGTTTCCCCTAATAGTACTTGATAACAGGCGTAATTCTCTGACTATTGCTAGCAGAAGCAGGTAGTGGTATAAGAGAGTTAGACAATGGAAATAACAGTTTGTCTGGTACAGTTTATTTTGCTTCAGCAGAATACTTAATGTTGTGCTTACCTTTCTGCAGCAACAATCCACTCACCACGTGGGATTTACATACCCTTTTTAATATTTAATTTCTAGCATGGGTCACTTTGACCAGATCAATTTGGGAAATGTTTCTGCTTGTAATTGTGTCAATTTATCTTAAGGGTGAGTGTCTCTAGCTTGGAGATGTGACCTTTTCAATTGACTGAAGTGCATTCAGGAGGTGGTTTGTGATTTGCAGTCTGACAAGAGCAGTTTTCTGATACAATGTTAGTTGTGCTTGTGTAGTGAGAGCATCAGCTTGGAAGAACTGACAGTCTGCCAACAGGACCTCAATAATTGCTATAAAGTACATAATTTTTTGTCTGACTATAGTAACTGTGCTCTCCAGTCACAGTCCAGGAATCCTGCATCATTTACTTGGGGTCAAATCACAAGTAGATTTTAACTACCATTGGATAAGAACATTAGAGAAACATGTTGAAAAAAATTTTCAGATCTCTCAAAACTTGTGATTAATATCAGGTTACTTGTCAGTTTAACTGAAGATGGATTGGTTGCACCTGGGTTTTGGGAAGTTACTGGTTTCAATACCCTTCCTACAAATAAATGTTCTGTTTGCTTCCATTAGATGATTGCTAAAAGCCATGGTGGTCTTTCTGATATGAAAACAAATTAGCTATCTAAGATCTTCTCAATTTTTCTCTTAAATAGATGTGCACTTAGAATTAGAAGAACGTTTGGCAAAGTTCATGAGGACTGAGGAAGCTATTATATACTCATATGGATTTGCAACAATTGCCAGTGCTATTCCTGCATATTCAAAGAGAGGGGACATCGTGTTTGTGTAAGTGTTGTTTTCTAGTTAGGAAATTCTAGATGAAAGAGTTTTCCTTTGAATTTGTTGTGATAGTTAATCATATTAAGTTGAACATTTTAAAATATTGCTGATTTTGATCAAGTGTATCAAGCTCGAATATATTTTCTTTGTCAAATACTTGAAATCAGTTACTGCTTGTATCATGAAAGTGCAGACTTGGGCACTCAGCAGAAAAAAAAGCAAAATAACTTGATGCATTCAAGAACTAACAGAACTCTAATACCTAATTTTCTCCTTAATAAACTGTACAGTCATACTTGTTTTTCTCCTGTTTCCTGATGGCTTTTCACTTTTTTCCCAGGGCGGTTGTTTCCTCTCATGCCTATTTGCAATAGATTAGTTGGATAAATGTTGGTATGTGTTAAAATAACATAAGAAGAGCTATCAGGGTCAAAAAAAAGATTTGGCAAGACCAGTATCCAGAAGTAGCCAGTGATAATTTGTCTAGGGAAGAGTAAAAAATGAGGATAAACAATTAACAATACTCAACTTTTAGAGCCAAAGAAGAGGCCTTAGATTTATTTAAAAGTTGATGCATTTTCCTTCAACCTTTCGATTCTTTTAGTACCTTAGGTCTTTAATATCCATAATGTTTCTCTGATATGCAATTTCACAGTTCAACTTGAACATTTTATGAAAAATATAAAGAAATCCCTGTTTTGAATATAATGCCTACTAATTTCAATTGATGCATTTGAATTTTAGGCAGGGAATTGATGCATTTTCTCCATGGGAGGAGTGAGTGAGGGGCTGTGTGGGGCTTAGCTGCCTGCTGTGGTTAAGCCACAACACACTGATACTTCAGTATTTCTCTGCCAAAATCTTTCTTTGCTGCTCTCTTTTTTAAGTGTGAAGCTTGCAGCCTGTTTGGTTTCTCTACAGAAGTTCTTTCATAAATTTAATCATGCCTTTTGATCATTTTTGATTATTGACCATATGTTGATTATATGCTTGCTTGGTGTTTTTGAGACAAATGACTAAGATTGTGCACAGTATTCAAGGATGCCACTGTGTCCTGTATTTAGTTGTCTCATACTGTTCCAACTTCTCACTGCCAGAAGATCTCACCATATTTGACAGCAGCTCGATTGAAATTACAGTATTTAGCCTGTGCAGAAGTTTTGATGTAGTTGCCACTTTTACAGGATTGGTTGACTTAAAAAGCTGTGAAACTGAATGTCCCATCATACTTGGAAATTTGCTGTTACAACACTTAAAAGTGGTGGATTGTTCTTTGAACATAGAGATCTGTATTTTTAAAGTCCTTTCCCAAAGGACATTAAAAAGGAGGTTTTGAATATTTGGAGGAGTGCTATAAATGTAACAGGCGCATCTTTGAGCTTTTTTTCTGAGACCCACACCAAATGGAGTTTCTGGGATGATTACCATGGTATTGTTCTTGGTCCATGAAATATTGTGCTCAAACTGTTGTCACATGCAAAGAAAAGGACCAGTGTACATTTGAAGAAAAAACCTCTTGGCTTGCTTTTAGAGGCTCTGTAGTGCACAGAAGAATTGAGAAACTTTGGAAGTGGATTTTCAAAATGTAAATAAAATATACAGTGCTTTAAAAAAATTGGTTTTATCGACACCTAAGTCCAAAAATCTGTTCAAAAGAAGGATAGTCCTAACAGCCAGCTTTCTTTGAATAGTTGTTAAACCGAGTGCAGACTTATAAGGGTTCACTGTATTTACAGAGATGAAGCTGCCTGTTTTGCTATTCAGAAGGGATTACAAGCATCTCGTAGTAACATCAAGTTATTTAAGCATAATGATATGGCTGACCTTGAACGACTGTTGAAAGAACAAGAGACTGAAGATCAAAAGGTAGCATTCCTTTGAAGAAATATTTGTACCCCCTCCCCCACATTTTTTACTGGGTCAAGTAATTGAATGGATGCAGTGCTTATAGGCAGTTACTCGGTTTCCATAAATCTCTATGGAACAGTTAATGTTGCTTAAGTAATTAAGATGATTTTAAAATATATGTATTTATTTATTGGTATTTGTCTGATCAACTACTAGAATTGAGCTCATAGGCATTAGTAGTAGGGGGAGTATCTTTATGGGCAGATAATTGAAATGAGGTATTTTAATTTTTTTTTAAAGACTATGACCTAGCGTTTTCTGGGTCTCTGAGAAATTTGTGTAGCTGCATTTACCTACTAACCATGCAAGTTAATTATCATTTCAAATGCGACACTATAAAATCAACACAAAAATGTCAATCCTAACCCTTTGATTTATAAAATCAGTGTGGTTGACTTTTTCCTTGGTCTTCACCTATCCTGCATTCAACTCTTGAGATGTTCTCTCTCTTGAAGAATTTGAGTCAGTTTGATGGCTTGCTTCTCATTCTGACACTAATGCAAAAGGGTGTCCAAAAAAGGCTTTTACTAAGAGTACAGATAACTTTGTTAAATGAATTTTAAAAGAATTAACTGGATAGCTGTCATGATTGTATGGTTTGTTCACGGAATGCTGGCAAGTTACAGGCAATTGGAAGAAAGCTGATTTTGGGATAACTCCCAGAAAAAATAAAGTAGATAAACTATCAATCAGCTTAACATCTATGTAAAGCAGTAATGGATCTGATTAATAGCAAATTTACAGATAACATACTGGTTAACATATTTTCATGGCAAATACATTCTGTCAGATAATCTTTACATGAATTTTTAGATGTGGTTGTCAGACTAATTTGTGTAACACATTTGGTTTGTTAGAGCAGAGTGCTTTGAATTAGCTACATGGTTAAAGTTTCTTAATGTAATTAGCTGAATGTGAACATAAGGTTGGTGGACAAGAACTTAATATAGACCATGTGTGTATAATTAAGATGTACTGACCAGAAAAGGGTAGATCATACCACTGGAGTTGGTACAGCGTGTGGAGTGGACTGTGACCAGTTTGGTACTTATCACTCAGAAAAGTCAAACAGATGTTTGCTGAATCTTTGTTCTGAATGTTTTTACAAGAACTGAAAAATATAAGAAGCATGACTTAATACCAGAAAATATCAATAAGGTTTAAAATAAATAACAGAGGAATGGCATTTTAAAACAGCAAAACTCAAATTACATCCCTGAATTTTAGGCAGAAACAAGTGCGAGATATTTTTATGGCCTATGTTGTCCAGAGATGAGACAAGGACTTTGTAACTTGAGTGTTATGAATATTTACGTATTGTGTTTTATGAAGATACTATTTGTAAGAAGTTTGTGCTGCATTGTGCATCCTGGTGCTCAAACCACTTTTTGAAAAGTCTTGTGAAGGCTTAGACTAATGCTCAGTGTAATAGAGAGCAAAATCTGTAGTATTTGTTCTCTGATTGCATTGTTTGTATTTTATTGATGAAGTTCAAATGGTTTGATTGTGAATTGTTGCAAAACAAGGCATCTTAAATCTTGTGTTATCAGTCAAAAGCTTTAAAATTATTACAAAATAAATAAAAATATAAAGTAGTCCAATGAGACATTTCGACTTTCGTTACATGAAAAATTAAATTTAGTTTAAACAACAGTAACAGCTTTGAAAAAGAGACCATTCCCTTCAAAAAAACCTTCCCGATCAAAACCTTTATAGCTTTGCTTGTTAGCAAAAATTGATATGAACTGAAACCGTATCTTTCTTGGAAGAATCCTCGGAAGGCCCGTGTAACTCGAAGGTTTATTGTAGTGGAAGGATTGTATATGAACACAGGAGACATTTGCCCTCTTCCAGAGTTGGTAAGTGGTTTTGGTTTGCCTTCTGAACTAGGTATGAAATGGTAATGAAATAATAGTATTGTGTAATTAAGCCTACATAGAAAAGCTCTGCATGCAGTTTTTTTGTTAACCTTCCTCTTTCTCATATGTTCATGAAGTGGTGATCTCTAATCTGACCTTGTTTTGAAACTTCTGATTAGGATCTGAAGCTATTGAGACTTAGAAATAATATCTGGTTATAATATTAATTTTTAACCAGTAAAATATATTGTGTTTTCAGCTATACTGTACCATACTGAATCATTTAACTATGTTATGTCTAAAAAAAAAAACCATTTCAAAGAAACCTTCACACAGCTGTCAGAAACTGTGACTCCAAGGAAAACATTTACTGTTCAGCATAAAATGGCTTTTTGTGAAGACTATTCTAGAAGATAGAGGAAGAAATGGTATGAAAATGTATCATCTTGAAAGTATTTGATAGTCTGTTTAAAAAAAATCCAAGTTCTTTTTATATATGAACATTTATGAAATTTGCTCTAGTATTACATGGTGGAATAATTTTGAAAGCTTTTAAAATTTCTTAATGACAGAATACAACTCCTGAACTGACATTTGTGCAGTATTCAGAATACTATCTTTGTCTTTCTTTACCTTATCTCCCCCATGCATTTTGTTGCCAGATTCTGATGGGCTTAACTTGTATTTTGTATAATTTTCTTTGTTTTAGATAAAGTTGAAGTATAAATACAAAGTTAGAATATTTTTGGAGGAGAGCCTTTCCTTTGGAGTCCTTGGAGAACATGGAAGAGGAATTACTGAACACTTTGGAATAAATGTACGTGGGTTTTTTTATGAGTGAGAGATTTGTACAGAAGCAAACTGGGCAATTGTTTTCTAATACCTGTGGCATTAACAGTGTTTAATAGGGTACAATAGAAATATAAACATTGGTTTTTTCTTTATCACTCTTAAAGTCTTCAAGTCTGGGCACTCTTCTTTCATGTGCTTACTTGAAATGATTTTGCTTATCTTAAGTGAGGATGATAACAGAAGAATTTTTGTAATGCACAATTCTATCCCTGTTTTGGACACTCAGATGATGATTGCAGTATTTTCCAGCCACATACACTTAAAAGTGTCAATCTGACACAGAAATATTTAGGTCTAGGAGTAAGTCAGAAAAATCCTTGCAGTGTATAGGCAGCCTACTTTGCTCTGTTGCCTTTTACTCCAGTGGGAAAAAATAGGATAAAATCTTAATGGTTCTTTCAAAGATGTTGTTATACCACTTTATCAGCAGATTCAGCCAAACTAGTTTCCCAAAGGGCTACCTTCTGTGCTGTTTATGCAGCTGAGGAGTACTTTGGAAATCCAAAACGGTATCCTTGCAGTTGTTGGGTACCAAAGGCCCTGCGCTGAGGGGAAGGAAGAAGCGCTCTTTGTTTGCCAGTGTTGTAGTGTGGAGCACCTCTCATTAGATTCTGATAGTGTCTGAGTTCAGCTTGGAAATGAAATAGCAAATTCTTAGAATCCATTCTGTCTTCCTCTGTGACCTGTTGTTTTCACTTCAAGTGTCTTGCTACCAAACGTAGAAAAGAGAAAATTAATTTAGAAAAGAAAACCAACAGTGTTATTGAGATGCTTGGCAACTACTATTAATTTACTTCTATGTTAAATTAATTTTCAGTTTATTGATTTTTTTGTTAAATTAATTTATAGACAGAGTCTTTCAGAGCCTGGCAAAAAAAAGAAAATACTTGCAGCTATGAAGTGAAATAAGACAATTGTGTCTCTTAGGTTAAAACTCTTTTTCAATATGCTTATACTTAATGACATTCTACCTCCTACTGACTACAGTGGGGGGCGTTTCTTAAAGGACTCTGTCACACTGAGTGCTTTGTAAAATTGTCACCAGTATTAAAATACTTTCTTCTGTCAGTTTGTGTTCTTCACATTACAATGCCTGGGAAAGAGAAGTCCAATGGAAATTACTTGCAGATCTGTAAATCTCAATTTCTAAAATAATTTTTGTATTGCTTAAAATTATTATTTCAGTTGTAGCTTCATTTTCTTGATTGCGATAGTTTGGTGAATCTTCTCTAGTATGCATGATCATGTGAAACAAGATATATCTTTAACAGATTTAACTTATAAATAGACTTCGTGTGATCAAAAGCATCTCTTAATAACTTGTTGATTTAACTGACAGATTGATGATATAGATCTTATTAGTGCAAACATGGAAAATTCACTGGCTTCTATTGGAGGATTTTGCTGTGGAAGATCTTTTATTATTGACCATCAGGTAAGCCAGGTCTCATTTTAAAGAGTGTGATATGATTACTTACTTAGAAATGAAATCTAGTTACTAATATCAATTTACAAGGAGTATGATGATATAAATGATTATGCAATATTATATTCCATAAACTGCCTTGTTCTATGAAATACTGTAGATGAATTGGAGAACTACTTTGAAATCCTTCCATGTGCCTATAGGTGTGGAGGGGAAAGGTTGTTTATATGTACATGAATGAACTTTTAGAACATTGCCGATACTGCTATAAACAAAAATTTGTCTTTTCCCCTCCACCCCGCACAGAGATTGTCTGGTCAAGGTTACTGCTTTTCTGCATCCCTGCCTCCTTTGCTAGCTGCCGCTGCTATTGAGGCTCTGAATATTATGGAAGATAATCCAGGTACTTAATTCAGGAAAATGTTATTCCTCAGGCTTTCTTCACCCAAAACTCGCAACTTGTACTTCTCCCTACTGTGATTCTTTACCTTTTTATTCTGAAGTCCTTCTTATTTTTCAGCAAATTATTTTTTACATGCATGTTTTTTCCTTCATGACATTTCCCACCCCACTTTTCTGTTCAGTGTTACCTCCCCTTTGTTTTGCAGAGCTGAAAATGAACGAGTTAGCTGAGGCTAGGAGGACAGAGATTGTTTTTGCAAAGCAAATAAGAAACTTCTGTTTTATAGATTAGTGATACAATTTTTCCTTGAAAAAAAATTCCTTCAAGACAAATGGAGGAAGAGAATGTTAGATAGAAACAAATGGGAATGTATGTCCTCAGGACTGAACAACAGTTTTCTTTCCACTTACACTGCATAATTAGTGTTCTTTGTCTTCTCCAATTAAGCGTTCAGGCAAGAGTCTCAGGAATGAGCATGGTGCAAACTGCCTGCAATTTTGGCAGGACCAAATACAGGGCATTTGGATAAAGTTGTCAGGCAAGAGTTTCTGCTGTAGGAGTCGAGAGAATTGCACTTGTTGCTAAAATCACAGAGTGGTTTAGGTAGAAACAGACTCTAAAGATGGTCTAGTTCCAGCCCCCTGCCACGGCCACAGCAGGGACACCTAGACCTGGTTGCTCAGAGCCCCATCCAAATTCTAACCACCAGGGAAAGATTTTTATTTTTTTTTTGGGTGTGAAGGGGCTGAGAGGCATATGAGGACAAAATTGACCAAATTGTGTGCATTTGGTTTTAACCTTCATTTGCATTAACAAATTGGAGAACAGCTGCAGAAGTGCAGTATTTAATTTGTCACAAATAAATCATAATTATTGAGTAGCCCATGCTGAGTCCTCTAAAGTGAAATAAAAGCAGGAAAAAATTAAGAATAAGTTACAGGACTGTTAGACCTAGTGGAGGATCAGCTTTCACCAAGGAAAAGAGCCAAAGTTTGCAGATCCAACGATCAGTTTTCTCTTTAAGAATCTGCCGTGGATTGGGGAAAGGGTCTATGAGTAGAGTCTGCATGGCAGTAGATATTTTATGGATGTTTGTAAGTTGGACTTGCCATTTCAATCCCATTACCAAGTATTTGTGTTATCCTTTCCATATGACCATGAACCAATGCAGCTGGAGTAATGAGGAAAAAGGAAGTAGTGCGTTTGTCAGGTCTTAAAAGCCTCTTATTTCCTGGCAGAAGTGGGAATTGGGAACATTAGGAAGATTACTGAAGAGACTTAGTAGTTGAATAGATACTCATATCTTAGTTCTACTCCAAATGCTATTTTTGAAATCTTAAAAAAATGTGAAGCAGAAATAGGATATCTAAGCATGTCTGTTTTTCTGTATGTAGACATTTTTCAGACTCTCCGGGCTAAATGTGAACACATTCACAAAGCTTTACAGGGGTAAGTGAGGGGTTGGGGGCTTTTTTGGCTTTTATTTGTCTATGCCTTTATAATGCCAACTTTGAAGAACTCTTCGTACCCAAATCTGTTTCTGGTTTTGCAGATGCTTAGACTGGGATATATTCACTAAATTATGTATGTATTAAAGGAAGAAAATCATCCTTCCCCAACTGCTTCTGTTAGGGTACTAAAAATTATCCAAGTTTTTAAAATCCTTTACAGTTTCGCAATGAGATTATACCTTAATGCCAATGAGGAAGTTTGCAAGCTCTTACACAATTTAAATCTTTAGGAGAGTGTGATAGCTGTCAATGAGACAAAGTGTTGATTTTAAAAATTGTCTAAGGAAAAGCATTTGGGATACAGCTGGGCAGATACTCTTTCAGACATCTCAATGCACCTTTCAGTCACCTTTAATACAATATCGTTCTTACTTATGGGACTTGAATGCCATATAGTAATACAAGTACCCATTGTTCTGGAGGCACATAGGAGATTGCAAGAGTTTATCTGAAAAATGACCTTTAAAATTTCCTAACACTATGCTGTTTTAAAATGTGGCCGTACTGAATAGTTCCTCTTGTTTCCTGACAGGTTTTGATACTACAAAAAATACAGCAATTACTGTGACTCTTCAAGACCTGTTTAATGTGCAGTAGTTGTGCACTTGTATTTTTTAATTCTTTTTCTTCAACCATTTTCTGTTACATATTACAGAAATCAGTAACATTTAAAAACACTTATGCAAAATTTCTAATGTGTGATTGATTATACTAGTTTCTTTGGAATGATCCTACCATCAAATAATGGTGATCTTCTTAAAATGTGTTAGTCAAGCTCAGCGAAGTCTGGAAATAAAAATTCAACTGATTGTTGATATGCATTTATGTCACCTGTTAATTTTGGAGACCAGAGTCTTGCTTGGATATTGGAGGGGAATAACTCAATCCAGAATGTGTGTAATGTGTCAGGACAATGACAATAAAATGTCAATCATTCAGTCACATTCTACGAACCCAATTAACAACAGTCCCTTTGTACAGATGGGGGAACAATTCTAGTCATCTGGCTAGTTTTAGAGGAGCTTTTGAGTACATGACAGATGATATTGTAAAGATTTGCTGCAGGAAATAATTTAAAATCAGAAATCTTGCCAAAAAACTAAACCTTGTACCTTCTTATCCCTTAAGTGGATAAAAAGATTTATTGTTTATTATTATTCATTTTCTTAATGTAGACTCCAAAGACTTGACCTAACTAGCTGTGTTTTTATCAGCAACATACTGGCCTAACACAAACATTTCACCCACATCTTCATAGGGATACTTTAAGAATTTCTGAGTTATTAATCCTTTTTTCCAAAACAAACCTACTGAAACTCCTTAGGCAAGGAGTTGCTTGGAAAGTTTTGTTATTTTTATATATTGCAGGCTGAAGTGCACATATGTTTTGTCTACATTAGTATTAGTAAACTGAAATATCCATCTTTTCTCATTCACCACCTAGAAAGGGGAAACACTATCTAGAACTCCCCACACATGTCTTTTAGTGGGATGTGCATCAAAAGTTTTTCATTTGTTTCAGGATTTCTGGCCTAAAAGTAGTGGGAGAATCCTTTTCTCCAGCATTGCACTTACAGTTGGAGGAAAGCTGTGGATCTCGAGAAAATGATGTGAAGTTACTTAAAAAAGTTGTGGACTATGTAAGTGTCCCCGTGGCAAATAAAATATATCATTGTCTTTGAATGTTAATAATAAATGAAGGGTAGAGAGGCTTGTTGAGTAACTTGTTGAAATACCTTGCAGGAACCCTGCCAGTAACTGTTTCTTTGATGATTATAGGGATGTATTTAAGATCGTCTTCTATTTCTTGCTGTAGATCCTTGTGTCTGTAGCACTGGATTAAAAAATATATATTAGACCTTTGACTTAAGGGAAATAGTTATTTCCTGTTATGTACTTGAAAACTCAAATTTGCATAGAGAACTGATTCATAGACAACTTGTATAATGTTAATAAGAACAGATATCTGGTGGTACACTTTAACCATTTGAGGTCAAACTTGGCTTCTTTGAGTCCATGAAGTTGCTCTCCTTTTTTCTGTGAAGAATCTCATGTTCTATCTGTAGTATTTTTAGCTTCTAATACACATTGATTCTCTTTCTCCCCCATGAAGGACACAAAGGTTGATGGAGAAGTTCTATATATA
>JAWWEV010000095.1:30236447-30255747 GCA_035583235.1 Hafferia zeledoni
TGCTGGGCCTGGTCCTCCCCATCTCCCTGGGACTGCACCGTGTGTCCTCCTGGCAAGACGGCTGTGGGGCTGACTGACCAAACCACTCCCACACACTCTGACTTCACTTGCCTGGAAAATGATGTTGTAATATGGTATGGAATAAAACACCATTGGCCGGGGGAAGTCAGCTGTCGGCTTGGCCCAGCCCAGATCAGCTGACAGCCCCCAAGCCCAGGCTGAACCTCAAAAAAACTCAAATTTAGGTCCATCCAGGTGAAACCATAACACTGTGATACCCCTTACATTTGTATACAGCCTTTAAGTTTAAAATAGCAAGTATTTAAGGGGCCTTTAAAGTAGCTGATAATATGGAATATTCAATGGTAATGAAATTCCTATTTGTGACAGTTCAAATAGAATATTTTATTGGTGAAAGTCTGTAGATCTGTTTTTTACTAATCTAGATTTTCATAAACAAGCTACACACAAAGAATTGCTACCTAACAGTAATCAGCAATTGCAAGAAGAGATTTACTGACTTCATGCATGAAAGGACTAGGCCCAGACTGTTTTACCAAAATTTGCTTATTAAAATTTTGTTAGTAAGCAAATGTTAAGTCTTTTAATTTCTTATACCTCGAGTGTTGTCTTGAGAATAAGAATTTTTAAATGTTTAAGTATTTCAAAAGATCAGAACTTTTAAATAGCTTACTCTGTTGTTTCTTGAAGCTTTTGCTATTTCCTGCATTTTTGCTTTGCAATCGTCTTCTTGCTTTTCTTTCTTTGTTTTATTTCAGGACAGTCACCAAAAATAAATGCATTGTTAGATGCTTAAAATTATTTAAGCAGTGACTGTTTGGTATACAGTAGACTGTTTTAATAATTTTGTGCATATTTCCTAGATGCAGAACAGTATGTTGCTGTTGTGTGACCAGTGACAAGTACATGCAGAAAATTGCATTAAATTTGGGTTTAATATGATGGTACAAATTAATTTGATTTATTTGGTGATGATTCCAGTGAAAATGTAATGACCTAGTTTCAACCTAGTTCCTTGGTGCATAGTGCTAATGAATGCTATGTGATTTACAATACATGCATATTTTAGCTTTTAACTGTAAATTGAAGTCCATCGAAATGCATAAGCACTCAAGTGTCAGTGATCCCCTCTAAGTGCAGAAGACCACTTTTGCTATTTAACTAATTTTTTCCAATTTGAAACCATAAAATTATGTGTGGGTAAGATATCACAACGGCATTATCAGACATACTGGAGTTCCAGGTCAAAAATGGAAACATTTTTTGAATACCATGAAATGAAGACAGCAAGGTAGTGATATTTTTTACAAAGGTGAAGTTTGGTAATACTGGAGGAGCCTTCAGTTTGAACATGAAGCAGAAGATTTTGTTAGGTGCTGGTTAAGAGTAGTAAGTTGTGACCACAAAGTGCTGTAGTGGAGCTACAATGGAGAAAATGGCAGGATCCTAGCTATCTTTAGTAATGAGACTCAGCAGTTGTTAGAGGTTAATTGTCTCCAGAATTGTTGCTCACCAATTTGCTCCCTTCAAAATCTAGGGAGTAATAATGCACTTTGAGGAATTGTCACCGTGGTTTTGAGTACTGGACATTGTCATGTATCAGAAACTGTTTGCAAGAAAACAATGTCTCACCTCAGCTAAATTAGATGCAACTGCGAAATCATAGAGAAGTCAGCAAATGAGTGAAGTTATATATACCTTTTGCAACCTGAAGGAAGAATTTGATGTCTGATAACAAATGGAATTTATGAAGTATTCACACATTACATTTGTTAAGCTGGGCGAAGAAAAGAGATCATAGAATAATAGAATATCCTGATTTGGAAGGGACCCACAAAGATCATCAACATCCAGCTCCTTGCCCTGCATAGCACAGCCCCAAGAATCACACCATGTGAATTGTCCAAATGCTTTTTGAACTCATCAGGATTAGTGCTGTGACCCTTTCCCTGGGGAGACAGTTCCAGTGCTGAGCCACCCTCTGGGTGAAAACCCTTTTCCTAATATCCAGCCTAAACCTCCCCAGACTCAACTTCAGGCCATTCCCTCAGGTCCTGTCACTGGTCACTACAGAGAAGAGATTGGGGCCTGACCCTCCCCTTCCCCTCATGAGGAAGCTGTAGACTGCAGTGAGGTCTCCCCTCAGTCTCCTGCAAACTGAACAAGCCAAGTGACTTCAGCTCTCCTCCTATGGCTTCCCCTCAAGGCTCTTCATCATCTCTGTATCCCTACTTTGCACACGCTAATGGCTTTATATTTTATTTTTGTATTGTGGTGCCCAAACCCACACACGGTATTCCAGTTGAGGCCACCCTGGTGCAGAGCAGAGCAGGACAATCCCCTCTGCTTTGCCCCCTTCCCCCCACACCCCAGACATGGTTGGCCCTCTGGGCTGCCAGAGCATTGCTGACTCATATTCAACCGGGCCCTCATATTCAAACTTGCCTTCAACCAGGACCCCCAGGACCCTCTCCACAGTGCTGCTCTCCAGTGCCTCATTCCCCAGTGTCTCATCCATGGTTGCTCCATCCCAGGTGCAGAATCTGGCATTTGCCCTTGTTAAAGGCTGTATGGTTGGTGATCGCTCAGCCCTCTAATTCAAGGTGTCTCTTCAGGGCCTCTCTGCCTTTGAGGGAGTCAACAGCTTCTCCCAATTTAATATCGTTGACAAACTTGGTTAGTATACCTTTGAGTCCTGAATCCAAGTTATTTATGGAGATACTGAAGAGAACTAAGGGAGCCCTGTGAAAACCCCAGTAGTGACCAGTCACCAGCCTGGTGTAACTCCGCATAGGCTTTTGAAAACAGCTAGGCAAAACCACACTCCACAACCTCCTAACAGTTTTGAGCAGAGCTAAGGGGTGGTATCAAATGGCAAGATTTGAAAAAGCTTTGGCCACTTTAAGCCTTAAAATGAAAAACTTAAAAGTTCAGCCTATATGTACTGCTTTGGCCAAAGAGATTCTTTGTGCAGCCAGCAGGACAGAAGACAGGTTTAGTAAGCTAACTCATGGATGAAGGAGCTTTTGTTGTCATAGATGGTAAAATGGCAGCAATATTTGACTTTTTCAGGAATTTTACTGTGGAACTTTTCTTGAGCAGCATGAAACTTGCGCAATGCCCAAGTTGTTTAGCATTTGAATATCTTATTTGGTGACTGAAGGGACAAACTGACATGGCTCTTTCAGAAAACAGGAGTAGCCTCAGAAGAGTCTTAAGACTGCTAGTACACAATTTTATGTATTTGTTTATTATCCCTTAAAGGGAGTATTGATGGATTTGAGAGTGGAAGAAGAGGACGTAAGCCTGAAGACAGGCTACATGAATTCACATGAAATACTTAAATTAATGAATTTTTTTTCTTGGCTACTGAATGTTGAGGATTTTTCCCACTTGGCCGGACTCGGATGTCTAAGCAATATGCTCAGCAGCTAGTATAGATATTTTGATGTGGTCAGCTAAAATTACTCATTTTTATAAACCCTGCATCTGCTTGAAATATATCAACCACACAGAGATGAGTGGAATGGAAATGTATGTTATTACATTGAACTGATATTTGTTATCCTTCCCATAGTATAGGCCAATAGGAGAAGTGCTCTGCAGCAGAAACAATATGTCCTCTCTATTAAAGGAAAATATTTCAGCACTTCTGGTAAGTAAAAACAAATAGAAATGCATATTTCTGTGGTATGAGAGAGAGAATACACCTTTTTTTCCCACCTTCACTTGTGTATTGAGTTTTTTTATACCAGTAAAGATGTATGGTAAGAGTGATACCTATGCCAAAAACATGTTTAACATTGAAGCAAATGTAGTTAAACTTCACCTGCCATTAGTAAGCAACTGCTTTTTGTAGACATGTATATGAATATTTTGTTTAGGGATCTGCAAAATAATCTTGCATAGTATAAGCAGCTGAAATTTGTGATTTCGAAGCTTGGCCTTAGGGATGTAGGTTTGCCAGAGAAATCTCCACCAAGTGATTACAGGGATCTAGCAAGCTGTTAGTTTGGTAATATAGGGAAAGGAAAACTTTTAAAGGTAGTAATGAAATAACAAGTTGTTTTCTTTGTATTTATAACCCCTTAAAATGATGAAAATAAACCAGTCTATATAACACTAACTTATAATTTGTTTTAAAACTTATTTTAAAGTACAAATAAATACAAAATCCAGCATTAACATGAGAGAATCCTTAAAACAGAACATAAGGGAGCATTTTGATGTTCTGAAAGAGTCAGATTTTACTATTCTTTTATGTATGAGCACATGAAATGTGATGATGGAAATAATTTGGCTGATACTGGTGGTGTTGTCTTTAAAAACAGGTCCTGGACCGGTTTCTGTCTGGCATAAAAGTACTGCTGTCCAGAGTTTGCAAAGAGTAATAGGATGCTTTCTGGCAAAACTGCATGAAACTATAGTAATTTGCAAAGTATATTTTATTAGACAGAAATCTAAAATCATACAATCACCTGAATCATAAAATCAAAAAATCACCTAAATCATGAGTCATCCCAGGCAAATATGGTGCACTGTGTAATTAAAGTACTGAGTATGTAGAATACCTGCTTCATGGAAACGACAGTATTGGTTTCACTGAAATCACAGTTTCACTGATTTTGTCATATAGTACTGCTAATATTCACCCTATAAGGAAAATAAACTGATGATCTCATTGTGTGCATAAAGTGCTGAATTTGGTCTCTCTGTACACCCTTTTAGCCAGGTCAATCATGTACAAACCTAATATTGTAGGATTAGAGTTTGGTTTTTGGGTTTTTTTGTGGTTTTTTTTTTTTTTTAATGTTCAGATCCTAATCTGGAAACTAGCCAAGGCCAATTGTGCTGAGCACTGATGTTGGTTTCTACCATCAGAGTACAAGTGTGTCTGGCAGTTAAATGCCACCCAGACACCCGATCCGATCAGATCTCGGAAGCTCAGCAGGGTCAGCCCTGGTTAGTACTTGGATGGGAGACCTCCTGGAAATACCGGGGGCTGTAGGTTCTAGTCCTGAGGAGTTCACTGTCACTGTCCAAGCTCACTCGGCCGTGGCAAATGGCGTTTAAGCCTTAGGACTTAAATGGTTGGGCCAGTTCTGCGCACGCTGTTCCTCACCTAAAAAATCCACTGTGCAGGCTGGAAAGGCACACCCACGTGGGGAGAGCCCTTCCCAAATCTTCGATTGCAAAGCCTAGCCATGATGAAGACAAGTGTGTCTAATTGTGACTGGGAGGTGTGAGTCATTTTGGCCAACTGAACAGTGATGAATTTCTCAAGGTCTATCCTGCTTACCTGTTCCCTTTTCCTTGGATTTTGGCCTGTTGCAATTATCAGTCTGAGGTAGGATAACATTTCAGTCATTTAAGCAGGACAAGACTTGCTTTTATGACATTTTTCAAAAGCTCCTGAGAATCTTGGAGGGTATGAGTAAATTGGTGTTGAATATTTTGTGCAATCCTGCTATTATTAACTGCTGCACTAGTTGGCTTGAAAATTGTAATATGGGAGGCAACTGTAGTATAACAGCTAGATCCAGAAAGCAGTACATTTACCCTCAGGCAGGTGGTTGTGTTTTTGACCCAGTATAGCTTCTTTAATCATTCAGCTACACAGCAGATCTGAGAAGGCTCCAGATGGAGGCTGAACCTACGACCTCCTGACATAAAAACATCTATGATACCAATTACACCATCTGTTGGTCATAAAACCACATTCTCTATCTTTTCTTGGCTCTTGTGTTATACAAAAGCTGAAGGGTGATATTTGGAGCAGTTCTAGTTTATCCATGCAATTTAATGCAGAACACATTTTTTCGCAGAGAAGGAGAACAAAGCACAATAGAACTAAAGTTCAATTTACATTCTTAGTCAGTGAAAACAAAAATGAAAATAAAAAACAGTTGTCTGAGTTATTATTTATACCCAAACTATGGCTTCAAGTGTAGTTTTTTCACAGTTCTGATTTAAAAAAATCTAAAGGACAACTACCACCAACATCACCCCAGCTTCTGCAGGCCCTGATTTGAAACAAGATCTGTGATGGTAAATATGAAATTACAGCAGCATTGAGCTATATGCAGATCACATTAGTAGCCAGTACGTGCCTAATACTATAGTAAGTTTTACACTTATTTAGGGGTTTGTGTTTGGTGGTAGGGTTTAGGAATGCATGGTATCTGAGTGTGGAGTACTTTTAAGCTGGAGATTCAACCAGTCCACTCTGTGTACTCTCAGAATCCCCTTAGATGTAGGTCTTTCCTGTCTGAACTTCATGCTCAAACTCATCAAAGTGTTATTCTGAAATGCTTAATGGACTTTGAAACTGGATCTCAATTTTTCTTCCTCTTATCAGTAAAATAATTAACCCTAGGTGATTTATTATGGTCATCAGAAATTACAAGGGAATACTGAGGGCTGAAACATAAGGAATGAGGTACTGCAATACAAGGTGTCATGTATTAGGGATAAAACTGATGGCATAGGTCTGCCAAAGCAAAGAAATGAGAGAAAGTGTGTTACTCGTGCAAAATGGGTAACTGAAATGAGGTAACATTTACATCTTTTAGGAATATTGTGTTCATACAATAAAAGCTTAATTTTCTGTAGTGTTTGTCTGGAGGTAGTTCTAAATAGTAATGGTTGCTTATGGAGCCCATGTAATTAAATTCCATGAGTATTTTTGCTTATATTGTCTTACAGCAAGAGGAGTTTGAACATCTTTCTTAGCATATGGTGATGTGTTGATAGGTAATCAAAAAGACTAGAAAGCTACTGCCAGAAACACACATGACCTATGCATTCTAGTATCATGTCTGATGGATGATTCCGTGCTTTGTGGCCCATTTGTGGTCCTTTAAGTCCCTAAAACATTGCTTTTAAAGAAACTTTGTGTTCCAATGCCATCATTTATCTGTCTAACACAAAAATAAATGTTTGCTATATTACATAAGTTGTCTAGATATACAGTAGGCAGGAGAAATATTTCTTAAAAGAAAGTCCTAAATCCCCACACCTTGATGGTCCTTTTATGCTTTGGAAGCTGGCTTCCTATGCTGAGAATGAAGCAGGGAATAAAACACACTTGAGTTTATTTTTAATACATTGTTATTTTCTTATTGTTAGTGCCCTCATTACTTTTTAATAAACAATATTTTAATTTCAAAAACAGTAAGTGAGCCATATAAATGGAAGAGAAATGATTGTGAACTGAAATTGAAGTTTCTGTAGAATCTTTGTCATTGGTTAAACTCAGGAAAATATTTGAGTTTTCTATTTCAAGGTATTCCTTTTGCATACATCTCCACAGGGTTATACCACAGACTTGGCAAATACATGTGGCTGTATTGAAGCCAAAAAGAAGTAGTAAGTGCATGCATGCCAATCAGTAGGATAGGTAAAGTGACAAAAGCACAGTTCACAGTTCTTCTGCCATCAGAAAAACTATGCATGATGTCACCAGAATCTTTATACTTCATTAATACTAATATGTCCTTTAAAAAAGTTATTTTCATGATTTTTTACATCATCTATACTTGCTGATGACTATGTAATGATATGTAAATAATAATGACTATTCTCAATTGAGACTCTACTTTGTTGTATTCATCTTCATAAGCAAACTGATTCTTCAGTGTTTGTTCATGTCAGTGAAAAGCACTTTTTGTGATGGTAGAATTTGGCATTTCAATGTGGTTACAGAGTTGTTTTTTATTATTTTATGTATTAACAATAATGCCCATCTTGCTGTTTCAAAAAAAAAAATTATGTTGGAAAGTACCTCAATAGGCCCTGTAATCTATTTGGAGGCAGAATCAAGTACGTATCAACAGTTAATGGTAAAGTCTAGTCTTACTGATACTGAAACACTGCTGCTTAACACAGTTAGGACTAATCATACTGGATCCAGGTCTGTCTGCCCAGGAATTCGTTATCAGAGTGCTGTTTACAGCAGACCAGGGAATACCTATAAGAAAGATATCTTTACCCCAGTTAAGATTACCCTTTCTGCTTCTTAAGATCTTGATAATCTTCAACATGCAGAAGGACTCAACACCAGGCAGATTTACTAGTCAAATCCTGCAGTGCTGGTGTCCTTTCCTTTGCTTAATGTCACAATAAATAATGCAAAATATATTTTACTATCTGAAATATCCCTCTTGCAGTTCTTTTCATGTTCAGGATCATTGTATGCTCTATATTAAGGTGTGCTCTTATGCTTCCACATAACTTTTTAGCTCTCAAGAAGTTGAAATTAATGCAACCAAAGCTTGACAGAGAAGACTTCACTGCTTGAGTGGAAAAGGAAGGATTTCTTGGTGTGTAAGTGATGGCCTATCTTTTGAAGCACAGACTGAAAGTCAGAGTGGTGTAAGTTTTGATATCCTGATTAGAGATGCAGGTTTTATTTCTATCACTGTCACAATTTCTATAAAAATATGATCAATGTCCCCATGATTTTAGTTTCTTTGCATTTAAAAATTGTTAACACAGCTTCTTTAATTTTGGCTGGCATATATTGGTATTTCCAAAAGACTTGAAAAACCTCTGAACCAATAAGCTATGTAGTACAAAATATTTGTTGAGAGGCAAATCTCTGTTTTCAAATCTTGTTTCTTCCACCTTTGTGCTGTGTAATTTATAGTACATTTTTGTATCTCTTTTGGAAATAACTGCTTCATCTGAACTCCATAACATCTGACAGACTTGTCTAAATATCATATTATGGCAAAATTTAAAACTTTAAATAAGTTTAATTATGGCAGGTTGTGAGAGTTATGGTTATCAGTGTATGTGTTTTGGACAGGAAAGTCTCTCCTAAGATTTAATAGGACCAAATAAAGACAGACAGAATAAAACTGTTAGAATTATGTTGTGTAAATGTTAATGTAAATATAGACTTCACAGTTTAAAATAGTGAAAGATGAACTGATAACCAGCTATGTATTGGAAATTATTTTGCTAATTGGCTATGCATTTTTCTCTAAGCTTAGTGCCATCAGGTTGCCCCAAGTACTTATATATAGGGTAAATCTAAAAATGGAAACTGTAATGTTTAATTGCTTTGTTGGAAAGTATGCATGTATATTTTTTAATATAGGCGTTGGTTATATTATTTTCTTTAGACATGTCTGATTAAAATTTGCCAAGAAGGTTGTAGAATAGTTCCCATGTGGATACTAAGTTTCTTTTTATAACATTTCAGATTTTATTGTTTCCATAAGTTTTCAAGTTCATTCAAACCTTTGTTTCCAGTCTTCGCAACAAATTTTAGTTATGATTGTTCAAATCTTCTTTGTAATATATTGCATCAGGTTTTAAAGCAAATGCTGACAGCAGCAGTATTTATGCCCTACATACCAAGCAGATACCACATGGTTTGAATAACGGGCACCCCTGCTGAGTATGGATCAAATCAAAATCTTTCATGGTCATGTAAAATGCACTGATAGAAATCTGTCTTTAAATGGGCTCTTATTTAAAGATGAATTCTTTTAAAGTTAATCCTGCCACTGATGCATGTATGTCATTCCCACTAATGCTAATGAAAGTTCAAAAACCTGTAGCTTCAAGTAGTCTTAGAAGTCACTCTGACATTATATACCATTTAATAAACAATATGAACACCATGGAGTTTATTGTAGGTAATAGAAAGGCTAATTTCAAAGTCCTAAACATCACAGTTCTTTGGTATAATTATCAATACTAAAGACAAGATCTTTTATTAGGCTTTGGCCCAGAATTCTTAGCAATTGTAGAAACAATTCTACTATTTAAAATGTTGAAGGTATAAACAGAAGAAAGTAATTTCCAAGACTAGCATTAACTCAATCGTATTGTAAATGAGAAAAATATTGGTGTTTTGGCTAAATTTTTGTTGGAATTTTATAAAATTCCAAATGGAAACAAAGCTGATGGTAGAATGAATATATGCAGAACTTTATTTTACATTATTTTCTACTTACTGTACTCTTAATTCTGTCTTATTTCTTTTGGTTTAATGGCATCATTCCCAAAGACTTTAAACAAAGAGTAAAAAAATTGGGTTTTGAATACTGGTGGTTGGTTGCATTGGAAAATCCTATAAGGTTCTTTATTTCAATAAGATATACATCAGTATAAAACGATGTCTGTGGTACATCATTAATAAAATGCACGTATAGCCAGAATACAATCTGCATGTTCTAGGAACTCAAGCTCTTATCCACAAAGAAACTTCCTCAATGCTGTTAGCATCCAGGCAAAGCTGTAGATTTCATACTCGTGCCCACTAGCAACAGTTCTGCTAAAAAATATTCCAGCCATCCACATACATGCACATACACATTTTAAAGTAGAAAAAATTATTTCTCCTTCCTTTCAACCAGATGTATTTATTTAGTTGTTTTTATTTCTCTTGCTATGTATGGCTCAGAAGCACTCTGCTCTGCTGAGGTTTGTTTCAATATGAGCAACCCTGTACATTTTAAGTTACAATATAACAGGGGTCTTCTACTGCCTTTCCTACCCTTTCAAAAGTGCAATTAGATATGTTGTCTTTCCCCACTACTATTAAATCAAAAGTTATGCAAGGGTAGAAATGCAAAGTTTAAATAGGTCACCTTCATATGTTTTATGTTACAGACCAAACAGCAGCCTGTCTGCCAAATCAGTCTATGCCTTCCTGTCTGACTTAACTGCTATTAGTGAGTACTTCAGAACAAATCACACAGAGAAATAATATTATCCTCCATTGTCTTTGCTTTCCCTATTATCTACAATTTGCAGGGAAGAGAAAAAGTGCTGTTTAGACTCTCATCATTTATCCTTATGTTTCCAGTGGGCTTTGGTTTGGAGTTGGAAATGAGGTGTCCTGTTTCTCCACTTCTGCTTTTCTTAGCTGGGTTGATTCCCACACTGCTTGGTAGTTGCTGAGAACCTTACAGAGGGCAGTTGTATACAGGGGCTAATTTTTGCTAGACCAGCATTGCATAATGCTGGTTCTTGAACAAGGCAGTGACTGGCACTGGACCTTTTAGATTAACTCTTCTCCACAAAAATGATACTGGTGTCTTGGAGATAGCATCAAGTCTGTGCAATAGCTGAGGGCATCTGAGTCTAATTTAACTGCACAATTTAATACAATTGCAGTTTTGCTTTAAGTTGGCTGCTGCTGCTGCTATGGTTGGTGGGAAAAGACAGATATCAGAAAGTGTTCATTTATGAGGTTTCCTGATAAAGCAGGTAGACGCTCCAAGTGTAGCACAGTAGTTGATGTTGTGCAAGATAAGCCTCCATCAAAATCTATGGCTCAAAAATTTCTGAACACAGAAACCAAATTAAGTTTTATCTCCTATTTGACCTTGGTCAAATTACAGCTGTTGGGGACAACAGTAGTGTCTAATAATCCATCCTTGCCTGTTTGCTCAAAGTGGGGAATGCTGAGTGATGCCAGATGAGGCATACCCGATCCCTGTAAGAGGAGCCTCAGATTAGACATAGATGGGACTCATGCCTTGAAGCATATTCTCACAAGTCCTTATGTGAAAAAGAACATGATGTCACCAAAGCAGCTGACCAGCTACAAGAACATTGATTCCCTAATAAAAGGTGAAATAATTTACTTGCCTGAAGTCCCTTTTCCTCTCCCTGTGTTCTGTATGGAGATAAGACCTTGCATCAGGAGAGTTACCTAATCTGCCCTTAGGAGGAGGCAATTACCTATCTCCCTTGGGACATCAGACTGAGCTTGCAATTAAACCTAAGACAAAACATGAATAATTTTTCTAACTATTGCTAGTTTCCAATTTTGTTGTGTCCCCTTTGTGAATGAAAGATATAGAATGTAAAAGGTATGATAATAAGATCATGAAGGCAAAATACATTTAGATAAAGTTTTTCTATTTGTAGTGCTTAAGGAACATAACTACACAGAAGAGATTGGGTAATTAATTGGATAATTTAAAAATTCACTTTAAGAAAAGCAAAGAAGTTTGGTCTAGAAGAGGACCAAAAAAGGTACAGACTCCTTTTTATAGTAATAACTAACTATACAGTTTGCTCCAATTCCAATAAAAGGAATGAGAAGAAGTAGAGTGCATCTCTAAGTAAACAGAAGTATCTTACTCTCTGCTTTGTTTTCGTGGGGTATTTTTGTAAAGTACATATTTATGGGACTGGTGCACAGAGAAAAAGAAGGACACAATACTATATAACAAGTAGTACAATACTATATAACAGGTAGTAGCACTGGAAGATCAAACCCATTTTGCAGTCAATTCAGACACAAGGCAACCTTATAATAGCATATAATATGAAAGTATTTTAAAATCATTTTACTTATTAGCACAAAGCTGCTTTTAATAGAAGAGAATCTCAGTGATTCATATGAGAATTTGGAACACAGTTTTTGTTTTCATTCCAGCAGATCAGCTTTCCAAGTCTCTCTGAGGAGAAATGTTGTCTTTAAAATGTTTTGAAAGTAGAATACAATCTATCACATACTCATTAGTATACTTCAGTGTGAAGCCTTCTTTATCTATACTGTTGACTACTTGTATGTGTGAAGCAGTTTTATTCAGACTTTTATAACTATTTGAGCCCATGTCACTCTCTCAGGTTCCCATTCTTTACACACAATGCTCTATGAATGCTGTAGAATTTATTATTAGCTTATGGGATCCCAAATATTTTAATATTCATCAATAGGCTGAATTTTCTTTCATAAGTTTGAAAGTCCAGACTGCAGGTAAGAGAAGGGAAGAATGTGGCAGACAGTCTTCCTCAGGATTGTAGACCGAAGGGAAAACTCTGGGGAATGTATACTGATAACCAACAGCACTCATCTGCTCCATGCCAAAAACCCCAGCAGAACTGAGTGGATTGCAGTTGTATTCATGATCCCATTACTGTTTGGATGTTGTCTTTGAAGTTCTTCCCATCGCTGCTCTTGCTATCTTATATGTGCATGGCATATGTACCCCCAAGTTTGTGGGGAGAAGAGGGGAGGAGAGGAATTTTATTTTACCACATGACTGTTCCCTAGTAGAGGATTGCAGTGGGTTTAGGCTGCCTCTGATAAACTGTCTGTTGTCTATTTTTGGGCTTCTTTGAGGCTGCAAAGGCAGAGGTATGCCAAGAAACTTGATGCCTATAACATAAAAAAACCCCAAAACCTTATGCTAACTACTTCTAGTTTTCTCACAAGCGTTACCTCCTTCTCAAGTATATCTGTCTGTTTGTGGGCCTGAACCTCCACGTACCAATGCTGAAGACTGACTGTTCTCCAGCTAAGGCTAGCTTTAAATGGCAAAACAATAACAAAACCCCCACCAAAACTGAGTCAAAACAATTCAAACCAAAACAAAAGCACAAACCACACCAAATCAAACGAACAAAAATATCCTTATTTTCTATTCTTTCCTCTTTGCAAATTTCCCCCACAACTGTCTTTTAGACATTGACAGACACATCAAGGCTCTCAAGAAAACATTCTTCACAATTAATACCCCTTGGGTGCTGACTTCTAAATTCTTGGTTTAGTTCAGTGATTGACACCTTCATATCCAGATGATTTTTCAAAATGAAACAATATATAATTTTGTGATGACTTGCAAAAATCTGATGTTTTCTGAAATTGAATTGTATTTTTATCCTGTATATTCTACCAGTCCTTGGTGTCAGATCCACTGACATGTTTTTGTCTGCCTTATTGACAGAATGTTGTATTTTTTGGTGTTGCCTTGTAAGCTGCCGTACTTAAATAACATCCAAGTACTATGACCTTGGGTGATGCATTTACATTTTGTATGAACTCAGCAACTAACCTAGAGTGTTACAGATGTATAGACACCTTTCTTTTTTACCTTGTAACCTGCTAAAAGTCTGAATGCTCCAGCTTAATAACTACAACTTGTTTTGGAGTTTACATAAATTATATAGTTACAATTTTAATTGTTCACATGTTATTTACAAAACTGTAGCATCCTAGTGCCATGGGGACAGCTGACATAAACAACTGAAATAAATACATGTAAGCATTTTAGTACAACTAATAACAGACTATAATGAAAACTACATGAAAAAAAGATGAGACCTAATGCTGAGATCACTCTTTAGTGTAATCATAACAATTTAAAGGATTAATTGAGTTCTAAATTAAATTAGCTCAGACATTCATATTCTTGTTTAATTTATATAGCAGAAACATGCATCCCATTCTCTATTCAGACTTTTATCTTTAATAAGTAATTCTTGGTTTCACCTGTAGGAGTAATGGACAGAGAAGAGAGATGCAGCTTTGTCCCGCTTTCAGCTTTTATGACTGGACGGGATTGAGAAGGCATCAGTCTGAAGACACTGCAGATTGCTCAGACCATCAGGTAGGTATAATTTTACAAGTTAGGACAATCATCTCTGGTTGTGGGTGTGCTGTCTGCATCTTAACCTAAGAAGTAAATGAAACACTTTGGTTTTTGTTTCCTGTGGTTCTAGGTATGAGAAATATCCTTGATGATCTTCTTTTAATAATAGTGTTGATGATACGAATTCTTGCAGATTTGTTTATTCTGTGGTTTGTTGGCTTGGCACAGTTTTATCTGTTGAGTTGGAAACAAAAGCAAGGGCAGAGATTACTCCTTAGCCTAATTTAGAAATAGGTTTTACCTTCTGAAGGTAAAATACTTCCTTCAAAATATTTATTGCGGCTATTTTAATATACATATATTTATCTCAATATCATATGTATTTAAAGCATAAGAAACAGTGATCTAAATGTGTGGGTCAAAACCTGATATTAATCTTCCCCCAATAAAGGAAAAGGTTTCTGATGTGTGTTTTTAACTGATCTTTTTACTTTGATAGTTAGAAGTTTCATTAAAAAAAAACAAAAAAAACAAAACAACCAACAAACCGAACCAAACCAAAACACCACAAACCACAGAAGTGTGCAGGTAGACTGAGAACATGCAGTTCTTTATTTAACTGCTTCAGAACTACTTCATTTTTTATTTGGTGTTTCACTAACCGTAACATTTATCAGGTGGCCACCAGAATTCCCACACTGCTCAGTGTCTGGGCAACCCAGCTGTGCTTCCACTAGTGCCTTCTCACTGTCATCCCAAACTCTGCAGTTTGTTTGCGCACAATGGCACAGCTTCAGTAGGCATGGTAGAGTGTGTCTCACTCGCCTGTGTGGTGTGTTGTGGCTGAGTCATCCCCTGAGGACCCAGGCATTGAGAAAGGTTGAGCCCACCTCCCCATTGGTTAGACTGATATTTACTGGACTGAGCACAATCACTTCAGTTTCCTTCCCAAATGTGATTTTCAGAAGATAGTAACTAAAATTGTATAGGTGGTCAGAATCAGACACAGTTTGTAACGTGTCTCAAGCATTGTGCCAGGGAAGTTTCTGGATCTCTGTGGAACTGAGCATTTGGTTTCAATGGCTGGGGTAGTTCTGGCTATGTGCAATTGAGTGTTCAAGGAATGTTTACACTTAACAAGATTCAGCTATTAAAATGGTAAAGATTAAACAGGTAGATTTTTGGGTTACAAATTTTAATTTGGGTGTCAGGAGAAATTTGTGGGATGTACTTTAACATTATAGAGCTGATCCTGCATATGTGAAGCATATAGGCAATGTTTACAACAATGTTTTCTGTGCTGATTTCATCACAAGAATAAAAAGATCAAGTGCAGAATTAATATTTTGACTAAGGATTGTGTACCGATTAAAATTTATCTAAGTTTGTAGGATGATTATAGGAACACTGAGACCTTCAAGTTGAAACCACATTTCATCTTACATTTTCTTTAAAATCACTTTTGTTATATTTATTAGGCAGACATACAAAGGAAACCCACTCACATTCTGTCAGGGATTTCCAAGGAAGTTCAGACTGAATTCCAGCTTTGCCCATTGCTCTTAACTGTTCATATCAGGCACATACCATATGCTCATGAAAACAAATACATGCACAGCTTTTTCTTTGTTAAATAGCGACAAAAGAGTTTGGGGCCATATGCTGCAGAACACAAGTGATCTCTCTAATGGCTTACACAAAGAGGGTGAACCAGTTCAGAAGAAATGTGCTGCTGTCCATGCTTCTTTGCTTGCTGTGCATGTTTTCTTACAATACAGAGCAAGGATTTGTACTGTGCTTTCTTCCCTGTAGTGACTTCACCGTAGTCCTGCTATGTGATTTTCCCTTCAGCGTAAAATAGGAAATGGCAGGTTTTGTACTCAGTAACAGAATAATTTGTGGCTATGAAGGTGACTTAAATTTTCAATAGCTAACTTGGCCTAGTCATTTAGCCTTTATGACATTACCAGTTTCCCTGGCTAAGTCAGAAAACATAACGCACAATTTAAGTTTCTATCAAATGCTAATTTATTGCCAAATGCAAAAATTATTTGGATCCATATCCTAGTTATTTTGTGAGATCTTTGAGAGTGTCAGTGATAAAAACAAAAGACTATTTCTGAGGAGGATTATGCAAAATGTAGACTAATTTATGCAGACAGCTTTATCTCCTATTAAGTTTGGAAGGCAAGAAACACAGCTGAACAACCATAAGTTTCAGAGGAACATAGATCAGAAATTGTAACATTTTAGACAGGTGACTAATGCAGTTTTTAACCAGCTTAAATTTGTTTTAAAAGTCATAGTGCTGTCTGTGCTTTAGTTCCTTGGGTGCTCTTCCTGAAAAGTAACTTTGTCTATTGCCCTGCATTAGAAAACTAATCTCGTCACCTAAGAATTGTACTTGTCATTATTACCAAACAGCAGATATTGTAAGAATTGTGGAATTAAAAAAAAAAAAAAAAAAAAAAGCTGGAAGAGGAGAAAGAGTACCTTCAACTGCAGGTCTCAATAGGTTCTTGGCCATTTTTTATTTTCCGTTCCCTACGGCTCCTGTGTAACCTACTGAAAGAGATGCAGTATTGGTAATTGAGAAATAACAAACACACCGGCTACTTATATCCACTGTTAAATAACAACTTTATTTTGTAGGTAAGCTGAAGAGGATATAGTCTCTTTTTCATTCTTGGCTCAGATGCTGCATATGCTTTATGTATCATGTCATGGTGATGGGATCTTGCCTGTTTTCCCAGAGATCCATGCTTTGTTCATCTCTGTAGATGATATTTATGTAGCGTGAGAAGAAGTCATTTAGATACGTAGATATCTATCTACTTTGGCCTCAGGAATTTACAAAGCTCTGAAACAGAGAACCTCTCCTATGAAGATGGGCTGAGAGAACTGGGGTTGGTCAATGTAAAGAAGAGTAGGCTCCGGGGAGATCTCATTGTGGCCTTTCAGCACCTAAAGGGGACTTACAAGAAAGAGGGAGAGTGACTTTTTACATGGGCAGATAGGGATGGAGCAAAGGGCAGTGGTTTTAAACTGAAAGAATGAGTTTTAGATTAGATGTTAGAAAGAAATTATTTACTCAGAGGGTAGTGAAGCACTAGAACAGGTTGCTCAGAGAAGTTGTGGACTCCCTGACCCTGGCAGTATTCAAGACCAGGCTGGATGGCACTTTGAGCAATTTGGCCTAGTGGAATATGTAGCTCCTTGTGTCAGGGGGTTGAACCTAGATGATTTCTAAGGTCCCTTCCAACCCAAACCATTCTATGATTCTATGAAGAAAAAAATAACAGTGTGGAAGTTAATAAATTACTGCTTATTAACTAAGGAGATACCATTTCAGCTGACCTTAATAGCTTCCTTTCAGTGATTTTCAAAACAAAGGACATACAAGATCTCATTCATCAGGGCTTGAGCTTTTAATCTACCTCCATATGGAAGTCGTGGGTTAAGATGGATCTTAGAGGGATTCCAATGATAGGGCCTAAGGTGGTTATAGATCTGGCAGAGGAGAGGAAAGTGAGAAATTTTGAATTGCAAAGTTCAGAGATGCTCTTAACTGTTGTTCTCCTAATATTTAATGTAGTTTCAATGATTGCAAAATGCCTTAGAACACATTATCAGTGTTAAACGAAAATTTTTTGTTGATGCAGATCCAAGAGGATAAAAGATAAAAGAAGGATCAGGAAGAACTGATCCTGATGACTTGAGCTACAAACAGAGGAGATAGATGGTATGGATTTGAGACCAGATATAGAATTTTGATGCGGGTCTCTGCTGTTAGGCATACACCAGAAACAATCAAGAAAGAGAGACTGTAGATTTTCTAACATATCATAGTATACCTATAACTGGCAAAGTTCTGTAGTCAGCAGGAGGTATGGGTCTTTCCAGCACTAAAAAAAGATTAGAAGTACTCTGGTAGAGAAAGTATTTCCAATACTATGTTGAGCTCAAGCCACCCATCATAAGAAAGATTAAATCAGACTCCCAAATATATGAGGGACTGGAGGGATAGTCAGCATGGCAGGAAAAAGGATTAGTGATCAGGGAACACGTAACTGATCATTTCAGAGGAAATTAAAAGATTTAGGGTTTTTTACGGTAACAAAACAAAAGTTGAGATGTGACTCTGGTCATTTTATAACAGAGAGAGTTGGAGTGGGAAGCTATTTATTTATCATGTGAAAGGAAAATAGTGGCACAAGAGATAAGGAGTATAAACTCCTCTGAATAGCTGTAGTCTGGAAATTAGGAGTAGATTCCTAACCATCAAAGAGGCAAAGTCTGGAGCAGCCTTTAATCTAAGAAGTGAAGCTTATAAAAAGATCCTCTACTTTTACCTTAGGTTTCATATGTTTATGAAAGGGATTATAAAATGTGTTGTTGTGATGGCAAGGGGCTGAAGTCAGTCAGTCCTGCATTCCTACCAAAGAGGGATCAGGACCTCCGTTTGTCATTCTTAGGTGCTGGAAGAATTTTCAATGTGGAACTGAAGACCTGAAAGAAAAGAAACAGGGTGCAAAGGCAGGAAGAAAGAATATGTTGTAGTATTTGCCTTTGTTTGCAATAAGTTAAATTTAATAGAAAATTAATTTCACTGAAATTATTGTGAATTTAGAGTTTGATTTGGGAAAGAAAGAGATTTGTAAGTTTTCAACTTCACTTGGCATCAGATCTTTAGAAATTAAATATATAACAATAGAAATACTGTATTTTCAGAGAATTTGATTAACTTTGCTGTTAAATTATAACTTGAAAAATGTGGCAAATAATTGGGTGATCCTCTGTTCTTGGAGTTTATATGACATAGTTAACTGAAGCCTGTTGACAGTTCCACATCATCTTAGAATACTGATTTCTTTGAACTGGAAAGAAATCCCAAACCAATCAAACCCCACCACTTTCCCCCCCCCCCCCCCCCC
>JAWWEV010000095.1:30262896-30283034 GCA_035583235.1 Hafferia zeledoni
ATGCACACACACCTCAGGCAGTTAAGCTGTGTTTTACAGCAAGACCTTAACATTACTCTCTATGTACATTTTTATTTTAAGACATTAATCTTTCACTTCTAAAGTCCTTAACAAGCTGTAATTGTACTTTAGCACAAGGGAAGCCATCATTTAATGAAGTTACGTCCTTTTCTTTCCCCTCCCTAGCTCTTCATCCTGCAGATGTTACCAACTTCCAATTTTCCAATCAGAAGGGGCTGTACACTGAGAGACAGTAGGTCTCAGTCACAGCAGTGCCACTTTAGATCAGAGGAAGGTATTATGTGATCTCGCTGGTTGGACGTAAAATAAAGTAAAATAAAGGTCTGATAGTACAAGAATAAGAAGTCTCTACTCTGCACGGATGTGTCCTCACCTTGAATATTGTGTGCCGTTTTGGTCATTATAAGAAAGACATCAAGCTATTACAGAGTGTCCAAAGGAGGCCAATGAAGATGGTGAAGGGTCTTGAGGGAAGCTGTATGAGCAGTGGCTGAGGTCACTTGGTCTTTTTAGCCTGGAGAAGAGGAGAGTGAGGGGAGACCTCATTGCAGTTACAACTTCCTTGTGAGAGAAAAAGGTGGAGCAGACACTGATCTCTTCTCTGTGGTGACCAGTAGCAGGACCTGAGGGATTGGCCTGAAGTTGTTCAGGGGAGGTTTAGGTTGGATATTAGAAAAAGGTTCCTTACCCAGAGGGTGGTTGGGCACTGGAAGAGGCTCCCCAGGGAAATGGTCACAGCACCAAGCCTGACAGAGCTCAAGAAGCATTTGGACAATACTCTCAGGCACATGGTGAGGACGGTCCTGTGCAGGGCCTTGCTGATCCTTGTGGGTCTGTTCCAGCTGTGCATTTTCTGTGTTTCTGTGAAAGAAAAAAGCCAAGATGACCTCCTCTAGAAATATTAATTCATTTTGTCTGGATTTGCATGAGAAATTACTCCTAAGAGTGTACCAAGTTTTGCTGAACAGAACAAGATAAGAAAAGGAGAAAATGAAAAAAAGAATGCTGTTACTTGACAATCCAGGACTATAATAGCTGAATAACTTCAAAATACATTCTGTGAATCTCTTGTATGAACCAGTAATAAATAAAACTGTGTGAAATCTTAAGAGGTCTCAACAATGTATTAGATTTTCTGCATTGTTCATCTTATTAAAGTTTTAGCAAGAAGTTATAGAACGTAAAGAAAATGCCAAGATTTTTTTTGTGTTTAAAATGAGAGAGTGAGTATTCTGGGAGATTAAGAAATGCAGACAAATATTGTGGTTGTTTCTAGTTTAGAAAAGTGACAGCAGAATTGTGTTCTAGAAAAACTCAACAATACTAGAATTCAAAATGTTGCAGTGATGTTTCTGCATATAGTAAAATTTATATCTTAAAAAACCAAGAGCATGAAAAGACAAGGGACAGCTATACCAAGAGATTTTAGATAGACAACCCAAATATAATACTTATTATTTTTTTTTCTTTTTTCCCCCCAGGCAATAACAGTTCTGTTCTAATTCTAAATGTGTGTTGGTTTTCACATTTTACTGACATATTAGAGAAAGGTTTTTTTTACATAAAACATCCCCTTGAGGTGTGCTGCCCTGGAGTGTAATTGTCAGGTAATGCAAAACTATGCAAGTTGTATATCAGAGAGCTGACTGGACAAAAAGTAACTACAAAATCCAATCCAGTGCTGGCTAGGCAACCTGAACTGGCTTAGCTCCAGTCCCCAGGAGCACCAACACCAGTGTTGGGAAGAGACCAGACTGGATGGCTGGAGGGCTGGGAGAAGGAACACATGGCAGCCCAAGCAAACAGTAGCTAAAATTGCCATGGGACTATACTCTTGGAGATAGAAAATTGGATGTGCAAAAATATTAACATAATTTTGTAGGTTAGAAATTTTAGAGACACTTTCACAATATTGTTATAATTGATGACTGTCTAAGATTTGGATTCTGCAAAATGGAGCTTAACCTGTGCAGATTGGATAAGAAAATTCTCCCCTGTCTCAGAAGTCTAGTCTGCAAACAGATGTTAGATTAGTTGTCAGGTAGTTATTCTCACCACAAATAGTCTTTGTCATTTCTTTGTGTTAGAACTGTTGAATCTCCAACAGTTGTTGTTTAAGCTGCATTTTAGGAGTCCACTGAGTTTTTCTTTGCCTTCTAGGTAAGAGTGAATGATCTCTTGAAATTAAATGTGTTAGCAAAACAAGGGAGGTTTTGTGTTTTGTTTTGTTTTAAAGAAAAACAATGAAATAGACAAAACAGAAGTTTTGTGAAGGTTTTAAATGTCTGTTGAAGCTTTTTCAATATTCTAAGTTAAAAATAACAAGAATTTCATAGAATTCATCTGTACTTACTCCTTTACATCTTACACCTTTCTACTGAGAATTACAAATCAATATTCTTCAGAAGAGACATGAAGCAGTTCTTTCATTAAGAAGGAAAAAAAAAGGAAAAGTCTATGACAGGGAAACCAGAGATTTATGTTCATATAAGAATTTCCTTTAGTGGGGAATGGGAAATAAAAATGGTACCCTAAGAACTCAATAGCTGAAGAATGAGCTTAAACATAAAAACATTACTTAAAAAAAATTGTAGTTATAGTGGTGGTTAATGATGATTTCTTTCATGGCAGACCAGAATCCCTTACAAAGAGGAAAGTGGTAGTATGTAGAGAAAATTGCAACCTTGAACAGGATCTGAACCAAACTTACATGTGGAAAATATATCTGCTGTTGTTTTAATTTTAAAAGAAAGTGTACTTCATAACTCTGCCTGGAAGCAATTTAATGCAACAAAATTATTTTTTAAAAAATATTCCAAGTCAGGTCAGATTCAGTAGTTAATAAATATCTTGAGAGGGTGAGTCTGTTTTTTATACTTGGTTTTGGAAATTTAGCAAATTTTGATATTTATAGCTAAACTTACAGATAGTATTTCAACCTGTTTTTCTAAAGCTAATCTTACATTTGTCTTGTTCTCTCTGTGTCAGCATAGATATATGATTCAAAAATCTGTTTCCTACCAGAGGTAGCAGAGAATCTGTTACAAAGTTCATGATACTGTGATTTTCAAAGCAAGAAAAATAAAACTATCAATGTTTCTTTCAAATTTTATGTCTAGATAACTTTTGGATAATGTTGCTCTTGAGAAAAATATTTCTGCCAATGTGTTATTTAAGAACATAACATGTGTAGAAAACACTTTAAGGAGAATCATGCTGGCCAAAGACAAGAGCATGCAGAGTTAGAAAGGCAGATTTTAGTAGTTATATTTGTTTGTAATCCAAAGGACAAATTTAAAGTTAGGAGCAGCATTGATTCTGGAACTCAAGAAGGATATGTCTACACAGGAAGGAACTGCAAAAAGAAAAGGTGTTAATTTATAGCACATTTTCAAAATTACAAAACATGGAAAATGTTACCTCACATTTAATTAACAATTACAATGTCCAGAGAGGCAGTTATTAGAAAGTATTAGTTCAGTGTGAAACCAAAGATTAAACTAGATGCAGTACCTTCTTCCTGCAGACAAATCTTTAATGATCAGTGAAATGCTTGTAATGTTGTCTTTGTTTGTACTAAATCACATTGGCATGTGATTTATCATTTCTAGAAATAAAGAGAGAAAAATCAACTCTCTGAACTGCACTGTGAGGCTCTGTAGAAATGTTTCAAGTGTTTTATGTCTGTTATGTTTTTTGGAAGCTCAAGATCCTCTGTAACCACAGTATGACTGGGGAACAAAGGATCTAAAAGGACCTTGAGAGGTCAAATTATGTGTTATTCAAGGCAGAATCAACATGAGCTTGTTCTCAAGAGGTGACAGGAACAGAAGTACGGGGACTTCCACAGGCAGGCATGCAGGCTTAGTGCTTACTTACACTTCATTGTAATCTAACTGCCTGACTTCCTTTCACAGTTATTCCTCTACCTCTTGTAGTTGTATGTGATTTTATTTTTGTGACTTCTGAAACAGTTCTTTAAACTTTGAAAGAAATAGTTTTCAAAAATTATCTTGTCTTCTGGTAGATATCTTTCTTTCAACACCTCTTTCATTCCTGCTGTTTTCTCAGCCTTTCCTCTTACATCATGTTTTCTGAATCTCATGGTTGTTCTCAGTTTTCCCTACTGGACTTGCTCCAAAACATATTTCTTGAAACATGCTAACCAAAACTGGTGTACTCTAGCTCAGGCTGTACCAGCACCAGCTAAAAGAAGATGATTGTTTCCTATATTTACCAGATGACGTTTTTATTTCTCAGATTGAGGTCTGACTGTTTTGTGGCAGGATGGCATTGCTCAAGTTTTGATCCACTCCAGTTCTTTCACACAGAATTGTTGCCAGGTCTCTGTTTGCTACCAATGTAATGGTTTATGCACAAAACTTTCTGCCTGTCTTCACTCAGTTGCGCATCTTTATTCCCACTCACTCCAAAACATTTTTTCCTGGCATTTGATTTAATTTGCCAAAACCAGAATGTTTGGCAGCACCTAACATGTTGCTGTTGCCTGTGGAGTTTAGTAAAAGAGGTGTCTACATGGCTGAAACTTTTAAAACTGCGTCGTTTCAGTTAACCAGTGAGAGTTAACTTTTCTGGCTTTCTAATGAGCTGAAATTTTTCTCTGTATAATTTTTTCATGTCTCATTTATAAGAATGTCATGTGGGACAGTTCCCTCCCAACTAATTAGTACCTTCATTTCCTGCTGGCGCAGCAGCTACATGCTATCATTCAATACAGGATAATAGATGCCATATTATGGTCCTTAAAAGTTAACTTTCCCCAGTAGAAACTCCTGTGACATTTCTAAGTCTCTGCTTCTGTGATTTCTTTAAATAACTTGCTTTTCATTAACTTTCATTTCTGTAGCTCTGGTAAGGTATGATTTTGTGCTGTACCAGAGAATGAGATTTGTCATTTTGAAAAGCAGAGAGTTCAGACCTGTCTATTTTCAAAGATTAATTTTCTGTGAGTTTAGACAAAGTCCAGAGAAAAATTTTGCAAATGACAGTTTCTCTCTCTCTCTCTTAATATCATGTCTGTGTCAATTTCATGGATTAAAATTGTTTAAAATTTAGTTTTACACTGGTTAAAGTATTCCTACGTCTTTTGCTCTTAAAAGCTCCATATTGTATGAGTTGCATATTGCATGTTGTAAGACCAAGGCAATTAACTAAAGCGACTCTCCATTTCAGATCATATGACACAATTTCGTTTTTAAGTATTAATACTCCTCTGAAAAAAGTTTCTGGCTTAAAATTATAGGAAAGCATTAGAATAAATACATATAGTTGTCACTGTCTCTACAGAGTTTTCCTCAGTTCCTGTAACCCATCCTCTTAATTTTATTTTTCTATGTTTTAATCTTTTTTCCTACAGCATGTTTTCTTCTGCTATTTGGGTATTTTGTTGTTTGTTTTTTTGTTTTCTTTGTGACTAATTCTTTGCCCCTTAAGTAGCACTTTAGATCTTAGGAATTCACAGACATGCTATTGTTGCCTACTAATGAAAGTACTTCAATGATTCACAGAGGCTGTTTCTAGCTGTCTGGAATTACACAAGAAAGTAGAATGATCTTGTTTATCTTACCAATGAGGAAACTGGGGCAGCAGGAAGGTGTGTGAAGTGTGCTGAGAGCAGAGATGTTTTTGTGTGAGCAAGACCTTCTGTATGGTGTGTCCATGAACATGTGGCACCATGCATGACTGTGCATATACATAATAAGACGTTTTGTGGAAAACATGGTAAAAGTCTGGGAAGAGAGAAAAAAAAAAGATCAAAATGCTGAAATAAAAGCCCTATATCAGAAAATTCCTATTGTTGATTTAGTTTCAAGTAGTCAAGTTAAGTTGCTTGCTTAGATTTTTATCCAAGTAAATATAAAATTAAGCTCTTACTGCATTTCGATATCTTGGCATATATGTACCCTACTGCATTTGAGTAACTTTGCTGTGGTTCATTCTTGATTACTGGTTAAAAGAAGGGAACAGGCAACCCAGCATAAATGGCAAAAACATAACAGCATTTCTTGAACAGTGTCATGAGAAGTTAATATCAACCAATATTGTAAAGAGACATATAAAAGTCTGTTTTCAGGTTAAAATAGAAAGTATAGGAGAAAAACAGTCTACAGGAGAAAAACAGTCTATAGGAGAAAAATAAGCATGCCATAACTGGAAGGAAATCTGACCACTGTTCTAAAACAACTGAGTCTAACATCTCTAGCTAAAAGAGATTTATTAGAAAATAGGAAAATGTACATGTACAGTTAGAGAATAATTGAATCATGGTCTGAAAGAGGAGACTGAGCTTTTTTGGACCCAGAAATTCAAAATGTCATCCAAACACTCAACCTCCTGCTGTAGAAAACATGAAGAACCTGCATGAGGAGTTTGGAGTAGTAGCTTTCATAGATGAATAGGGTGGCTGTGAAGGTACTGGCTTATCTTGAAGAAGGAGCTTTCTCACAATAACAGTATGTAGGGTTTTTTTAAAAAAGTATTTATTTTTACAGGAGGAGCTGTACATCTTTCATGGAGGTAGCAGGACAGTTTCTTTTCTCAAAGTGGGATGTTGTATGCTGGTGACAGCAGAAGGAGTTTCATACACTAGGAGGACATCTTCTCTGCAGTTCTTTTTTTCCCCTTATCCTTTTTTATATGGTTGTAGAATGTAGAGCCTGGCTACAGCATAATCCTACACATAGTGTAATGCCCATTTTCAGGTGCTGTAAAATGGAATTATTCTGTTAGAGTCAGTGAAATCACAGTAAGGATGTTACTAAACAAAAATTAAATTTAGCATCTGTTAGACTCATCAGATGATGTTTCTAGTTTCTGAAGGTGTTTTAGATTAGAAAATCTGCAGCAAACTGGCCTCCCCCTGAAGCAATGTAGTTGCTGTAAATAATAATATTCCTCTTGCCATCAAGATACAGGAAATTATTTAATTGGACTTTTGCATGTCTTTGCAATTGCCTATTATTGGATTTCAAGATACCTGTGCTATTTGTTTTCTTTTTTCTATTAATATTTAATTAAGTGAAGTTGAAATACTATTGTTTGGATTACTTTTTTAAAGCTTATAGCAATTCATTATTTGGTTTTTTGTTTTTTTTTTTTTTTTTTTTTGTTCTCAATGTTTTTTGTTTTGTTTTTGGTTTTGTTTTGTTTTGTTTTTCCCAAGGGGTAAATCCCAAGGGGATGGTGTAGTCTAGATTACTAACAGGCTAGAGATTCTTTTTGACACTTATGGCAAACTGATTAAAATGAAAAAAATTTAAAAAATTTACTTTGTGCCTTTGATCTGTGCAGTCTGTTCTGAAGTTTGATAATTTTCATTTGCCTACATATCTTTGTTTTTCTGGCTTAGTTTAGTAATGTATTGTTCTATACCTCTTGCTACATTGTGATTTTTCTTTTTATCTTACTGGAGCAAGTATCACTGGAAATTTGTATCTTAACTCTCTTTCATTTACAGGAGTTTGCTTATCTTCAGGTTTATCTCCCTGTTTTTACTGAGAGAAGGCTTTCTGAGGTTGCTGGAACCCTCAAATACCGAGGCCAGCTAATGGCTGATGTGGGGTCATTGTTATTTTTTATAAGGCTGGATTTACAGTTGTGGTCAACCTGAAGAGGCTGATATTCAGTTGCAAGATGAACTGATGACCAAATCTAATGGGGAAAGGAATGATGGAAAATTAAAACAATAGAGAATTAGTTAAGCTACACACTGAACAGAAAAATGAAGTGGAAATATGCACCATTTGGGGATAATTAGGCTTGGAAGGGATCTCAGTCCCTCATGGGTTCCAGGCCCTGCTCAAAGCAGGGCTGACACTGCTATGACTACTCTGCCTTTTAAGTTAAACCCCCAAAGAATAAACAGATTACACTAAAGTATTTTTCATTTCTTTCAGCAGTCCTGCTTTACAGTGTCTTTCATATTTCCTTTTTTCCCGACCCTGGAAAAAATCATACGTTGAATTAAAAAAAAAAAAGAGTAAAATTTCTGCCTGTAGTGTTTGATTTTATGTGGACCAACTTGACAGCCTGAGAAATTTCTCTATGTGCATAATAGGAATGATATTCTGAGTCACAGGGGAGTTGACTCCATTGTTTAGTGCTTTGAAGATGAGGTTATGTAGCTGTAGTTACTGATAATACCTCACCTAACCCCCTTTCTTTAACAGGCAATGTATCATTTTACAATTTCTTTTATTTGCATTGTATACTTTACCTGCATCTGAGAAAGTCTTTACAGTGTTGTGCAGCCTCAAGAACACTTGTTCTGTTTAAACCATTGCTCTTCTTAATTGTTTGCAGGATCTTAATTACCTGTAGGATCTTATCTACCATTTTGTTTTTCTAAAATAATTTAGGTGAATGTCCCGCTAGCCCCTTTATTTCCTTCGAAGGTTGACAAATTTAAAAATGTTTCCAGGTTTTTCACTTCTCAGCCTTTTCAGAAGTGTTTTCTTCTCCTCTTTTTCTATTAGCAGCAAACAGTGAGTAAAGTTGTGCTGTTCAGAGGGTAAGAACTTAAGGGAATAATGAGTTATTTGCATTCCATATGCTCTTGTAACTTGTGTTACATTTTGCAAGTTTGGGAAACATGTACATCTGTACTCAGTGGACAAATTTGGCCAAAATTTTCTAACTTGGATAATTGAAATTGTAAAAATAAAGTGACTCCACAATTACAAAGTATCTGCTGATTTCTTAATAAAAAGCATATGCTTTTTAAGTGTCAAAGTATTTTATGGCTCTTCATCTCCTCGTGACACACCATGTACAAGAAGAATATTTTTGGTAGAGGAGTCTACTCTGCATAGAAGTCAGCATTCATATTCTCCCATCAGAAAGATGGGTCTGTTCCAATACACTGTTATACTGTGACAAGCATATAAATTAAGCACAAAATATTTTTTTTTCTTGTGTATTTACAGTGTTACTTTTTTGATAATGATTTTGCATCTAGTTTTAGGACCTGGATTTTAGCTGCGAATATTCAGGCTCAGCTGGAAACCTGTCTTGCTGATTCTTGGCCAGTTAGTAGTTCCAAGTGGATGCAATTTAATAACCCTTGTCCTGTTTTGATTTGCCTCCTACACCATCTGGTCTATGTCTTTCCCCTGGTCCTTTTTTTTCCTGTCTTGAAGGATAGTATTTTTTTCAATAATTCAAACTTTCAAGCATGTCATCTGAAAATGTAGCTTACTCTGAAATTTCCCTGTGCAATGTGTCTTTCCAGAAAGAAGGCTTTCTGTATATGGAGGAAAAAGAACGTGAACAGGAACCTGTGGACACATTGGAATGGCAGGAATGTAGTGCACAGTAAAGATGTCTGTTTCTTCACACTGAAATATTATTTAAACACATTTCAAGAGTAAAATTGTTTCCTGGCTCTAGGGTCTCCTGGATGCCTTTCTGTATTTCTCTACAGGCCTCCACAACACATTCTATTATTAGAGACTGGCAAGAGATATCAGAAATATGAAATTACTCAGCCTTTTCTGAGATGAAAGTTAAGTGCTGTGATGAAGCTTGTAGTCTATTAGCTGGTGTTATTTATACTTAATTTAATAAAAATAACCTAAAGTAGTTCTGCTTGAGCTTAGCTCTGTTTGAAATGATGTTTGGAAAATACTGGGGGAAAAGTTTATTCATGTTGTTTGAGTAGTGTGAAGGTGTAAATTCTTAATAACCTTCAATCAGATTTCAGAGGATCATTAGGCTGCATAACCTGGATGCTTGCCTTTTAGCCTTTCTATATGTTTTATTTATGTTGTTTTAGCCAGTGTTTAGGTTATTTCAGATTTTTAACTGTGTTTTGCTTGTCTGATGTCTGTGTTATATAAACTGGAAAGTTTAAAGAGGTAGGTTCTGAGATTCCTGTGTCATGGGTGCGACTAGGATAAGAATCTGTGGAAGTAGCAGGTGAATTGCACCTATTCTGGTACAAGGTGGTCCTGCACTGGCATTAGCCAGCAGTGGTGTGAAGAGAGAAGGGAGAGCTGAAGGTGTCCATCTCAGTTTTGGCTGGGCTTATGTTGCTGTGTTCACAGCAATTCCTTAACGCCTCCAGTCTAAATTGTACCCTTCCTCAAACAGGTGAGGGTGCTGTCTGGCTTCTCTGTGGTGTGGGTTTTGGAGGGTGCATGCAGCCTGGCCATGCCTGCTTGCTCCATGCCTGCACAGGTGACTGATTCCCCTGTCAGGCAAATTGAGCTGTGGTTCATCCAGGAAGCCTGGGAGGCAGTGACTCCTGCTGCTTCAAGGATTTCACCAACCTGTTGGCCTGGTTGCCCCAACAGGCACCCCTTTAGCTCTTCAGGTCTGTATTTCAACACTGACAAAACCTCTAATGTTATACTTTCCAGTCCTGCTTCTCTCATCTCAGAGGAGGAGGTGGCTGTTCTGCAGTAAGATGTCCCCCACTGTGTCAGATATACTGGTAATCTGTGAGCTAAATTTTCAAGCATGGCTTAATATTTTCTTTCCTGATAGCTATTCTTGGTGCAGTATACGTTTCAGAGTTAGATATGAAGATGTATTTCCTTGTTCCAGTGCCATCCCTCTGGTGACAGAAAGGTGATTGTGGAGCAGGAAATGTGTACAGTCTCCATTTTGCCTAGCAAAATTGGTCTGATGACAATTTGATACAGTCCTGTCTACTTTCCACCATCTCCCCCTTCTCCAGCAGCCTGGTTTCCCTCATCAAAAGCCAACTTTGAGATTGGCTAGACTAGTGCTGCTGTCTCTTCAATCAGTTTGTGGAAGATAAAAGCTTGGCTCCTACTTCTGCTGCAGTGAAGTAAGTTTATCCCAAAACACTCATCTGGAGAGCCAAGAACTACACCTGATCATGTGCCATTTCTATAGTTTTACTGGGAGTTAGGACAAATTGTTTTGCCATTTCAATAAGTTAAGTATTCTGTTTTGCCTTTTGTATAATTCATGAGTTTTTGACCTGCTACTGATACTAAAAAGAACTAACTACGCAAGCTTTCACATATGTCTGTCCTGTACTTTTATCACTTCTGTTCTATGTGCAGTCTCTACCACTCCTCTGTTCAAAAGAAAAAAACCAAATCCTACATAACTAATGGAAATTTCAAAAGTCTGTTTGTACTACATGTTATTTCCTACCATTTTCTGCTGTATTGAGAGTGATAATTTCAACTTGGTTGGGAAAAGAATACTGTAAATATTTCCAAAAAGAGGTTTATAAGTTGATTCATCCTGATAGATTTCAACAACTAGTCCATCTCTAAGAAAAAGAGTTTGTTTGGGGTTTGCTTTTTGTTTTGTTTTGGCTTTTTTCTTTTCCTTTCGACGTGTGAGTTACAGTCTTGCTCTCTCTCTTTTTTTTTTTCCTGGTGATTTTTACACTTCTGCTTTTTAAAACAATAATTTGATTGACATTTAGTCCATATATGTGACCCTTGGAAAGAATCTTAAGAGGTTCTTTTTTGCTAGTTCTATCAGTGTTTTGTTTCTCTTGAATGTGTAGTAAATGTTTAACTTGAAGTGCCTGGGCAGAATCTGTCCCTGCAAAACGGCATTTTGGAAGAATATCTGTTCCAAAATGCTTTATAATCTCATCTTAATTTTAATTTGACATCCCTTTTTCCATAAATAAAAACGAATCATAGCCTAGTTAAGGTAATCTGAATTTTCAACAGTGCAAATTGCTTTGATGCCTCTTCCTTTTGCAGTGTTGTCTTCAGTGGTGATCTGTTATGCGTTGCAGGCAAATGCATTTCAGGACATCTGTGTTCATTCTGTATCCTGATATGCACCCCATACTGTTTTGACTCTATGTCCGGATGAAACTGGATGTGCACTGGTCCTGTATATATTATTTCCTTTTGGAAAGGGTACCCGGAAATGAAGAAATGAAGATGTACATGGAATTCTGTGCTCTGGTGACTCAGAGTGCTCTCAGCCACAAGATGTTCTAGAGAGCATTTATTCCCCATAATGCAGAGCTGAGATCATGTCTCCCTTCCCTGAATCAGGGTCCTGGGGCATTTACATTGTTACTGTGGGCCACATAAACGTTTTAGGACCCAGCTAAAACAAAAAGTATGGGATAACCATGTGTGACTGGGGTACTGGTTTTATCACACTATGTGTGAATGGGGCTCTTGTAACAGTGACCCATCTTCAAAACTGGGAAGGAAAGAGAAGTAAGAGAGCAAAGGAATCCTTGACATTATATTCTGATTTTAAAACAGAGCTATTTTTCTTGTTCCATGAACTCCATTAGAAAAAGCTTTATTGATCATTTATTAGTGCTCCATTTTCCACCACCTTCCCTCACGCTAATTACTTTGAAGGGATAAATAGCTAAAAGACATTTTGCAACAGTTACTGTCAGGGTTTTTTTACTTTGATAATTAGGTTTCTTCACTCCTAATGAACTACCAGTTGCAATTTAAGATTTCAATGCAGTATATTATATAGCAACAGATCAGTTACCAAACGCAGTCATAGTGTGGTATTTTGAAGAGGTGATTAATTTTGTGAAGAGCTTGGTTTGCTGGGGTATGCAGTACTCTACAGAAAACAAAATGTGGCCCCAGTTTCTGTGAAGTGCTGATTCTGCTCCTCAGAGACTGTCAGGCTCTCCTGTTAGTAGTGCAGGCAATGGAAGAGTGCCCTTCTTTCTTGTTTGACAGGCCATCATTTGAGGCTGGGAGTTTTGCCAGCTAGTGACCTAGTGTATCCAGTTTCTAATTTGGGATAAATGTTACTGAGAAGGTGGTGGCCTGACAACTCTGGCATTTCCTGGGGTTCTCAGATTACTGTGACACCATGTGATTGGTTTTTCAGGCTGAATTTTACTTGGGTCAAACCATTTGTATTGCTTGTTCTGCTGGGAGATCACCTGTGATCTTCAGACTGATTTTTTTTTCATTTTTAATTATTACTTATCAGTTATTAGTTTTGTTGCTGAAGCCTTTGGGAACATGGGCCTCAACAGAAAGCACTGAGCACTGCTTGCCTCCTGGGAGCAAAACTGCCAGAATTTTATCAGACTTTTCTTCTATTCTTGTCATAAATATTATTTTGGTTTGAGTAGTACATACACTGAGCTAGATGCTTTTAAGCATGAGATTCTTCCATCATCTTGGAACACTGTTGATGGGGTGATATGGTCATGAAGGAAGAAAATGAAGTAATGTTTCTCCAAGATGAGTTTTAAATGAATCCAGTTGTGTTTTTTTTTTTTCCTGAGGATCACTTGAAAATGGAAAGAGATTGTAGGTGGCCATTTGTCATGTAAACTTAAGGCATAGTTGGGTCTTGTGATTCCTCTGCGGTCTTGTGAAGGTCTGCCTAAACCTTCAGACAATGAGCATCATGTTGCTTTCAAAACAAGTTACAAAACAAGGAAAAAGCTTACTGTCAAAATATGGTAATTAAGTTTTATCTTCAAGAAATCATGTTTAGAGTTGGTGATGATTCATGCTGACTGCTACAGGCCAGACTCTCCTCTTTGGATTTAAGTATGTTACAGGAAAGACCTTCTTAGATTCATAACCTGCTTATTGTCCTCCTGACTGTAGTACAAAAGGTGTTTTAACAGAACAACAAAACATTTTTTAACTTAATGTAGGTAGCTTTTCTGATTTTTTAATCCATGATCATTATCTACTGTATATAGACTTTAGTTTCTTTCATATTTTACTTTTTGATGTATTAAAAGTTTTCTCATTCTGCTTTGAAGGTGTTTTAATCAGAATTTTTAGCAAGTTTTACTTAGTTCAGAGCAAATATAAAACAGCTTTTATTCTAGCTTTTATTGACATTTGCTTTCGTATAAACACTGTAGCAAAAGTTAGCATACATTAGCTCAAGAAAATTATGCATGTAAGTCGTTTAACTGGTCCTACTGATTAAGGTCAAACATCAGGCTTGGAATTTTGATGATTTATCTGAACAAGAGCTTTCAGGTTTATCTTTAACCCGAATAAAAGTGTTATCTTTGACAACAAAGCAAATTAAATATTTTCCTAAACAAAAGAATTGAAGTGTGCCTTAATCTGTTTATGTAATTGAATAAAAAAAATTAACCCCTTTTTTGTTAAAATCCTAAGTATTTACAGTTGCTTTGATGGTATTGGCAGTAACATTGTTTTCACTGACTTCTCAAAGCAAAGACAACTTATCATTCTTTTTATTTTCTTGAGAAGAACCCATAATATGTCGGTTACTGGTGGAAGGACTGTGATCAAAAGATTTCCAGACTAAAGTTTGGCTGGCCAAATATCAAAGTTACTTTTTCTTGGATAATGGTGCAAGTAATACTGCACATGTAGAGAATGGTGAGCCATGTCTTCTATTCCTGAGCAAATCTTGGACAGAAAAACTGCATGAATGGATCCTAGTCTGATCATGCTGTCTGACATGCTGACTCAGCACTGCTTTGTTTGGTCAGCAAACTACTGTGTCTAATGTGCAAATGAAGTACCAACTTTACAAGACATATGCTTTTCCATGTGTCTCCAGGAGGAAGAAGACCTATAGAAAAGATATGTGCTACTGAAAAACAGAAGCTCCTTATTTCAGTCCCCCTTGCCTGCAGAGGGTTTCTCCCTCAGCTGTCAACAGTGTGTGGTGTCAGTTTTATCTGTCTGTTGCATTATTCATGAAATGTGCTGTTTGTTCCTTGGACTAATGCACTTCATCGTTTGCTGCAGTAGCAACATACAGCCCTAGGCATATTAGCCATGTGCTTTAAGGACTTGAGGCTCTAGAGCCCCAGAGAAAGGATTTGGTTTTCTCTTGTGATTAATGCATTTTTTGTTGAAAAAGCACAACTCAAAATACAGTTGTATAAGAGATGTTTAATTTATTGATTTGTACAAATTCTTAGGGGAATTATTAAATTTCTTCCCCTGGCTCTGCACCATGGGAGGAAAGTGTTGTTTAAGTGTTAGCATGAGTAGATTCTTTAAAGCCACATTTTTGGTAAACACACAACTGCTTCATGAGCATTACTTCTCAGGTGGATTAAGACCTTATGAATAAATGCATATTTTAAAATTATTGTTATGTAGAAATGGAATTATGTATGTGTTGTTTGTAAAAATCAGAACTCTTGTCTAAATTTTTTATCCTGTATAATCATAAATAACATTCTGGTGTAGAAAAAAAAGGATTAATAACACAATAAGTGTCCATGTCTGGGAGCATCTTTTGAATTTTGCAATGCTCTGTAAAATGCCTCATTCCCAAGCAACCCTGCAACCAACTTCTTCCTTCTTGAGCTGCCAGCATGTAACCTGCTGAAGGTATGAGATGTTTGTGTGCTCCAGACTCAAATACTGTTGTGGAATAAAGCCCAGGATCACATCATAGTATGTACCTATCTAAGTTCGTAAAGAACTAATAAGCTTAGTTCCATTGTGCTTGGTTTGGTTTGGTTTGGTGTTTGTTTTGATGTGAGGTTTTTTGGTTGTTGTGTGGGTGGGGTTTTTTTTTTTTTTGTTGTTGTTGTTTTTTGTTTGTTTGTTTTTGGGTTTGGTTTTGGGTTTTTTCTGTTTGTTTTTTTCCCTCCAGCTACCAAGGCAATTGTATTAGGCTGTTCTGACCTTGATCAAGTTTTCCAAATCTCTTCCTTAGTCTTTCTCTGACTCTTCTAGCTATTGTGATGTATGTCTACCAACATGACTCTGTCTAAACTGAGTATAAAGTGGCACAATATGATTAAATTAGAACTAGTGGATGCTGTCTCTCTTGCAGTAGAAGGGCTTTTCAGGGAGGAGATGGTGGAAAAGGACATTTCTGTTTCTTATGAGAACTCTATATACAAAACATATGTATGGTCAATATTCTCCTCCAGAAAAGACAGATGTAATGTGAAGTTAAAATTTCATCTTCAGAGTTTCAGCATGAAGGATGAAAAACAGAACTAAAAAATTTCATGTAATTTAATATTTTGCTAAAGTTACTGGCACTTCATCTAAAGCCAGAGGAAGAGTGACTCATTTTAATGGATTTCATATCAAACCCACTTGTCTAGGAAAGTTATAAATAGTTCTAAGGGTTCTCTGGAATGGGTTTTGAAGTTTGTTGTGGTTTTGTTTGTTTGTTTGTGGGTTTTTTGTTGTTTGTTTTGTTTTGTGAGGGGTTTTTGGGTGACAGAAGCCTTACTCTCTCAACAAATATGCCTCTGCACAGTAACTCTCCATCCCTGGAGGTATTTAAAAGATATGTAGATGTGGCTCTTAGGGACATAGTTTAGTGGTGGTCTTGGCAGTGCTGGGTTAATGGTTGGACTCTTATGATCTTAAAGGTCTTTTCCTACCTTAGAGATTCAGTGATTCTGTGGATTCTTTTGCATTCTTAGAAAAATGTATGTGTATCTTTTGATTTAGCAGTCTTGTGGTACAGGAAAATTATATTTCTGTTTTCTAGCACCATGCTGGTAGTATTGAGCTGAGTTCTCAAAAGGAGATACTTGTAGCAGAAGTAATATTTAGACTTATGTTTATCTATTTATTTTGTAACAATTTTTGTTACATACCACATAAGAATTGATGATCCTGAAAAATAATTGATTCTGTAACATACTCTAAGATTTAGGTATTTTATGAAACAGTAAATATTTCAACAACAGGCTGTAGCAACTGATTAAGCAGACTAACGCTTGGTTTTGCAGATGATTTGGCCAAAATTCAGATTGAATGAGAACAGTATTCTGAACTAAACCAGAATTCTCCTTATGTATTAGTTATTCAGCTTCTAATTTAACCCTTACACAAGATGGTAGGCCTTATTTGTAGCAAGAAGTAAGTTTTGAAATTAAATATGTTACCCAAAGGAAAAGAGGTTATGCAGAGAAATGTGTAGTACAGAACAACTGTGTTTGCTGTGGCTGGGCCAAGTAGAAAGTAGATGCATGTCAGGACTGATTAAAGAATTCCATATTGTAAGAGTATGGTATTTTAGGATAATAATGGCAGGATGGGAAAAACATGAAAAGAATGCATTTGGACAGAGCATTGTTTTGTTTTAATCAATCCTAAGTCTAAAGTAAAATAAAATTACAGAGGGATTAATATAACATCCTTTTTTAAAAAAAAGACATGATTTCAACCTAGTATAATTTAAACTCAAACTGTCTTAAAATAATATGTTGTAGTATTTATTTTCCTCTTGCACGAAAATAGCATGGCAGTGGAGATGATGGGGATGGATGGGGGAAATCTGGGGACCATCTGAAAGTAAACGTTAATTTTTTTTGTAATAGTCACAGACTTTAATATTCCTGTATGTAAAATGAAAGCAGCTGTCAGAAATACATTTCTCTTTAAAAGAAGTAATGAGCAGCATTATTTAAAACATACTTTTCATAGGAAAATTAGGAGAACTAGCCTTGACTTATGATTACAGTGGAGGTGTTACCTTTGATTTGACATCTGCATTCAATTCTTTAAACATCCCAGGGATTTTTTTCCCAGCAAATTTGTTCTTCTTTTAGTATTTGTTCCCTAAATACAGGTAACAGCTAATGGAAAGTAAAATGAAACAACAAAAATAGCCAAAACCAAATAACACATAATAATAAAAATAACAACCAAATAATGAAAAAATGATTTTTTTTTTTATTACTAAAAAGGCCACAGTTACTGCTAGTCATTCCAAAGAGTTGCAACTAAACTCTAACCTAAGTTCAAAATTGTATCAGGAAGTTTCTACAGGTCCTTTTTGATGAATAGGGAAGCACAGCTAAGAATCCTTGGAAGAGCATGTCTTTCTAGTAAATAAGAATACTATGGAAGAGAGCTAAACAGCAAATAAATCAGTATCTCTTAAACACATTTTGAATATTGTCTTAGTAGCTAAGACAACCAATGTCTTCATTTCTGTCAAGTTTAATGCTTTCAGAAGTTAATAAAGTGTTCACATCAGCCCATGTCATCATTCCTCCTATTTTTGTGTACTTTGAAGACTGAGTGCTCCATGTCTGTGCCTCTGTGGCAGAGCAGCTTCTTGTCTTCACTCATTTGCTGCATTCTATTTTTTTCTTTCAGAAATGTTTGAGTAAATCCAAGATCTAAATGCAACTTTCTGCTCATGATCACTTGGAAAAACATTTTCTGAATACAGCCAATTTATGTTCCTTCTCCCTGTAAGTTTGCAGGTTTCAGAAGGAAATTATATTGGTAATACAAGAATTTAGACAGGATTTTGCTTTCCTATCTGTACAAATCCATGTTCATTCATTTTGTAAGGTAGGGAGTCTCTGGAATTCTGTAGGGTTGCAGTGTCAATAATTTTGAGCTGTACACCTGTTTCACATTGAGTGAAAATGCTGTCAATTTCAGAAGATGTTGCTGACACCTGTACGCCTGGCACAGTTACTGCTCACTGGTGATATGTGACTGAAAACTCTTCTTTTTCATGAAGAGCAGTTGTGGCAACTAGAGGTAGAGGAGAATGGCTAACACATTCTCCCCATGAAGACCTTGAAGACTTCTCAGATATCTGTTTCAGATAATTCATCAGGTGATGCCACTGAAATACAGAGTTGTTTTCAGTTGTTCTCTGAGCTTCTTGTTTAATGGATCAAACAAACAAGGCAAGCTGATGCACTACAACTTGGAAATGATGGGGCCAGTCACATACAGCTCTGTCCAAAGCCTGCAGTGACCAGTATTGAAAGGAGATTTCTTCAAAACCTCCCTTCCTCTAAATATTAGAAGGAGCAAAGTGATAGGAAGAAAACAATTCCAGGAGGATTTGTACTTTTATTTCAATAGCAACATTTTATGTAAAATTAAAAGCAAGTCTGCAGGGCCTGCAACACTGTTGGCATAATTTCTTAGACCTGTTTGAATGTCATAGTCCATATTTCTTTAATAAAGAATTTCACATCTCATTTTTAAATTAGTATGACTACCTCTGTGATTTTCCAAACCTCCAATGAAATTTCTGTCATCCACTTACATCCTGCATTCTGCTTTGAAATGTTCCATGGGTGGGATTTTAAATACAATAGGAAATAGAGTTAGAAGTTGCATTCCTGGAAAACTCTATTACAGAGTTTGTAAGCTGTTTCAGAAAGTTAACTGGGTCTGGGAAAAAGGATTTTTAAACCTCCTACAGCTTGCATGCCATTGTCAGTATCAACTGAGAAGTGAACAACTCGGTATTCTTGGAATATAGGAGTTGAAATCTGATCTGGAAACTTGCCAGTGTACAAATGTCTGTGATGTACTTTTGTTTAAATGCTATTGGAGATGGAGGTAAAAACACATCTAAGATCCTTCATGTGTACAATATTTTTTAAATGTGTTGAAATATTTTCTTTTATTGAAAGTGAGGTTCTGTGGACTTAAATAAATCATGATATATTAAGATATTTTCTAAAATAAAATTACCAACCTGATTTTGAACTCATTTTTGAAAACAATATGTATTGGGTTTTTTCATACAGTCTTCATTTGCAGAATTTCTTCTTTTTTGGTGGCACAAGACTAGTTAGGTAAGTTCATTTTAAGTACTTGACAAAAATTTTGTGTTTGCATGACGGTTTAGTTTTTTTGTTTTTTTTTTTAATTAGAGATTCTCTCAATGTAGATGCTTCAGTAAGATTTTGCAGACAGAGGGTATTTGCAGGTTTGAAATATTTTTATTTTTCTTTATTTCACCGATTCTCATCAAACTGCTTTCTTCTAACCATGTCTACCTACCACATTTCCCCATGTACACATAGAAGAACATAAACACATTTTTACCTCCACAGTGTTCATTTTTGGAAAGATGTGCCAACATGATAGAAATATTTTATCATGTATCATGTATGTAGTAAAATCAGTATGTAATAAAATACTTATAATCATGTTGAACTCACCATTAGAAGATTGATTGGAAGACGGAAAAAATATTTTAAAAGATTACAAGACCAAAACATCACATGACAAATGGCAGATATTGAAACACTTTAGTGGAAAGAAAATACAGAGACTGGTTGGGAAAAAAGCACCATCACATGAGACATAATATATTGTATTTTATTGTATGGCCAGACTTCACAAATGAAGATTTGGGCAGGGCTCTCCCCACGTGGGTGTGCCCTTCCAGCCTGTGCAGTGGATTTT
>JAWWEV010000095.1:30299149-30320390 GCA_035583235.1 Hafferia zeledoni
TCAAGTACTTTTATTCAAATAGGGATTTAAGGGTAAATATCTCTAAAATAGCTGTTTTATCACAGTATTTGTGGCCTATATATTTATTCTTTTATAATAAATCTAGGTTTCAGGATTTTTACTTTTGATTTTTTTTGATTGTGGCAGTTATTCTTCAACATGTTACTTATTTACACCTTACCTCATTTTTCCTGGGAATGATTCTGTCTTAATACCTGTTGCTGCTAAATTTTAATGAGAATCATACATACCTCCATTTCTATGTGCAGAAATACTTCAAAAAATATTATTATCTTGTCTTCTCTCAAGTACCATTCTGTACCATTTTGGGGCACATCCTGGGATGGAAGAGTCCAGAATTTTATGTACTGACAGGACTTGACACCAGTCACTGACACATTATTTTTCTTTTCTGTTCTTTACCTCTCTAGTGAAAAACTGGCCCACTTCTTTTCCTTGATCTCCAAGCTGGATCATTTTGCTTCTTTTTATGGCAGTTTTATGAGCAGTTTAGGGGATTTTACAAAGAGGAAATTAATGCAGAATAATATAAACAATACAACAAGGAAAATAAAAATGTGAATGTGAAGCTTTATTAAATGCACATAGCTGCAATGTGGAGTGTGTGGGGTAGATTGAAACCTCAGTTTACAGAAAAGGTTCTTGGCTCTTGAAATGCAATCTGGAAATCTTGCTCTGAATATGCTACGCTTGTGGTTCCTTGCTCAACCAGTGGCGCCAGGAATCAGACTGAGGGAGAGGGGGAGGGTGTGGAGATCAATCATTTTTGTTTTGTTTTATTTTTTTCCCTACTAAAAATTACTTGATATTTTATTACATTCATATTTTCAGTACTATTGTTCCATGTTTGAAACATTAAGGGCTTTGAGATATGCCTTGCTCTTCAGAAGTATGGATATCATCAGGATCCTGTATAGTGTGTTTTCTGTATCTGTATTTTAATGGTTTGTTTGACTCTCTGCTCAGGATTTAGTTATAAGGCTTTCTTCCTTGCTGAAACAGAACTTAAGCTAGTTTTCACTTCAGATCACACAAAGTCATCTCACCTCCTCTCTAATTTTAGTCAAGTGCTGTTGTAGAGGATGTGGAAAAAATGGCATTGTTTTATTCTTTATACACACGTCTTTTGTTTGAGAACATGATATCTGTAAATATTTCATTTCCTAAGGCAACTTACAGGTGTGGTTTCTGTAATTATACTATCAAAAAAACATTGACGACATATCCACTTTTTAAATTTTTGTGGTATTTTTCTCTCTGAAAGATAATTTTCAGTCCACATTCCACTTTTTAAGGAAATACATGAATATTGTTCATTTCAGGCTCAGAATATCTGAGAAGTTTTAGATAAAGCTCTTAGGAACCATCTCTTACCAAGCAGGAGATGAGACTTCACACATCTGACAGTAGAACATCTATTGGAAGCAGTTGCCAAAGGGTGTTGTGAATGTTGTTTTCCAAAATGTAATTTCAAGGGTAGCTTTGGTCAAGGTCAAGGTGAGAAATCTTTTGAGGGTTACTGAGCATGCATCCATCTCAGGAAGTTCCTGATACTGAAAATAGTTTGAAGGTGGAAGACTATTAAGGGGAAGTGTCATATGAACCTGATTTTGGCTATTCTTGGAGTTGGAGCACTGGGCTAAATGTTTGTTTGGTCTGATGAAGTGTGGCCAGTTGTTGTTTTCATGTCTTTTTTAATAAATTTTCTCTCAAAGATGTAAAGTGGAATAAGTTGTACTTTTTGTTCCACGTATGCACATTAAGGGATCATTAGAATTTTCAGAAACTATTGAACACGAAGAAACCACCTTTCTCACAGAAAGCCTTTCAGCTGCCTGTGAGAATATACTGGAGATACCTCATAAACTTGCTTTTATTTTTTAATACTCCTTTCAAAGTAACTGCCATAAACCAGTATAGGGGAGAGGGTATTCTAGAAGGTGGATCCTTGGTTTGACACAACTCTTCTATCAGAGCATAGCTGAGCGGTGTATCAGTAGTGATAATTGCATGAGTTTTAGATGGGTTCAGCCATAAGTCTTATTTATGGTCCTTAATACAAAAGTTTGTAGTTTTTCTTTGCAACTGGAGAGCATCTGACATGTTTTAGGTTCTTCCACAACAAAAATAAGTGTGTCATGAGCTGCATTGTATGTACCATTGTGATAAGAAGAAAAGAATATTTCTCAACAATGTCTGGATGTAAAATTCTAAGAGGTAACTGCTTTTGAAAAGAGGGCACTTTATGTTGCAGTTTAAAAATTCATGTCTAGCTTTATAATTAATTTCACTTCTTGATGAAAAAAATTCTGTGAGAATGCAGTTACTGCCTGCCTTCCATGGGAAAGAAACTGCTGAATTATCTAGTGATACTCTGTTAGTCTGCACTGTAAATAATTCCTCTGTTGACACTGCTCATAAATGCTCATGCATGGGCTGATGGAGAAGAGTATTTTGTCAGGAAGAAAGAGCATTTTTTGTGTTCCTAGTGAAGATACTACTTCTGTCTCCTAAACTTGGGGACCCACCTCACAAACAAAGGTTATCTAGGGAAATAGCATTAGTGAAAGGGAGAAGGGATATTTTCTACCCCTTTTTTCCCTTACTATTGATTAAGAAGGTCTGGAATGTTCTTACATTCTTTTCAACATGTGTTTCTTTTTTCCCCCTCACCAAAATTTCTTTAGGGCTGTTTCATTACTTCATTTGTTGCTCATCACCAAACAAATCCTTGTGAATGTTGGGTGTCAATAAAAAAAAAAGCAATACTAAGTTTTTGCCCCAAGTTAGGATATCAGATCTATGATCCTCAATATAAGGTAAAATATAATAAGTGAGCAATATTTACTTTGCAATGCTTGCCACTGTTGAGTAGTGAGAAAATTAGCAACACAGGAGTAGAAGAATGGCTCATGAGTATCTCTTTTTTACATGTGGAACATGTATAAAGCAGTGTCTTTATTAGAGAGCTGCTGGAGCTCTTACAGTGTGGAGGTTTCACAGCATTGTACTTCTGGCAGAGTGGATTTTGTTGCACCTGGAGCTCCTTCAGGTGATGATAGGAAGTAGCCCTAGTGGAAGTGGCTGCATGAGTTCTGTGGTTAACATCCTGTTCTTGTCCTTGGTACTTAACAAGAATTGCCTGACAACTAAAAGTAGGATAGGGTGAATTTCTGCCTAGTCACTCAGGTCAATAACTGCTTGCACTTTTTGACTTCATAGCTCCCAAAGCAATGCAAGTAGAGGTATCTGCTGAATAGCATAGTTCCTATGCTCACCTCTCATACCATGCTGAGAGGACTACAGCCTCATTTTTAGAAATGGACCTCCAGTTTTAGATGCTCTGATTTTATTCTCCTTGAAAAATATTAGCCTTGAGAGCAGTGCTGCCTTCAATATTATCTGTGTCTCTTCTCCTTGAGTACAGAGAACCTCTGTTAAAAATGTTACTTTCATATTGTTCTTTCCCTTCTGTGCTGAAATACTGTAGTTTCTTTCTGAACACGGGAGGCTTTGGATGCTGGGGGGTTTTTGTTATTGTTTGTTTGGTTTTGTTTGTTTTTTTTTAAATGTAGTATGTTTAAAGCCCAGAAATGAAGTTTAAAAGTAGCATCAAGTAATTCAAATAGAGATACTTCTTTTCATATAATCATGGAGTGGTTTGGGTTATAAGGGACCTTAAGGATCATCTAGTTCCAAACTCCCTGCCATTCGCAGGACACTTTCCACTAGAGTAGGTGACTTGAAGACCCAGACAACCTGACCTTGAACATTTCTAGGGGATGAGGCATCCACAATTTCTCAGGGCAACCTGTTCCAGTGCTTCATCATCCTCATATTAAAGAACTAGTTCCTAACATACAATCTAAAGCTACTTTCTTTCAATTTAGTGCACATTCCAAAGCATACTTATGAAAACTTCAGCTTATTTATGACAAGGTCTCAGTTACATGACAGGTGATGGTCTGGTAAACCAAATTAGAAGGCACAAACTTACAGCTTCTCAGAAGACAGTTCTCACTTGAACATGGTGGTATGTTATAAAATGCTGAGTTATAAAAATTACATCCATGCTGAAAAATGTAGAAGCTAATGCATGACACTAAACTAAAGAGACTAGGGCTATAAATTGTCTCAAAGAAATTGACTGCGCACAGTTTCCTCATGAAATTAAATAAATTAGTGTCATGAGATAATCTGTGAATACTCAGCAAGGTGTACTCATTGCTTCTCCAAATGCATATGTAATTCTTCAAATTGTGGTAAAGTAAAAGTCATGGAAATTGCAGCAAAGTGTAAATTAGTTTTAAGTATAAGTCAGTATAAGAGAGTATTAAGTTCTGTCAAAAGAGTTTATTTGAAAATTGACTTCTATATTGCAAATTTATATTCTAAATTTATTCAAATTAAATGCTCACAACCCCTACACACACCCCTGCCAGTGTTTCACCTCCAGACACAACAGCACAAATGTCCCCATACTTCCCCATCCGCACACACATTTTTACACATTACTGTGACACCCCACCTATAAATGCACACGTGTTTCCTATGTACTGCACCACACACCCATAGCTGGACACAGAACACACACATCTGCACACATCCCCTACACACTTCACATACATGCACCTACAGATGTTTCTATGCACATGTAAATGAGTTCACACAAGCCCCATCTCAGAGTCACACAAACACAGGTAATTTCACTATTGCAGCTACAGAGTCAAGCACCTATAGATCCCTCCACACGCACACATGAACCTTCACACCAGGTTCAAGACATGTACGTCCCTATACCCATGTGCCCATATACCCACACATACTTGCATACACATATCTGCAAATACCCACTCATCTATACCTCTGTGCATGTGCCCTCCTACACACAAACCCAGTATACCTGCTGACCTACATACATCAAAAAAAAAAAAAACCCTGACCAAAACACGTGTGCATCCCACTACACCCTTGTGTGCATGTACACGTGCAGAACATCTATCGGTTCTGTGGGTTGGGCTTGGATTTAGATTGAAGCACAGGCTTTACATTTCATGTGCTTTAAGAACATTATGAGCTGTCTGTATAACCCCACTGCCTTTAATGTTTGATCCAGCTTTTACTTATTACCAGGTAGTCAATAAATGTTTGATGAGTATTAAGGGCAAAATCCATCTTCTGGCTTGACTTTTGGAGATAGCTTGAGCTCAGAACAAGAGTTTTTATGTTCTTCACCAGTGTGAGCAGATGAGTCTGAGATGAAATACCGGCAAAGCACAACCTTACATGATGTTGTCCAAAACATCTCAGGCACGTCTGATGGCTGTGGGCCTTAGAAGTTTTTCAGCTGCTTTCCCTGCCCTCCACCAATGTGAGTGATTCTGTCCTGGCTTGTGTGATTTTTATACTGGCCACTGTGCTATGTTGTTTCATTGGCATGTCTTAGATCACCCAATAAACTAAGCCATAGAAATAAATTGTCCCTTGTGCTGTGTGGAAAATCACAAACACTTTTCTGTTAAGGTTTAGAACAGAGCCATACTTAAATCCTTGCTGATGAGAGAATGTAATCAAGGGTGTTCATCATCATACTATAAGAGCCAGACAAAAGTTTTACTACTTACATTGAAGAGAACAGTATATAGTGAAATTAGCCATGTCAGCCAAGGGATTCTAGTAAAATTTTACTGGTTATAATTGCATAACTTCTTTTTCCTTACACTACAGAAATACAGTTCAACTTCCCAGAGGACTGTGCAATTTAAAAGATAAGTATTTATATCTTGAATGGAAGGCCAAAAATTTTTCCTCCTCCTTCACAGGTAGAAATGAAGAGTGGAAAGCAGTGATCCTTACCTTTTCTTTTGTTTTTTTTGGAAGCTAAGCATGATAAGTACATGTATGGTGCAGATCCTGAGGGCTATTTCTTAATTTCCCCAGTTGATTGTAATACAGCCATCGGTTTTAAAGGTGAAAGAGGAATTAGAGTGGTTCTTCAGTTCTTAATGGTGTTTTACAGGTAGCAATTGCCTTTCAGAGTAGAGAAACCCATACCTCACTGTAACCTTTGCATTAAGTTTGGTCTGTTATTGTACCAGAAGTGCCACAATACCTGGCAAGTCTCCTGTTCACACTGTATAGCTCTGCACTGTTGCTGAACCTGTGCAATATCTGAGACTCACAAAGTGATGAGAGGAGGATGACAGAAATGAGGTAGCAGCTTTCCCCTTAATTTTAGGTACTGCATTCTCCAGATCAAGTTAGTGAGAAGAGGTAGGATGAAGAGGTGCTTTAAAATAATGCAAGGTGCGCTTGCATAATGAACATCTATGTGAAGGGGGATGAGTAGGATTTTCTTTTAAGAACTGCATTTTTCTTCAAGCAAAGATCTGGTTTTTAGAAAACAATTATAACTCAAAAAGCAACCCTTCTTGAATACTTTCTGTTCACTTATAGGTGGCTTGAACACCTGCTAGAGACACAATTGCTTCATTCTGGATTGCTTGTGCTTTTAATTTTCACTGGTATAGCTCGAAGTTATCAATATACAGTTAAATTTAGCATCTGTTGTGATGGTATGCATAAATAACCATTGTGTGTCCATTCTTCCTCTATTTTTGTTACTAGATTCTGAACATCATTATTATACAAGGATGTAAACATGAATGTAACTAGAAGAGCAAAAATTTACTGGAATATTTTAGGTCCCAATCCTCCAAGCAATTGCTTTTGTTGGCTTTGCATTGTGAACAGATATTACAAGAGAAAGGCCTCATTATGGAGGATGCACTGGAAGTTATAATAAGCAACGTGTATTTATAAAGAAGCTATTTAAGTCCAGTTTTAAAAATTATTCTTGCCTTGAGTTCCTGTTCTGTTCTGTGATCACAATAAAAAAATATGCTTATGAATATGAGTTGTTTTCTGGGGGTCCTGGTGTGACTGAAATTTTTATTGAAGTCCCATGATTTTCTTTCAAAAAATAATTTTCCTAGTTCCAAATTATTATGTTTTTGATGATTTTCAGAGAAAGAAAAAAACAAGAACAACAAATGAGATTAAAAAATGCTACTAGTATTCTTTTCACTCTAATTTGTTCAAACCTATATATGTCTATTTAGAGGGTCTTCTTGCTTAATTTTTATGTTTGTTTTTTGAAGACCTGATTATATATGGAAGATCTAGCTCAGGGGCAAGGAAAGACTGCAGAAGAGATATTGGGGAAAAGCTAAATAATTCAAATTAAAAAAATAGTCTTATTTCTGTATTACATTCGTCCTGTGAGATTGTGCATCTTGAAATAGTTAAAATGCTGTTTAAAGACATACAAATTCACTGTTATGCAAATTACTTACTATTGTTATGAACTAGTCTTGAGCTGATTCTTGTTTTAAATTTGTGAAATTTTATCCTATACAAACATCAGTCCCATGGAGAGTTTTACTTTTTCTTTTGTAGACATCAGCACTGTAGAACTCTGTAGAAAGAATTTAGCTGCTGTAGTACAAACAATAGTCTTGTGTAGGAAGACAAACCGCAGAGGGTTTGGTGGATGGGAATCCATGTCTGGTTTTGTCCTGAGTTCTTTTACATGAAGTTGCTTATCTGTTATGTTACCTAGGATTTAGGAAATCTGGTTCTGTAAGAAGAGTAAAACTCATCTTTTCTTTCAGTGCTGCTTTATAGTGTATTCAGAGGCTTTATTTGTGATTCCATCTGCTATGAACTTGTCTTTGGCAACTCCCAGTGTCACAGTTTAACAGTGAGACTCTGACTGGAGAAATTACTGAGGAAGATCAGGTTCTGTGAGTTTGGCATAAGCCTTGCTGAAGTCAATAGTCAAGCATCAACATACACTTCCTGGAAAACATGGAATGCATCTCTCTATCTTATGCTTCCCAAATAAGTTCACTGGTACAAAAGCACTTCAGTCTGCAAAACAGCCAGCTGTCGTTGTCAATATATTACATGCCCAAAAGTTGCACAGTGTCTTTGTATCTTATAGTCCTACAGATAAATTTAATATGAATTGTGTCAAGTGCTGTCTATGGTCCTTTCTTCATATTTCTTTACTGTCTCCTTCCTTCTTACTGTTTTCTCTTTTTTTTTTTTTTTTTTTTTTTTTTTGTGGTAAGATGCCATTATAAGGGAAGGTTTTATCAAAGAATATTTAGATCAGAATATAACTGCATGGTCTCTTGTGACACAGTTTTAGAAATAGTATTTAATATTTGATGGGGGTTTTTTTCTTACTGTGTGTTGATCTCTGTATTGAGAGCAGTGTAAGTCAGAACTTTAAATTCATCCAGAAATGAAGCTCAAGGAGCTTTGGTTTCATGTATAGATAGGTATCCTTGCTGGTTTGTGAATGTGGTTCATGAGTTTCAGATGCCTGGTGGACCGGGCATGTATCCTCTGCTAAATAGTATTAAATAAAATATAATAGAAATGAAACATACATTCATTTCTGGAGCAGTTTCTTCATTTCAGAACAAAGGTAATTTTTTTTTCCTTGGCAGAAAAGGAATAGAAAATGCACCTTTGTCCTTTGTGAAGTCTGTGTGTGCTATATAGTAAGACTTAATAAAAGCTTAATCGTAAACTCACGGATACGTTTATGTTGGAAAAGCCCATCAAGATCACCAAGTACAACTGTAAACCTAACACTAATAAATCCACTATGTCCCTAAGTGCCATATATTCTACATGTCTTTTAAATACCTCCAGGGATGGTGACTCCACCACTTCCCTTGGCAGCCTATTCCAGTGTTTCACAACTCCTTCAGTGAAAAAATTTTTCCTGATATCCAACCTAAACCTCCCTGGTGCAACTTGAGGCCATTTTCTCTTGTCCTGTCACTAGTTACCCAGCAGAAGAGACCAACTTTCTCCTGTGTACAACTTCCTTTCAGGTAGTTATAGAGAGTGATAAGGTCTCCCCCAAGCCTCCTTTTCTCCAGGCTTAACACCACCACCTCCCTTAGATGTTCCTTACAGGATTTGTGCTCCAGACCCTTGACCAGCTTAAGCACACTCCAGTACTCTCAAATGTGCAAGCAGTACCTTTGCAAATTTATTACATATTTTTTATTTCCTAGTAGTTTTTTAATTCTAGTCAGTTTTTTCTACTTTCAAAGCCTTCCTGGGTTTTGAGTAGCTTCTCATAGGCTAGCGTTCATGGCTTCTGTGACAGAGACTGTTTTTCATTGTGTGTGCTGGGTTGATGGTTGAAATATAGACCTGAGAATCATCAGGATATTCCTCATACTGAGCACAAATTCTCACCTTGGCAATATTTCTACACCATTAATCATAGAAATTATACCCTGCTTTCATAAAATGATACACATGAGGATGGTGAGCAACCTTCAACTGGGAGGAATATATGAGTGTGATGAATCCTGCTTGTTATATAGACAATAAAGCAAAATATATAGATATATATACTATTACAGAAATTAATTTTCTTACAGAAATTATTGTTCTGTCCAATCCTGGGAAATCTTTCAGATCTACAGGCAGCAATATTCTTATACAGTTGCTTGCTGTAGAAATCAGAGCTGTATAGATGGGCATGGAAGTACTTGACTGTTACAAAAAACAGGCTCTAACAATATATTAATAATAAGTTGAGATTAAAAATGTATGATGTCCACAATCACAGATCTGTGTACTGACTGACTTAACTGAAGTTGCCTCATACTAAGTATGAGTAGATTTGGAGCAACTATGTCTGCTTTTTCAACAACAGACTTAATCACATAAATGTCAACAGCTTCTAAAAACTTAAACTGATAAATCTTCATGTTTTCCAAGGTGCTGTTCAAATACTTTTGAAACCTTTGATTATTTTCCTAGTTAATTTCTAAATATTTTTATTTGCTAGTGTTGTTAGTTTGGTCTTCAGATCAGATAGCTACTGTTTCCTGAATGGAGTTTCTGACATCTGCTGCTACTCTTTTCAATAGTCTACAATAAGGCCTCATTTTATCTCAAATCCTGGTAAGTTCTCTTCACAGCCCTTTTTCTCTTCCCTTTCTCTTCAATTTTGTCTTTAAGTCTTTCCTGATCCTCTTTTGAATATTCTCTTTACCTTAAAACCCTTTCACATACCAGTGGTTTTATTTCTTCAGTTTTTATTTTTGTGTCTCTAAAATGTATTTATTACTACTGTGCTCTTTTTCTTTCTCTCACAAGTGTACTTTTTTGTTATATTTTTGTCCCTGATTTTGTTATATTTTTGTCACTTGAGAGAGTCTCATTCAATTTTACTTAGTTATTCTGTATGTAACACTGCCTAGAAAAATGCAGTTAATGTATTAATTCCCCTGAAAATTGTGCCTCCTTTAGGTTTCATGATCTTTCTCTGAAGCTATTTGTGTAGCCTCTCTATTGTCTGGTATTAAATCCTAAGTCCCTTAGGTTAAGACTGCAATATTTCTTCATTCTACAAACAGACTTTTTGCCTAAGGTTATTTTGTCCTTGTTCTTTATTTGCAATAAAAACTTCATGTTGCAAATGATTAAAAAATTGTGTCCAAGTAGAGCTTGATTTACAGAAAGTCCATCTCCTATATGAGGGTGGCTTCCCCAGGGGAAGTATGCATTACTATGTTGAATTATGCAAAAGGGCTTGTAAGTAAACTGTTTAATCTAAATCAAGACCTCCAAGTATCAGTTTGAGAAGGCTAGTGTTTGCTTCAATTGCATGTTAGACATTCATCTCTCAAATGTCTGTTATGTTCTTTGTGTTACTTCAAGAATCTACTTTTTTCCCCAGTGATGCTATGTCCTTATAAACACAGTTGTTATAAATAAGGTCAATTCCATAATTTGATACAGATTCAGCATAATAGTATCCTGGTCCTTTTTCATTTATCATAGCTCTGGAACACTTAAATTGTTAATGAGACATGGTTTCACATGTCTTTCTGCAGATACATTAAATTGTAGGGAGCACTTTTTTCCTGGAATAGATTTGCACATCTGCTTCAACTGTGTGTATTCAAAAGTAGAGACCTGAAGAGTTGTGGGGGTGGAAATCTCACTCTGTCCTGCTTTCCCTTCTGAAGCTATTGGAAATTTTTGAAACATCTGTAATTACACCTGGGTTTTTTGCTGTGAAGCTAAGGCTTTCTAACATGGAATTATTTTAGCAATTGATTCTTGTATATAATTAGCTCAGTGATAAAATTGTTTATCTGATAGCGTTATAGGGTTAAGTCTGTATTTTTTCTTTACAGAAGTTCATTTAAGCTGTTTCCTTGTAACCGTTCTGTCATTTTCACCTGAAATAATTCTGCTTCAAAAGGTCTCTAATGAAGATATGTCCAGACTGTTAGGATGCTAACTCCTGTAACCTAGAATTAAAGATGTCCTTAGCCAAGGTAGGGATGTTAGACTGAACAAAAGTATGTTACAGGGTCTATGTAGGAGTGGGAAGCAGTGGTGCAGAAACACTCTGAGGGGGACTCATGGCGGGACCATGTGCAGCGGGACACCCCCAAAAGACTGCAGCCCACAGCCAGACCAGGAACATCCTCTGCTGAGGCAGGAGCACTGAGGAACAGAAGGATAGAAGCAATTATAGGAAGCTGCAACAAATGATTCCCCTTATAGCAGCAGAAATCCTAGGCACAGAGTAGCAGATAAATCGATCATGTGCACCCCTTCAAACTCATATACTGCCTTTCACCTCACTAGAGCCATGTGAATGGGATGAAGTTAATCTATGGTGAAAATCAGTTAAATTGAGACTGGAAAAGGAAAAAATTACTTATTTACGTAAATGTAATAGTTTATATCTTTTATCTCAGTGTTCAAGTCATTGATCAGAGATTTGTGTTCCATGGCAATAAATTAGCTAAAGTACAATTTCAAACTCCAGACAGTTTTACTTGCAACAGAATTTTATTCTGAAACAAATAGCATTTGTTTCTGTGAGTGAACAAGTCAACGTATAGGTAGAAAAATAAATAGTGTGCAGCACAATTCACTTTATATTCTACTCTGATGATTACAGAAAGTTTCAACCAGGGAAGTGTAATTTTAACACTCTGTCCTGTATTAGATCTTCTTCATAATCCCTCAAGCCTGGGCAATTCCTATGAATGCATTTGAGGTGTGTAGCTAAATGCTGAGGTGCTTTGCTTTTGGTTACAGGACAAGGGCATAGTTTAGTTTTAGCATTTACTCTCTTTGTTAGAGATATAGGGAATACTGACAGCTTGTTCCACCATAAATCTCTGGGAAGAGCACCGTGTGATGTACTACAGCAGTAGCTCTTAAGCAACTTTCTCTTTTGGGAGTAACCAGTTTCCTTCTCTTCATTAAAGTGATGTGGTACATTGCAATACATTTGCCAATTACAGCACTGGTTTTGCATTGCACTGATCAGGAAGGATCTTCTGCAGTAAGGTACAAGGATTTTGTTTACAGGAACTCTCTGAGGTTACAGTGACTTTGACAGAACAGTATGTGCTAGTGTTAACTTTGTTGTGGTTTCATTCATATTGTCAACCTGATTTTGGTTTGTATGGTAATGTATCAAGCAAGTTTAAGGAGAAGAAAAACAGAAGGTTTTTAAACTATGTAATACGTTATAGTAACTTTCTTATTTGTCTGCTCATCCTCACAAACCAGCATGTTAGGTTTATCTGAGGCCGAAACTTAGCCTTTGAATCCATCTCTTTAGCCCTCCCATAAACAGAGGAGTTGTTGCCAGCAGACATAAGGCAGAGCAGCATTCTTGGGTTGAACTGGAAAAGCAATCATTTCCTGGCAGAGAACAAACTTGGTCTAGTTATAAAGTGATTTCACTTGAACAGAGCCCATGCTATCAACTTTTATTAGGGTACTGTTTATTTTGGGCCTTGTGGGAGTAAAAAGAAATGGAAATTTCAGGTAAACCCTTGTGCTACATCTAAAGATTTTGCCTTTATGAAATATGGGACTGGGGAGAAATGTTTATATTATTTTGAAATCACTTTCTTTTTGATTTAGAAATTGCCTCTTGCCAAAACAATGTGTTAAAAAAGTAGAAAAAAAGGAAGAGTAAATTCATTTCAGAAGCCCACTGCTTCTTTGGTACATGGGCTTAAGAATTACATGATGCATTTCTCTGAAAGGTAAGCTGCATGCTTTTAGAAAGAGAAAGGGAGAGAGCACTGATTTTATTATGACACTAAAACCTATGATCTGTGTTCTCTCTCATAGAGAGTAGTTTTGTGTTGTTGTGGCCTCACTGAGGAAAACAGTTGTACTTGAGATTTACAAGCCCTAACTCTTTAGCCTCTTTACCCACATGCCCAAAAGTCATCACAGCCAGCCAAGGACTTTTATCCTTGGATGTGTCTTTGCTGCAGCTAGATCTGCACCTAGAGTGCTGGAATCAGCTATGGACTGAGCTGTGACTTTTCAGAGAATGTTTGGATGTCTCCAGATAACATTCCTGACAGCACCAGTGCTGTAAGCATGAAGAAGAGCCACCCAAAGTAGTCTGGCCCTGAAATAGATATGGTGATACAGCTGAGCTGATGTAACATGCTGCTAGAAGGGGCAAACACATTTCCCTGTGTCCCCAGCTGTTTTGCTTTGGTGCTGTTTTTGGAGCAGCATTTCTCTGGAGTCTCATGAGAAACAGGACCCAGTGGCTGGGGTGACACATCTGTCACCTTTTCAGTCAGGTAAAACCTATTGGGGGAATATCCTGCTTGGATCAGTCCACATCTGCAGGATGAAGTGTGAAGCACATTGCTAGCTTCTTATTTCCTCCTTATTCTGGCATTAATCACTATGGCTCTTGGTGGTCACATTCTGTACTGTCTCAGGGACTCCTTTTTCACAGTCAATAAGTTGTAACAGGGATCCGCTAGAAGGGAAAGAGTGGAAGTCCAAATTCTTTATGAGCTGTTTAACCCAAGGGGGAAAAATGCAAGTTTCCTAGGACTATAAGGAACCTCCTGCATCACTGAGCAGTTTTCTGCTGTTGAAGGCACTGTGCCATATAGTCCATTTCTTAAACTTATCAAAGTCAGTATGAAAACCAGCTAGTGTTTCCTTGCCTCTGCTACACTCATTGAAAAGGTTGTCTCAGGACTTGATGATTTTAACAGTTGGAACCTTCATTTTTGAGCATACGTTTATCCACTGCTTATTTTTATCTATTTACTTTTGTGCAAGCAGTTATCTTTCATCCTGGCCTTACATTCCTTGAGCTTTCCATGGAGATCTGACATGAGTTCTCTTTGGTTTTGTTTTACTGCGGCAAGCAAACAAACTGTGTTTCCATGTATTCTGTAAGTACTGTCTCTCAGTTTCTTTTTCTGCATCTATTCTATTTTCTGTTTCATTCTTTAATTTCTGTGACAAATTCTAGGTTCTACACAACAGTGCTAGTTGTTCTGCAGTGTTGCATTGGTTTGCCAGATATGTTTAAGAGTTTTATTTTCCTGTTTCTTATCTGTGTCTTACTTGGGCATTCAGACCTGACCTTAGCTCAATTAAATGACGAGCTCCCAGTATACTCCTTAACTCATTGATCTCATGATTTTGATATTGATTCACTCCATTTTTGTGATTCATGCCTCAAGATCACTCTTCTTATGCAGTTTAGGGTGCCATCATTCTGCATTGTGAATAAGTGACTTCAGCATAAAATTTATGATATTTGTCCCACTTTTATCACTAAAAATATTAAGCAATGTTGGACCAAGCATTAGTCAGTGTTGGACCTCTCTGATGATCTCCTGCCAGTCATTTTGTCACTTATTGCTACCTCTTTTTCATCTTGCTGTTGTAGCACTTAATAATTCATCTGACAATGCATATAAATTTCCATATATCAAATATTTTACTTAACCTAAGCAACAAGTTTCTCTATTAAAATATAGTGCTATTATTAGAAAAGATATAGGATTGTTATAGATCCTGTTGTAATTTGGTTTGTTTGCAATTAAATATTCTATCCTTAAAAATCTATTTTGAAGCCTTGCCTATTAATGAAATCCTGACCAAGAAATTCCTTGGTCACATTTAGGTTGCTTCTAAATGTTTACACTCTAAATCCTAGCTATATAAGGCGCAGTCCTATGAATTGGTCCTTATGCATACTTGATTGCTTTTCATATTCATATCAGGACTTTTCCCTTCTATTCCATTCTCTACTTGCTATTTTTTAATTTATTATTGCTGTACTCTTATCTTCCTGATTTACCTCTTCTTGTGTATTAGGTATAGAAATCACAGATACATCTCAACTTTTTCCCCTCTGCTTAGTGTAAGGCCCCTCTTGTCAGTCATGCCAGCCTTAGTTAGAGAAGACTGTATCCCCAGATGCTGAAGTGGAGCTCAGCCTCTCATTCTGCTTATGTTTACATTGCACTTAGCTTTCCATGGCTGGCTTCCTGTAAACATACAGGTAATCCAAATCTCAGAAGAAATGTAATTTCCTTTACTATACTCTTCAAGTCTGTATAGCAAGGGTAATTGCAAGGCCCCTCTGCGATTTATGCTATTCAGAATATGAATGGGAGGACTAATGATTGCCAAAATAAATTTGATCATCATAAGGGTTTTGTTGTACTGTGGCACTGACTTTGTTTTGTCTTTTGAGATAGTGCTTCAAAGACTCAGGGTCTTGCTTTTCCTTTCCTCCCGTCCTTCAGAAAAAATGGAGAAAGGTGCCTGGAATGTATATGCCAAAACTGCAGAGTGTATTTTCACTTACTGTATTAAGGCAAAATATAATTATACAAGAGAAGAAAGTGCAGTGCACATGTAAGAAGCCACATACAATGAAAACCTTCACATTTTCCTAAGGGAATTGTCAAAGCATGGAACAAGGTGTACAGAAGAAAGCGGTGAAGCTACAGGACTGGCATTGGAGACTTTGCAGTATCTTTTTGTTCAGATTTGTCAGCAGTGTCATACAATGGATTTTTATTATATTATTATTCATCTGCACATTGTTAGGTCCATTGTGTTTGCCTTCCACATAATACAGAAAAGGTTTTGCAACAAGTACAGGCATATTTCTATGACATAGTCTATTTTGTACTGAATAATCATGAAGCTCTTTCCATCGTATTCTGTCATCTTTGGGTAGGTGAGGGTATATTTCATGCCTTTACTACCTGGCATGTAAGGTATTGCTCTGTGCTGTGCTTGTATCACAACTGAAGGTTGTTTCACTTGGTATAAAATGTAGTTCATTAGTTCATGGACTTCTCATCAATCTTCCATATATATCTAATTGAGTTGATCACCTATTTTTTTTTTTTTTTGTACAGGCTGTCAGTTTACGTAGTGTTGTCATTTATCTTTGAGCATTTATTATATCTCTGCTTTGGATAGCACTGGATTGGATGTCTGAGTAAAAGAAGGCTTTTGATCCCACAGCATGATTTAAAATCAGTATTTTTTCAAATTTACTTTTAATTGTCTACTTTGGAACTGTTTTAAATTCTCTTCCTGAGTAATATATAATTTCAAATATCCTGTGAAGGAAGTTAGGTCTTCTTGTATGAATGCATAATAAAGTTCCCTGAATCACAGTGGAAGTTTGGTAGTTCTCATTTGCAGAAAGTGAAATGAGCTTGTCAGACTAATGGAATATAAATACTTAGTATAACAAAAGTTAAAATCAGTTACTATCTCTTTAGGGTCTGAAGTGGAGAGAGGAAATTGTCCCTATCTAAATAAAGAATGTTCACCAATGAAATTCTTGTACCAATAGAATTGCTAACTTGCGTATTATGGAGTAAAAAATACTATGCTTTCTACATAAAGACTATACTTAATATCTTGATTCTGTTTTCTAATGAGAAGTGTGAAGGACAGTCAATGTGTTCAATTCCCTTGTGAATTAGGATGGTTAAGGATCCTCTAAGCATTGACTTTTGTTTAGAAGGCTATGGAGAAAGAGTCAGAGATGGTGAGAAGGTATTCTCATCAGTGCACTGGTAGCTGAGGGTTTATAAAAATCCAGAACAGTATGTTGTAAAGAGTGAAAGCAAGGCAGAAAGAGACTGAAAAACAGGGACATAAACTGAGAATATGGTGGCTAGAGAGCTCTGAAGTGGGGAAGAGGAGGCCAGTGTAAGGGATGAGAGCCCATGGCAGACAGTGTGAATGGGGTACTGCTTTCCTGTCGAAAGAGGACAGGAAGTAGAAAGAGCAATGGCAGCTGGATACTTCCTAAAGGAGGACATATGAAAGTGACATTCCCGTCTGACAGTTAAATTTGGATTTTTATGTCTATTGCATTTTTAAGCTTAAAGCAATGAGGGAAAAATTAAGAACTCCACATTCTCAGGTCTTTCTCAGCTCAGGTTCTGTTTTGTTTATGAAAGTTAATTAAACCAGTGTCATTTATTATGGTTTTGGTGTCCTGTCACTGGAGAAGATAATCTGTGCCAGAGGTTTGCTGTATCCAACACAATCCATAGACACTTGGTTTCCAAATTACATAAATGCATACCTATGTTAATGAATCTATGGGAAATAGTTTCTGGGTTTTTGTGGGGGTTTTTTCCCCTCAAGGTTTTTGTTTCTTGTGGAAGTTCATAGTTATTAAAACATTATATTTTTCAATTAAGTACCTGTTTTCTCAAAGCTGGGATGTTTCTAACCCACTGTATGAGTGTCCTGCTTGCATGAGCATAGCTGAAAAGACAGGAAAATAATCTGTGGAGGAAAATTCTTACACTAACTTCACTGGCAGTGAAAACATACTGCCTTTTTCTACTTTTAAAGATACACATTGCTTTATTTGGAATACAGAATAAAAATAGACCCTCCCACCTGATTTCACCTCTATCCCACATATGCCAGTGAGTGTTTCTTTGCACTTCATCACAGTGCAGGGCTCACTGGGCAGACAATGAAGTGCAGTTCCAGGCACTTCCTGGCAAGATGTTCTTCGTGGGAAAGCTGTATAGCTTCATGGCCATATCCTTTTCAGGCAGTGCTATTCTGCACTGCAGCCACTGCTTTCTGCTGCTTATTCCAATCTCTAGATACCACATCAATCACATGGTACAACAGGGGTGCACCCATGTAGTGAACTGTCTGGAAAACTGACTTACATTAAAAATAACCTTTTTATCTTTTGCTTTGTTATTTTTAACCTGGTTAGTTTCTCGACCCAAATCACAGCATGGCTGAATAAACTGATACACTGCTGCCAGTCATGCTGAGAAAAAGGGCTCAGGACAGGGAAGATAAAGACTGTTTAAGTAAGTGTGGCTTCAGAAGGGAAGATCTCTGAACATACTTGAGAAGGGCTGAGCTGGGCAGGCAGACTGCACAAAAAAAATGCTGAGTGAAGCAATCTTTTCTGTGAGGTGGGAAAACACTTTGCTACGTTGTTGTGGATGTGAATTTGCCATTAATAGAGAGATGTTAATGATTTGGAAGGGGGTTGGAGCAAAGCAGCAAAAATAATTAGACCCTTTGTGTATAAATGCATGAAGAGGATTGGTCAGATGTGAGCATTTTGAGGAAGTGATGATGGCTTAAGAAGGTAAAAGTGCAGAAATACTTGCATGGTGTAAGCATCACTGATAATAAAGGGCATGGCAAAATAATGAAGAATTACAGTAGACATCTAAGTTTTAGGTTTTGTTGGTTTTGTTTTTACTGTCAGTGTAATGCATTGTAACATTAGAAGGTTTTTGTTGCATTCAGAAATAGTTTCTCAAGAGAGGTTCAATTTCTTGGAACTCATAAATCTGAGCTGGATACATACTAGAAAACACAGTGTATGCAGTAATTCTCTATTGGCAGAGAGATGAGTAACTGTGATCTGTTGCACATTTACATCTCTTAGCAACTGTGAATCATAGGTGGCAAATGCTGTTGAAGACCACAACTGCATCTCAGACGGGAAATTCAAAATGAATGCAGAGCATGTTGTGCAATCATATTATTGGCCACTACCTTTTATCTTGCTTGCTTGCTCCTTCATACTGCAAGCATTCCTTCACAACAGTAAGCTATGAATGAGATAATGGGCTGAATTCCAATGAGGCTTGAATTGCCTTCAGCGGTCAGAGGGCTATAACACAGTTAGGCTATGCTATCTGCTTATAAAGCAAACCTCTGTGTGTAAACAGAGATGCTGATGATTGGAATATTTTGAGACAGGAATTTGCAACTAGCTTCCTGGACAATGGTGAAATGATTTGTAGCCTCTCATAAATGAGTAGACATAGCAAAGTATAATCCTGAAATGAACCAGCAGTACAGATTTTCACTCCTCTGTAGAGTACTTTCAGTCTTAGCAGTCTAGGACAGTAAATATCTGACAGGCACTTACTTGGATTTTCTTTTGTTTTTCTTCATTATGTGAACAAAGCATTTATTTGTCGGTGGTTTTTTTTTTTCATTTGCAACAGTGAATGCTGTTAAAAAATACAATTCCGCCTAGTGCTCTTATATTTTTATTCAGGTCTGATCGTTTCATGTACTTAATAGTACAAAGATTGGAGATGAACTTGAAGGGCCAATTGCAAAGAAATTTCACCTCATGGTGAAATTGGTCTCATGCCCAAATCCTTGTTCTGATTGTTCCTGGCTTTAATTGAGCTGAATTCATGGAATCTGCTATCTGAGTATTTAATTTCTAAATGGTAAAAGTGACTGGAAATCAGACTAACTTGTAAGGTTATGTCAGTATTTGACTTGGTACTGCAAAATTAAATTGCATTTGGTTTCTGGACCAAACTTGTGTTTCCTTCCAGTCATTGAAGAGGACTAGATGATAGGCTTGCTTTTTAACACATCTGGATCAAATATATAATATGGAGATATGGTTTGAATGTAATTGGTTATGGTTTATGTGTAGCTATGGAATTTGAGATTCACCTAACAATTTTCCCTTTAAACAGACTTTTTAAAGTACCAATGTGGTATGCTTGAAGACTGCACTATTTTAGATTCCTCTCTTTTATCCAGCCTATTTCTCATTCTTCTTGTGTTTAGCTAATTCTGACATTTTCTTAATATGAAATCTAATTCATAATATGAATTGTATGTGGTCATGTGAATAATGCTACTGATTGTAACTCAATATGAAAGACCTTTTCAGAATCAACTCTTTTGACTCTGTTCTCTCATGATCTCCTTGTTTAAAGTACCTATGTATCAGTGGTGCTGTACAAGAGCAATCTGTTTTATCCTCTTGATTACTTGTTTCTGGTCTAGATTGTATGTACAGGAATGAAAGGTGAAATGTGTTGAACTTGTCCTGACTTTGATAGCTCCACCAGCACATGTTTTCCTAGTATCATATTTTAAATTACCTCCTCTTTCCCTAGCAAATGAAAATGGCAGGGTTTATTGTGTATTTAAATGGTTCTTGTAGCAAAGAAAATCATGAGTTAACTACTGCTACTAATGACTGTATATCTGATGCTTAATATTGACTCAGTTGCTTTTCTCTGTTATACAGTGAAGAGGCAGACTACAATAATAACAGGATAATTTGGACTAGAAAGAGTAGTTTATATTAGCAGCAAAGTTGGGTTTTTTCTTGTTCTCTTTGGATGCTCTTGGCCATCACAGGACAGTACTAGATCAGCCACATGGTTAGATTAGATTGAAAACCCCATTATCTTATCCTTAGTAACCAATAACTTTTTGTATTACTTTGTTCAGCACTTGTCCCGAATCCAAGATACTCCACAGTGTTGTAGTGGTATATTATAAATAGTCCTAAATACTGTATCTGGTTAAGAGTATTCGCTATATATGATTATTCCCCTATTGTTCATAAAAATGCTACTTACAGTTGTGAAATATGGGCAGTTAGATAGATAGGTAAATAAATCAACAAAAGAGTATTTTGATGCATGTATGGTATGTCATGCCACATGTTCCTGAATGCTGTGTTGATTTACTCCAGCATGATGTAAGCTGCACTTCTATTATGTACAAATGAATTTATTTCTTGAGATGTAACACAGAATGCATCATTAATTGGGAAAAGGCTTGCATATCTTGCAGAGAAATACTTAAGCAACTTAATTTCTTAATTAAACAATTTGTGGAATGAAATTTAAGATCATCAGGGGTTGAATCCTTCACCCTATTTGGTGCCCTCTAAACACTATGGCAGCTAAAACCAGATTTTAGAAATCTTCTGTGCTATTTGAGGCTTCTGTTCTTTGTCATAGGTTGCTAAAAAGCTACACAGTTGCATTCTGCAGCCCCCTGGATC
>JAWWEV010000095.1:30320553-30389190 GCA_035583235.1 Hafferia zeledoni
TCTAAAGCACATCCAATTTTTGCAAGGGAAGACAGATGAACTCTTCCATTTAAGGTGTTTTTGATATATATCTATATGAACCTACTGTTTGGCTGTGTTGTTATTAAACATAATAAGATTGAGTTTTAGTTCTGCAGAAGTGGGGGGAGGGGGGAGGGGGAGGGCAGGGGCGTGGAAACTACATCTGGAAAACAGTCCTCAATAACCTTTGCTGCCAGAATAGCCCACAAACTAATTGCAAACACATGGGAATATTTATAAAGAGCAGGGCATGGACTCAAAAAGTGACTGATCTACTGCTCTGGTTCAGCATATACGAATGACAGCCCTTAGTAACCCTATTCCCTGTCAAACCAGGTCTGCTTTATCATACTGTGACAAAGTACAGCTGCTCTGCAGGCAGTGGGCACCCCAAAACACTTCAGTGAAAATAGTTTATACTAAGGGGAAAAAGATTTTGAAAATACAGGTACCTCGGTAAGAATTAAAAAAAACAATTTACTTTTGCTTTCTGTCTTCTATCAGTACATTTTCTGTGTTTGGAAATTTGAGGACAATTTGAAAATCTTCTGTAGTTCTGTTATCTTTCCACTGTTAATTAACTCTCAGCAAGAATAAGTAATGGTTGTAATACAAATGTTGGCCTTTGCACAGCAGGATTCTGACATCACAACCTTAAAGCGTAGTTCATTTCTTCTTCCCTTGTGAACTGTTCTCCTCCAAATGGATCATGTTTGTATAAATAGAACAAGGAAAAATAATAATAATAAAAAAGACTGTTGAGTTTCTAGTGTTTTCATGTAATGAGCAATTTATTCACTGTTCATGGACTGTTTTTTGTTGATGGCTTGTTGTTTTTTCTGGGTTTTTTTTTTCATGTGAAATGATGACTACAGTGTAGGTTGTCATGAGTTTAGGGTTAGGGTTAGGGTTTGGGTTAGGGTTAGGGTTTAGGGTTTAGGCAGCACTCCAGATGCATAAAGTCTTTTGGTGCCCACAGACCCAGTTCTGAAACCCTAAGAGTATTAGAGACTTTGAAACAATTCTTAATGATATTTGGCATTTGTTCAGCTACCTCTCTCATCACCAGATAGTACAAAGTTACTTACACATGCTTAACAGCAAGAAGGGTTTTGAGGGAGAGATTCAAGCTGTTGTTTTGGTGGGTCCATTTTATTTCATTCCTGATGGAAAATCTGGACTATTTGGGCTGAATTTCATTACAGTTGAAAGGCAAGTGGTATGTCTCCTGTTTTACTAAAGATATGAACATATGGTTTCAATCAGAAATATGAGTGGACTATGAATTAACTTGTGTTTTGCATATTCCTTCATTTCTTGCTGTTATTTTTAATCATGTATGTGATGCACATGAAGCAGCAAAGGCCAAGTTTCCTGAAGGTCTGAGATACTGACAGAAAAATGTTATGTAAGTGCTTGAAAATAAGAGAACATAACTGTCTCTGCAGCTCTTATGTTAACTCCCAGAAATCCTGGCTTTGTGCTACCTGCTTTCCTAAGAGCTGGATGTTGGTTTCCCTGTTGTGTGTATGGCTCAAGTTCTGTTTTGACTTCAGACTTGGGACTTTCATTATAGTCAAATGGCTTCTGTTTTCCAAGTATGACCTGAGTTACTATTCGTGTTTCTATAAAGTACATCATTTTAATGTATATCTGACACGGAGAATTTAATCACTATATGCCTAATCTGTGGGTTGTACTTATTTTTCTTGTAGTGTTTGAAGTAGCATGACAGTATCAGGAACTTTAGTGTCCCATATATTGCCAAGTCAGTAGTGGTTGTTTTAATTTATTCTATTATTTGTTCTCCAGGATACATACCTTTCCTGTGTTAGCACCACAAAGTGATGTGGTTTCCTGCTCCTCACCTAGGTGGCATCTTCATTGAGAATCCTCACCTGTATGAGAATCCTCACCAATACTGAATGAGAATAATCTAACACTAATTTAATTGTGGTTGCTTTGAACATCTAAGTTTTTCTTTTTCTTCACAGTATTTAACTGATTTAACTGGTTTTTTTCCACATTGCAGTGACTAGTGTTGATGGATTAGTACAAATTGTTTCTACAGTGAACACCATAAACCTGTACATAAATGTGAGGCCCCACCTAGCAAGTATCTGTTTATCAAATCATCCATAATTTATTAGTGCTGTTCTGTCATTTTCATCTCCCATCTGCCTTCTCTTATGCTTGTTAAAATTGGCTTGTATTTTTCAAGACTGTTTTTCTTAACTGTAAAAGGCATGAAGGTGAAGGTGAGAAACCAGGCTGTGAACAATGATATCAACATGCAATGTACATGCAACTTTCACATTTATTGTGATATTTTTTTCCTTGTAACTTCTGTAGTTCATTTCATTCAGCAAACATATAACTCTATTACAATGAATGAGGAATGCGTCTCTTTTAACAAGATCTTCTGAGGTACACTGTTATTTGGGAAGTAACAGTATTATGATTTTTAAACATTTTTAATATGTTTGGGTGTTTAAAACATTTTTAACTTGTTACAATTTTAAAAAATATTTTATAGCTCCTCTGAAGTGAAAGAAATATTTCATTTTGGAGTCCACTTTCCTGAATCATTTATGCTTCCTTTCAGGACTTCATATAATGGAAGAGTGAGATGTATAAAACACCTCATGGTCAGAAAACTTGATCAATACTTGGAAACATGACCAATCTAAAGTTATTAAAAAAAAAAAAATTCCCAAATGCAGTTTTATAATGTTTTTAAATATTATTCTATACTCCTAAGTAACATTTGAATTTCTGAGTAAACAGTTTCATTATCATTTCTTGATATTATCTTCAACAAATTAAAAAAAAACCCAAACAAAATGAAACTCAACCCTGTAAACACCAACCAACCAAGAAAACAACCAAAACAACAACCAAAACAAAACTTCAGAATAATAAAGAACACGGAAACACCACTGCAGAAGAAATTAGTGTTTTCCTAATTATTAATAAAAATGAATTTATTTGGATCTGAAAATTTTAAAATCTGTAACACTAAGTTACTCGTGTGGCACATATCTGAACACTTAAGAAGAATTCATGGTAGAGAGAAAAATTCATATACCTCTTTGTTGACATTCTTAGAAAAAACTCAGACTTCAAGTAAGGCTTGGAAAATTATGAGGTGGTTTTTTTTAAAAAGAAAAAAAAACGTTTTCAAAGACTGGATTGATTTAGTTTGGCAAAAGCTACAAAATTAGTATGTATTTAAAAAAGCAAAGACTTAAGTGATCACAGCTTTTGGCTCTTAGGGGGAAGGAAATACCTTTAAAAATTCCATATTGCGCCAAGGTTCAGTCTCTGCCTTCCCCCTCTTTCTAGCCCCTGTTTAATGTTGTGTGGAACATCTGTTTGGGAAAAATAAGACTAAAACCAAATTTGTTAACCCTTCAGCTCATAGATGTCCAGGTTTATTGTGAGATGGTTATTTTCTTAGTGGACTACTATGTTTTGGGCACATTTTACTATGTTTAGTTTTTTCTGCCTTTCTCTCAACACTGGTTTTTTTGTTGTTGGTTGATTGTTTTTGGAAAACAAGACCAATAAGACCAGAAAAGGAAACATTGCACGATTTTTCACTGCTTGAGGGAAAACAGAACAGACCATAAAGCTAGTGAGAAGTAAGTGCATTAGATAGCTATCTTGTCCCTTACTCTCTTCATTTGGTATATAAAGGTCTAAAAAACTTTTCTACATCTCTGAATGACATTTTCATAAAAAGGTACCTCATGCCTTCTGTTACTACAAGCACATTCTAGATTTCAGTAAATGCGTAAGGGCAGAGACACTTGACAGGCTGGGACTTTGTATACAGACATATTTTAACAGCAGACTGTGGATAAGTGCAAGACAAGGTTTTCCATTTTGTCCCTACTAACACTGGCAACTGAATGCTGCTATTCTCTCCACTTCAGGAACTGTGCTTTCCATTAATTTCCCTTAAACTCAAGGTCTCTCGTCCACTACAGTCCATAACTAGTGTTGATGAACACTGCAGATTTAATTAAATAACTGTTTTGGAGACATAACTAAGGAGATAAGAGGAAAGAGCTGGATAAATAGCATGACAGCTCTGTCTTTACTCAAGTTGCTCTGAGGACCTGTCTTTGGCTTCTGAAGAACATTTCTAATATAGTTTTGAGAAGGGTTCTACCTGGAAGTGTTTGCTTAGGAACATAAGAGTTAGCTGATTTGTTTGCTTTCACCTTACGGGGGTAGTGTAGCACAAGATTTAAAATGTTTTTCAGGTCCCTAGAGAACAGATGAGCAAAAATGTGCTTAAAACACTTATTAGAAACATAGAATAACAGAATAAACATTTAATAATGATGATCTTATTTAGCCAAATTGATACTTTTAAGAATATATTTATCTAGCAGATGACAATATTTTCAAATAAGTTCTAATAGATTTTCTAAAATGGTTGAATATCAGTTAAAACACAGTGCAATCACCAAACCTCTTTTCTCTGATTATAGAGGTCTCTTGAAGTGGTACGTGTTAGAGATTACTAAGCTTGTGACTACTAGATATCTGTGCTAAAGGATAGTTCAAGAATGTGGAGAAATCTTTGCTCAACCTGGAGAATCATAAATCAAACATATAAATGAGAGGAAACCAGGAGTACTACTAACTACCGAACCTCTAAGAAACTTGATCTAGCATCAGTCTGTGCCAATAAATCCATATTACACAGCATGATTACATCCTCCAGCTCTTATTTATGAATGCAGAAGCAGATGAAGTGCATAATTCTACAACTGGAAATAAAAGCTCTGTGGTAAGATTCCCGTATTCTCAGTGCTCAGCAGCTATGACAAGAATGTTCTGTGAAAGGGAGTTTAGGAGTTCTGACTTCTTTTGAAAATTCAGCCTTTAGATTTTGCAGTGTTTATCAAGGGTCAAGTTTTCAGTTTTCTGTCTAAATGTGTTCTTTTTACATGGAGAAAGAGAAAATAAGTCTGCCTAACCAGATACTCTGAAGTACATATGAATTATGTTGAACTCAGGGTATTTAAAAACAATCCTATTGAGATCCTCTGGATTGCTGTGGCATGTTCTGCTTGAAGGACAGACGATAGATACTGTGTTGCATTTCTCTTGCTGAACTTTTATCACTTGGTTACATAGTGGCATTTCTTTGATAGTTTCTTCTCTGAACTGCCCCAGTTTGGCCTGTACAATTATATTGTTGCTACTATGTAATTAAATGCTGAGGTGGAAGCGGGGAGGGAGGGGGTGTTATGTGTAGAATTTACATGCTTGGGGAAACATTGAAAATTGTAATGTGATGGTTCACTGACTGTTAGACCAGTATGACATCAGTTGTTGGGCACTGTTCACATGTGAAGCCACCTGCAGTGATGCCTGCAAGAAAGTACCACACATAATTTTTTTTTTTTTTTTTTTTTTTTTTTAATGGATGGTGGAAGAATGCTTACTGCCTCGAATGTAGGCCACATAGCCACAACAACCTGGCTTTAGTGGCTACATCTGAGCTACATAGATTCTGGGATTAAGCAAATTCTGCTATTATTTCTGATTTTTGTTTAACAAAAATTTAGCTGTATTTCTGAACTAAGTATATAGGGCTCATTTCATTTGTACCCAGCTAGAGTCAACTTTACTCTTCCCATCTTCTTTCAGATGTGTCAGGATCCATCTGCCCAGATAGTTCTGCTCCTTGTCTCCCTTTTACAGACAAACTGAAAAGCATTCCTATTGTTCTGTGCTGAATACTAGAGAAAAAGGATATGTCTCTGGGTACCAGGAAAGAAAACTTCTGTTCTCTTCACTTGCACCTGGCAGACTCCAACTAGTTTTAGACATTAGTGTTAGGGTTAGGGTTGAGTCATACACAGTTTTAGGTCTTGCGTCATCTGACCTGCATTAACTTTTGAGTACTGTAGCCATTGAGATGTTCCCAGGAAAGACTGGATGAACCACTTTTTTAGCAAGCTGACTATGTTTCTGACTCATCCCAACACATTCCTGTCAACCTCTGAAACCCCATAATGCAGATAGCCACCTTGCACAGTACTGAAGGTGAATGGGAGAGTGAAGCTTTTCACATTGGCTCAAGCTATTGCTGTATGACCTCTAGTAAGCTGGAGTTTTCTGACTTAAATGTTGCACCTGCTCAGCCTTGAGTCTTTAGAGGATCACTGCGTAGGGTCACTGTACAGGAAGATGAAGGGAAAGATGGTTCTGAGTGGAAAGCAAGCTCAAGGGGAGAAGGTGACCTGGCAAAGTCCTCAGAGAACGTCACTCAGAACTTTGCTATATTCTTCCATTCCTTCATCCTTGCATCAAATGCAAGTTCTGCCACTGAGCCATCTCCTGCCATAGTGGAAGTTAATGCCTGATGTGCAGTGTCCTCAAAATCCCCGATGCTGGGAGCAGCCAGATCTCCTTCTAGAATGTACCTGGGCCTGAAGGTAGTGCTGGGAGAAAATGGCCTAGAAACCTGAAACACTGCTTAAAAGTTTCCTAAGTTCTCAGTTTCCTCTTTTGCTCATCCTGTGAGTAAATATTTGGAAGACAAGTGTGGCTGCGTACTGACAACCAGAGAATCTACCGGGCCAATGGGTGGAGCAGTTGTGGGTACAAATATAACAGAGTCATTAATTTTTTAGTATTTTTGCCATCTAATATGGTATCAGAGCTCAGGCAACTGAAGTTAATTATATCAGCAGCTAAACAGGATGAGCTTCATACCGTTCAGGTCACTCATTCTCGTTTATGAGCAAATTAAGATTTATAGCTTGTTTGCTTTCCCCTGATAAGTAAGACTTGTTAACATTTGTTCATATATGACTGTCATACACAATTATATATGATATATATCTATATGTATAGATAAGCAATGTATCTATATAGTACATCTGCAGTAAAAGCTATACTGTTGTTTGGGTTTTTTTTTCCTGCCTTACCAGGTAGCTGCCTTAATGGACTTTCTTAATTCGAATAGAAATAACTATATCTTAAAAAGATACTGAAAATTTCAGTGGAACTGGTGAAATTTTAAATAAACTGTATAATATCACATACTATTTGCAGTGCTAAGATCAAAAGTGTGAGGAAAACCTCTTATTAAATATATGCCAGCAAACAGTACAACAGAAAGATATGTTCAAATTTTGTGCCAATCAATATGAACACATCAGTCTTGGGGTAGGAAAGCTTGATGAAACTGGCAAAATAGCAAGGAAAAAATTAGTACCTTAGTCCTAAGACTACTGTGGTTTTGCTCCAGAACACCTAAGTTGCATCATAACCTGCATTTCCATTCTTAAGCGATTTACATTTTGCTTAAGATATGTTACTGCCTGGTTGAAATATAAACCTTCAGACTGACCAGAGATGCATCAAATTAACTAAGTCAGTGGTGCAACTTTTTAGAAAATTACAGAGCTGGCTAAACAAGTTCTGTTTCAGCTGGTAAACACAGCTGTAGCATTTTGTTAGACATTCAAATAGGAAAAAAAATAATTTATGTCTTTATTTTGCATTAAATGGTCCTCAGCATATTTCTTAACATTGTTTAATATCAAATTCTTTGAATCCAGTGCCAGCTGAACTTGGCACCTGACCCATACCATCAATTTGAACTGTTCTAATTTCAGCTGGACAACTTGACTGCTGCAGAAAACACCTTCAGTGTAGCCTAAACAGGCCCTTTGAACTCCCTGCTCATTTCTCTCTAACAGGAAACAGAAGATAAATTTATAACATCAAATGACTTAATTGAAAGCAACTTGATGATGTCTTTTCTCTGTACTATCTATGTAATTATCAAAGTGTTGTTATATATAAAATCTGTTATTATGCTCCCACCTCAGGACTTTAAAGCAATGACATCCTGTGGCCTCAGATGGAGTAGGTAGCCTGGTGCCTGCCTTGTCCCTTTTACTGATATATTTTAGTTTTGGAAGAGTTTCCCCTATTCTCCCTGCTAGACACCACACCTTGCCAGATATGCTCCTATGCCATGAGAAAGGAAGGAAAAGTTATCTTAATACAGAAATGAGCTCTTTTAAAGTTTTTTCAAGTTCAAATGGTGGGGTGGAGTGGTGGCAACTTGAAAACTGTCAACTCTGTGTTTTATTAAAATAAGAAAATGAGATCTTGTGCTCTTCAGAAAAAGTCACCTCAGCTCTGCATCAGGACTTGTGGCACTGTGAAAGAAACCTGAAATGCAATTAGCAGAGAGACCAATTTGTTTCAAGGCACTCTAACAGACTGTCTTTTCCTCCAGGTTTTAGGCAAAGAAAAACTACTCAGAAAAATTTAGTTTCAGTGTTTCTGATTATAATTGAAATGGGAAGATAGGAAAATTGTTGCTATCAATCTTCTTTCAATTTTGTTTTGTTTTGTCCTTGTTAGGGAAATGTTGGCTGTTGTTGACAGTTAAGACAGTTTAAAGGCTTATAAGTATGTTACTAGTATCCCTTTTTTCTTATGGGGCAATGCACTTCATCAGTAGTATAGTTCAATATACATTTACTACTTTTTCTCATTTTCTCAGAATTTAAACAATGTTAGTATATGCATTTATTATCCATGGTTGTGCTTCTTGTGCATACGAGAAGTCTTGGGAAAAATAGTAAAATAAAATCTCTTTAACATTCATATGGAAGAGAAAATTACTTTCCAAAAATATGATTTTAATTTGAAACATATTGACTATGTAAATACATTTTTATCTGTGGTAGTGAACTGGTTGTTTCTTGTTACCATGAGCTTTGAGATTTTAAAACTGAATCTCAGCCTCTCACCTCATTTTTATTCATGGATTATAAGAGGAAAATAAGGTTTCCTGGCTTTTAAAATCCCACTTGGTTTTTCAGCTTTGAATGAGGTAGTAGAAATTTGGAATGAAGCAAATACTCACAATGCACCTGTGGGATAGTCTGTTTCTGTCAAAAGCTGGTATAACATTTCAGCTTATTCTGGCTCCAGTTCCTTTGTCTTTTGCTTCTGCTTCTTCAGAGATCTGATTTTTTTCAACACCTTAAATACTATCAAATATTTTTGTATCTTAATTTAATTGTGTTTGCTAAGTTACAACTTTGTACAGAATACAATAATTTTGTATTCAAATATAAATAGGGTATTTGAAAACAAAAAAGTCTTTAAATAAAAGAAGATCTGAAAAGCAGCTGTTTTTCTAAAAAAACCCATTCATATTTATCCTCCCTACATAGATCCCTCCAGACCTCTGAGAAACTGGCTTTCTGAAGAAACGGATTTTTATTGAAAGGATTGGTATGTTTTCCTACTTCAGTAAACATAGTTCTGCTCCTCAGTTCAAAGGGAGACAGATGATGCAGGAGGGGAGTAGTTTCATTTTGCTAATCTGCCATTTATACAAGTTAATTGTTTTGTTTGAGAGATAGAATAGATGTTTTAGTTGAAATTATTTTGTGATTGACTTCTGCCATGGCCAACTTCCACTTTAAAGCACAGAGCAGAAAATGCACCACATTTTTTCTCCACAAGCATGTTTGAAACAGATATGTTTTGTCACGGGGTATGTCATCTTGGCCTTGTACACAAATAAGCAAGCTTTGTCATATACTGCAGGTGGTATGGTACTGTTTCCGTGCCAAACACTTGAGGAGCTTACCATTGCAAGGCAGGTCTTGTTCTAAATACCATGCAGGACTCTACCTCTTACAGGTGAGAAACCAATTTTAACATTAGGCATCTTTATGGGCAATTGGAGCAGCATGACAGGCTACATTTTCTTTTGCAAAATAATCCCAGCTTCATGTAATTCTCCTTCCTTCCTTCACAGTATGTTTTTGAAAGTACTTTTCTCCCTTGATCCACAGCATAGAAAACTCTTTCAAGATCTACATTGATAGGTAGGGGCTTTATATGTTTATGACTTCTATCACATAATTTTTCTTTTAAACTGTGTGCTTACATAGAGGCAAGCTGGAAAATTGAGTGTTCCTAGAAGATTGTCTGACAATCAAGGTAATGTCGTATTTTCCAACAAGAATGCTGGATCTGTGTCATGTGTGATTTAACCAGCAGTTTCTGCATGAAGAACAGTGTTCACTTTGTTTATTGAGGATTACTGAAAATCCTATAATTTATCACTAGTCTGTCAGAAACAAGTTTTGGCTGATTCAGTGCCTCATTTGGAATTGAAACGTACATATTGTGTCTTAAATGTTGAGTGTTCTGTTTCAAGTCCTACATTCTACCTTTGTGTAGAATACAAATACCCTTAGTATATATTTTTGCAAAATGACTAACTATTAATGAAGGAAGCTGCTTTGAGGCACACTGCTATGAGTTTAAAATTTAGTGTTTATTTATTTATGAAGTTGTTTTGCAAAAGGAAATAATTGGACTGCAAGGTTATCATAATTCATGATGAAGGGTTGTAATTCTTTTTCACACATAAACTAGCATGTGTAGCTTTAGAGATCTGAACTGGTTGATTTAAGAATAGTAAATGCCTGTATTTAATATCCTGTTTCTTACATCAGTTGCAACTCTTGTCTCTGTGTGATACCTCATCATGTTAATTGGTGAGTATAGACTGCTGAGAATCAAAGCTTTTTAAAATTCCTGTTTCCTTAAAATCCTTTTGGCTCTCCTTGCTCTCTGGTAGCACTTTGGTTACATGGCATAAGAAGAGACAATAAACAATCATGGCTGTTCTATCCAAAATGTTTTCATTTTCTGTAACATCAGAAGTTCTATTACTCTGTTTGTGGAACACCTGCCCTGTGTAGGTTTCATGATTACATTTAAAACCCTGCTTAAAATTGAGGAAGATACATAAACAATCATTTTGACTATGGTTTAATTTGTTCTATATGCAGATTACATTTCCTTATGACAAAACTAAGAGATCAGATAAAAACCATGTGCAGTTTTCACATTCCCTGATTTTGGTTCTGTCACTCTGTTTTCAGAAACAGTGGGTGAGGAAGCTTTGGGTTGGCTTATGCTTCCTCACATGTGCTACCAGGAGGTTGAATGACTTTATGGAATTAGAAAGCTGTTCTTTCAAAAACAGTTGTTAATGAAATTACTCAGTCTGGCACTTCAGCACTTTACAACAGCAACAGATGAATTCCAGTAAATAACTTCTCACAGACATTAAGAAATTGAAAAGCTCCAGGAAGAAGATTAGCCACTTAACACTTAATTATTTTTGAAGTTAAAAAGTATTTAACCTGAGCATGTCTCATTCATATCTATATATTATTAGTGTAGTCTTCTAGAAACAGAGTCCATGTTCATGTAGATTCAGTCTTTTCAGCCTAGAATTAAAAATAGAACAGTGTAGACTTCTAATTATTAATATCTTTGTGCAAGGAAGTTGTGCACTTGATGTTCTGTATCTTATCCATCAATGGCTCTTTATTTGGGACTCCAAACTATATGTGAAATGTCATGGTTTATTTTCTTCTTTAACTCTTCATTTTCATAGATTTTCTAAAAACCTTTCCAAGACTTGGGATTCTTTTAACCTTCACTTCTCTGATATGTGAGAACTGAAGGCTTAGATGGTTAAAGGAGGTTATTGTTATACTAGGCATGTGAATAGGTGTTCTGCTGAGATCTTCATTTACCAGTTGGCTTCCTGTATTTCCTCACCAGGATTTCTTTTCCCTCTACCATACATACAACATATACTGCTACATCTAACCTTTTCTTCTGGAGTCCTGCATTCTCTCCATCCTGCCTGTCTTTTAATTTATTTTTGTATGGAAGTCCTCCCCTTTGCTATTTGGTTTGCCAAAGCAAAGTTGCAGTACATGCTGCTGGACAAGGATTGTGGCTGATCAGCCAGATGAGGACCTTTCGGCTGGCAGATATGCCCTTCCTTGCTCATCAGCCAAGCCCTACTCTCCAAACAGGAGACTTGCATGCTCCATGAGACACTGGCTAAACACCACAGCCTGCCTCTCAGTGTAGTAAGGCAGAGTTTTAACTTTGCCCACACATGTTGTACATGTGAGATGTGTCTGTTGACTTCATGAAGAAGCAAATAACAGAAATAAACAAGATACCTTTCGATACCACATATAATTTCTGGTGTAGTTGGCATATTGGTTTTACTGTCTTTACCAGTATTGAATGTTATGACAGGGAAACTGGGATAACACGTCTGCCATCCAATCACACTCAAAATCCAAATGGCTCTGAAAAAAATCACAGAATTACAGAATATGTCAAGTTGGAAGGGACCTACAAGGATGATTTAGTCCAACTCCTGGCCCTGAACAGGACCATCCCTAAGACCCACACCCTGTGCCTAAGAATATCATGCAAACACTTCTTGAACCCTGTCGGGCTTGGTACTGTGATCACTGCTGTGGGGAGTCTATTCCAACCAACTACACCACCACCCTCTGGGTGAAGAACCTTTTTCTACTATCTAACCTAAACCTTCCCTGACACAGCTTTCAGCCATTTCTCTGGTTTCTGTCACTGGACACCAGAGAGGGGAAATCCCTTTCCCTCATGAGGAAGTTGTAGACAGCAATGAGGTCTTGCCTCAGTCTCCTCTTCAACAGGCTGAAAAGACCAAGTGACCTCAGCCCCTCCTCATACAGCTTCCCCTCAAGGCCCTTCACCATCCTTGTTGCCCTCCCTTAGACACACTCCAATGGCTTAATATATTTCCTATACTGCAGAGACTAGGGAGGTCCCGTGGTGTAATGGAGAGCACTCCGGTCTCTGTATCCCAAGGTCGTGAGTTTGAGCCTCAGTAGGGACCGTCCCCTGGCAGTTCAATGCCTCCCTGCCATCTGATCCCGTCAGATCTCGGATGCTCAGCAGGGTCAGCCCCGGTTAGTACCGGGTGCTGTAGATAGTCCCAAGGACTTCACTGTCACTGTCCAAGCTTGCTCGGCCGTGGCAAATGAATCTTAGGACTTAAACGGTGGGGCCAGTTCTGTGCACGCTGTGCCTCACATAAAAAATCCATTGCACAGGCTGGAAGGGCCCAACCCTCATGGGGAGAGACCTTCCCAAATCTTCGTTCGTGAAGGCTGGCCATTATTATTATTACTGCAGAGACTAGAACTGCACACAATATTCAAGGTGAGGCTGTCCCAGAGCACAGCAGAGTGGTACAATCCCCTCCCCCAGCTGACTGGCTATGCTGTGCCTGATGTCACCCTGGACATGGTTGGCCTTCCTGGCTGCCAAGGCACTGCTGACTCATATTCAACTTGTGATTGACCAGGACCCTCAGGTCCCTTTGCATGGCCCTGCATTCCAGCATCTCATTCCCCAATGTGTACCAACATTCAGGGTTCCCTCTTCCTCTCCTTTCTGGCCTGAAGATCAGCTAAAGCACAGAGCCATTGTCTTGATTTGGCTATCCCCATCTTCTCCTGCCCCACCTACTTCTCCACAGCTACTTTTCTATGCTTCCGCAGAAACAGACGTATTATCCCAGGGGCAGGTTCTGTGTTTGCGTGAGTTAAGAGTGCGAGTCTGATGTCTTGGCTCATTAAAGGGAATGGAAATCCCATCTTGCCAAGGTCATAAACACTGACCTTTGTGTGGAGTACATGGTCACTGCCAGTGTTTTAGCATGAAACCCTTGACTTGTTTTCCAAGTGTCTTTTAAGGTCTGTAATGAGGGATCCAGAATGCTGCTTTTTTAACTTTTTGAGCGAGTTTTCAGAAAATTACTAAAATTTCTACATTGTTGATTATCTCTTAAAAGGTACATGGTAAAAGATGCTGGGGGAGTGGGACTGCAAAGAGGAAATCTGAATTAATATTTACTGTGTGCATATTTATGCATATGTAGTATATTCCTACCCATGTTAATGCTCATTTTGCAATGTATTTAATACAGACTATCTTTAATCCATACACTGTTTGGGTTTCCAATCACACGAAAATAATGATCAATTCTGTTGATGCAGTCAATTTTGAAAGGAAACATGCACTCAAAATGCTAGAGATAAGAGATCCAACAGTTTCTGCTACTTCTATGTACTCCGTGAATCAACAAGATAAAAGGCTCCCTGTTTGAAAAAGTTCATCCATTTCTACTTTTGAAGGTCTGCAGAGCACCAGTCTTCGTTTTAAGTTCAGTTAGGAGATTGTTTAGTGTGTAGGTAATAACTCTTCCATAACATGTCTCCAGAGCTGTTTATACATGAGGAAAGTTACATTTTTTTTTAAAAATGAAAGGAGACTTCAAAACGTAGCAATGTCTGTTTATAGATTTAAGAATCTTAAATCCCAGCAGTCAAACAACATGACTGGTAGATGTGAGAAGTAACTTAATCTACATTGTTTGCTGCAAAAACTGTTGCAAAAGATCTTACGGAAAAATGTTTTACTCTATTGATTGTACAATTTTAATTCAACTTACTTTGTTAATGAATCTTGATTTCCTTCAGATACATAAAATGCACTGCTCATCCCTGCAAAAACGCACAATTCCTAAAACAACCCAGTTACTGTTTAAACAGCTAGTATAAATAATGAACCACTCCATTACCAAGAATATAAATAAATGTAGACAAGTAAGGGTTCTCTAGAGCTGAAAGTTTAGGTTATACAAAAACTTCGACAGCTGTAATTTGTAGGTCCTTGTAGACTGAGGGGTGTGAGTGATGTAAACTCTAGAAAGCTGACATTTAATGTATGTCTATTTTGTCATTTTGCCAAAATGCAGGGCTTGACTGTTATGTTTCTTTCACTCTGTACACATGTCGAATTGGGCAACATCTGGCAGCAAAAATTCCACAAAATGCCTTATGCTTTGCAGTGCTGTAAACAAAGCATAATGCTCCACTGCATGATAAGTAGTGAGTCAATATTTTAGAGAAGTCTGGTCATAGACATCTTTTCCCTGGATAAAACTTGAAAAGAAGAGGAGAGAAAAAAATATTGGTTGAAATTTATTTCTTCATCTGTTAAGATTTGAAATTAATTTATAAAAGCTAGTTGAGTCAGAAGTGTGTTTCTAATTAGATCATAAACTAAAAGGTGTGTTGTTTCTTAGGCTTTGTGAATTGAGGGATGTTAAGACTTTTGGATTTGAGTCTTTAAGACCCCATGTCTAGGGAGATAAATGGGAGCAGGTCAGTTCTCCCCTCTACTCTAAAATAATCATGTACACACTTGTTGCTTCAGGGAACTACAGTGGAAAATGGCTTAATCACATCTAAGAAATTTGGTCAATTTTGATGAGAGCAAAGCTTTTTAGGTCAATAAATTTTAATACTTTTCACTAGGCTTAGTGCAAGTCTTTTGGCCTAAATCAGTGAAGTGAAAACACAAGAAAGGCTAAGAGCTTTCCTTGGGTAGGGGAGAAGGTGGGAGAGAGAGAGTAAAAGAGGGGAAGATGGATGGAAAGGGAGAGAGGGCTCACTGGCCATGAGCCTACACCAAGGTGAAATGTATCCTTACTCCTGGGAATTTTTTAAAGAAACAGAGAATGGCTTATGTTTTATTGTACTTGTCCATAATATTTGCAGAAACACTGTAATCTATAGAATCATAGAATCATCAAGGTTGGAAAAGGCCTCTGAGATTATTGAGTCCAACCTTTGACCAATCGCTATGAGATAACTAGACCACAGCACTAAGTGCCATGTCCAGTCATTTCTTTAACTCTCCATGGGCAGTCCATTCCAATGCTTGACAACCCTTTCATTAAAAAAATTCTTCCTAATGTCCAACCTGAACCTCCCCCAGTGCAGCCCGAGGCTATGTCTTCTTGTCTTGTTGCTACTTGCCTGGGATGGACCCCCCACCTGGTTACAACCTTTTTTACTGTCAGTTAATCTGAGAATAGCTACACAAGCAGTTGTAAACTACCAAGGTCCTGTGGTATGTTACTGAGTGAAGGTACAGAATTAAAGCAGGTTCACAGGTGGTTACGAACCCAATCTTTTCTTACAGTGGGAGGGACTTTTGCTCCCCCAGTCCCTGTCTTGTGGACCAAGGACTTAAGAGGTGTGGGAAGAGAGGCTGGCAGTGAAGACTGAGGTAAAAAAACTTGTGAAGTAACTCAGCCTTCTCCCCCTCCGTTGTTACCAGTTTGTCAGCCTTGCTTATGGTGGGGTGGGATGCAGGGGGAGTGTTCTTTTTCTGACCTTCCTTTTCTGGCTCATATACCTGTAGAAGCCCTTCTTGTTATTCTTCACATCCCTTGCCATATTCCACTCCACCTTCTCCTTGGTCTTCCTCACCCCATCCCTATGTAAATGGGCTATGTTCCTATACTCTTCCCTGGATACCTATTCATGTTTCCACTACCTGTGCTTTTGCTTCCTGCCCTCTAGTTTGACCAGCAGTTGCCCCGTTACATAGACATGCTGGTCTCTTGCTTCCCTTAACTGATTTCCTACACTTGGGTGTCGTGGCCCAATTCTTCAGAGAGGTTGGAAATTTACCTGCAAACAGCACACATGGTGTCGCCCCCTCTGAAGGGTCTCAGACATTCCCATATATGTCCTGAGAAGCAGCCTAAGCCAATGAGGTCAAAGGTTCTGGCCCCTGGGCGGAGTCAGACCAGAGGTCATATATGTGATTGTTCTTTGAATAAAGAGAGAGTTTTTTGCCTGCATCATGTCGGTGTGTAACTTCTCTAAACCGTCTGCAACACTTGGGGATTGAGAATCCTTGCACTCTATGGAAGGTGCCCTTAAAGATGACACGTCTCTTCTCCTGCCTTGTCCCTGAGGGCAGTTTCCCAGGGGTCCTATTGACTAGCTCCATGAAAAGCTGGAATTTTGCCTCCTGAAGTTCAGGGCCCTGTCTTTATTCTCTGACTATCTTTGCCATATTTTTAAAGTCTGCAAACTCCACCAATGCATTATCACTGCAGCCCAGGATGCGACCAATCTTTATGACCCCAATTATCTGGCTTAGACTTGTAACCAGCAGGTCCAGTATTGCATCTGCTCTGTCTTACCTGGCTCAGAAAGTTATCTGGGAGTCTTCTGGATTGCCTAAAGTTCACCATTCTACTTTCCCAGCCAGTGTCAGGATGGTTGAAGTCCCCTGGCAGGACAGAGATCTGTGAGCATGATGCTTCCTATTGCAAGAAGACTTCATCAGTAGGCTCTCTTGAATCAGGCAGCCTGTAGCGATACCAGCGACGAGGTTCTCTGTTGCCTCGATCTCTGATTCTTACCCATCATCTTTCAACCTGCTCATGACCAGTCTTCAGAGACAATTCTTCACACTAAATTCACTTCTTGATGTCAAGGACAACCCCTCCAGTTCTTTCTCCTCCTGCTACTTATAAACAGCCGTATTCAATAGCCACACATGTGGTTTGTCCCAGCAAGTTGCAGTGGTGGAATATAGGTCAGAGGTTTCTAGAATCACAGTGTCTTCTAACTCATCCTCTTTGTTGCCCATGCATGCACTGGTGTAGAAGACTTTTTAAGAGTGCTCCAGTATGGCCAACACATTTCAAAGTCACTGGCTGAGGGCCATTCTCTAGCACTTCATCCTTCTAGCCTCGGTGTGTCATCCTCCCACCGTTTGCCAAGGGTAAGCATCATATTATCCGTTTTCTCCATCATGTCCAGTTTAAAGCTCTGCCAATAACTCCTACCAGCTTCTGAGCAAAGACTCTCTTCCCCTTTTGAGGTGAATCCCATCTGAAACCAGTGTGCCTGTTTCTGTGTAGGCTGTCTCATTGCCAAAATTTTGGTCGTGGCACCAGGCAGAGGGTCATGTACTAATGGACTGTGACTATCTGTTTGTTCAATGTCCTTATTTCTTCCAATGCTGGAACACAAGTGCTTCACCTTACTTTATTAGTCTGTTTCAAGCATTACTGCACCTAAGCACCTACTTTTGAATGCTCAGTCACTCAAATGTGGAAAAACTGATTTTGCTTAATATGTGACAATAAACACACAGTGAACTATGATAAATGGATCTTATATTACCCTAACTGATAAAAGGGTTGCAGTTGATACAGTAGCATTTTAAGGCTGATGTCGAGTACTGGATTCATTATTTGAAATGCAAAATGCATATGAAAGAGTTCGGTTGTTGATATTGCACGGGAGCTCTATTAATAGCATTGCTATAAATCTCTTCTAAAAAAAAAAATTAAAAATATAGGAACCAGAACGCAATAAATCAGAATGTGCTACAACCTTTTTTACTAACTATAGCAGCAAGGGGCAGTTGCTTGTGTCAAATTTTTCAAAAAAATTATAAGTCCTCTAAGAATTACTGTTTTATTACTCAGGCCAATAAGGTCACTTAAAATCTGCCTAGAAGTCTTATTACTGTAACATAATACTGTATATACATTACCTCTTTTGTATATGAAGTAATTTCACAAACTCCTGCCAAACCAAGTGCCTGAAAGGTTTGCAATAGCCTTTGTGTCATGGTAATTGGTGGGTGGGAAGGTGGATTATGGTAAATGAATTCAGTCTTTCTGTGACTACTAAAGTTGAGTGGCAGTGCTATCGTAAGGTGATTTTTTGGTGTTCTTCAAAGGTGATTTTTGCAGTCTATGGATGTCCTTCTTCATCACTGTAATTTAATCTTACTTTTGTTATTTTGTACACGTTTTCCAGGAAAGCATTTCATGCCAAGTAAGGACTTCATCTGTTATTTTTTTCTCAATCTCCTGTTAGCAGATGTAAGCGTGCAAGAATTGCAGTGCCAGGTACTCAATTCTGATTTCTTTTCCAATTTCTGCATGAGGTGTGAAATTTAGATTCTTTCACAGGTTTTGTAGGGAGAATGTCAATTTTCTGATATCTTTGAGCAGAAGAGTAGAAAAACAGGAGGAAGAAATATATATATGTCTTGGTTTGATCTGGCAAAATGCCAACTGCCCAATAGTGTCAAAGCCTCCCTCCTCCTGCTGAGATAAGGGAGGAAAAAAAACCCTCTGGAAACTCAAACTAGGTTTATACTTAAACTAATTATATATATTTATACAGAAAGGAGAAAAATTAAAAGAAAATTACAATGTAACAGACACTTACACAAGTTAGAAATAACAAAAAGTAACTCCCCACTCCCCATAGAACACAAATCCCACCATTCTAACTACAAATCACTCCCAAGAACTCAAAGACCCAAGCAGAGATAAAGACTAAGAACAAACATTTTACTTTCCTAGAATAACACCCGGTTTGTCCGACTGGGACTACAGCTTGAAGGAACTGACTAAGCCACTCCCACACCTGCTGTCATATTTTGAGATGATGTCGGAATATGGCATGGAATACCATTGGACAGTAGTAGCAGCTGTCAGCTGGCCCAGCCCAGCTCAAGTCAGCTGATAGTTTCAGGCCTACTCTGAAGTCTAAAGCCTAAATTTAGGCCTACACTTAGCTAAACCCATAAAAATATGCAATGCAGTCTATTTTGTCTCTTCTATATGCCTAATAAAATTATTTTCTGTTAATTTATTATATTTAGGTTGGCTTTTTTTTGTGTGTACAAGATTACTACTGCTCCTCTCTGTGACAGAGGCAAGTATAAGAAGAAAATGGGGTTCATTTACCCTGTGTTATAAATAAGATTTCCTGCAGTTTGACTAGCTTTTAGTCTTTTAGTGTTATTGAAGACAGTTATGTTTATAAATATATAAAGAATTTTATCAATGAATAAAGTAATTTGCTGTAATTTTTTTCCAAGTAGAAGAAAAGGCAAATAATATATGATTTCATTGAATAAATTCACAAAATGAAAATATTCTTACATGTTTTAGTTATGACTTTCATTATCCTAGGTTGCATCTTAAAAGCTTTTCTAATGATATTTTTCTTCTGAATTCTGACACTGACAAAAATGTTGTCTCTGCCACATTGCAGAGTCAGGAGGTACCCATGGACAGATATGTAACTGAGCACAGCACTTAATAACTTACTATCTGTACAGCACTTACTATATCAAATGAGAGGGGTTAGATATTTCAGATTAATATATACAAGACAGAATACAGAGACAGAGCAAAGCAAAACAGACTAATTAGGAATGACAAGGTCGAGGGCAATATATCAATCGGTTGGCTTTCTGGGTCATAGTAGTTTTAAATATTTGTGAATCCATTCCAAGAGTAATACAGACTTCTTTGTTTTGTTTTAGATCTTTGACCAGATCTTATCTACATTCATGGAGCAGGACTGTGAATCATCCAGTCTCTTTCATATTGGCTGCTTTGTAGAAAGCCTGAGATGCAGTAAATAGTGGATGTAGTGGAAGATCCAGAGAAGCTTTTTTGCAGTGTAGTCTTAATTTCATATCTACTAAAGTGCAGTGCATGCAAATAACTACTCCAGTCTCTTCAAAGATGCTTTTCTTCAGTGACACAGCAGACAGCTAATGGTTAGGTTGTGGTTAGCATCTTGCTTTGTGCTTTGAACAGAATTTCCTAAATGTTTCCCTGAAGCATGAGAACATGCAAACAGACCAGGAAAAATCAACTTCTATGCCTTTAGTTAACACAGTAACAGCTACCTAATGCAGGTACTCCACCAAGATTTAAAAATTCGACTGTAGTTCAATTTTGTATAGAAATTTGTAGATTCTCACATACTGCAAAGGGGGAAAAGCTAGAGACTAAGAAAAAAAAAAGAAGAAGAAAACGCAAACAAAAACAAACCCCCCCTCAAAAAAAAAAAAACAAAACAACAAACTCCAAACCAAAAAATCCATGTAAATAGCAAATATTTTAAAAAGGTAATTGCTGAGAAATTGATGCCTAGTACCAGAGAACAAAAAGCTGTGTTTTCATTAAACTGATGCGCATGTAATAAACTTGCCTGGTCTTCCTTACCATGACAGATCACTCTGACTCATTTAATGATGGTGTCTCTGTGACTGCTTGCAAAGATTGCTTGTATTGTTATGTTTCCCTCTTCCATCCTGCCTGAATGGGCACTTTGCTGTTGCTCCTACAGCTTGGCTCCTTTCAATCTTGACTGAACCCCTCAGTTGTACGGGTGAGCTCAACCTGCTGTCCCCTCCATTTCTGGCAGTTTCCTATCTGAATCATCTGCTGTGCCAAATACTGCAGATCACAGCCTTTGCAGTAGTGCAGAACAGGCTCCGTACCAGTCAGACCTGGGAAATTCACCTAGCACAATAGAAGTTCCAGGAAGGATGGAGATACTTGTTTTTTAATTCCAGAGGTAACCTAGTTTCAAATATATCCAGTATTGAGAATAAACAATAGCATTTTCTACTAAAAACTGTCTGTTAAGCTTAGCAGTTTTCTGTCTTTCTGTTGTTCAGTGAGTGCCAGCTATGAAATGTTGGTTCAATGTGTATCACACAAAATGGGACACTTTCATTGAAGCTTCATGATCAACAAAAGTCTCAGATTCCTACAAGTACCTAAAATCACATAATTTCTTAATGTTATTTTCTGCTCTAACGGCTGTTTTGATTGTTGTGCATACAGATGTATTCTCGTTGTAGCATCCTCTCCTTCTTGTTAGGATTAGTGTTCTTTTCCTATACTTTGGAGGTAAGACAGTTTGAAAGTTATCAATAACTAACACAAAGGAAGGCAACTGCTTATAAGCTTTGGTAGTTTTAGCTAGGCCTCAGTTTTAGGAGGCTCAGAGAATCTACGTAGATTAGGAGAGACAGGTATCACCTGACTCAAGCAACCAAAGAAATATTTCATACCAGATGACACAAACCTGGGATAGGTAGGAGAAGTTTCTCAGTTGGCATGATGGCTGCAGTAGAGCAGGACATGCTACTGCTGTCCTGGGCCTTGCTGCTGCTGCCGCTACTTTGCATTTTGTTTGAGTTCAGGGAAGTAGAAACATTTTATTGTTATTTTCTCTCTTTTGCCTTGCTGGGTGTCTTTTGGGATGCTTTATTAGATCTAGAGTGATGGAATCTGTTTTTCAGTGGGAGGTAGAAAATTATTGTTGTATCTAAGTTGTGTAAGTGTGTTTTGTATTTTAGTTTCTTTTATTTTTTTCTGTATAAATATATATAGTTATTTCAAGTTTAAACCTGTTTTGAGTTTTTTTTCCTTTTCTGCCTTTTCTCAGGGCCAGGGGTTGGGGGGGAGGGGAGGGGAGAAGAGGGAGAGAATGACGTTCTGTGTTGGGCAGTTGGCATTTTGCCAGCTCAACCCAAGACATAAGCTTAGAACAATTTATTGGCAATTGCTCACAGTTATTACAAAAAATTGAGATGACATTTAGATAGGCATGGTTACTTTTTCACGCAAAACTTATTGGTAATGTATAACACAAGTAAGTAATACCTGTGCAAGTATTTGCTTAAGGATAATGAAAACCACAATTGTCCATTTTGATTAAGTAAATAGTGGTTGAAAGGGAATGTATCAGATATAGAAGCAACATTTGGATTTGAGCAGAATACCTGCTATGTGCTTAATGAAATGTTGAAACATAATAAAATGCATAAAAATAGAATAGAAACAGGCGCCAATTTTAATTCTCCCTGTAAAAAGCATTGTTATTCCTTAAACCAGTACTTTTCAATGCGAAAGCTGAGGAATCTGCATTATGGAAATTATAGAAATGAAGACCAGCGTATTTGGCAGTTGCATGCAGTCACTGCTGTCTTCTGTGTGCTTTGAATTTCAGGGGTGGAACCAGTCAATTATCCAGTAGTAAATGTTGCTGGCCCTACACAGCTTTTTCCAATCCCATCTATGATTATGTCTGCAGTAGTTTATTCAGAGATATGAGCTTTTTGTTGAAATCGTTCAAAATAAGAGGCTATCACTTCAAGTGAGTTCTGTTCTGAATACACATCTATAAAATCTCAGCTGTGCTTGTTTATGACCTTCTGACAAGATTTGTTCAATATTTAAGTAAGAACTCTAGGTCATGGCTCAGTGCCATGAGTTAACCTTGCAATGCAAAGTTAGGTTGCAGGTGTTGTTTCTTGCTTGCATGTCATGGAAACAGGCATTTTACGGAAATAGGAGTTTTACAGAAACAGTATTTTTGATGACATAGCAGCAACACTGACCATGTGATGAAAAAAACCCCTACATCAATCCTGCCATCACAGTAACAAAAACATGGCAAAGCTTGTAGTTTGTAAAATAGGAGTTTGCACAGGTAAGATACAGAGCTCTTTGATGAGGAAGATACAGCTTTGAAAGGGCACTGCACTTTACTCAAGTATTCCTTTCAGAACTCCTTAAAATGACAGTGTGACCACCTTGAGTGTTGCAGCTGTAACAAAATACAATGGTAAAGGCTGATCTTGTGATTCACATCAGTTACAGGTATTAAACTGAGTAACGAGGAATGATAGTGGGAGCTCAGGAAATTCCATTCTGGCATGGGGAAATGGAGGAATTGCGTGGAAACTACTAAGTGCTTTGAGTCTGCCTGCTGTTGGGTGCATGCCTGTGCTCCTCTCTGCAGTGGTGGGTTAGGGAAGCTACTCCTTGCTTTGCCTTCAGAAAGATGTTCCTCTGCATCACTGTGGCCATGCCAGCTAGAGTCAGTGGGACTGTGACCATGTCTTCAAGTAGTTCCTTCAGTTTAGTTTGATTGTCAACTCCCTGAACACAGTGTGTATCCACATCAGGAAGCACTCTGCACACTCTGTTTTTTACCTCAGGGCTCTACTCTTTTTTTGATATTGCTCTTGAAATGAACATAAGCATATAATATCCTATCTATTTTCATCCAGAAAAGTTTTGCTTAGCTCTGTTAATTAAATATCAAAGAGGAACTGTATCAGAGTCCACTTAAGCATCTGAAATTTTTTCCCCTGTGTAACAGAAAAGGTAGTTTGAAAAACAGGAGAAGGAGAAATGGGAGTTTCTTTTAGAGAAGACAACCACTATGACTTCACTGTATTCATTCAGTTGTAATCCAAGAAGTCAAACAGATTCTACAGTAGGAAAAGGTATTTCCTATGAGACTGGACCAGCAGATTGTCAGCAGAAATAATTTGTGGTTTAGATATTTAGTGTTATTTAAACACTTTTTCAATCTGTGAAATGTAGAGAAGCCTACTAAAATAAATGAATAACTTATCTTGAAGTCTTTCAATTAGAATAACTGGTTTGCATTTTTCAATGGCTAAAATATAGAGGAAGTGTTAGCTTCCTTCACATCCTGGCATCCTTTCTTAATTTTGTCCTCTATTTTCTACTCACAGAGGCAAATGTTTACACAAGCACACACACACATCACTCACATAGTGATGTTTAGCCATCAACAATATTTAGTCAGGTCAGAAGTTCTGGGAGTGTTCACTGGTGACTTGCCTGGCCGCACCACCTGCACAGTGACTTGCTCCCTCCTGATGTGCTACACAGACATCAATACAAGCTCTTCCTCTTACTGGGGGAGAGAAATTAATATTTTTGTGTATATACAGCATAGCTAATTACTCATTATAAAGAGAACTTCCACTAGAAAATTATGAATTTTAAACTCTTGATCTACAAACCAAAATACTATATGTTAAAGAGAAATCTGCCCTCTCTAACAATTGAATTTGGTATATTTAAGTTATTTTTATTACTAGTCATGAGCAAAAGCTATAGTAACTTTTACTAGTGAGCAGTTGCTTCTTTTTGAATACAGTATTTGATATTAAATTTAGCAGTGTAATTTTGCAATATCCCATTCTACTGTGATTTAGGGGAGACAAATCCTCTAAATTAGGGTAAGATTCAAATGGTTAGCATGGTTTTCTATCTTGTTGTGCCATTAAAAGATGTGATGCCGGTGATAGGAAAGAATATAAAAATCTATTTAATGGTTTTATTTAAGGATTAATATTGCCCTATCATTGGCTTACTTGTTTGCCTTGGTTTCTTAAAGTGTTGATAATCCAGGTGTCCTGCCAGTATGCCCTGGTTTCTCAAATTAGTATGAGGTACTAGGATTTGAGAATTAATTATTCTTTGGTCTCCACTTTTTGTCAGGAAGGTGTTTATAATACTTACCCATAAGTAATTCAATAAATGCTCTGATTAATATGAATATGCTGCCTCCTCTCACTATTTTCCAGAGAGGAGAGTGGCTGGCTGTAGCCTAGCTTCCAAGACTGCTGCAATTCCTGTTTTTGAAATACAATTAAAGAGCAAAAACTAAACAACCTGTAGGAAAGTCTTTTTTACACTTACAGCAGTTGCTCTGCAACAGTTGTCAACCTAGTTTGAATAATCATTAGGATAAGTAGTAACTTTGACTTTATTCTGTTACACTCAGTTGTAATCTGTACTGTTTTTATTTTACCATTTAGTGACCATTTAATATTGTCACTTTGTATCAAATATAGGAAAGCATTTCAGAGTGTGCTTAGAAATAAGCTCATTTTCAAGTGTTTATCTGGCTAGGACTGTTTTCCTGAACTGGAGTCTTAAACATGGCAGCTAAAGGCCACAAAAAGGACTGGTGCTTTTGGATTCCAGATATTTTTTATTTCAGAAAAGAAGGGCACTGTGAAAATCATTGTTTATACCAGTTGATGGAGTGTTATACTCATAAATCATGATTGTTTTCAACCTTTTGGTTGAGATTATTTTGTTTTCACAGCCAGCAGCAGTAAAATAATCAATCATGTAATAATGCCATGGATAATTATCATGTTGCTTGGTGTTCTTTGAGCTACTGCAGGTGTGTTCGGAGCCGCTATTGGTTGTGTTTAAACTGTGATTTTAAAAATGCGGTGGTTAAGAGCTTTGGAATGCACCCACAATTGCTTTGCCTTATCTTTTTTCTTCTTCTTCTTTTTTTTTTTTTTTTTTTTTTTTTTTTTTTTAAATCATAATGAGCCACCACCAAAGACCACTTGTTATGAAATCTATAATTACTTGTGTCTTTTTGTATGATTCAATTCTTTTATATGCTCCCTGTCTTGGACCGTGTAACATACAGTTGTGCAGCAAAGCTATGTTTGTGCAAGCTAGTAGGCTTAGCTACATTGTTGCCAAATAAGAAATTAAATCGAAATGCTTGTGTGGTTTAATTCTTATTTATTAAACATTCAGAACAGTTTTATTGGCATAATTACTTCTTAATTTGTTTCCAAGTAGTGCTTTATGCTTTCCTTTTCTTGACTGGGAGCAAAACCAGCTCTGCTGTGACTGTAGGGTTTCTGTGACACAGGTTTAAGCCTAGAATTCTGTGATCAGTTGTAGTGAAGTAAATCACCATAGTCATGAAAAAATTCTCTCCTGCCTTGTCTCTGTCTTAGCTTCTTGCTTCCTTGTGGTGACTCAAACACTAATGCAGCTGCACTGGAAACCACTTCCCTCTCTCAGCCCTTGGGCAACTGAGGTACAAAAGGTTAAGTGATATTTACTGCAGACATGAGATTCAGGTGCCCACATACTTTTGGAAGTTCTTGTAGACATCTGTCTGCATCTTTTGGCATCAAATGCTTTTCTAATCTGGCCTAAGGTGACTTGGCCAGGAGTTTGCAGGAAGTCCTAAGAATTGAAAATAGGATTTGGATATTCTTTTGTGCGGGCTGGGTTCCTGTTGAATGTTCTCTACCCTGCGTTTTAAAATAAGAGAAGCTGGACTTTATTATAACTTTATCAGAGTGTTTTGACTGTGGATTAATAGAATAACTTGTTATCAAAAATTTATCATCCTCAGAACTTAGTTTTGCACTGAAAATGGTGACTTAAATTGAATATCTTCTTTTCCGTAGGTGCCCTTTGTTTTACTGTAATGTTTTGACAGCTGTTGGTGAGGGTTCCTCTGTGACTGAAATTCTGAATAAATCTTTATCTTTGATTTGTCTCACTAACATTTCTGAAATCTTGTTTTAAGTAGCATGTAGGAGTTGCAGGAGGAAGAGCCTAAGCTATTTCATAGCTGAGCTTTATGATGAGGGTTGTGTAATGAAAGGAAAAATATTGGCAGTGCAATTGAAAATGCAGCTGTACAGTTAATGTAAAATATGCCTTAACAGTATGAGGCATTAAAATAAATCAAGGTATTCATTGAAGTCTGTGTTTGAATCCATATTAATAATATTTTAAATGACTTGTCTCATTTTGTTCTTTTCACACTGACTTCATAGTACTTGTTGAGGTGCCTGGCTGATTAAGAAGATAAACTACATCTTCAGTGTATTTTTCTCCCTGTTTTGGGGGTTCACTGCAGGTCTGTCTGGGGGGAAGGAGGGTGGATGGGGAATCATTCCTTCTCTGCACTTCTGTGCTGATGGCCAGCTGATTTCTGTGTTTTAGACTGGTTTGATAGTAGGCTAATAAGGATTATTTTATTAAATGAAGACGTTCCTGCAGGAATGTGGTGAAATTTATGAATTGTTCTTTTCATCATGCACTTGACAGCCATTTTTCCAAAACAGAGAGCTAGTCCATCCTGTATCAGTCTGTGAACACAAATATTCACAGTAACAGAAATTAACATTTTATGCTTTATCTGACAAAATACAGAATTTTGAATCTGTTTTAACATGTGTTGGAGAAATGAGTCTTCACCATGCAGAATGAAGGTGGTTTAACATTTTGTTAGTTTGGAATTTTATTTTAAGTCGATGATAGATTTTCTGTCGAAATAATGAAGCGGTTTTATTGCTACAGATCATAAACATTTGATCTGTATTTGTTCTGTAGTGTAGTCTCCACATTTTGCAGCAGAATGAATGAAAATATCTCAATATAAGTATTAGGTAAAATAGGAAAAAAAAAAACAAATAGGGGAAAACTCTAATGAAACAAGGTGTTTGCTTTAACAAGGAAAGATTATAAATTTTGGAAATTTATTCTGTGTAACTCAACTTGGCTTTTGCAAAAGGTTTCTTGCCTGTGTTGTCTACCAGCTTTCTGAAGGTTTTTGTGACCTGTAGGCTGGTGTTGCTTTTACTTTAAATATACTTAGCTAATGTTATTTTGATGTTGTAACAGAACAGGTTTAGAAAAGTTGATGCCCCTTATAATGGTCTCATAGTGTGAACTTTTGATCACTATGAATTTAGCTGAAAGCAATTTTAAAGAATTTTGGATGGCTAAAGATTAAATTTAAATGAAATAGTTAACTTGCTGTCGTGTGACTAGTATACTTTGCAAACTGATAACAAGGTAAGAAGTGACTGTTTTGCAGACTCCACAGTTGGCTCAATAGAGCAACTGCAATAGAAAATGAAGGCTATTTCCCCACCTTCAGCTATTTTTATGTGAAGCTGCAGCAGTTAAGCAATGTGTGCCGTGAAGGTTCTAATCTGCCATCGCAATGAAAGGGGTACACTGATTTTATACTACAAACTGCATCTTTTGTAGACTATTCACCACCCTTTACAGTTCTGCCAAGCCCACTCTGCAACTGGTTGCCAGGGGCTGCAGATGTTGGAAAAGAGAAATTTCAATGAAAGGCCCTAATTCAGCAACTCAAGCAGCCTGCCTCCCCCAGCCAAAGTAATCAGATTGGCAGCTGAATCAAAGGGTACAGTGGGCCCTTTGTTTGGGAGTTCCAGAGGTTAGTAATTGACAGAAGGTCAACAAAGTTTTATGAAGAAAAGAACAGAACATTAGAGGGTATTAGGCTGAAGAGAGAGACTTTGGGAGCTCTATGTTATTGGAAGAAAGTTAGAACCTGAGTAAAAGGTTACAGCTGCAGGAAGCAAAGGCTGCTTATTGCTGTTTAAATCTGAAAATATTTTCAGCTATAGATACAGGATTATTGATGAGTGGAAGAAATGCCTGAACAAAAATCTGCAATTTCCCTAATTGCAGCTCTGTGCAATTGTTAGGAAGGATTTATTTGTAAGCCTTGGGATTTAAAATGCAATGATAGAAAGATGGTTGTTTTGCTCACAGAGTCATAACACTGAAGAAGATCCTATTTCACCCTGGGAGAAGAAGTAGCTATTACCTGTGCAGTATCATATGAAATAAATGGTTGTCAAATCTTCTACCCTGGGAAGTTTTATTCACTGAGACCTGTGTGTTTGCAAAATGTTAGCTCTCAGTCTATGGCTAATCTTCAAACTGAGCAGGTGTAGTAGTCATTATTTTTTTCCTTTGGTTAGTCATGTTTGGTAGACTACCTTCAAGGTGTTACTCTTAGTATTTCAGTTTTACCCTTCCCCATCTTGCAACAGAATAAAAAAAAAAAATGGAGCAAACAGTCCAGGGCCTGATTAGGTTGGAGTGGATGGGGAAGATTACTGCTGTTTGTGTGTCCAGGTATGAAATCTGCCTTGTTTGCTATAGCTTGTGACTGTTGACTTATGCTCAATTCTAATCCATGTAAGCCAAGTCAATATTGGCTTCTATTTTGGGTATTACTCATCTTTTTGCTTTATCGTAAATACTTAAAAATAACCTCTTTGTTCTATTATTATTCCAGGAATTGAAGTTAAGCTGATAGCTCTATAATTCTGTGGCACTCCTTTTTTACCCTTTTTAATAAACAATAGGAAATATTTGTGCAATTTCTCATCTTTTAAGATCTCATCTGTGCTCTGCAATAATTGAAAGACAGTTATTAACATTGCGTTGTATTGTATCAGCAAACCCTTAACTTCTCTAAATCAGGCTCACTCTGGTTGACAAGACCTGACTCCTGTTTTTCTCTTCCTGTGTGAGGTGAGGCCTTGGTTGGTCCCTGGTATCAATTATGCTAACTGCCTCCTTGTGACTGGCTTTCCGATGAAGATTAATGCACTGTTTTGATGTATGCTTATGGCCATGAGCATTTTGGATCTGCTTATTGCTATTACTTCTCAAGTAATGAATGATCTATGAATTTATAACCATTTCAGAGGAAAAAAATTAGTTCTTTTATAATGAGTGGTGTATGCCCTGTGAGTTGATACTGTGATCAGTTTGGCAACATAGTTTTCAAAAGTGTGAAAGAGCATTCCTCTGTAAATAACACTGGATATTTACTTCTGTGTTTCGTTGGTCATCTGTACCTAAAAAAGGGCAGTGGGACTACCTGTGTTGGACCTTGTTGGTAAGCAAATCTTCCTGATATATTCAAGAAAAAAAGAAGCAGTAATGATTTATATACAATTTAGAAAAGGATTTTCTCTATCCCTCATTTTCTTGCTGCAGTTTGCTGTATTAAGTCAAAGGAACAGAATGTATTTGGTATATCAAAAATACAGAAAAATGAATTTAAATATGGTTTCTCTTTTGGAGTTGAGAATTCTTTTAAATTGAAATTGCCCTGAAAAGTTGAGAAATGTTTTTTGTGTGGATGAGCAATTTAAAAGAGTTGTTATTTGCAGCATCTGCATTTTACTTGGCATGTTCTTGAGTGTCTACATGTGGCACATCTGACACATACACTGTCCCATACTGACAATTGGCACTCAGGCTGAGTTCTGGTTCTGTTGAAGTCTTGTCTGGTCATGCAATGTGTAAGGAGGACAAGGTACTAATGATGTTTTCCACCTCGCTCTTTCACTGCAAATGTAAATTGAAGAAGTGGGTCTTCAGAAGTAAGTCGCGATACACTTAGTATCAGAGCAGAGAATATATGCAAGTGAAAAGTGTAAGAGTAAGCACACTAGAGCAGATGAGAGATTTGTGCAATGCTATGTCTTGGTTCTGATGGTGACAAAAAGGATGTAATGAAGTAAAAGTTTAAGAAAATGTCTAGGTACATTATATTACTCTGTGCTGGGTATTCGCCTAGCCTCCAACTATTTTGAATTCATGGACTTTGCTGCCATAGGATTTGTGTGAAATAGTTAGGTCTAAATGAACTTGCACAGTCCCACCTGTAGCCCATGTGAACTCTGCCTTCAGTCTAACTACGTCTTGTCAGAGAAAACTTAACTTTGTTTCAGCTTTGTTTTGGAATTAATTGTTGCTATTTTTTTTCTAACACTGCCATTTCTTTTACGGAGAGATAGGTACATCCACTCTAAGACTCCCTTGACTCCATAGACCTTTACTGTCATTGAATTCAGCCAGCTCCTTCTCAGAGTGACTAATCCTAGCAGCTGTACAAAGCCTGGTTTATACCTAATTATTGTCACTGTTCTTCTCTGAAAGTCTTCTAACTCTTTTTGAGATGGCAGAGCCTCAACAGCACACATTGTTCAATGTTCTCAGTGTATAAGAGAATACTTATTACTGCTGTGAGTTGGTAATATCAAGTCTAAGGTTCAGATATTAAGCACTTCTCTTCTTATCAGCTTTTAATAACAACAGTGGGTTGCTGTTGCTCTGCCAGTATTGTGTTTTGCAACTTTATCTTTTTTCTTAGCATTATATGACAGTGCTGTGTATGTTATAGATATAAAAGGATGTGACAATCTGATACACTTGTAGCATCTAAAATCAGTTTAATGAACAATTATGTCTTTTCTAGCACTAGCTTTTCACTTATCAGGACTAACAGTGAAAGTGGGACTCCTAAAATTACTTCGTGAATTTCTTTTTCCCCTTTCAGGCATTGGAACAGCTCATAAATATTCTGCCAGGAAAAGATATAGAAAGTAGGAAGAAGAAAAGCAAAATGGGATACCCTTATGGAAATACTGGTTTAACAGAGTGGGAAAAGGGGCATAAGTTAAAAATCAGGTGTAGACAGGAGCATAGTTGTGTAGAGGTTTTCAAACAAGAATAAGTCTACAGAAAGCTGATGATAGAACATGATCAGGGATGCATCTGTACTACAGTGAGGGAAATTGAAGGAATTATTAGCTGTTGAGGTAAACACAATGGATTCACTCATAGAAGGAAAAACATACTAAGTCATGCAAAATCAGAAAGCATTGAGAATAATATTCTACAGGAACACACAACTTTTTCCTTTAAGTTTTTGATTTCGGAATTTTTTAAATCCTGTTTAGTGCAAGAGGGAAAAGTTTTATTTTGTTGTAGTGACTTGTTGGTTATCTTATACAAAAACATGTATGGTCTGAAAAATTATTCACATTGGTAGTAACTTTTTGGTTAAGTTATGATACAGAAACTTTGGGAATAAGTTTGGAATTTTTCATAAATGTGATGGAAGTGGGATATACATGTTTCTTTCAAAAAAGCAAGTTTAAGTGACAGATCTTGTTTGTGTTTATAATTTGCAAAGTACACAAAGGATTTTTAATTTTAACTTTTCTTGGTTCTGGAGACGTTAATAATAAGTGGAGTCTATGGTTTGTAATTGTTTTCTGTTAAAGCGTATCTGAAAATTAGTGTTTTTCCAAACAGAAAAATATCAAGCACAAGAGTGAATCACACAAAACTATTATTGAAACCTTTTCAAATCAGCAAATACTTTTGTTTCTTTCCAACTTTGTTTTGAAAATCTTAAGAAAAAATTAAGAGAGATGAGACTAGGAAGGATGGATTAGAGAGGAAAACATTTATCTGAACTTCCAATATTTTTCTGTTGTAAAGCCCCATTAAAATACTGAAGAAAGAGAACAACTATTTTGAAGTTTAACATGTGGTATTGAACCAGAAGTGCTGTTCAGATCTTGGGCAGTCTGGAGTCTAGAGAGCCACATGCTGAGCAACCAAGTGCCCCTAAGTATGGGCTTCTACTAATAATGTCCTATCCTGCGGATACTAGTGCATTATGTTCACCATATAAGCTAAGTGCATGTACTTGTGGACTAAGAAACTAAGAGTTTTGCCTTCTTTTTACTTGATTGTCTCATCTTGGATTTATCTTCCTTGTGACCAGTAAATGCTGCTGTCCCATTCTAAAGCTAGTGTGTGACATAGAGGAGGAGGAGCAAGGGAACAGAGGTGAACTCGCCTTGCTACCCCGTTTAAGAGCAAGATGTGATGTATCCCTGAGGAAATTTGACAGACTATGCCTATCATGCATTCACTGCTTCACATCAGATAAAAAAAAAAATCAATGGAACTTCTGTTCAGTTAAAAGTCAGGCACTAAGTTTGTAACATGCCCTCAGGGATATGGAGACACATTACAGTGGGTTTTACAATGGCAATTTAAGATGTCATCAGCTTGGCCACCCATTTCCATTTCTGTGTCCAGTCTGCAGATGAATACTATCTATCAATTCCATTGGCCAGTGCTGGGAGTGGCAGATGATGTCTGCCCAAGCCTTAGCTGTTCCAATTTGAAAGAATGTGTTACCAGGTACACAACACCATGTAATTGAGGTTTCTGGGAATGAGTGCACAAATCAAGTGGAATCTGTACTATTGTCAAGCAAGGAACCTCAAACCATGGGAGATGAAGGGAGAGATGAAGTAGTGACAAGGTGGCAGGACTGTGCCAAAATAAATACTTTCAGACCCAGCCTGTTGTAGAAAATGTCTCTGATCTCTTTGTTTCACCATGTAAACTTAAAGGCAAGTTAGCTAAATCAGTTCTTAAATAATGTGTGAAACACAAAGGGGAAAACCAAGAATTCTCGGTTTTGTTTTTTTTTGTTTTTTTTTTTCATAATGTGGTGGAAGACAGGGATGGGGTTATTTGTATTTCTTCACTGTAACTTGCAGTCAGAGTGGTGTTGTAGGATGCAATTTGAAGAAAGGGTAATGGGGACAAAAGTAAGAGAGGGAGTCTTTTTGCTAGTTTATTTTACCCAAAACAATACTGTTGACACTGTTAACAGATCTACAAACCACAGATATTTCACTTTAGATCCTTATGACCTTAGATATCCATGTTCTCTTGGTCATATGTCAAGGTTTTAAGGAATTTTGATGATTAAATGAAATTACAAAATGAAACAAAAGGGGAGGGTTTTGCCATTTTAGACGTTATTTTAAGTTAAAACACATCTCCAGCTTTATCTGGTGTAGAAGCCCAGCTCTGTTCCTTACAACATTATGTTTTCAAAAGGGAGAGCAGAAAGGTCAGCTCCTGATTTATAATGGTCAGGGTTTACCAAGACCTGCAAATGCAAAGGACTATGAAAATACTATCTGCTGTCTGCTAATGTGTTCTGATATGTTAGACAAAAACAAGGAAGACAGATAGAAGATGTCTATGCCTTTCGTTATGCCTTGAAATATTAAAGTAACAGTTACTATATTTTCATTTGTGGAAGATATCTTTTAGGGATGAGGCTGAGAATAGGATAAGAGAGTCTGCAACAATGATGAGTCTGACCTCTGGAGATAGACTCTGAATTACTGTAATGTAACTTCACAGGCAAAATGTCATTTTACAACTGAGACTGTCAGTAAAGCTCAGGTACTACTTAATTTCCTAAGCCAGAATTTCTTACAGAAAATGTTTCCATTATTTGTAAAACTCTGTGAATTTTATTTTGGTAAGAACTGGAAAGTAGTTTTTAACTCTGTTCATATTTGCCAAACACAAATTCACAAAGTAAATTATTGTAAAGTTTTCTAACCTACAGTGGACAAATGCTGACCTTGCTAGTATATGTTTCTTGTGTGCTACTCTGGGAACAGAATCTGGTCTGAATGCTGAACTTACTGTTATAATGCTGTTTAACAGAAAGATTGATTCAGAATGTCAGTTCAACAAATTTTATTTTTTTTTCTTCCTAGGTGAAATGGAAATTCCAGATTCAAATGTGGATGGACTTGAGAGACCAATTCCAACACCTAAAGGTAAAATATAGTTTCTTTTTCTTCACCCTGCTTAAATATAAACATACTTTGGAAAGGACCATCAAAATCCTGTTATTTTATGTTCCCTTGATTTACCTGTTAGTACAAGTCTGTAAGAAAGGCAACCTTGTGTCACTTAATACTTCTGATTCCAAGTAGGAATAGCAAGGTTAAAGGAGTCTATAAAAATTAATTTTTAAGAATGTTGATTCCCCACACACAGAGGGATTAGATGTCTGATCCAAACAGAGAGGGCTATTATTACCTTCCTAATGTATTTTATTTCACATTTTTGCCATGAGATTGATTTAATTTTTAGAGTGCCATACTTGGCCTCTATAGGCAAAATTTAAGTATTGGTATACCTAAATATCTTTGCTAGCCCATGACTATAGAAGAATACTTACTTTTAAGTAGCTTTGAGCTGTAGTGGTTTGTGGTTTGGGTTTTTTTGTTTGTGTTTTTTGGGGTTTTTTTGGTTTGGTTTGGTTTGGTTTGGTTTTCTGGTGGGATTTTTTTTGTTTTGTTTTTGTTTTGAACTGACTGTAATGTCAGGATTTCTAGTAACTTACTAGTTAACATAAATTTTATGATAATTTATCACTGGAAACTATAGATCCAAATGTTATTTTTGGATCTGAAAATGCACATATTTACTGTAAATTGTGATTCCAAGCAATATGGTTCAAGACACTTTCAGTGTTCTACCTGAGGAATGGCATTTCCTCAGTTGTAGTGTTGATTTTTTTCTTCTTTTTATGGATGCACTGCATGTAATAGTAATGTCAACTCTTATGCTTTGAAAAAATGTCAAGTAATCATGCTAGCATCATTAAATGAGCACATGCTGAAGTCTACAAAGCTCTGTGATGCTTCTCAGATGTTATTCTTGTAGTATCTCTTTCAGGGGAACTTTTTTTCTGAGGGTACCTTGGAATATAGTCTCTCTTCTCATAGATATCTGATATCATGTAATCGTTATTGTGCTTCATCTGAACATTAGTTAAATTTCTTGCCCTGACTATGCGTATTAGATTTTTTTTACAGATTCTTCCTTAAATTTTGTCCTTAAATGGTTAAGAAAATGTTGTGTTTATGTTTGCATCTCTCTAGCCACCTTGCTACTGATTATTGGTGTGGGACTGCATCCCTCCTATTCATGAGGAAGACCTGGTACACTACTTTTCTCAACTCTCCCATTTTCCAAAGTTCACAAATTATTTTAGAGGATTAAAATTTGTCATCTATTATGGGAATAAATCTCATTAATAGTCATTCCTGTCAGTAGTACTCTATACTACCGATTGTTCTATTCACACATGTTTACCCACTGCTTTTGATGGAAAAAGTGCATGACTAATTTTTAACTGCATCTGACCAAGTTATTTACTTGCAAATTGGCTCCACTTTTCTCTTTTGCTATGTCTGAGCTTTTAAGAGTACAGACACAAAAGTATTTTTTTTCATGTGACAGTGCTTGGTTAAATTCTTGCTTAGAAAGAAGTACCAGTTATTTTCTTCTTTTGCAGAGCCACAGGCAATACCTGTCTGAGGAAGTAATTAATCACATCTGAAACATTTCTACCTCATAAGGATTTTGCATTTCCTTCAGGAAAAAAAAAAAAAAAAACAACAACTAAGAAAAAACACAGACCCTTATTCTTAAATGACTCATTGGTATAGAATCAGTTGCTAGTTTCCAGCATGTCTGGTCTGGAAATGGCCTCATTTTCCTCCACTTTTATTTCTGTGGCTACAAAATTCTCCAGACAGCAAAAATCCTGAGGCTGAAATTTTTTTGTTGTTTTAGGTGAAACGTTAACCCCTGTGTTTCTCTGTTGTAGTAAGGTAGTAGATTTTGTTTCAAAAAAATATTGGACAGTTCTACTTCAAAGTTTGTGCATACTATCCAGACAATTAGAAAGAGTTCTTCAGCTTCTTCCACCACATCAATCTTCTCTCCTTCCTTAAGAAATCTTTAGTTATTCTGATTTGCTTGTGACTTCTTTTTTTCCTTTTTATTATTTTAGTATAGACCCAAAACAGATCTGAAAATAACAGACTTTAATAATATCCAAATGTAAAGTCACTTGAGAAGTACCAGTACTTCTCTAGAATCCTTCATAAGTCCTGGTAAATGGTTCTGTCTCAAAAGAAATAGCCAGGTTAGAGGAACTATTATTAATAATGTGCACTTAAAAAAAGTATCAAGTCTCTTCCTGCAGGTGAAGCTGGCCTTCCGACAGTTGATGAGAAGGGACCATGACTCACCAGGACTTTGAGAAGAATTTATCTTCCCATTTCCTTTAAGTGAGCATGTGAAAGACCAGAAGAACACTGTGTCTGAGTAATGTTTCACTGAAAACCAGAGAAGAGAACTGAGTATTAACTGTAGAAGAAATTAGATCTTCTTTGGAATAAAAATAAAAGATTTTAACACAATTGACCTCCCAACCCAGCCAGTCTTTGCAAAGATGATAATTTTCCCAATCTTACCTTCAAGCAAGTCTCGCTTACTGTCTTTCTGGTTTGAAATGAACACTCTATCCAAATTTCCCTGGATCCTAAAAAACCTCTTTCCCCTGCTCAAGAGGCAGAACAGTGTCTACTCCATGCTTCCCTTTGTAAATACCCAGACTTGCTGCCTGCCATGTCTTCTTTGCCCACCTTCCCACACTTGGCCAGCTTTTCCTGACAATGATGATGTGGAAGGAGGTCATGCTGGGGAAGGAATGATGTTCCCTATCTCTCTCACTGCAGCAGAGAGTCAGCCTAAGCAAGGCCAACAGAGAGCTTTCCTTTCTGAATCCCAGGAGAGAGAAAGAGCATATCTGTTAATCACAAATAAATGCAAGAGTTGTGGCACAAGCTGAAAAAAAAAAGGGTTTTTTGGTCATGAACAGTGTTGGTGCATCTTCATAGAGGGGCCTACTGCACTTAATCTTGTAATCTCAAAACAAGCCTAGGGAAGGTATTAAAGGGTAAAATATTAATTCCTCATGCATAGATGAGTTGCCAGGAAAATCTTACATCATAAATGATGTATGTTGGTGAGGATGTTTGAGTAACACACTTTAACAGTTAAAGAAATGCATGAATAAGTGCAATCTGAAATAGGAGAGCCATTTAGTGAGCAGAGTTGCTCCAGGAGGCATTGTGTCTCAAGCCTCTGACCTTAACTGTGATTTTTGCACAAGTCTGCCTAGGAACTTTTTCTGGTTCAAGAGATACTTACATGATAAATCCAATTTTCTTACTGGATTATTCTTCTTGCTTTGACTTGACATAAGGTAACCTGTCAGGAACCACTCGTATGTATTCTTAAAGTAATGTCTTTTTATCGTCATGACTGGTAACCCAAAAAGCAGTCCACATCCCAATTGCACTGTTGTGCCCCTCCGTTGATCTGCTCCTGAATGGCCAGTAGCCTAGGATAGATAGTACCTGTCTACTCACATTCTCATCTGGGAGATTGGAAAACAAGAAAACAAAACCATTCCTCCTCATAGAACTGGGTTCCTGAGCTAGATGAGTTCTTAATTTCTTAATGAGAAATTACTGTTCAAAAATAGTTTTCCTTCTGCTGATAGATAAGAGAGCTTAAGCCCGCTGACTTTGGAGGAGGGGATAACGTGTGTGCTGTGACACTATTTCAGTGCTAATTCTGCATCGTTCCTGGATTGGCAGTTTTTCATTCCTTGTGTCTAAGGACATTTCAAGAGCATGCAAACCAAATCAATTTATTTGACACGCTTCTGGGTGCATTTCTGTATGTTGAGATAAAAAAACAGTATGAAAGACGAGATGCAAATTGGATTAAATTAGACTGTAAAGGTATCTGTTCTTATGGAAATATTAGGTAGCAGTATATAACAGTGTAGTTTCCTTAACTACTCATATGTATTCTGGGAGACCTGACAACATTGTTTCCATTTCCTAACCTGGCTCCAATATATTGTAAATTGCTCTTCTTCATATTGTGGTTAAGGAAAGCAAAGGGATGAAAATTTGGAGAGACTTTTTTTTATTTAGGAAAATGTTCTTTGCAAGAAATTGTGACTCTTGGACTTTCATTTATCCTCCTTATTGGGATGGTGTTTCTCAGTGTATTTTCAGTTCTGACATACTCATGGAAAGAATCACTTTACTGGACTCTACCACCTGCCAAGATATTACAGTGCCATCCATGTCCCCTAAACTCTAGTACTTAGAGCAATGTTGTTACACATACCTCTAGAAAGAAATGCTTTAAATTTCAGGAATTTTAATATACGTTTTTTCTTATTATAGCCTTTGGTTCTTTATAAGCCCAGAACACTCTGCAACTCTTTTATATTCTTTATAGACTATCCATCAATTCTGTGAACATTTTATACTTAGTACTATATCCATAACACAGTAAATTTTTGAGCAGTGTTGTCTTCCTCAGATTCCTTCAGAATCAGACATTCCATAAGCTAAACTATGCATCCTAGGTGAAAAATTATGTCTTGTTGTAGTAAATCATGACTTCACTTCTCATGGAAATATAGTTTGTTTAATTACTCAAAACAGGTCCCCCAAAATCTTTTGGGTTGGATATAAATTTATATTAGTATTAAAATGCCATTGCAGAAGGTTGTGATTTGAAAGAGTTGTGGTGAGAAAGCTCATGTTCTTTTATTTATATTGTCAAAAAAAATGAAGAAGAATCACAGATCAGTCAGGTTGGAAAAGACCTCTGAGATCATCAAGTCCAACCTATGACCAAGCAAATACCACCATGTCAAACAGACCATGGCCCATGGCGCAGTCTTTGCTTAAACACCTCCAGGGACAGTGACTCCAACACAGCCTTGGGCAGCCTATTCCAATGTCCAATCAGTGTTTCTGTTAAGAACTTTTGCCTAATGTCTAGCCTAAATCTACGTGACACAGCTCAAGACTATGTCCTCTTGCCCTGCTGTTGTTTGCCTGGGAGAAGAGGCTGACCCCCACCTGGCTACAGTCTCCTTTCAGGTGGTCATAGAGAGCAATAAGGTCTCCCCTGAGCCTCCTCTCTTCCAGACTGAACAACTCAGCTCCCTCAGCTGCTACTCATAAGGCTTGTGCTCCAGACCTTCACCAGCCTTGTTGCCCTCCTCTGGACCTGCTCCAGCACCCAAAGGAGTTTACTTGAAGACACAAATGAAAAAAGATGAAGAGGGAGGAAAAAAAGAGAACAAGGAGGATTAGGGAAAAGAAAATGCCCATTGAATTTTACACAAATCATAATACACATATTATTACCAGCGTTTTGTAATGGAGACATTTTATGCCATGAATCTGAAAAAGCTCTAAATTTTATGCAGTTATGCAGACAAAATATATTTGTCCTTCTAAAAAACATTTGATTTTAACTTTTGTAAGTTGTGATATGTTGTGTAATCCCAAACTGGTGGCTTTATGGGCTTTTTTGGCTGTTGGATGAAGTTACTTAAATAAATATATGTCTTATAGAGAAATAATTATTCTAAAAAGTGATAAAAACATACACGTAATTGTTAGTACTTGATCTAAAAGGACAGTTGCATCTTCAGATATCTAGCAATTTATGACTCAAATTTTCCTTTCTTTTTCTCAGAAATTGGATATTCAGTGTTTGTTTCCCTTGTGCAATGCTGAAAGAAAGGTGAATCAACTTGGATAGGAGACAAAATGGATGATTGCGTCATAGCCTCATTACCTCAGGAACACGGAAAAATGTGAAATTCAGTATAGTATCATAGATATTGCCACTTAGTCCATGTGTGAATTTGGGAAGTCACTTAAACTCCCCTTGCTTTAGTTTCCTCATTTGCAAAATAAGGTTGATGATATCATCCCATCTCATGAGACTTCGAATTCGTAAATGATTTAGAAGTTCTGAGATTAAAAGAGTTGAAAACCTTTATAAATCCTATTCATGGGTACCATCTTAAGACTCATTTTAAAACTGTGATTGCACAATTATTTAAAAAATCATATAGGGAAAAAAAGAGCAACAACAACAAAAAAAGGAACAGAAACTAAAACTCCAATTAAAAACAACTAAGGCCAGAACTGACTTGTTCTAAAGTGACTAAAGAGGTTTAGAATATGTTTCTAGAATGAATTTCAAAATCACAGCTGAAATCTTAATATAACAGAAGCAGAGCAATCATTTTATATTGTGTTTATGCCAAGAATAGCACATGTGGTCTGTGCCAACCACTTGGATATGTAAGTGCCAGAATAATGTAAATAAAACTAAGAAATATAATACATATGTGAGGTCTTACTGATAGTTGCACCTTTTATGTTTTTAGCTTAATATCTGTACTTGTGCATATCTTGACAATAATTTGACGCACAATGGAAAAGTTTATTTTTATATACTTGCCAAAACATGAATAATAGACCTGTCATCTTAATTTTGATTTGCTGTGGGATTCTGTTTGATATATTTATATCAAATTTATTCCATTTAAAAATATGAAGTACTGGCAACCTAACAAAGGTTTTTCAAAATATGAAAGAGTTTTGCTGAATTCATGTCAGTCATTTCCCTAAGCTATGTTATTCATAGGGTACACAGAATATGATAGCATAGTATAATGCAGAGATTAAGCTGAATTATCCTCTCATCATAGCTCCTTGAAAGAACAGTTTTTACTCTGTTCACGCAAAATAAATTCTAGTATTGGTTGTAGACTATGTTAGAAACCATATAAAAGGAGAAATTTAATTTAGAGCATTGTTACCTACAGCAAATGGAGAAATGGCCACCAGATAGCTTTTCCTTTTGAAGTACTTTAAGCCAAGCCAAAGACCACTAAAGGCAAAGAAAGCATTTTCCTTCATTCTAATGACCCTTGGAAACAAGTTAGGCTATAAAAAATAGTATATAACAATAGTATTTGTGCAACACAGAAAATTTATGGACACAATACTTATACTTTTTTAAAAAAAAAGTATGTTATTCATCTCCTGGATAAAATATAATTCTTTATAATAAGACAAAGTTTCACAATATGTAACCAACACAAATTATTTTATAGATATTATTTATTCATTTCAAAATTAAATTAGTACTAAAATAGAACAATAATTTTGTTCAAGTTTTGAAAAATTCTAGTTGACAGATATTTAATTCAAAATATAGGATATAAGTTAAATACAAGTTCTAGTGCCTTGACATTTCATTTTAAGATCTATTGTGAGAAAAAAAAAAAAAGGAAAAAAATGTTTTTTACATTATTGTAGTCCTATTTTATCCTGGGAAAATTTGTTTTTTCCCCATGGCATCAAATGGGGATCTACACTTTGTGGTGTGATGTACATCATGAAAATGTACTTGCTGGTTATTACCACAGAAATTAAATAAAGAAAACATTCTTAAGAACATAGTTGGTTATATTTTCTGTGTTATTTGAAAGATTTGCAATTATGGGTTATCTGAAATGGACACGAACTAACAGAGCAGCTCAACAAATGCCTCCCTGCTCTGTCATATGATTATTTCAGAATCAGTGAGTATATAAACATCAAATTTCAGCATCATTTCTCAAAGAGGAAATGAAACTAGCAAAATAGAAAGTGTGCACTTCAGAGTATAGAAGAGGTGGAGGATGGGCAATGATTTGTCCTACTGCTTCTAAGCTGCTCTGGAGAATTTTGAAAAACACAAATACTTCAAAGTTCAGTAGATACAAATTTTTATTACGTGGTTTGTAATAACAAGGTAATATAAAACACTGCAGAAAATACCTGTAAAATTGGCTGGAGAAATAATGAACTAAAGCCAAATTCTGACTTACAGGAAATAGTTGCAGTTACACTGACTTCAGGGGAAGCCTATCTAATCACACTGGGTCTGATAATTAATAAATATTTGGCACTGGTTTTGGTGGTAATAGTTTTGTCCTAGATATTAATAGGATTAGATTCATAGATTCATATGAAATACTTTGGATGTCTCAAAATGTATGCATCTAACTACTTTCTACAGTACTTCTGGTTTAATTAGTAAAACAGAAAGGTCTAACATGAATTTAAACCTTATTTAATAAATCTTAACAAGTAAATTTACTATCTTTTCATCCAAATTTATTTGAATGTACTATGCACGACTATCCCAAAAAGAAGACTTAACCCTGCTCATTTTAAATCAGAAAAAGTGAAATAGTGGTAAGTAAGCAAGCTGGCAAGTGGCAAAAATGCTGACCAATGGCATAAGAACAATGTAGACTTTTCATATACTTGTGTGTGAAAAACAAAAAGTATACTGAAGAGGCAGAAAAACCACAATCCCTGGCTGTCAGCTTACAGTGCTTGAATTACCCCTACTGTTTAGACAGCGCCATCTCTGCCACTTTCATTTCTTAGGAATCAGAAGCATCTCTGAGCCAGAGGAATGTGCATCTGTGCTGGCTCCATGATGGAAGTGGCCCAATTTCTTTTTTAAAAAGACCTTAAACCATTTATTTTGCCTCCCTTGTATAAGCACATTCAGGCTGTTCCCACAATTGCTAAAACATAGACCCACAGCACTACAGAACATCTCAGGGTCGGAGGTGCCTCAAAAGTTCATCCTATCCAAACTTTTGGTTGGAAGAAAACATAGAGAAAATAATATACCACTCTGTCCAATCACTTCTTGAAAACCTCCACTGATGGGGACTCCACTACCAAGTGAATGATTGTTCTCCCTGTGAAAGATGTGTTTACTCTATTGAAATGAAACTTCCCTTGATGTTAATTGCACTTTTTGCCCTTTGTCTTCTCCATATAGCTTCTTGCAAAGAGAGGCTCCATTCTCTTTATAGATGCTTCTTAAATCCTAGAAAACTGTGATGATGTCTCCTCTGACCCTTCTCTTCTCCAGAGAGAAGACTTAACTCCTTCAAGTCTTTCCTCATAGGACAGGTTCTACAGGCCTTTGATCATCTTGACAGCCCTCCTTTGGACCCTATCCTGTCTTCCTGCATCATTCTTCAATTTTGGAAACCTGAACTGGACATAATTCTCTAGATGTGGCCTGACTGGCACTGAGTAGACTGGCATTGCTTCACTCTCTCTCTGCTAGTAATGCCCCTATGGATGTGTCCAGGATCTCAGTGGTGCTGATGAGAATAAACTACGTACAAGTTATGAAAAAGTGGCACAATATGTTGTCGTACTCACTAAATAACAAACCAAGAGTCAAATAGCCATAGAAAATCCTTTTCTAACTCGTGGTAGGATTGATCATGCTTTCTTTCTTGCTGCTAGACACGCTTATGTATAAAATATTGGTTTAAGTAGACATTTTAATCAATTCCTTCAATTTTCTATATCAACAAAGTAATTTACTGTTTTTCTGTTCTCTGCCAGAATGTCATCATACTAATTCTAATTCTTCAATAATGAAATGTACCTGAAAGCTACAAATGACAGTGCTGTGGTGTGATATTGCTGAAAGCATTAGTGTACTTTTTCTCCTTTTTATATGAGTATTTGAAAAGAAATATTTTTTGTGTTTGGACAAAATGTTTTCAAGTCTGCTAAAGATTTGTAGATTAATAATAGGGAAAAACTAATGAAAAATTACTTAAAAATAATTTATTAATATGAGAAATGTTAACCAAATTATTTTGCTATAAGTTTTCAATATGATGTGGAGAACTTACATATATTTAGCTTTACTTAATTTTCAACTTAAATTCACACTTGCCTACATTATATTATCATACTTTTCATTAAAACAGGATTTCTTTTGAAAGGCCAGTTGTAGAGAACAATGTAATACACGGGAAAATCTAGTTTTCCTGCAAAATCTGTCTTTGCAAATTCATTACATTCTGATGTTATTACTACTCCCCTCTCCAGTGGTATACCTAGCTTTTACAGAGGAACTGATTTTTGTGGTCCTGTCAAACACAAATCAAAGCAGAGCATCAATTTTCTTAAGGTGTTTCAGACTGTGAAACCATTTTATTACTGGTGTTAAATTCCTGCACACTCATACACTATTTGTTAATTAAACAGCTACAAAATAATCTAACTGACAGGAAATTGCACATGTGGACATCCATCAAAGTTATTTTATGTTTGCATCCAGCTGACCTAAAAATGTAATATAATTTGAAGTATTCCTGGTGCTTTATGTCTGTGTGGTATAAATTCACCAAAACAAATATATGAGCATGACAGCTAGATATTTTGTTACCTGTTTTGACAATCATGTTATTGTTCTAGTGGAACTACATGCTTTCAAGCTGTCATTGTGTGATGTATGTCAGTTGCAGTACTCCTTTGCAGGACCAAATTAAATTTAAAAATGATTACCTACCAAAGTTTTGATTGTCAATTTTTGACAGTGTTCTTCAATCAATTCTTTCTTCTTTCTTATCACTTGAGATCACCAGTACCACCTGTGTGCTTCTTGACAAGCTCTTTGCCTTCAATGAACCACAAATTAGTGCTTTCAGTTTCCACTTGCAAAACTAAACCCATGAAACTGTATTGCACAATATGCATACAGATCTCTCTTTGTCCAATTTAATCACTATTTTTGGACTTCATGTAAAAAAATGACAGGCCATAATCAATTTCAAAGTGCCCTCTATATCACAGGTTACTTCTGCAACTGAGACATAATTTCTTTAAATTGAATGTAAGACATATCATCTTTAAAATTTAGTCATGAGATAAACCTATCCAGATCAGACTAATTTTAAGATTTTCTGGAGTAACTGGCAAGTCAAATTAATATTTAAAATTAACTTTTCCAGTCATAGTTATTTTTAAGGCAAACCTGTGATCATGTAAGAAGATTAAATGGTAAAGTTACAGTAATATTCCAATATGGTTACAACTGGGATTGCTTTTTTTATGGAATAAGAGTGTATTTGCTGCTAGAACAGAATAGCATTAGATATATGTTAGGATGTAAGCATTTTTAGCATGTCAGGTTGTAGAAGAAATCATTACTGCTTTAAAGTAGGTGTCCACAAAGGGAGTTAGGATTTTAATGATATCATTACATGCTTCACCTTCTTATCTGCATACCTACCTGTACACCAGCATGAAGTTAACCATGAAAGGCAAATTTGAGTGTGATGCTATGATGTCCTTATGGCAGTGAATTGCATTTTTTTGAGTATGTGCATGAAATGAAACTGAAGCTGATTCCAAGATTCTCTCTTACTAAAGTACCTTTGGGCAGTCTTTTATTGCAACCCAAGTGAAGTTTGATCTTTTGACCTTTTATCCTCTTAGGTTACTTCCTGACCTTTTTGGAACCAGTAAACAATATCACTGTAGTCCAGGGGCAAACAGCAATTCTCCACTGCAAGGTAGCAGGAAATCCATCTCCAAATGTCAGATGGCTGAAAAATGATGCTCCAGTGGTTCAGGAGCCAAGACGGATCATCATCAGAAAAACAGATTATGGTTCACGTCTGAGAATCCAGGATCTGGATACCACAGACACAGGATACTATCAGTGCGTGGCTTCAAATGGGATGAAGACAATAACTGCAACAGGAGTGTTGTTTGTCAGGCTTGGTGAGTTCCTGGCTTTCATAATTATTCAGTCTCCTTCATAGAATATGTATTAGTTTTCACAGTAACATCAGGAGAAATTAATTTGAAGCTTTAAGAAGAATTCTCAACACAAAGGGAAATACATCAAATCATGGCCTGAGGCCTCTCATCCAGCTCAGAACTTCTTGGTTGAACTCGATACCCCTTTACTGGTAATAAAAGAAAGTAAATACAGATGTAAAGTTCTGCAAATACATAGTGAATAAAAAAAAGTTGAAGGAGTGCCAGTGTAAAATACAAAAAGGTAACATTTCATTGCCTGGAGTTTTTATTCGACTGCTCAACTCAGTCTGTAAAAAATAAACAAACTGAAGAGAAGAATGAGAAGCCATTTTCTAAGTCTTGTTTATAGTGCTGTGCCCATCCTTGTGAAATATCACTTCAGTACTGCTGTGTGAAGCCTCCCATTCTGTCCATCAGCAGAAGTACTTATATTGCATTTTGGAGACTTAATCATACAGCCCAAAAGCCAAGCTTTTATTCAGTTTGCTTCTGGAGCAATGGGAAAAGAAAAAGCAACCCAGATATGTTTTCCTAAAAATGTATTCTTTTTAATGTAATTAGTTAACTCCACAGTTTAGTTTGTAGTGATTCACTAAGTGCTGGGTATTGAATGTTGTTCCTGCTGTGCCAAAAGTTAAGTATCCCCTTGCCACACGATAAACTCTGATAATCGGCCTGAGGTGAGGCTTATTAAAAGGTAAAGGATGTGTCAAGATAGCACCTTGTCTATTTAACAGCCTGTGTCTTTTATGCTGGAAGATACTTACTAATAAAAATTAAATCCACACAAGTGGTTGCCTGAGCAGACAGCGGATTCATGTGATTTTTATTTGTGGCTTTGAAAATAGCAATATATAATTATGTGCAGGAATGCAGAGGGTTTTGATTGAATCTTGAGACAAACCTTCCTTAAAGAGATAGTTTCCTTTAGACTGCTATTGACTTTTTTTATGATGTTATTCTTGAGCTGAACTTGTCAGCAATGTTTGTTTGTTTGTTTTATGTTTACAGGTCCAACAAACAGTCCAAATCACAATCTTCAGTAAGTACTCTTTGGAAAATACTTAATGCACTCTGACCCCTTTTGTTCTGTGAGAATTTAGTTCATAAACTCAGTAAATGCTCCCTTCAACCACAGTGTTCTTGCTAACATTATCTAATTTGATAAAAATCTCACGGAATGGACAAAACTTTTTTCAGACAGAGGTAGCATTGTGCTGCAGTGAGTTTTGATTTAATTGAGTTTTCTTAAGCAACTTCTGCTTGCTTATTTCATATTTGGGGCAACAAAATAGTACAAAGTCACAGTGTTTGAACAGTAATTGTTTACAGGGTAAGTATGGGCTGGAAGAATGGTTAAAAATGAATGAGTAAAATGCTTAGGTTGCTGTGGTTATAAATTTACCCATGTTGTATTATTATAACTGGAAAAGTCAAGTAAAGTAAGACTAGAATCCTTTCTCTGAGTAGCTAGGTAGCTACTATTTTTAAGTATCATTTTGATTTGACTGGTGATGATTTGGTGATTTCTGTTAGGTGCCTGAGGTCACTTACTGATCCAGCCATAAGGATGAAAATAGAATCATAGAATAGTCTGGATTGCAAGAGACCTTAAAGATCATCTAGTTTCAACCCTTCTGCCATGGATGGGGACACCTTCCATTGTATCAGGTTGCCCAATGCCCCATACAGCTGGCCTTGACCACTTCCAGTAATGGGGCATCCACAGTTTCCCTGGGAAACCTGTTGCAGTGCTGAGTAAAGAATTTCTTCCTAACATCTAATCTAAACCTTCTCTCTTCTGGTTAAAAACCATTGCACCTTGTACTGCACTATCTACCAGTATAAGAAGTTCCTCCTCTTCCCTTTTATAAGGACCCTACAAGTACTGGAAGGCTGTGGTGGGATCTTCGCAAAGCCTTCTCTTTCTCTAGGCTGAACAACTCTAATTCTCTCAGCCTGGCTCCATCTCTCTGATCATCTCCATGGCCCTCCTCTGGAACCACTCTGACAAACTCACATCCTTCTTGTGCTGAGGACTCCAGAACTGGATGCACCACTCCAGGTGTGGTCTCATGAGGGCAGAGCAGAGAGGGAAAATCAATTCCCTCAGTCTGCTTGGCCACACTGCTTTTGATGCAGCCCAGGACGTGGTTGGTCTTTCAGGCTGTGAGTTCACACTATTGATTCATGTCCAGATTTTCATCCATGAAAACCCCCAAGTCCTTCTCCATAGGACTTGTCTCAATGAGCTTTTCTCCCAGTCAGTACTCACATTTAGGATTGCTCTGACACAGGTGCAAGACCTTGCACTTGGACTTGTAGAACTTCATGAAGTTCTCATGGGCCCACTTCTCAAGTTTGTCCGAGTCCCTCTGGATGGCATCCTTGTCATTCTGTTGTGTCATCTCCAAGCTTTCTAAGGGTGTACTCAATCCCACTGTCTATGCCATTGATGAAGATACTGAAGAGCTGTAGTCCCAAGACAGAGCCCTGACGGACACCACTCATCGCTGGCCTCCATCTGGACACAGAGCCATTCACCACAAATCTCTAGCTACATCCATCCGGTCGGTTCGTTATCCACTGCATAGTCCATCAAATAAATATCTCTCCAATTTGCAGATAAGGGCATCATGTGGGATGGTACTGAGGCCTGTAGAAGTCTAGATACATGACATCTGTTGGTCTTGTCAGCTGTTGTCATGCCATCATAGAAGGCCACCAGACTAGTCAGGCACAATTTGCCCTTAGTAAAGCCATGCTGGTTGCCTTGGATCGCCTTCTTGTTTTTCATGTGCCTTAGCATATCTTCTGGGAGGATCCACTTCCTGATCTTCCCATGGCCAGAGATGAGGCTCACCAGACTGTAATTCTTCAGATTTTCCTTTTGCCTCTTTCTGTAAAAGGGAGTGGTGTTCCCTTTTTACAATCACCAGTGACTTTGCCTGACCACCATGACTTTTCAAATATGATGAAGAACGGTTTGACAAAACATCAGCCAGTTCCCTCAGGACCCTGAGATGCATGTCATCAGGTCCCATAGGCTTGGGGATATTCAGCTGCATCAAATGGTTCCAAACCTGCTCTTCACTTACGACGGGAAGGACTTCACTCCCTCCACACCCACACAGAACACTAAGGACTTGAGAGAAATGGAAAGCTTGACTGCCAGTGAAGACAGGTAAAAACCCCATATCTCATCCTTCTTGCTCATTCTCCTTGGCCTTTGTTTTCTGGCTTGTGTCAGATAGCAATAGCTATGTAATAGAACTGGTCTTTATGTATTAATTTAAATACTGTATATTGTTTAATTTCTTGAAATAGATTCTGCTGCTGATAAACTAATGGAGAGTGCAGTCTGAGGCCTTTTTATGTGTTAGTGACATAAAATTAGTATAGATGATGGAATAATTAAAAATAAGAGTAAAAGTAAATTTGTAAAGACAAGTGGATACTTTATAGAAGTATTTTATGGATCAGTGTTTGTGATCTCTGAAATCCCAATGACTTGAGTGGAAACATTTTAAATAGCTGCAGTGAGATGACCATTCATCCTCATCATCATGGCTAGGCTTCACAAACAAAGATTTGCGAAGTGCTCTACCCACATGGGTGTACCCTTCGAGCCTGCACAGTCGATTTTTTTAGGTGAGGCACAACATGCACGAAACTGGCCTCACCCTTTAACTCCTAAAGTTCATCTACCACGGCCGAGCGAGCTTGGACAGTGAGAGTGAAGTCCTCAGAGCTAGAACCTACAGCTCCTGGTATTCCCAGGAGGTCTCCCATCCAAGTACTAACTGGGCCCAACCCTGCTGAACTGAGAGCAGGTGAGATCGGGCATCAGAGTGGCATGGCCATAGTTTGGAATGATCATTAATCTATCAATCTTGCATGTATCTCACTCAGTTGTTCTACATACATCACAGAATCACAGAATATGCTGAGTTGGAAGAGACTCACAAGAATGATCAAGCCCTGCACAGGACCATCCCCAAGAGTTACACCTTGTGCCTGAGAGAATTGCCCAAATGCTTCTTGAACTGTCAGGCTTGGTGCTGTAACCACTTCCCTGGGGAACCTCTTCCAGTGTCCAAACACATTCTGAGTGAAGAATCTTTTTCTAATATCCAACCTAAACCTCCCCTGACACAACTTTAGGCCACTCCCTCAGGTCCTCTCACTGGTCATGAGAGTGAAGAGATCACTGCCTGTCCCTCCTCTTCCCCTCATGAGGAAGATGCAGACTGCAGTGAAGTTTCCCCTCAGTCTCCTCTTCTCCAGGTTGAACAGACCAAGTGACCTCAGCTGCTCCTCATACAGTTTCCCCTCAAGACCCTTCATTATCTTTGTTGCCCTCCTTTGGATGCACTCTAATAGCTGAATGTCTTTGTTATATTGTGGTGCCCAGAACTGCACACAGTATTCAAGATGAGGCCGCCGCAGTGCAGAGCAGAGCAGGACAATCCCTTCCCTCGACTAGCTGGCGATGTTCTGCCTGATGACCCCCAGGACACGGTTTACCCTCCTGGCTGCCAGGGCACTGCTGACTCATATTCAACTTGCCATCAACCAGGACCCCCAGGGCCCTTTCTATGGCACTGCTTTCCCATGTCTCATTTCCCAGTGTATATGAACATTGAGAGTTGTCCCATCCCAGGTGCAAAATTTGGCCCTTTCCCTTGTTGAACTTCAAATGGTTGGTGTTTGCCCAGTCCTCCAATTTGTCAAGGTATCTCTGCAGGGCCTCCCTGCCCTCAAGGAAGTCAACAGCTCCTTCCAGTTTTCTGTCATCTGCAGACTTGCTTATTATCCTTCCAGTCCTGCATCCATGTCATTTATGAAGGTGCCAAAGAGCGCAGGGCCTAAGATGGAGCCCTGTGGAACCCCGTTAGTGACAGGTCACTACTCTGATGTTCTCCCATTCATTATCACCCTCTGTGCTTGACCCATGAGCAAATTGCTAACCCACCACACAATGTGTTTATCCAGCTGTGGGCTGGACATTTTGTCCAGAAGGATCCTGTAAGAGTATAGAAAGGTCTACTGAAATCCCCAAGGATTACATCAACTGGCTTCCCTTGATCAACTAGATGGGTTACCTCATCATAAAAGGAAATTGGGTTTGATAAGCAGGACTTCCCTCTCATGAAGCTGTGCTGGCTGTGACCAATGACTGCATTATCTTTCAAATGTTTTTCAACACCTCCCAGAATAATCTTTCCCATAACTTCTCCAGACTCTGAAGAGAGACTAACAGACCTGTAGTTTCCTGAGTCCTTCTTGCCATTCTCAGAAACTAGGATAATATCCGTCAGCTTCCAGTCAGCTGGGACCTCTCCGGATTCCCAAGACCACTTAAAAATCATGAAGAGAGGCTTGTGATGACATCACCCAGCTCTTTGAGAATTCTGGGGTGAATCCCATCAGGATCCATGGATTTATAAGGATCCAGCTGGAGCAGCAGATCCCACACAGTTTCAGGGTTGATCATTCTTGCAGTCATGGTCCTGCAGCTCAGGCCATTGAGACACCCTTGGTACCTTATCCACGTGGAAGACAGAGGCAAAGAAGGTGGCAAACACCTTCCTTGTCTCTGTCCATTTGTGAGGCGACTATCCTCAACCTATAATGGGCTGATGATGTTTCTATACTGCCTATTGCCATTAATACATTAATAATGCACTGATAGACCTCAGCACCAGCAAAAACATTTTCCCAGGGACCTTAATAAATCTCTGAGCATCCAGATGTCTGCTTTCCTTGTGTCCAGGGTGGAGGTTTTGCTGGCACTTTTAGTTCTGTCAACAGAGATTTTAAAATTGATTGCTTTGTGTTTACTGTGGCCAAGAGGCCACCATTTCCACTTTCCTTGTGAGATCCACTCTGTGCACAAGCAGCAGATCAAGGAGGGCATCTTTCTGAATTGACTCTCTTAGGACCTGTTCCATAACATTGTCATCCAGGTTTTTTAGGAATCTTCTGGCCTGGGTTGTACTGGTTGTGCGATGCTCTCGACTAATTTCTGGCAAGTTGAAGTCATCAATAAAATCAAAGGCAGTTGACTTGGAAATGTCCCTTACTTTCTCAAAGAATAATTCATCAGTGTCATTGTTCTGGCTGAGAGGTCTATAACAGACTTCCACAATGATGTGACATCCACATTATTTGTCTGCCCCTTGATTCTCACCCAGAGGCTCTCAGCTGTTCCTTTGCCAACGGTGAGATCCATACATTCTAACACTTCCCTTATTTACAATGCCATCCCTCCATATCTTCTGCCCTACCTATCCCTTCTGAAGAGCCTGTAACCATCCAACAGGGCACTCCAGTCTCAGGATTCATCCCAAAATGTTTCAGTTATGCCAGTGATGTCAAGTCTCTGGGACTGGACCAAGGCTTCCAGCTCCTCTTATTTGTTCCTCATGCTGTGTGTATTGGTGTAGAAACATTTCAGATATGGTTCGTTGTAGCCAACACCTCATGAAGCAGATTGGGGGATCCCAGTAGTGCTTGTTTCTTCAAGTTTTGACACACCAATCTGTTGCTTATAATTGAGAAGCCTGGTTTTGCCCCTTTCCCTCTTCCAAGCTGCTTAAAATCTCTGCAAATGAGCCTTGCTACCTCCTCTGCTAGAACATCTTTTCCCCTCTGAGAAAGGTGCATCCTGTCAGGTGTCAGTAGACCAGGTGTTGAGTAGATCATCCCATGATCAAAAAACCTTAAATTATTCTGATTACACCAACCTTGGGGCCACTCATTGACCTGATGGATCTGCCTGTTCCTATCAATACTATTTCTTGTTACCAGAAGAATTGAGGAAATCACTACTTGTGCTCCTGATCCCTCTATTAATTGTCCCAGGGCCCTGAAGTCTCTTTTGATTGTCCTCAGACTTCTTTTTGTTATTTGGTCACTGCCAGTTTGAATGACCAATAATAGATACTAATCAGAAGGCCTTATTAGACTGGAGAGTTTTCCAGTAGTGTCCCTTACCCAAGCCCCTGGGAGACAGCAGACTTCCCTGTGAACTGGGTTGGGTCTGCGTATTGGGCCCTGCATTGCCCTTAGAAGGCAGTCTCCTATTACAATTACCCTTCTTCTACTGTTAACGGAGGATGCAGGTTACAGATGGTGTTATTTTAGGAGGCCCCACTTCCCCAGAAGGATCTTTGCCCACCTCATCAGTTGTCTGCCCTTCTAGTCCCAGAGCTTCACAGATGTCGTAGAAGGTACCAGTCCTACCTGTCATATTTTGAGAAGAAGGAGGAACCTTCCTGCTGATATATGCAGGGACCCACTTCCAGCCTTCAGCTTTAACAGACCCGTGACTCACAATCCTTTGACTAATTACCTCACAGGGTTTCGATTCCATCTGCTTCTCCACTACAATTGAGGTTTGACACTTGGGAGTCTTGGAGCTGTAGTGTCTCTGAAAATAATCACTGTCTCGATCTTGCTCGTACACCTGAACACTATGACGCTTGTTAATTTCTGCCCATAACTCCTTCACCTGATGACACAGGTCTTCAACCATGGCACACCTTCTTGCAAACAAACTGTTTGTCTGAAGAGGCATCAGGCACACCTGGCAACCTGTATCGTGGAGAGCTGCATCTGCCATCAGCAGGTCTAGCAGGCTGGAGATTCTGGCATGGTTGATTCAGTGACTCCCACAGCTCTGAAGGATTGAGCTTCATAGCTCAGGTCATCAACCATAACTGTGGAAGCTTAAAGTAGTACACTAATAATATTTCGGCTGAAAGGATCTCTTTGCTCTTCCTTACGAGCTACTGAGTCTTTTTGCTGCCTCTATGGGCTGCTCCCAGATCGTCAGAGAGGAGTCCTTCCTGCTCACCCTGCCTGCCTGAACTGCTGTGCAAATTGCTGTGCCTCGCTTTCACTGACATGCCACAGCCCTGTTTGCCCACTCCTGTTCACTGTGCTCTGGGTCAGTCATGCTCTCTAGAGCCATTTAAATCTCCCCTGATTGCTCACAGCACCGGCCCTCCTTACCTCGTTGTTTGACAAGGGCTCCTGAATCCTCACAAGGCTGCTTCGTGGGTGTTCCTGGACTCAAGACCTCTCTGCACAGCTCAATCTCACTCCAAACCCTCTTCTAGTCACTGCGCTGCTGCCTTGCCAACTAAGCCACATAGTACACGTTCTTGTATTTTACATGTACAGAAAGGGTAAATAGATTTAAAGGATTTCAGTTTGTCCTGAGTCTGGCCAGCACAGAGTTAATTTTTGCACTAGCCAGGGTGGGGCATGGCTGGGACCCAGAGGTTATTCTGTATCACAAGTCAGTTTCTGGGGTTGGGGTAAGGGCTCACTTCAAGGTCAGGGGAGAGAGGGGTGGTTGAGTTAGGTTCCAGAGTGAATATTTGCATGTGAATTGCTTACCTCTCTCTGTTATATGCTCTTGTTAATATTGTTTCTGTTACTGGTTAGGGTTTTTTTTTATCTCATTGCTGTTTCCAGTAAATTGTTCTTATCTGAACCTGTCATCTTTACCTTTTGTGCTTCCAGTTCTCCCCTCCAGCCCCTTGAAAGGGAGGAGCAGAAGGGACTGAGTGAGTGGCGCCTGGTTTACAGTGGTTTCAGTGGTACCACTAAATTGGGGAATATCACTCCTAAACCATGACACAATATGATAGGAATTTAACATGTTTTCATATTTTCTTACAATTGATTGAAACCAGGTGTTCATGACAGAAAACAAACAAAACCCCCACTTTTGTAATGCTGAAATCCTACTTCAGATCTTACAGCCCTTTAGAACACTGTTATGCATGTATTCTACAAAGGAGAAAAGTAGTGAGATAGCAGGAAACTCAGATCTTTCATGAGATCAGAAGGCAGAGAGTGGTACAAGAGACAGCAAAATGAAATAGTGAAGCTCTGAGCTGAAGTTCAAACATCAGTCCTCAAATGTGACTGAAGCATAGTAAGTTCTGAGCATAAGATGTAAAGCTGGAAACCAAGTTTTATGTTGATCACTTTTTGTTATAGAGCAAGTAATTTGATTTCTTTGGGTTCCCCTAGCATTTCCAAAATGCTTCTTCTGTACTGAGGATAAACTTACTAATACTTTACAAATATCAACAGAAATAAAACATTTCAACTAATATAGTGAAAAAAATACTATATATGTGGCATGTAGTTCTTAATTATATGCTCTCTCTTACATGAAAGTATCTTTCATCCTGGTTTTGCCTAGGTTTTGATGGTTTGCTATTCAACCCTTGCTAGTTTTGAACCCTAAATTAAAATAAAGAAAGAATTAACTAAAAAGAGGGGGAAAAAAAGATCTGTTATTTGGCTTCTGACACTTCACAATGAATCTTGTACCACTGGTTTTGGTGGTGGACTTGGAAGCAATAGTGAGCCATCATTGTTTTGGGCCTGTCATTGACAGGTGAAGTGAGGACTACATGGCGGGTAGATTATTTTCTTTTTAATAGCCACTAGATTGAAGAGAAAGCTGAAACTTCAAAAAAGCAAGGTCAGGTCAAAGGTCTAGTAAGAAGTCATGAAGGACTTATCATAGGACATCCAGGAGCTTTTGGGATTTACAGATCTTTGCTTCATTACTTGCCTATTTCTGTTTGTTTGGATTTTTTCTTTTTTTTTTTTTTTGTTTTGTTTTGTTTGTTCTCTTTCCTATTTAACCAGGTTTTATATACCTTTCCAATGTTCCTATCTTTCTTTTGATGCCTTTTTAAAATTTTATTGTCTTTTCACAATTATTTCCATGTTCCTCTGCTGCATGCCTCCTAACTAAGTCTTTCAAATAAAATGCCATATTTTGGCAGTATAATTATTATCTTCTCAGAAACTGATTGTGATCTTTTTTTTCTAACTCAATATTTTATATAAAGTCATCTAGGTCATTTTGTAAGCCAGAAAAGAGGAAGGGCAAAAAAGGCAAAAGAATGCCTAACTGCTTGGGAAGAGCTCTCATGGAACAAAGGACTCTTTCTGTTTGCTGACTGCACAGAGCAGCCTTGAGTTGAGCCACGCGAGAGCTGTTACTGCTGGTAGTAATGCTTCAAAAAAGACATGCTGCAATGGGAACACTGAAACATAACCCTATTGTAACTTGGCTTGAAACTTACCTAATAAATTTTTAAGGGATAAGAAACATTACCTATATGGATACCATGTATTTTTATGCAGTCCATGCTGTGGATTTCCAGAAATTACCTACAATTAAATATTGACAGAGATGAAATGTGTGTTATACAGTCAGACTTGCCAATGCAAAGAAGGGTCCTGGCCTTCAGGTAGTGAAGGTGAGATATTTTCATAAAAATCTAAAAGTAAAAATTATCAACCAAATACATAGTCTTCAATTTCTGTGGATTTTTTTAAGAGGTCTTTATTTTTTATTAAGGTCCAGATGTGTCAAGATTTCTAGGGATTTTTCTGTAGAAAAGAAATAAAATCTATTCAAATTATTTGTTAAAAGTATTAAAATTATCAAAAGTATTAGTAGCTAGTACAAATTAATTTACAAAGGAAATAAAACAGTCAAAAAATAATAGTCTCTGACTAGCCTTTGCTGTCCAGAGGACTGTGCTACTAGAGGACTGTTTTACTAAAGTATGACCCAGCAATCCTTTCTCTCACTGCATTATGGTTTTACCTTTTGTATCATTAATACTATTAACTTTACTTTTGAAAAGGGAGAGATTCTGTCTGTTCAAGGCACAAGTGTGTGAAAATAAAATAAATGGTTAGCAATTACTAGGGAACGTTTTTTTAACATGATTTAAAATAAAGCAATGTATAAAGCAATGTAGACTCATTTGGAGTCTAAGAGTAGGAGGGCAGAAACCATTGTCTTCCCTTCTATAAGTGTTGCTCTTACAAGATAACGCCATTCTGAAAGTTTGTATGTTCTCTAGTCTAACATATTTTGCTTTTAAATTGAATGGTTAGATTGAATTTTACCTGTGGGCAGTTAACTCATCAGTTCTGTGGACCCCATAATGTTTGAGGAATTGATATGGAGCAGGTCAGAGTGTATTGAATGAAGGCAGTTTGCAGTGTGCCCCTAAAGGGGAAGAAACCACCTGCAGAATGCAGGAGACCTTTTGACCAGTAGAATTCTTCCATGTATGTTTAGCTCAGCTGACTAACCAATTATGGGGTGAAATGGTGTGGGAGAAAGTAGATAAAAGTAAAGTTGTAACTAAGAAAAAAGTCCTTTTATCCTCGGTGTAAGCTTTCTGGTCTAACTGAGCCATCTCTGCCTCCTCGACCACCGCTAATTTACCGTACTTTAAGAAAGGGCGACCCACACATTTACCCATTGGGCAAATTTCTGTTTTAAACCAGTTTAGATTTCTTATTAAGGCTGTAACTGTAGTCGTGCCACCTTGGAGGAAACTTGGGAGGGAAGATATCTGACAGTTTGTTGTCTCTCAGGGCTTCTGGAAAATATTTAGCAGAAATGAGAAAGGCAAAGCAGAATACAGGCCAAAAGAAGTACCTATAGGTTCTGCCCTTGCAAAGTGTAGGTGAAACTGGCTCTGTTACCAGTGCTTCACTTTTCTGCATGACCCTTCTGCAATCTGCTCTGGATGCTAGGAGTTAAACATTTCCTTACAGATTCCTATGCAGGGGAAATGGTCTTTCGAAGAAACTTTGAAAAGTTCCTGTTTTATTGAACTCTGATGTAGTTCAGTTCTGGATATGCAGCCTTTGATGCCTGTATTCTGTACTAGTAAAAGGAGAAATAAGTGGGAAAAAACACTGTCATAAAATATAAATTACCATTATTTTGGGAAGGAATTTTTGATGTATTAATCACTCAGAATAAATTTGCATGCTCTTGTGCCTGATTTTCTTCAAGTAGTTTCAGATGACAGTAAATTTTTTAAAATTCAGTCCATTGAAGAAAAAGAATGAAGCAATTGTAGTTGAGGAAAAAACCCAGTTCTTTCAAACAGTGTAAAATAGAATGTCTAAAAAAGTAGTAATGCATCATTGTTAAAACTCTAGTGGGGAGCCCTGAGACTGAGATGGGGAATTTATTCTCCATGGTCTGCATATCCCATGGCTTTTATTACATAGCCAAAGCACAACTTTTCTGTGATCCCAATGGGCACCTTCTCCATGATGTGAGGCACACTCATAATGTCTTTGTGTCATGATAAGATGGGAAAGAGAATATAGGTTCTTTGGAAAGAAGGTGGAAAGGAGTGAATCATCAGAGCACTTCACTCTCAGGCCACCTCTCTGCCCATGACTGGGGTCTTCCAGGTAAAAGACAGTAACTGAGGGGGCAAATTTGTAAACTGAATCTGCCTGGCAAACCAAAGATGGCTAACGTCACACTAAAAAAGTGAGAATGCTTTCCTTACCATCAAAGAGTGTCGCCACTCATATCTTCATCCTTTCCTCAGGTGGTGTGGCAAATATTCTTTAGTCTCAGTGCAGTTCAGTCATTAATGACATTGTTAATCTTGTAAATTATACAGGATTATCTTAAAATTCACATAAACAGATGTTTTTATAATCACTACAATGTTGTTTCAACTCTGAAGTTACATTGTTTATTCAGGCCCAAGGGGATGAGGTGTTTGATGATGGGCTCCTCCAGAATGACATGCATGCATTTTGTTTCATCTAAATATTTAAGTGGCAGAGACGACTATATTTGAACTATATATATTTTTCTAAGATGTTTGTGGTAACGTGTTGAAGTTACAAGATAAGCACATACTTTGTCTTCTCATTTCCTGTTTTAATCAAGGAAGAAGAAGGATTTAGTGATTAAAACACTGGACTGTAATTTTGGAGGGCTGGATCAATTTCTGACTATATTCCTGTATGTGACAGCATCAAGTTGTTTAACGTTTATCTCTCCATCTTTTGTACATCAAATGGAGATGGTGGACCTTTGGAATTTTTTGCCTTCCTCTACTATGGGATCAGATTATTTCAAAATGTTTAGGGTACATTCTCTCCCTATAAAGCATGGAATGTTATTCCTGTTTTATGAGTAAGGAACTGAGGCACAGATTATCTTCGGCTGGTATATATTAAACAGCATGTGTTTATCTTGGCACATTTCCTGACTCCCTGACAATCCAATCTGGGGATCTGGCTGGAACATGCTGCAATTCCCTCCTAACCCCTGTATGTCAGTTTCCTTTTTTCTCTCAGGGTTGAGGGGGAGGATACATTTCACCCTTCTGCGGGTTTGGGGCTCCTTTCAGGGGATTTGGATCCACAGTCTCAGATCTACATTGGGCTTCATCAGTTTAAATATCCTTTGACAATCTCTCAGGCCAAGACAGGAAATTTGGAGCAAGGTGGGAACTAAAACTAAAGCTGCACTTAATGGTTTTGCATACTGTTTTCTCTCTTATCTATTTTATAGCATAATTTTTCAGTTTTTGGTCTTGTTATGCAGGATACAGCTTAGCAGGGCTCATAAGCATGCCATGTCAGAAATTAGCACATAACTGAAAATTATCCTCTGTTCTGCCCAGAGATGTAGGGTGTACTCAGAGGAAGCTGACCCTCTGTCTTGTAATAAAAACTGAATTTTTTATGCTAATGTTACTTAGATGTTTCCAAATATAAAGTTTTTTTTCTCATTTGAAAACCCAGAATATGGGTAATTCAGGACAGAGTTAAATTGCAGTGGAAATACTGCTTTGGTTTGCTTTGCACCACTCCGTATCCCAACTTCTTCCCATACTACATAATTTCTTCAGCTTTACTCTTCCACTTAAATGTTTTCTAATTGCCCCTAAATAAATGCATTTTGTATTATTTAGTGATAGAAGTAAAAATTCAATGTGCTTACAAAATTGACAAATTTTAAAACCCAGATATGTATTTAATCTAATATACATAGTGTCATGGAGTAGACACAAGTGTCTGCATTCCTGCAACTTGTTATCTGGGAAAGCCATTGCAAGTGGGAGGGGTTTTTTTCCATCAAAGGAATGGAAAAACAAAAGAAAGACTCTCAGGGAATGTACAGGGGCAAAATGGACAAGTTTGTTTAAAAATGGGCCTTCAGGAAATCTTCGTGTTACTGTAAAAATCAAATGTCCTTATATTAATTACTGTGTTATGCAGCTATTTTGCACTGCTTTAGAGAGTCTGGTTGCCAAGGTAAGACACCAGCACTATCTGACTTGTCTGCATTTGGGCAAGATTTCCAAATACCCTAGGAAGAAGCAATTAGTTACATTTCTTACAGTTAAGCTAACTTGGTTTAAATGTGGAAAGCACCTTCCTGCTTCTGATTAGCAGTACTGTCAAGATACTTTTAAATGGTAGGATCAAGCATTGCAATGAATATAATGAATGTAATGTGTACAGTACAGCAAAGCACACAAACACTTTTCTTTCCTAGGAGTTCTGCTTTCCAAAATTTAAATGTTTAGCTTATAGCTAGATATTAAAAGAAGTTGATGGATTCTGTAGGTGAGAGTTCACCCACAGCCTGTGTGCTGGAAGAGCCTGCTTCCTACTTGGCGAAGTAGTGGCTAGGGATTTGTTAACCAACAGACAAGCTGTAAGGTGCACCTCTTAAGACATGCAATACATGGCAGCAAGCCAGTTACAGGTCTGACTTTGTAAATATATGCCCCCAATACACCCTTTTCCAGCAAATTCCAGATCAGCAGCAGGTGGTTAGGTTTGAGCAGCTCAGACAAACAATTTGCATTAAAAACTACCAAAGAAGTTGCAAGCAAAATAAGACACTTGTTATTCCCTTTGAGGATTTATGTAAATTTGAAGTAGTAATGGCCCTTGGGCTTTTGGCAAGTAGCTACTGCAGCTGTTGGACATCCCTGATATAATCAGCAATCTTTAGTGTGTTTGGATTCTAGTTTGTCCCTCCCTCCCTCCCTTCCCTAATCTCATTCGTTCAGTAGGTTAAACGGCTTTCAAAGTATTTATTGTATGTCTTACAAAAGGACAGTTATATGTCCCTGAGACTTCCTGTAGGCATTTGATGCCACATTGAGTTTAATTAGAGTTCCTTAGGATGCTGAATAGCCTCTAAGTGCATACAAGGAAAGGGTAAATGTTGTAGTTAGGAACAAAGACAAAGGAAGGCTATTCTAATGAAAAGTAGGTAGTTTAAGAAAACAAGATAATGCTGGAACACCACACCATAAATCATCCTTTCAATTTTTATGGCTTTATGGTTAGTTTTTCTCTACTTTTGTGTTATTATGTTCTATACTTCAGTTTGAAAGAGACAAACAAACTATAGATGCAACTCATTTAGTGTACTTAAACAAAGGTCCAACAGATGGTATCAACTGATAAAACTTGAACAATTCTATTCAAAACTGAATAATATCAAGAGTGATGGAAGGGATTTTTTTAAAAAAGGAGAAAGAAAACATAGTAAGGAAGTCCGTTCTTATAAATTGGTACTGATCTGTTAAGCCTACAATCTGAAGTAGTTGAGGTAATACCACTCTAAGGTTGCAAGAAGCACACATCATAGACAGTCTCTCATACTCCTCAAAAATCTTAAGTGTTCCATTTCTCATTTTGTTTGCTCTGATAATGACACAGAAGAGGCAAACGGTTATTTTGGTGGGACATAAATGATGATATACCACAGAATCTTTTGTTTTCATAAGTGTGCCCACATATACACATACTTCCCTCCACCTCAAGTTTTTCTAACCGTTCAGTTTGCAGGCCAGAAAGCATGTTTACTCCTGCCTCATCATGCCTTTCCTCAAGTTGGGAGATGTCTCCTTTGTTTCACAGGTTGACCTGCATATAGAAACCCTGATGTTTCATCTGACTCATCTTTGCAAAATTGTGCTGACAAACCTCCATTTTTTACCTGGCTAACAAAAACATAATAGTTTCAGATTGCAAAACAATGAGTAGAGGGGTAACAAAAAAGGACAGAAAAGAATGTAACAGAATACAAAAAAAATACAGTGTCTCCAGTTTGCAGTGAACTACAGCATTCATTGAGTCCACCTTTTTGATCACTCCATGGTTCACAAAATCCCTTATTGAAAGAGTCCAAATGGCTCTTTTTAAGGTGCCAACAGGCACAGGGCATTGACCATCTCTTTGGCGAGCCTGTTTCAATTTCACCACCCTGTTGGTATGGAAATGGTGTCCAATCTGAACCTACTCTGATGCAGCTTTGAACATTTCCACCATGTCCTGTAGCTGAATCCCAGGGAGAAGAGACCAGCACTTCCCTCTCCTACTTTCATCCCCATAAAGCTTAGAGAGCAGTGAGGTCAGCCCTTATTGTCCTTCTCTCCAAACATAGCTAAGTCCAGAGTCCTGAGCTGCTCCTGATGTTACACTTCTTTCAGCCCTTCCACCAGTTTTGTTGCTCTCCTCTGGATGCATTCAAGTATATTCATGCTATTCTCATTTTGTGGAGCCCAGCGCTGCACACAAGTTTTGGGGTGAGACTGCATCACAGCTGAGTGCAGCGGGATAATTTGCTCTTTTGATGACTGGGGATGCCATGTCTGATGCAGCTCAGGATGAGGGTTTGCCCTCCTGGCTGCCCAAGCACTCTGCTGACACACATTGAGCTGCTCATGACCAGCACCCCCAGATACCTTTCTGCAGGGCTGTTCTCTGGCCATAGAAATATTTAGGTAGGGAAAGACCCTTAAGATCATTGAGTTCAATCATAAAGTGTTACATAACATAAAAAACATATTCTTATCTCAAAAATCTGATAAATTATCCAGGACTGAACCTTAAAACCAAGGCATGATTGTGAGTGTGTGATGTGTTTGCAAAGCTAAAGGTGTAGTCCCTTTTCAAGTTGGAGATGGAGTGCTGGTATTACCCATTTGTAGATAGCTGCAAAGTAGTATTTTCATACTGTATTTGGCTATTAATGTAGAAAAGACAACCTCAATGTGTAACAAAGTTTAGCTGTGTATACTTTTTTAACATTAGGTTGACTAATGGAGAGTCAAGCAAAAGTATCTTACAAAATCAATAATTCCAAGACTCAGCCACTCCAGCAACAATGTGCAGTGAGTGATCACTGTACTTCTAAGTTCTCTATGACAGATATATCAGTATATACAACATCTTAGTTACAACAACTTAGAACTAAATGCTGAAATGCTAAACCTGGGAAGCATTTGTTCTCTTAATTGAATTTTCTATATGTTTTGATTGGTGAAGAGTTTATTAACGCTAAACCTAATCACGTTAATTTACAGAGCGGTGGTGTTGATACACCTGCTACTCACAGACTATCAAGCTAATAATGTCTTCATAGCATCAGATGTGTGGCATCTGAAAATAAATTAATTCTGACTTGAATGTGAGCTCTTTTACATTGCCTGTGATACTATGCAATATTCACTATTATATTGTAGAGAGATTTATGTTAACAAATGTGATAGTCAGGTGTTAGTTACACACATGAAAAAAAAAAAACAAATAAGAAGAGAGTAGTCTTTGAAAATAAAGTCTGATAAACATTCTGTACGTAAGTTTAAGTCCAAAGAAAGAAATGTAAGGGGAAATTATCATTTGGGATTACATCAAAGCTGTATGAATACCCAGACCTCCCAGCAGTTTTGAGTGATTCATGGTGCTGTTATCCTAGCCGCAGAAAATGGATGCTGCAGTGCCAAAAGTTGTTCATTTCTCCTCTCTTCCAGTGGCTGTCTTCCTGAAGAAGAAGAGTGTAAAGATGTAATAACTAGCTGATCCCAGTTTGGGGATAGAAGCTGGAATAGTTTATTGAACACATGATATGCAATTCAAGGGACTTGGGGGCAGGACACATTAATAAGGAGGACGGGTAATGATGTTTCTGTAGTTTTAATAAAAATGTTCTGCAAAAGACTTTGAAGATGAACACTTGCGTTTAATTATGCAACCAGCTTATGGGTGATGCCATGATAATTTCTGACTGTTTTACAAAGCTCTCTGCTACCAGATGTATAGTCTCTGTGGTAGCTAAGAGAGAAAAGCCATGTTTGTTTTGTTTAAAAATATAGAAGATAGAAAGAAAAAAAATGCTAGTATAGTTTTTCATTTGCTCAGATTCTTCCATTGGTGATTACATTTGTAATGGCATGGTCAATTAAAATATTTTTAATTCCGGGAAAAAAAAAAAAAAGAATAATGGCTTTTAACAACCTTTTTTTTTCTTTTTACAAAAATGTCTTAATGTTTTAACCTCTACTAAAAAGCCAGGAAACACTTTGTGGAAAGATTATATTTGCCATCATTCAAGAAAAAAACCAACATGGAAACCTTATGGCACTTGCATGGGATTTCATTGTTTTGTTTTAAATGATTCCTTTGCCTTTCTTGTAAACTCCCCTTCTCTTCCGATTTATGCAACTGGCTATTTTTGACCATGCTTCACTGTTTCTTTTTTCTCAAAACTTTATACATCCTACCTGTTTTTCTGGCATACATATAAAATTCCGTCAATGGCTTTAAATCAACTAGACAATAATATAAAATTTCTATTTGTGCATAAAATCTGCCACTGTAGGTAAATCACAGTGCATTAACATCTACCTGAAAACTGAAAGGATCTTTTATTCAAGAAAATGGTCATATCTAGCTTAGCCCTGGTAGCATTTGTATAGTTGGGTGAGCTTCACACTAGGCAAGCTTGCAGCAACCTGTTGGGAGGTGAGCTGCCCTTATACTACCCATTTCCCTTGGTGAGGCCTGATATCCCTCCATCCCTCTGTCTGTCCCTCCATCCCTCTCTCACTCCCTCTGTCCCTCCCTCCCATGGCACCACAGCCATCAAACTTACCCTTTGCTCCTTCTCCTCAAGGGCTTTCCCATCTGCCCTGACAGCTAACATGATCTCTTCGCTCTTCCCCCTCAGTCAGGTCCTTCCTTTGCCGAAGCCTGGCAGCCCCTGCAGAGCCATCTGGTCCCCTGCACTGAACTAGAGGCACTGGCAGCCCCACTGCTCTAAGCTGCACAAGGTGTCCCCTACCAGTTTTATTGCTACCTGGATATAGCAGCAATTACGACATTTGCAGCTGGTGGACTCTTCTAAGACCTTTTTGGAGCTGACCTCTGTATACTCACTCAGGATGGCATAGCAGGAGGAGGAAGGATAAAACCTAAGTAGAATTTTGCTTTTCTCTGGCAGCTGAGGGAATAGGGAGCTGCTCATTAGAGGGTCTTCAGAGGGGGTCTCTTGGCCTTGCTGACTTTCCTTGGAGATGTCACAGAAAGACAATTTATTAAACAGTCATAACACACTGAGAGGAATAATGTGCCCTAAAAAAGAGATGTGTGGAGAGGGGAATTCTTAATGATTTCCTTGCTAAGTGAGAAGCTGGAATGCTGCATGGCAAGGTTCATGTTCCCATATGTTGAAATTAGTTTTCTGAAGGTTTTTTTTCAAATTTTCAGTAATGGGTTTTGTAACAGAGATGTTTCTGTTAAAAATATCTGTCTCAGCAAGAGGGACCTGTAGCCTTCTTTTGACTGCCAGCTGACTCATCTGATATCAAGATTTCATCCCAATGTGCTAATACCTATGAAACTAGAGGAAGAATTTACAAAAATGTCCTTCAAGTAAACTGAGAGTTTGTAGGCAGAAGTTAGAATGTTGTTGACAGAATATGAGATAATCCATTTGAAATTACATGTGGTAATCAGAGCACTGTGGCTTGTTACACATCTAGGGACAATCCTCTGTTTTGTGCAGAAATTCAGGACGTTGATGTCTTGTTTAGTTTTGCTTCTTTGACTGTTTTACCCATGTTAGTGTATTAAAATCCATCCTGCCACCTATGTCTATTCTTCTATATGTGATTAGTGTACTCGGGGACTGCAGCAGTTTTTCAGACACTGAAAACATTTCTAAGTATATAAAAGAGTAATAAATATGTGAATGCATGTGATACCATCAAATTCCAGCAGCACATAGTGTTACCTAGTAAGCAACCTGCCATAGTTTTATGTGTTCCATTCTTTCATATATGTCTGCCTGTGAAGGCTGGGTGCTTTTCTTGTAGGAGTGATGGAGGATTAGTCTGTGAAAGAAAGGAAGGCAATACCTTTTTCTGTTGGTTTTATTTACTTAAATTATTTAATATGATATTTTTTATTAAAGACACAGCTCAGCTAGCATGCTGACACCATTTAAGGCAATGTGTACTGAGGAGGACACTTTGGGTTATGATTCAGTGAAGGTAAAGGGTTAAACCCTGCAGATGTTCTCTTGCTTTTTTGTATTTAAATGCTTTTTCAATGCTTTGTATTAAAAGAATCCCCCATTCAGAGTAGCATCAGAATATATGTTTAAAACATTATTTAAAACATTATTTAGAGTATGTTTTAGAGGCTTTGGACTCTGAGTATTGTATTTAAAAATACTGATTTTATAATCCTTTGTGGAAATAATTTCAGTAGCCTAAAAATTAGGTTGCTGTAAAGTGTACAAATTGCTGTTTGACAAACAAACTACTTTTCTTTAGTTTGTCACAAGCACTAAGCCTATTTGCAGCTGTGTTTTTACTAATGGTATGTCAATTAGGTGCTCTATCAGTTGGCTTAAAATGTCTCAAGTTCTATGATTAATATGAAAAAAAAATAATTTAATAGAAGCAATAGGATAAAGATCAGCATTTGTTTTATTTTACTGATCTTAAATATTTAGTCTGGAGTTTCAGTTTACAGTGTTCTTTTTTAGTAACTAGTAGATAAATATTCAAATTAGTTCACCATATGCCTTTTTTAGTAGCTAGTAGATAAATATTCCAATCAAATGCATTACAATTGCTCTGTTCTGTAACTGTAACTTAATTTTTTTAAGGATTCTGTGATGTACTACCTTTCAGATAAAAAGCAAGAAATATTCATCCAAGTTGTACGATAAAGAGAAAAGGAATTCTGCTTTTTGGGTCTGTTGTTACACTCAAGGAGCATCTGGTAGCAAAAGTCACGGGCCATATCCATGGCAAGTGTAAGTTGTCATGGGCCCATTGCCTTCAACTGAGCTATGACTATTTATACAAATTCCTCTGCCTTTTAGTTTTTCACTTCTAGTTTTTCACTAGAGTCACCTTCTTTTCTGTCAGTATTTTTTACATGCCATTAGCATATAGAAAAAGTTTTACATTCCTCTCGTATTGTACTGTCCTAAGCCTGTGGTGTTAACTGCATTGGTGTGTATTTCCTGATATCCCTGGAGCACTGATCTTTATACTCAGGTGAAGATGTGCAAACAATGATTTTAAGTGCTGCAATGGTGGGTTATTTGCAGAAACCTTTGGTCAGAACTGTTTGTTCAGAGCATACATACAGGTAGGGCAGGACACATGTGCCTTTCTCTCATGATGTGGATGCAAGGTAGTCTCCACACAGGCAGGAGCCTGATATAACATCCAAGTTTTCTCAGCCATCCTTTAGCTTCTTTACTTCAGCTGGCAGGACACAGATGTGCATGTGTGGAGTTTTTGGCGATTTATGGTTGGTGGGTTTTGGGTTTTTTGAGATTTTCCTGTACACCTGGGTTTTGGAAACTATGCTAAAACCTGCAACCTATTTGTGTGTGTAGTGGATTTCTGCCCTGTATGGGCAGAAATTATGAATGATGGCAGAAGCACTTGACATTAGCCCAGACCTGCAATGGATGGATAGTAATAGGTCAAGCTATACTTATTTTAAAAATTCCATTCTTTTCCTCCATCAAATATTTATACCCCAATCCTGTTGCCCTGAATGCCAGTAGCTAAACTTTTGATGATCTGTTCACAATGGGAGGCCTATGAGAAGGAGCAATTTTATAGCCCATAGCAACTATTTCTTTAAAGGACAACCCTCCTGAAAACTTTGACTCTATGGTAAAACAAGCAATTGAATGTTTTATTTCATATTTTCTCTGAAGAAAAACCTGACCAGAAAGGGAGGGATTATCCAGAGATACAAACTCATTTTAAATGTTGTAAAGTTATTCTCTTTTGAATAGAGTTTGCTCCCCAGCACTATGATATGATACATATCAAGAATAAGGGTAACAAATTACGGCAGCTGTAGTGGACATTTTAAGAGGTCCTGATCTTGAGATTCAGTATAAACAAACCATGAATACATATGTATATTAAAAAAATGAAATTCCTGATTTTTTTACTGCAGCCGTCTATGATGCCCTTCTCACAAGTCAGAGTGATTTGCCTCTCTTTGGATAAACATAAACCATTTACTACTTTATTCTTTTTGTATTGCAGGTCATTTAACTTGTGTGCTTTATGTTTATGAAGTAGCTACCCACTGGGCTAAGTAAACTTATAATATGAAATATGGTGCCTGTTCTTTTCCCTCTGATCTTACTGCCAGTCATAATCCTTCTTTTTACACAGCTTCTGACATCAGCTTTCAAGTTGTAACTATCAAAAATCATGACACTTTTCCACAAGATGAGTGACAGTATACAAAATGTTGTATTACTCTACCCAGGGCAAATAGGATGACATAAATCATTTTTTCTTGCCTTCATCTAGCACAATCTAATTATGGTTTTCTGTGCAATTGTCATTGCTCTGTTTGAAATTCCAAAAATTATTA
>JAWWEV010000095.1:30389200-30413447 GCA_035583235.1 Hafferia zeledoni
TTGTCATTGCTTTCCCATTCCAATTGTAACAAAATATAAGGAGGAGTCCTAATGTTCTCAATATTTAACAGTTCCTAATTAAAACTGTTTAAATCCAGGACAGTAGGAAAGAGGGTCAAAGCTTTTAGTTTGTTATTTTTTGTGGCAAAATTCACAGGAATTTTAATTGCACCTAATTTGAAGATGTGTCCTTTCATATAACTGCTAGGGTAGGTTGGCAGGGTATTATTAAATGAGATTTTTCTTTTTAATAATTCAATCAAAAAACATTCTGAGTTTTATGAAGGATTTCTGAGTTTCTTTTTATGACTGATGCAGTGTCGTGTCTCTTCTGTTTTCAGGAATATAGATTTAACTTAAAAGCGTCTGCTGTCTTTGTAAGTAAAGCTTGTAGTATGCAATCAGGATAAAGGTGTCTCACTAGCAAATGAACACGTGGTACCTCTCAATTCTGCTTCCAGAACCCTTTTGTGAACCCGTGCTAAAAATTGTTAGGTCTTCATGTGTTTTCTCTATTTTTCAGCAAAACCACAAGTTTGCATTTACTGTGTTTCTAGGGGCACTAAAACTCTCATCAGAGTTGGGCATTTTACAAGGTGATTTTAGTACTGAATGGAGTTTCCATGATTGCCTTTGTTTTATTGGGATTTTTTTGTTTCATATGTCCTCCAGTCTGTTCAGCTGTGACAGTTGCAGACAATAGGTGGTGTTACAGAGATAGCATACAGTGTATTGTGCCCAGATGTATTCTCTCAGCATTTCTGACTTTCCGAGAAGAAAATCCTCTTTGTTTCCTACATGTTTTCTTTTGTAGTATTTTGTTCAGTGTTCTTTATTTGCCACATGTGAAATTAAAGTAATGCTTAATGCAAGGGTGGGGGTGCTGATGTTCACTGTTTTTCTCTGGGACACCTGAAAATCTCTTTCTATACTTCTAGAGCAGATATCTACCCTATGCAAGTATTGCATGCCTCCATCTAGAGAATTTCCTCTTCATGCATGATAGGTTTTACTCCTATTCAGAGGCACTTGCTTCTTCCTGTTCCTCCTTTATAGAACCAGATGCCTCGGGAAGTTATGATTCCTTTTAGTGGGAGAAGTGACACTACCACTAAATCTGTATCTTTTTCCTACACTGTCTGGTTAATTCTCCATTTCACACAGACTTCTTTTGTCCACAAACCTGAAGGCAGACTGTATTTAATCAGGTGTTGCAGTACATGTGTGATAAGGAACTTGTAAATGCTTATTAGTACTTCATTCTTCAAGATGTTCCCAGACCTCACAAACCTGATCATGTTGTACATAAAAGTAGTATCAGTATTTCAGTTTTATTTGTGTGTCACTGAGGTAGAAGATTCCTCTGCTTTAGCTTTATATTAGAAAGTCTAGCTCTCAACTTTATTGTTCTGACAGATCACCTTGTGGGCCTGGAAAACTAACGGCATTCATCCTAAGCAATGGAAGTCAGGGGTTTTGGCATAGAGGGTCTGTTTAGTGAAATTCATTGCAATTTTATTTTAAAATCCAAACACTGGTCAAACATACAACAAGTAACTGGGAAGAGAGTTCATTCAGCAAGAGTATATACCTCCACTCTAACTGAGTGCTGAGAAAATTCAGTTTCCAAGTGCAATGTCTTTAAGACTACCTTCCAGAAAAAGTGCAAAAAAGATCAACACTTAGGATGGGCCTATTTTGAAAAAAAAAAGAACAAGGAAAAAAACCCAAACAACAAAACCCCAAACCACAACAAAATGGAAGAGAGTCACTAGGTAAAAAAAAGTAGTGCTGTCTTGAAACATTCAAAAAGCAAAAAACAAAGGTAAAAAAAGCACCTGTGGTTGTTAGCTTGTAAGATTTCTCCAAGCAAAGCAAATTGAATTCTTCTGGATTCCTTTTTTGGAGTCAGATTTCTGCTTTCACCAGGGCTCTTGATCACAGCAGATTTTATAGCTCAAGCAGCAGGAAATTGAAGAGTCAGTATTTTTGCCTATTTTCAGCAGCTTTTAATCATTGCTCTGATCAGCAACTGAATTGCTGGCATATGGTTTGGAGAATGAATTAAAGCTGCACATGGTTCCAAAGGCTCCTGTTTGCACTGGGCAAAATACCACACCTGTATTTCGTCAGATTCCCCCTGGTTACTTTTTGTTGCATATTTTTGCTGTGTGCCAAGTGTACAATGTAGCTGAAGGACAGAGTAATCTGTAACGAGACTTCTGCAGCTTTGTTGAAATCAAGTATTTTATTAAGAAGACTAATGTAATTTTGCCCTCTCGATACCTGAACCAGTCAAATGGTATTCACTGAGTTTCCTGACCTGACAACGATGTATGTAGAATAACAACCCAGCATCTGTCAGAGTAACTGACATCAGGTTACTGTTTACTTTTGCTTGTGTCCATGGTAATGGTCATATCCAGTTTAGTTTAATCAGCAGTTGACTATAACGTGGGAGAGAGAAGCATATGTGTATATTTATAGTATCTAAACAGTGTTTAGAAGTTCTTGACAGAAATAAATAAACCAAGTAAGAGATCACACTCCTTTTGTCACCAAACCCATGCTGTTTTGAGTGTTGTTTTTCTTTTTAAATACTGGCAAGAGAACCCTGAACTGAGAGCTGAAGTGTGAGATATAGTTTCAGTAAGATATTATGAATTTGCAATATTTCATTACAAACTTTGTTCTGCAGAATAGGGGTATGAATTTACTCTTGAGAAAGAGGTCAAATGGAGGTTTCATATTCATTCAGCTCCTTATGGGAATTGCTGACTTCCTACTGAGGTGGTCAAGGATAATAAAACAGGCACAGAAAAAAATACTTTGGTATTTTTGTCCCTTCCGGCATGATGCAATTGTTGCAAAATTACAGATTTTGTTATAAGAAGGAAAGAATGTCACTGAAGGGAGTGGTTGATCTTGAGATTCTTCTTTTCCTCCATCCACTGTAATCAGCTTTACTTTGTGGAAGCAGAATTTGTATGAGGGTTTGTAGACAAAATGTTGTTTTATGAATATTTAACAATCATATTCTGATAGGAAATAAAGGCCAGATCTGGATAACAACTGCATAGTACACTGAATATCACCATGGTTTCTGTAGCAGCTTGTGTGATGGATAGAGTTCTGTTAAGTCATTGTCTTTCTGGGAATAAAGGGAGGCATGCAGCATATTTGGAGATCAATGGTTCCATCTGTACAGACACTATACAATCTTGCCCAACCTTCTCCTGACAAAGAGTTTTCACTTCAAGAAATATTGGTAACATTTTCTTGAAGAGACGAGCTGTATTAGGGAGACACAGCAGTGGAAAAACAGAAGAATTTTGTAAGACAGAATAAGGTATTGGAAATAAGGGACTGCACTTGGCTTGTGTAGGTGTTGGGTAGTGAGCTTATCATGGCCAGCTATTGTCTGGCAGCAGGTTGCCATGCTGATTTGGTGCTGGTGAAGTTATGGGATTTTACATGTGGTCACTGTCAGTTTTGTCCTGCTCACATGGCACCCTAAGAAAGGGTGAAGGTATTTATAAGAGAAGTGGAAACATGGGTGACCAAAAGAGGTGTTGATATCCAAAGATAAAAAAGTACAGAGTGCAGAGGAGCACTGAAGTAATATTTAAAAAATGTCAGGGTTCAGAAAGGTATCTCAGACTTTTGAACAGTTTAGTTGCAGAAGCTAATTAAGTTTTAAGATGCTCTGGTCTAGAGTTATGGTTTTCTCGATTATGTTTTATACCTATTTTTTGTCCCTCATGCAGTAAGTGAACATGATGATGGAATCCATCAGGTTAATGAATCCTAGCACAGAGGCTGTACCATGCCAGGGGAAACACAGGACATATTGGATATTTTCTCTGAGAGGGCTGTCTCTCTGAAGTCCCTTTTCAATGTTCTGACAGTTATGGTCTGCAGATCAGCTCTGTGTTATTTACAGGGGCTTTGGGGATAAAGTGTTGAACCACTGAGCCTTTAGGCTAGGTTTTTGTGCAAAGATATTTATGTCAATGTAAGGGAGTGAAAAGCCCAAAGCCTCATGAATTGAAAACTGGATTAAAATATGTTAAAAGAGAAGTTTGACACTGACTCTCACTGCAGAGAAAAGATGTTATAGCCTTGATTACTTTTTATTCTCTTTATCTAATTAAGAGTTCAAAATTATTCCATGTTTTAATTCAAGCTTCACAAGATCTCTTCTGCTATCAGCTACAGGAAATGAAGAACAGGAGAAAGAAGTGAGAGAAGAGAACAAACTGTCTAATTTTACAGGATATAGCTGGATGCCAAAATTGCATGAGGACATGTAATAAGATCTATGTTGCTGTCTCACTGTAAATGCTTTTTAATAGATTCATCTGTCTAATCCCATTATTAGTAGTACATGATTTTTAAATTGATCTCACATTGTGTTTTACTTCTTTCTGTAATGAGCTTTTAACAGGGTCCCTCAATACTTCTAAGGTAGTCTAGACAGAATTGGAGGACATAGCTGCATCTGGGGAATGAAACAATTTCAGACTTACAGTATTTTGAATTTTTCTACTTTTATTAATAATATGTTTTGTGAAACAGTTAGACATTTGCATATAAAATCCTAACATGTCTTTTGCAGAGAAGATTATCATGAAGATGGGTTCTGTCAACCCTACAGGGGAATTGCATGTGCACGAATCATTGGAAATAGAACCATTTATGTGGACTCCCTCCAGATGCAAGGGGAAATTGAAAATCGTATTACTGGTAAGTTTACACTTCTCTTTAGAAGTGAAAAATGCATTCAAAAAAGTATCCAATCCCAGTATAAATAATGCCATCATCCTTCCAGTTTTGTCAGTCAATGACTATGACATCCTTATATTAAAGTTCAGGGAGATAAACCTGTTTCCGACTTGAGCAGTTAGCAAAATTTGGAGCAAGAAAGATGGGTATCTGCTGTAATGTGTAAAAGCTTCTTCCATATCCTAAGTGAAAAGTCAGACCATTGACTTTTTAACAGCTTCTAGTTTATACTGGAGTTTTTTGCATGATGGATCCAAAAATAAGGTCGGTTTGGGGTTTTTTAATGAATTTGTAATATAGTGAAAAAGTACTTGTTTTTATTTTCTTGAAAAATGTAAGGTATTTTTTCCCTTGGGTTTCCTCCCTTATTGTGTAATTCTGGCAGAGTCTGGATTTCACATTGAATTATATAAAATGAGAATTGACCTTCCTGTGTTCTGCCTATGCTTAATCTTTCTCTGAATACAGTTTTTTATACAGAAACACAAGCATGCATCCAAAATCCTAGTGACTTTTAATGGGCTGTATATTAACATTGATTTTCTTCAGTGGATCTCAGTTAGCTGACATTAGCATCTGTGACTCCGATGTACACAAATGGAACAACCAAACTAACCCATAGAATAGAGCACACTGTTTATCAAAATATATAGCGAATTAAGTCAGTCCAGCAGCAGCTTATTTGCATCTATCCAGATATGGATCACTAATTGACTCTGCAAGTTCAGCATAACTAGTTGCCAAAATGAGTTTCTTCATTTGTCTGCTGTAACTCCTTAAACATATTACCTTAAAGATTCTGGCATGCCAGAAAGCCAGGTAAGTTGTTTTTTTTTTCAGTTCTTGAGATGGTGATTGGATGCTGGAACTGGCAAAATCCAGGTGCTGACTTTTCCTTATGCTATTACTTCCCTCCTTTTCCTGTACTCTGTTGTAATTCCACCCTCTTTAACCATTATGTCTTCAATTGATAAATACTATTGATACCATTTTTTCCCAACAACAAAATCTCTGCCCTGTTTGGATGTTTTTCAGCAATATGGAAATGTTCAACCATCTCAAATTATTAAATCTGTAACTCTGGAATTAGGTTGGCAATGTCTTTCAAAAAAACAACAACAACAAATACAAAACCTTCAAAAACCATGAAACAAATCAACAAAAACCCGACTAAAACAAACCCAACAACAAAAAACCTGTGATATCATCCAGAAAATCTTTATTGTTTAAGCAGTATTGTTTCTGGAATATAGAACATGGGCATTGATGAGCTGGCTGTTTCCCTAATACCACTGATTATTGGTTAGGTTTTGGAGACTAGGGACTGGGACTTTCTGTTTTGGAGTTGAGGAGAATTTCTTGTGGAACGGTTCTGTTTTGGGAGGACACTGAACCATCATGTAGAGCTGCCTAGTGCCTAGCTAGGCAGTAATGGCAATCTCTTCATAATGCATAGTTTTCAAACTATCTACATCTGAAAGCCATTCCTAAACACAGTTTTTGGTGGAAGGTGTTTGTGCTCCAGTGTGCATTGGAAGTGGTGACACCTACCGCCTGATGCCAGGAACATTTAGCAAGGTTACATCTATGAGGAATTTTCATTCTGGGTTCTCTTTTCCCTGCTGTGCTGATGTATGAACCCTAACTCTAACTTTTCATCAATCTGAATTCTGTAATGCAATGCGTTCACAAAACTTAGTGTGGAGTTTCAAATAGCCAAAAGTGACTTTCCAGTTTTATTTTTCCGTGTTAGTCTTTGGGGGAAGCATGTGTCACAGACACGTCGTGAGGCCTAATGCTGTGCTTGCATGCACTATTCCCTACATAACTTCTAAATGGTTATATTCCTGTGTTAATATTTCTGAATTATAAAAAACAATATGAAAGGCTGGATTTGGGGTTACTTGCTGAATATTTTATATTTAAGAAGAGATAGGAGACTACTTTGATAGCATGTGCAGAAGGAAATAGGTGGTTGAAAGGAAAGAGCTGGACAAGAGGGGAAGAACATATTTGTAGGTTTAAATAGACTGCTCGATGACATTTCCTCTCTTTTTACAGTGTGAATTTGTGTAATATGCAGTCTAGCAGGCCTCACTCACAAGTGATGCTTTACTGGGACAGTGAACATTCCTACACTGAAAGCTTGATTCAGCACCAGATACATGATGCACATACACATTTGTCTTTTCTTTGCAATGGACAAGAAAATTTTGAGATAAATGTTAGTGTGTAGGTGCTGAGAGCTGAAGGGGACAGTTATGTTACTTACTCGTCTTAATGTGATCAGCATGCTGAGATTACATTAATTTTCCCCAAACTGCTGACTGTTAGGCTTCTCATGTCTATTAATAGCAGTATCTCCCCAAATACCAATGGCGCACTACCTTTTGTCTGACAAGACTTGAAAAGCACTTTATTTATTGAGCAAAATGTTTACATGAGGAAGAAGATGATCCTTGTTCAGATTTTACTTAATTAGGAACTCTGGGACATGTCAGTATCCTGGCAGGTGTATCTTGCCTTTGCTCTTTATCCTTTCAAATTAAAATTAGCCAAGACCAGTAGTCTGAACAATTGTAGTCACAATGGGTGACTTCCTAAGGACTGAGGTCCTACAAGCTCTGAGCAGATGTCAGAGGGACACTAGGATGCTGGGTTTGATTTCTGCATTTGTCAATTCTCAGTTATTGCAGAATTAGCCTCATTTACCTGTTGCTCAGTGAGATTTCAAACCCTCAATAAAAGATGAAACTTTTTAAAGACAAAGGAAATTAATATTAAGTTCTTTCTCAAGTGTTTTATAAATCAATAGTTAAGGAGTATTTTTGTTCCTTTGCAGCTGCATTTACCATGATTGGCACTTCCACGCACTTGTCCGATCAGTGCTCACAGTTTGCTATACCATCTTTCTGCCACTTTGTGTTTCCCTTGTGTGATGAGCGCTCTCGGACCCCTAAGCCACGAGAACTGTGCAGAGATGAATGTGAAGTTCTGGAGAATGATCTCTGTAGGCAGGAATACAACATCGCTAGGTCAAACCCTCGCATCTTGATGCAGCTACAGTTGCCTAAGTGTGAGGACCTCCCACGACCTGACACATTGGAAGCTGCCAACTGCATGAGGATTGGTATCCCTGTGGAGAGACTCAGCCGATGTAAGTCTGGGTGCTTCATCACTGGAAAAAAGTGGGGCTAGCTGTTTCCTTGGGTTAAGTCTGGGAGACTACTTTATCAGCCATTCTTTTTGTAAAGAAAGTTCTGCTATACATTATCTTGTTAATACTGGTCATAATCGCACTGTTGTAAGGTATAGTTGGGATGGCAAGGAAGCCTAAAGGATGCGGCTTAGTACTGAAAAGGATTATGGGCTATAAAACACTGTGTTCACACAGCCATTTTGATGCAGATTTGCAAGAGGCAGCAGCATGTTGCCTCCACGTCTAGCTCAGTCCTTGCCTTTTTGCATGAGTCTTCCCACACATCTCTAAGTTCTGTTTACCTATCAATAAACCTGAAATTGTCTGTTAAAAATTTCACTGGAAGATCTGTTAAGAAATTAAACACATAGTGTTGATTCTTTCTATATGGAAATCCACAAGAATATTAATCCTGTAAACTGAGTATAGGTTGTAATTCTCTTTACTTGCCCACACAGGATGGGTGAAAACATCGATCTCACTTCCACAAAGTTATATTTACATCCCGGTGTAGAAGGGCTGTTCTGTTGCCATTAATTATGTGCAGACAATTTTCCCGACTACTCCATTTCATAGTAATTAACTCCCTACAATATTCAATAAGAAAACTCCTAGAGACAAAGCTGTTTAAAGTTCCAAGTGTGATAAGATTATTCATTGTCTGAGTCCACAGTTAAGGGCAGGAGCCATGGCATAACAGTGACCATGGAAGGCTAGCTGTGTGCTTATAAATTAATGTAGTGTAATGTAGTGAAGTAATGGTGAAAACTGTGACAGAGACAAATCAGCCAGGCAAAAGGTACCAGGCAAAAGTAACAAAAACAAAACTAACAGAAAGTCTGGCAAAAGTTGTACATGATGCTCAGAGTCAGTGGTGCTGATGCTGGTGGAACAGCTGCAACTTGAATACATGGTGGGTTTGAGAGAACTGGATTCCTGAGGGCTGGAGAGGAGAGGTCAGAAAAATGGAGAAAGTAATGTTGCAAATGTGCTGGAAAACACATTATTCAGTTCAGATGATTCATATAGAAGAGAAACACTCAAAATGCATGAAGAGAGGATTGCAGCAAAACAAAGAATAAAGATATGAGTTCAGCAGATATGAAAATGATGGTACTAAAGAGAAGAAAAGCCTGAATCTTTTTTCCTAAAGAAGAAATTAAGGAAAAATAGTCAAGAGGAATTAGAAAATACAGCACTAGTTTCTATAGAAAGTGAGCAGTGTGAAGATGGGAAGATTATGAGAAATAAAAGTGGCAGGAAGTTTACATTGTTGGCATCTGAGGACTTTTCCTGAAGTGAAACTTATATCTCCAATTCAGTTTAAATTATCGTATTCTGTAGCTAAATGTCCATACATACACCTTAGTGTCGACTTGCATTCAAAATTAGGAATACTCATGTGTTTAGCCATAGAGATGAAATGCTCCAGGACAGAATCCAGAAATAACTGGGTGTAAAAGTGCAGATACCCAGAGAACTGAAATTTCAAGACAAATAGCTTTTTTTTAAATCCTGAATTACCTATATTTAAATACTTTTTTACATGCATGGCTTACGGACTTATCAGTTTTGGTCTTGCTCTCCCTTGATTGTTTTGGGTTTTTTTCAACATTTTACCAAACCCTGTGTTGCAGATCATCAGTGCTACAATGGTTCTGGAGCAGACTACAGAGGGACTGTCAGCATTACCAAGTCTGGCCACACTTGCCAGCTCTGGGACTCACAGAGTCCCCACAACCATGATCTGACAAGCACGCAGTTTCCAGAGCTAGGTGGAGGACATGCGTACTGTCGAAATCCTGGAGGTCAGATGGATGGTCCCTGGTGTTTTACAAGGAATAAAAACGTACGCATGGAACTGTGTGACATACCTTCTTGTAGTATGTATTCTATTTCTTTTTTCCCTATTATTGTTCTGAATCCTGGGTAATTTTGAATGTTCCTCATTATTACAAGCATAAATCACTTTAAGGGGGTTATCCTTTTAAATGTTTAACCAGCAGCGACTTTGTTTTCTGTTGTAGTTTTTAATGTTTTCTGCAGATCAGAGCTTGTAACTGAGAAAACACTGTTTTGTTACATATTGAAGGCTTAATCTGAGATAATAATTAATGATAATGCTGCAGTTTGTATTTTGACTTGTCAAATGACAGATTGGACATACAATCACCTTTGTGTCTTTGATTTGCTCATGCAACTCAAGGGTATATTGATTTTGCTCTGTATGACAGCTTGCAGATAGCAAGGACTTTCAGATCCTATAGAGGGAGGTATAACACCATGCCTGGTTGGAAAGAAGCCATTTGAAGTGAAGAAGCAGAGATGACATAAAACAGATGATCTTCTCAGAAAAGTCCTATATTATCTGCTAGTGGTGTTGTGCTGCACAACTGGGTGCAATAATAAAAAGCACATCTCTCACAGTTTAATACCATAACACTCAGTTCCCTCTGTTGGTACAGACTTGTCACATTGGTAATGGTCTTCGGGCATGACAAAGTCACTTAGTACTGTGCTTCATTAGGAAAAAAAGCATGTTTCCTGCAGCAAAAATGTATCATGGAAGCCATTAAAGGAGATTGCCTGGATCTTTAAAACTGCTTGGAACTAATACAAAATTTCTTAGTTACTTCACTTTTTTACAGTAACATGATTTGACATCTATAATAAATTTCTACATTGCATGCAACATACTGCAAAGATAACACTGGGATGTGGTTGTGGTAAAAGCAGTTGCCACAAATAGCAAAACCATGGGTTGCAGAAAACACCCTAGCCAGTTCAAGTGAACATTTTGGACATCACTGTGCTTTTCTGGAGTCTCTAAATACTAACAGAAAATGCATTTTATGAAGGTTCCAGAACACTCTTAACACAAAAGCACTTTAATTCTAGTAAGTACAGAAAAAATAATATTCTGCCAATGAGAAGTGAGATATGTTTTATTCTGAGGAGAACTAGTATCAGTGGAGATAAAGAAGAGGCAAAGTCCTGACAAAATGGCTGAAACTGTGAGAGTGGGTCAGACTTCAATATTATGCTGAGGTTTATCATTTTGAGTTCACTGCTTCATATACCATCACAGAGACTGCTTGTTTTTTATACCCTGAACAAAATAGTGCAATGATACTCTAGTCTATGTTCTGCAGTTTCCACAACTGGAAGCCTCAAAAATAAAATTAAATTAACCACATACTGTTACAGTGAACAGGTTAAATGTGGGAATCCTAGTTTACCTTCATCCTGCTAGTTGCTATGTCCATTCAAGCTTCTTTGAAATACTTATTGGAAAATTATGGAGAAGGGGGAGAGGGTAATGTGAGTTCTATTTTCAAGGTACGGTTTACTTTATGTTTAAAATATAGTATTAATAATCATAACAATTTGTTTAACTATTAAATGTTTTAAAAGTACTTATTGTAAGAAATGAGGATTTCTGTGCTTGACAGGTCCACATGACAACAGCAAAATGGGAATCCTCTACATCCTTGTTCCCAGCATAGCCATCCCTCTGGTGATAGCCTGCCTTTTCTTCCTGGTCTGTATGTGCAGAAACAAGCAGAAGGCATCTGCTGCTACACCACAGCGCCGCCAGCTGATGGCATCTCCTAGCCAGGACATGGAAATGCCACTCATTAATCAACACAAACAGGTATTTCTTACAGAATTTGCTTAGGCCTACATATTTCTGAAGTGTTTAAGTTTTCAGCATTTCAGGTTGTCTGTGTTCAAATTGAGCTGTGTTGTAAGGGACCTAAGTTTCATGCTGTGCAGGCCATTTATTTCTGTGAAAACCAATCCTTGCACTTGCTAGCTGTACCTAGAAATCCTGGCCTTGGGTAACAGCTTTGAGTACAAAGTATTTTATGGAATTTGTCCTTACCTGTTCATCACCATTCTGTCTGTTGCCTCAGTGACTGGAAGTGTTGTTATTTCTGATCCAGACTTCAGCCTGCAGCTCATTTTTGCTGCTGATAATGACGTGGCCAGTTTCCTTGTTTAAAGCATTGTGCTTTCTTGTTTAGCCCAAGAGCTCAAGACCTATGGTGTTCTGATCCATAACTGAGTGGAGAGCTGAGATGGGGTGCAACATTTTTAAGGCTGAGTATCACAAAGGACAATGAAAATGGCTTTGAAATCCTGTCTAGAGATGTCAGCTCCTGCACAGTATTTTCTGGGTCAACTAACTGATCTCTCTGCTGAAATCCTGTTCTGAGCTCGTGTTGAATTCATAATCACAGCATTTACAAGATGCAAACTCAAAAAAACCCAATGCTTACTTTGGAAAAATTGGCAGCATCTGTTCAGGAAACTGTAGAATATTTGACAAATATTACCAATTGTAACAAAGGGCATTGATTTTTTGTGTAATGGATATATTTAATGGTTGAGTCAGGACTGTGCTGGAAATTTTCTGGCCCAGTCCATAGTCTGTTGGCCACTAAAATCAGAGGTTGTTTCCAAATCAGCATTTCAAGTCTCTTTCCAGCCTGCCCTGCTCCCTCATGCTGCAGTGCCCTGTGTGTGAGGGTGTGCCAGCTGCACCTCGTTTGATCCATTAGTTCAACATCCCTTACTTTCCCCTCCAGCTGCAGGATGGAGGTTCCGGGGATTTCTCACTCTTGTGTTTTCAACCTTTTCTTTCAAGTACCAGGAAGAAATTCCTTATTCCTTCTGCTCCAGTTCCACCCCACTCTTCATCAGAGCTAACACAAGGTTTCTCAGCAGCGGTCCGGTATTCTGCTGCCCATGGGGAGGGGCAGCAGAGATAAAAACCAGTGAATCTGCTACTGCAGAACTGAAAGAGAGAGATTTTATTCCTCCTTCTGCTGAAAGGATGTTTCAGTTCACTCCAAGTCTGCTACTCTCTCAGCTGGTGCTTTTCTGATGGACCTTCACTGGGCAGCTCTGGGCTGGTCTGTACAGCAAGTACAGCTGCAGTTAATAGATGTCATCTTTTGCCAGATTTACTCTGAACCCATTATTCATTTAGCTTGCAGGAAATACAGTCACTCCTTTGTAAAAATAACTACACTCACTATCTTGCAGCATAATTCAATTTACATTTCTGCTAATAGTATTACTCATTTCAAGGTTAACTGTAAAATCAATCTACTGATGTGAATATGCAAAAAACACTGAAAAGTCACTTTGACCCAATTTATCTTCCATTTGGAGATCTAACCACTGGGATATTTTCTTTAATAATAGATTCTGTTGTGTTGGAACATTACAGTATTTTACTGACTGTCTTTACTTCATTTCAGGCTAAGCTTAAAGAAATTAATCTGTCCACTGTGAGATTTATGGAGGAACTGGGAGAGGAGAGGTTTGGCAAAGTCTACAAGGGACATCTTTTTGGTACAGCACCAGGTGAACAGACACAAGCTGTTGCCATCAAGACACTTAAAGACAAAGCAGAACTGGCTCTTCGGGAAGAATTTAAACACGAGGCAATGATGAGATCACGATTACAGCATCCAAACATTGTTTGTTTGCTGGGAATAGTGACAAAGGAACAACCTATAAGTATGATATTTAGCTATTGCTCTCACAGTGACCTCCATGAGTTCTTGGTAATGAGATCTCCCCATTCTGATGTTGGCAGCACTGATGATGATAAGACAGTGAAATCCACTCTGGAACCAGCAGACTTTTTCCACATTGTGACTCAGATAGCTGCAGGAATGGAATATCTTTCAAGCCACCACGTTGTCCACAAGGACTTGGCCACTAGAAATATACTGGTGTTTGATAAACTGAATGTGAAAATATCTGATCTAGGCCTTTTCAGGGAAGTTTATGCTGCTGATTACTACAAACTGATGGGAAATTCCCTCCTTCCTATCCGGTGGATGTCTCCTGAGGCTATTATATATGGCAAGTTTTCTATTGATTCGGATATATGGTCATATGGAGTTGTGTTGTGGGAAGTTTTCAGCTATGGCCTGCAGCCTTACTGTGGTTATTCTAACCAGGATGTCATTGAGATGATCAGGAACAGACAGGTTTTGCCATGTCCCGATGACTGCCCCACATGGATTTACACTTTGATGTTGGAATGTTGGAATGAATTTCCTAACAGAAGACCAAGATTTAAAGATATACATAACAGACTACGAACATGGGGAAACCTTTCTAATTACAACAGCTCAGCGCAAACTTCTGGGGCAAGCAACACCACGCAAACAAGTTCTCTAAGCACAAGCCCTGTTAGCAATGTCAGCAATGCTAGATACATTGGACCAAAGCAGAAAACTCCAGCTTTCCTTCAACCACAGTTCATACAAATGAAAGGCCAGATGAGACCTATGGTCCCTCCTGCTCAGCTCTACATTCCTGTCAATGGTTACCAGCCAATGCCTGCCTATGGTGCTTACTTGCCAAATTTTTATCCTGTCCAAATTCCAATGCAAATGGCTCCTCAGCAAATGCCTCCCCAGATCATTCCCAAACCAGGCTCCCACCACAGTGGAAGTGGATCCACAAGCACAGGCTACGTAACAACGGCACCTTCCAACACGTCGGTGGCCGACAGGGCTGCTTTGCTGTCAGAAGGCACAGATGACACACACAATGGAATGGAAGACATTGCCCAGAATCCTGTCCAGGAGGAGGAGGAAGAGGAGGGCTCTGTGCCTGAAACAGAATTGCTGGGTGATAATGACACACTTCAGATGGATGAAGCAGAAATTCAATCAGAAGCCTGAGGAATTTGGCCTCATTACTAAGAATTTCACATCACTTTCATGCATGGAGACAGTAGATCCTTAGGCTTAATAGAGTGATTTTGATCTGACTAAAAGAAACAAAACTAAAAAGGCAACAGCAATGTAAAGTGCAGCAGTAATGATATACCAGGTTTATTGACCATTGCCACCACTGGATTTTGCAAATACGATGGTATAGAATTGCTAGGTTTAATATTTTTAATGTCCTACAGTTCTTGAGAGAAGCTGATTTTCAGGTATGTACTGTTGCTGTGCAACATATTGCAGAGTAGCATTGCACGTCATGTATATCGTGATATGTGAGTGTAATGTTAGTGAATTATTTTTAAACCAGTAACACAAAAAGGAATACAGCTACGGTTGAGGAATTGCTCTAAGCATAAAGAAGTGCCCTGGCTGTGATGGACAGCTTAGTTTGTAGTATTTATCTCTTTGTTGTAATGGACACAAGATTGGTTTTGGTTTTTGAGTCTGAAAAACTAAGTTGAGAATAATGGTCTGTGTTTGTATTACAATAATAAGAAAAGTAGGGAAACTGAACATAAAATTGACTATGTTGAGAAAAACCACAGGTCTGTCCAGCCCAGTAGCATGTCTTGGAATGCCATCAATAATGTCTGTCCAGGGATAGACTGCAAGGGCAATTTGCCTTGTAGAATTTCCCCAGGGTACTTCCCCAGCCTCCAGCAATTTGTGGCTTAGGGACTTTCCAAGCCAGAAGTGGATTTTTTTTCTGCTTAATAGCCATGAATGGAATTTTGTACCATGAATTTACCCAAATGATTTTGGATTCACATAAACTTAGACTGTCCACAACATCTTGTGGAAAAACATCAGAGGAGAGAGGATGGTTTTCCTTCGTCACTTCCAGTGACTGACTGTGACAGAAGCTTCCAAATGAGATCATCTGACCGCATTTGTGGATGAAAATATTCCTTCTCTGCTGTGTATGTTCAGCAGCAAACAGCCTTAATACACTGTTAACCAAAAATGGGGATATTGTAGGGGATATTATAGGTGTGCACTAACTTAATAAATCCAACTTTAATTGCATATTAGTTATCAAGTACTGAAAATGGCTCCACATGTATGTTCTTACATTGTAAAAGTGTTGGTTTTTATGCGAGGTAATAGACTTACTTGATTTACTGCAATTACTGCTGGATTACATAGGAAACCATGTTTTTTTTCAGCCTTTTTAGTGAAAATGATCTTTGAACTTTAGAAGACCAAAATAAGCAATACTGTACAAGGTGCTGGTTTTGTGCTTCTATTTGCAAGATGAATCATGTACAGACCTTTAAATGTAATTTATGTTTTACTGCATTTTATATTTGTTTTATTCATTGAAATATTTGGATTTTTGAATGAATGACTTTATAACTTAACCATTTACAATATTCATATGTGATGCAGTTTTATGGTATTGCAGTTTCATTTTTTAAATATGCAGACAGGTCCGTGCACTTCATGACCCTCTCTGTACAAATACAAGCAATATACATTCTCAGTGTAGCATTGTAGCCAACACACTCTATAGCTGTAAGTTGTACATCCAACATGGAGTATTCAATAAAGTGATGCAAAAAATATGATTAAATATGTTATCCTACAACCGCTGTTTTGTGGAAATAGAAACAGTGACAATTCCTTAATTTACAGATTTCACACATAAACACAACTTTTATTAGATTGGGATTCACTTGTAAATCATATATAATTGTGATCTACACCCTGTTTTCATGGTATGGCAGCATTACTTCCCGCATTTCACGTGAATTTGGAAATGCACTGGTAGGAATAAAATATGAAAGCTTTATTACTTGTGTTAATATAATGCAGCTTTTGATGCTTTTACTAAATAAAGGATAAATTAAAAAAAAAAAAGGGATTTATTTATGTGAAGTTCTTTGTTTCTCCTATGTTTCATGTTCTCAGATAAAAGAACTTGCTTCATCAACTACATTGTCTTCCTTTAGTCCTTTGCTAAGTTATTGCAAAGTGACTAAAGAGTAACTGGTCCAGTTGCACCACAGATTTGTCTGTGAGAGAAGAGATGTAATGAATGAATGAATGGCAGCCAGTGGAAGCTTCTGTACAGAACTGTCTGAGATTCAGCCCATTTCTGATAATCAAAGTGCATTACAATTTTGTGTGCTTTGCATCCAGTTTGGGAAAATCCTAATTCTCTTCTTTAAGCCTCCTAAATTTGTTACAGTTTTAAAAAACAGGTCAGAATACAGCACAGACCTTCCCATCTCTGCTACAATGTGGATGTGCTCTCAAAGTGATGGTAGAGGAGCAGTATACAATATTTAAGGTTATCCTTGGTAATACTGGTATACTGGCGGAGGGATTTCCCCCTCTGCACTTCTCTGACCTGCCAGGACTGGAGCCATGAGAACATTCAAACACCTCCTCTGCACTTCAGGTGAGCATCTGCACAAGCACCACTAACAACATGTGAGTGGCTACTCTAAATCATATGAATTGGCAGTGACTTGTTCTGCATCTTCCCAGACTACTCTTCCCTGTGACATCTGCTGCACAGATCCAGTCAGAGTAAGGATCTGCCTTTCCTTGTCAAGATTTGAAAGCAGGGCCAAGGGATAGCAGGGAAGGTATTAGGCAGTAAGTGGATGGGAGAAGGTGGTAAGGTGGGAATAAATGAGGCAGTGGTTGGGGCCAGGGCCAAGCAAAGCTGGCACAATGCTGCTCACTAGGGCATGCAAGGTTACTTCTTCCTACCAGGTCGAGCAATGCTAGAGTTTTTCTCAGTGGCAGAACACCTTTTCTAGGCAAGAAATACCTACCTGGAAGGCCAAGAGAGGATAAGCTGTGTTTGAGAAGGCTCTGGGATGTTTCAAAAGTTTTCTCTTGCTTCTAGTGCCCTGCACTGTGTCAGCTAATCAGTTTTCATATGAAGATAGGGTCTTACCTCAGAAAAAGTGGATAGAGCGTTGGGACAGCAACCCACTGATGAGGCAGGAGTGTCTGTTTTCAAAAGTGTATGGGGCAGATGGAATTGGATAGGAAGGGAAATGGATTTGTAATCATAGGTTAGGAAAAATGGGTAATGGTTCATAGTCTTAGTGGGGAAACTGACTACAGATCTTACACTAGCTCCAGTCTAAATCCTGTTCTGATACTGTCCAAGACTTGGGTTATTTCAGAGTCTTTTCATGCTTGACTCACTGAGAGCACATAGAAGACAAAACTATAAATGTTACAGTATTAACAGCTATATAAGAGCACAGGATTCACCCAATATGATAACTGATAAGTACAAGCAGATGTTACTACAAGCTTTGATACATGTCTTCATTCCTTCATCTAAAAGTTACTACTCATAATTTCATCTACCGCTTTCACTGAGACTGATCCAGATGAACAAACTCCCTGCTGAGATATGAATTCTTTGCCTCCTATATCTGCTGTGGCTATGAAAATCATAGTAAGACAAAGGGAATTTATTTCACGGTAACATTATCTCAAACTTTCATTAGATACATGAATTTGAATTGCTTTTTTCACATTTATGTACCAATTTCATTAGATGGCACTAGCTTTTGTGTTCAGAGAAATCACTTCACTTCAGCCAGGCAAAAAAGAAGGGAAGAGATCTGATGGTTTGAGCTCAGGAACACTTGTTGCATTGGAGCACTCTCTAAAGATGTCAGACCTTAAAGTGTTTACCAAAACAGATATAAGGATGAAACATCTATCTGCAAGCACAGTAGCATCTTCAAATAAAGCCTAAGTCATAGTTTCACCACACATAGACAGTAACTCTGTTTCTAGACAGTCAAAATGCTACTGCAATCTGTTGTTCAAAACAGTTTTTCAGTTAGCCAAAATGTGAAGAAAAAATCCACCAGCTTTTTGGATGGCTTTTTTGAGGAAAGGGACTAAGTTCGTATTGTAAGGAACAAGAAGGTATATTCCTGTTCTGTAAATAAATCTGTGAAATGGTGATAGAATGCATGACAGGAATCAAGTTTTAGGGATTTGCTTAACACTGGGAAAGTGGTATTAGGAGGGTAGTAGCATACAGCACAATGACTTGACTCAGTGAATGAGTTTTAGTTTCATCTCTTCAGAAAACTGATTCTTGTTCTTGTTTTACAGAAGTGACCTTGTATAATCTCTCAGTTTTGCCCAGCTTCCAGATATGACAATACAAAGTCTGAGCAATCTAGGGACTATTAAGCAATACTAAATGCATTCACTTGGAAAGACAAACCAAGACTGTGATAACCCAGTCAGGCAGGACTTTCTCTAGACCAAAATATACTGTTCCTACTGTGATAAAATAAAGGCAAGTTGGTTTCGCAGGATTTCATTTCTAGAGAAATGTTGTAAAAACAATTTGCACCTGCTATTCCTGTCTTGTATTCTGTTTGATGTTGAAAAGTTCTAGTGTCTGGACTACATAACCGCTGCTCCTCCCTAAAAAACACATGTTGGAGGGGCTCCTAACACTGGGTTTCCACTGCAGAAGACTGGGCCGCCTGTCTTGCTTTGTGACCTTAGGTAAAAGGCAACTCCTGTGTGTGTATGAGTGCACACATGCCTGGTTTTTGAAATAAAAATATGCTGGAATGTAAGGCATTAGCTGTGTATATGGGGTCAAATGAAACATATGTACACACATACACACATATCTACACCGAGGTATATACAGACATGAATCAGCAATAGGCAACGCACGTTCAGATGATTGCAGTTCATCCGAGGATGTTTTTTCCCTTGCCTTCTGTGATGTGTTGTTCAAGGGTTTGAAAGATCTTTTGCAGCTCTGAATCCAAATCCAGTTTGTCCCAGTGTAAAGTGAAGTCCTTGCCTGGCACTGCTTCCAGTCCGTCACAGTACTTGGAGCTGTGACAGGAGAAGACTCACAGGATGAGACTTACATGAGGAATCTTCTAGCAGCACCCATGGAACACTGCCCTTGCACAGAATTTACAGAAGGGATTTTTCACTGTCAGTTAGGCTCCCTCTTTTCCTATGACACCCATGTTGATGGTCTTGGTGCACTTCCTGACCAAGGCCCCATCCAGTTGCTTCAAATGTAAGAACATTGTTCTAAATCTTAGCTGAATATTGCAAGATTGCACAAGCAGGGGGGAAGTAATGTAACTGATGTTATGGCAGGAGCTGGAAATAGTATGGGGTTTGCAGGGCTGTAAATCTCCAGGAGAGTCGGAATTTAAAATCATATAATGCTGAGAGAATGCAGAATCTGATGTAGCTACTTCTCATTTCCATTGATCTGAAAGAGGAACTTTACTTTATCTCAATTATAGTGTACCTGATGGTTTAACTGTCCTTTCTAAAACCTCTATCTAAAACTGGAAATAATCTGTCTATTCAGTAAGGTTTTTTTGTTAACTCTAAAAGTGGTGGAATTATTGGAGGAAAATTAAACTAAAATTACCATATTCATTTAATTGAAAATTTATTCCATACACCAAGTAAGAAATAATCATCTTGGAGATCTACAGAAAGTGCTTTTGTTATTCCATATTTTGTATCTGTTACTGAAGAAGGTTTTTTTGTAGAAGCCACTCTCCACATAGACTTCTTGCAAATTTATTTTCAAACTAATAGTCACCAGAGAAGTTGGGAACTGTTGTAGTTTTGGTTCAGAACAATCAGCTTTAAAGATCTTATCAAGAAATCCAACTCTAATTCTTAGTCTGCTATTTGATACACACTAACGATAACAACCACAAGGAATTCATTCCAGAACAATAAAATACATTGTTATTAACATATGGGATGGTGGATAGGAAAGTAAGCAGCAAACTAAACAAGTAATTTACCATATAAGAACTGCCTTTATGTAATTTAAAATGAGAAATATTTAGGTGTACTAATTTAATGTAGATATAACACAATTTCAGCTGAGGCTGATTATTCTCACACATAGTCTGTGGTTTTACAGTTAAGATAAAGATACTTGTCTTCCTCCATTGTTAATTCTGTGAATACTTTTTCATAACTTGATGTGGGTTTTCCATTTAATTAATTTCAGATTAGATTTAAATTAAATATGTATATGAGAATTAACCTGAAGTATTGGGAGAAATATCTCGTAAAAGAGCTAATGCCAATGTGCTTTCCATATCAAGGAAGAGATGTTATGTTCCATTTTTTCCCACTGTTTCTTGACCACACCAAATGCATGTCTCCTCAGTGAATCCTTCTGTTCCCAGCTCCATTAGGTGATAATTTTGCAACAAATTACTGAGGAGGCATTTTAAATTATAACACTGAGAGCATTGAGAATAAAGAATTTGTTTCTTTATGAGTGGAACATATTTCATGCTATCTTTATTTTCTCTGTTCCTTGTTCCTTTAAATATTCCTTGCCCTTGTTCTCTGTTAGATATTTCTCAGAGAACAACTACAGCATTCACTGTACATTTCCTGTACTTGAAATACTGTTCTCTAAAGGCATAGTTTATATATGTATAAATAGATATGTTTATGAATGAAGTCAGTCTTGACATGTTGAAAAGCCAGTGAAAGAGTGAGAATTTTGTTGTTCACAAACTTGCAAACTCACACATTCCCTAATGAAGGGATGTGTGGAAGAAAAATCTTTCATTTTCGGCAAAGTTCGCTCCAGACTTTGCTGCGTCCTTAATTTTTTCATTCTATAAAATGTAAGTGCTGGGTGTTCATCAACATTTTGTAATGTCTTTGCTTATAATTAGTTAACATTTCTGTAATTTCTTTACCTATTCTCTTATCCAGGCATCTGCTGTAATAGTCCTCTGCTCTTGGTGTCTGCTGCTTTTATTGAGACAGCTACCCTACTTTAAAAGAACCAAATCCAAACAAATGAATGCAGAATTCACCTCTAAAACTAATGGGATGCTCTGAGCTCAGGCCTCCTCCTGCTCTGGTACTCCCTGCAAAAGCTACAGCAGGGAATGGTGCAAATACTCATTACCCTACTCAGCCTGAAGCTGATCATTTTGACTGACTCTATGTTGGAGGTGCTAAGCCACTGGAGGAGGGTTGGGAACTGGGATCCCATATCAGGCAGGAGCCTCATGTTGAAGCTGGTGCTAAGCTGCTGAAGGCAGTAGTCTTCTAAACTGCTCTAACTGGACTCAAAATTACAGACCTACCTAAACTGAATATTTTTCCTAATGAATTTGTCCATAGAATGGGACTAACTGTGAACAGGATGCCCCTGTCTGTCACTTGGCACTTTGTGGGACCCCATGTGAATTTTTAGGTCTCTATTGTTTCTCCTGTAAACAATAAAATTTGGATGCTTCTGCAGACATTGTGAAGGGAAATGCATGGGATACAAGGGAATTCACACTGCAGGCAAGATTAGCAGCCTGATGGTAGATGAGGCTTTATGCAAGATATGGCACAAAGGCATTACAGAAAGGCATCCTCTGCTCCCCAGGAGATCACTGCATTAACAGACTGTGGGGGACTTTTGGGCTTGGTGCAGGCTGCCTGACTATGGACACATTGTGTACAGAGGCAGCACTTCAGGGGGGGACACTGGTCTGAAATGAGTAGGTACATCTGGTAGTGACAAATGGTTTTGAGGCTGGAAACCAAAGCCCATGGAAGTCATTGGGAAAACCTTTTCTGCTTAAAAAGGGTCTGATTTAAGACCATACAAAATTTTCATCTTGTTCTCTTAAACAAACATTCCTTGACTCACAATCAATATTATTATCAAAGCATGGTTTAAATTTTTTTTTTCTTTGAAAGCTTATATAACAGACAGTGAAGAGAGCATTATTTTGCAAATAACTTTAAAAGTCTGTAATTTTATAAAAAAATCTTTTTGTTTTTTTTTTTTTTCAGTATGACATTATAATACCTTAATTTGTTGTGTGGATGCCAAAAAATATTCATAGTACATACTGTAATTTCTTGTAATCAGTTTGTTTGCTAGCCTATGCTCTTTGCGTGTGTGTGTGTGTGTGTGTGTGTGTGTGTGTGTGTGTGTGTGTGTGTGTGTGTCTTCTTGGAAATCTGTGTACATATTTGTGATAATATGAATTTACTAAGTGGGAGTTAATATTCAACTTGTTCATCCATTTTAAAGTGTGTTAGCATATGAAGATCCTTTGGAAAGGGTGGGAAGGAGAGTTGGAGTCTTGCTGCTTTGGAAGAGGTCTACCTTCAGTCCAAGGTGTAGATCTGACAGAGTGTGCCTGAGCAATGGAGAGAGAGAAAGGTTTTGCTTTACCCCATGGCAGCATATATTGAAAGTCCGAGGGCCAGGGAGCCTGGAGGATATGACAGGGGCCACATCCCATCTGAGTACCTCCTGGACAGCCTGGCCCCTCCTCTGCTACCCTCTGGCTGTAGCATGTTTATTGCTTTCTTCCAAGGGCCTGATAACCTGGGGTCTGTCCCATGGCACTGAGCACTGTGAGGCTACTGTGGCAACTCCATATGGCTCTGGGGAAAGTGATGTGGACACTTAACAGCTGCCCAGGACCACAGCTGTTGTAGGGGATGAGGATCCAGACCTTACCTTGAAGGCTATTGAGATTTCACTGGTCCCTCTCCAGAAAAAGCTCCCAGAGTAAGAAGACACTTCTCTTCATCATGGCAGGGACCTGCTCTGCCCGCAAGTTTCAGGCAGATTTGTTAGTGCTTCATCTTTCCAGAACAGAAACACAGCCCTGCAAAGCCTCTTCTGCTGCTACTCCAGCACTTCCACTTCTGGCTGCCTCCTGAAAGCAGCAAGACATGCCACGGTGAGGGGAGAAGGTGTTTTTTGATGACCCAGAAGCTTTTAGGTGCATCAATGAATTGTTTATATAAGTCAAGTTATATGATCTTTTCATGGGTGTCTTGGTTTGAGGGGAAAACCCAAGATGTTTACTCACAAGAGGAGGAGGGAGTTTCCTCCTCAATAATCACGCCACTCTTTATCAAATTTAAGAAAAAAGAACTGTAATACAAGAAGGATAACTGTTCTTAACTGATATATATATATAACCTGCTTCCCCAACACCACAAGAGAAGAAAACAACAAAAAAAAACCCCAAACCACAACCCCCCAACACAACCCCCAACACCGACAAGTTCCCTCCTGGAGAAGAGTTATACTTATGAGCAGTCACAACCCAGCTGGCTGCAGGAGAGCTCCCCGTCCCTCTTCAGAGAGACAGACGAGCGATAATTCTGTCTCTCTCTCAGTGTCTGTTGTCCCAAACGAAGAAGGAAAACTGGAAGCAGAGAAACTGCCGCGCGTCCTGGAAAAGTAGCTGCAAGTCCTCTCTCCCAGGTCGCTGCCCCAGCCGGGGTGGGCAGGTCGTGATGCAAGGAAGCAACAGCAACAGCAGCAGCAGCAGCAGCAGCAGGCAGCCCCAGCAGCAAACAGCCAGGAAAATAATCCAGGGCAGGCAGACTTAGCAGCAAGTCAGGAAACAGTCCGGGCAGGCAGCAACGAAGGCTTCTCCCCTACCCAGCACACACACACCGCTCCTGTGTTCTGCCGAACTAAAAAGGAAAAATGTCCCCAGAAACAAAA
>JAWWEV010000095.1:30419870-30433162 GCA_035583235.1 Hafferia zeledoni
CAGCTGACAGCCCCCAGGCCCAGGCCGAACCCCAAAAAACTCAGACCCAGGCCCATCTAGGTGAAACCACAACAGCAGGAAAGTTTATAGAGGAGGTATCAGGGATAACATTTTGACAGTGATTTATGCTATTCTAATTGAAAACTGAGTGGAAGATTTTGACCAGAAAACAATGTTACTTGCAGCAGAATATACAGTAGCAGCAAAAAGTCTAATAGAATGTTTATGTGAATCCTTGTTATGAAAGAAGATGCATTACACACTCTGAAAGGAAGAGGGTATAATCTTTTGTAGTGTGTCAGAACTTAATTTTATAGTCTCATTAATTTTTATGTGGTTGGAATATGACTTGACTTCTATTAAAAAAAAAAAGTCAGCAATAGCCACGTACAACAGGTTCTTCTTCAGTTTTGGTAGTGATATGAAAGATGATACTGGAGCAAATCTTTTCCTAGGCTTGTGGTATGCAGAACAGTATGTGGGCTGTGTCCCACATTAAAAAGCAAAATATTTGTCTCAGAGTAAAACTGACTCATGGCAGCCCTCAAATTAGTCTGACTTGGACTAGGCCTATATGGATAGATTGTAATTTAACACCTTGCTATTTGCAAACTTGCTGTTGTGATTGCAAAGCCTCTGGAAACAAGGACACACAATACAGGTAGTGAGATCATCCACCTAGGAACTTAGGCCTATATACAATCTCCTTCTATGCCAAATGCTTATGATCTGGGTAACAGGGGATGGGACTCCATTTCTTGTCTAGGTCCACTCACAGCAGTGGGTTAACAGTTGATGCTTTCGTGTTTCTTCATATTGTAATTGACCCACATGTAGTGAAAGCTTGACACAGTCAAAAGAATGACTGATGTCCTCCACTAGAACTGGCATCCCTCTGACAGGTCCAATGTGCTCTATAGCACAAAGGTATTGCAGCAGTGGCAAAGCACTTGGGGACATTTAACAGATGAGAGGAATTCAGATGGTACAGTTTGAAGGAGGTTGGTGCAGCAGTGTGTTAGCACAGTAGCTAGCCATGTCAAGTGGCTTTTATTTAAATAATTAGTCAATTTCTTGGTCTTGACACTGTCTGTAGAAGATTCTTGACCAATTGAAATATAATGCAGCAGTATAAGAGAGCAGTATCTGCTCTAGAAAGAAGCAGAAATATGGCAAAAGGGCTTGCTGCTTCTGAGAGCAGGATAGAGCAGTTCTAATGTTTGCTGGATTAGACTGCACCTGGGCAATTATAGTTCATTTTACAATGCGTAAATGGTGCTGTGTTCCATTTTCATCTCGTTTGGTAGTATTCATATGCTGAAGCATTAGCAAAGGATAACCGTAAATAAAATGAAATAATTCAAACCCATAGTTTCAAAGTGGAATATTGAGATTAACTTTATTGACTCAGATTAATGCTAAAAAAGGCTGGAAGGTTAAATTCTCAAGTATTACTCAACTATTACATCATGCTGGGGCTTCCTGGAGCTTATCATCTATGTTATTCTGTTAATGTAGTTTAAGAAGTGTCTCTAGATTAAGGATATGGGATTTAGATAACTATTTAGGTTTCCTACAGCTGAAATGTCACAGAGCTGGAGGAGAGAGGACAAAAAGAAGGTTTAGCTAGCGTTTATAAATTTCTTATGAACTACAGGTGGACTTAGAACACAACGGTGTCCTAAACCCCCTGCAGAATAGCACTTTATAGTTGTCTTCTGAGATCTGTGTGAGGTAATTCATTCTTATTTAAGTTTCTGTGGCAAAAGATGTTTTCAGACTTTTTTTGTGCTTGCTCATTTTCTAATTATACTTAATTGACATTATATTGGATAATGGAAAAAGTTAAATCTTATCTTTCATCATTTTGGTAATGTGTTCTTTTTATAATTATTGTCATTGGTTTGGGATTTTAATTTGCATTTTAATAAGTTTAATTAAGCAATCAGTGAATATTTATTGTTAGAATAATCAGTTTGTGATTTTTCAAAGAAAGTACTGTGAATAAAATAGATTCCAACCACCACTCCAGGTGAAAATAAATGCTTCTGCAGCTCAGTGAATTTTAAAAGAATTATCTTTCTGTATAAATCTGAAACTGAAAGAAGGTCTAAATATAGTTTGCAGCAAAGAAAATAAAATAAAGCTTTATAATGTACAATCCACACATCATACAGAAAGACAAGCCACTGACTTTGGGTTGACTAATGGAAGATTTTTGACCATAAGGTTTTAATAAAAGAGATTACTACTTTATAAGCAGCAGATTTTTTGGGTAGGAAGCAAAGGTGGCTTGAACCACGTTCCAGATGTTGCTGCTTATGCAGAACCTTGTGAAGTACTTTGAGATTGTCTTGCAGTTAGTAACTTTTCCACGAGATGGCACAAGAAATCAATTGTTCCCATAACAGCAGTATTATTTTCTGTATTTTGATTCTGACAGGCAGGTATGTCCTAATAGCCTACTAAGCAATTACAATATAATGTTCCCAGCTGAGAGCTTGGAATTTGTTATTGTACATTAATAACTGAGAGATAAGCATGTGGCAAAGGGAGCATTTCTTATTTGTTGACTAGGGAACACAGAATAGTATTACTGTAGCTGAATTGTTTTTAACTAATATACATAAATATTCATAGAACTTACATAATTAAAGAACAAAGGCATCTGTTACACCATGAGGGACTTAGTGCTACAATGGGCACTTAATGCTCATTGGAAAACAACTTCTCAAAAAACCCACAAACCAATCACTCTGCATATGGCTAAAATACTAAAATTTGTAATAAACCCCTGGTGGACTCCACTGAAATATTAAACATAATAAGTTTATGAAGGAAAAAAAATAATTAAAAGCATAGATAGTGGTAGTTCCAATCCAAATTCTTTTCAAGTTCCACTGAAAGGTACTTTCTTAACAGGATACCATGGAATGCCACAGTTTGCTTTGTCAAATAGAAGGTGTTTGAAGAAATAATAAAGAATGAGTACAATTTACAACAGATAAATGTGCAAGCATGGCCTCAATGGCATCCATAAGAAATTACAATGGGTTTTGATCAAGCTTTCTCCAATCTTATTGAAGTGAAGTAGCCACTCTGAGGCTCATCTTTAGAGATGTATCATCACTGGTCTATTTGCAGACACCAGGCCCTGTTGTTGTCCACTGGCATGTTGTTGTCCACTGCTGCATTTTGCAGGTTGTGAAAGGACTTCCTTCTCTTACAGAAACCACTTGAATATTTTTATTGCAACTATTCTCCCTATTTAAAATTGTCACACTGGCAAGGAAGGAAATCAGCCTCCCTTTTGCCCTGTGCCTAGCTGAGATCCAGTACAAAGTTATTTCCTTCTTTTTCAGTCCTGCTGGTGTTGCTGTTCTGATTGCAGAGTCTGAATGTGACATGAGCCCTTAAGATGTTTTTCATGGGGATTTAGAGTTCTTAGTCCTTTATGGTGGTTTGTTTAGCCCCACTCCAGAGAAACTATAGCAAGACTGGGCAATGACACACAGAGGTTTTCATCATTTTGCTTTGCAGGGCTAAGTGTAGTGCATGCAAGAAAATGGAGGCAAGTTAGGAGGAATGCAACTTTTGGGAAGTAGTTGCTTTGTTTTTTTAGTTTGGTTTGGTTTGTTGATAGTTTTTTGGTTTGGTTTCATTTCGGTTTGGTTTTTTTCCCCCCCAAAACCAGATATTCCAGTTTTGAAAGTGGTTTGCATACTGAGCCATCTAAGTATCACTGACATCACTGATACTACTAGGACTGATAGAAGTTCTTGCAGAAATTAAGTCATCTCATACCAAAAGTGCATCTGTCTTTCTAGAAATTAATTTTGTCATGGCTTATGTTTGGCCACTATGATGTCATATTATGAGGTGTATGAGTATGATAGAAAAGCTTAGAGTTCTGAAGTGTAGTAATTCATTTATTGTCCTTTCTTTTTGTAATGAGAAAACTTAGTTTTTATACAACTGTCCTAATTCCTAGTGAAACACACTGCCATGTATAATATTACAAACATGCTCAATTAGCCTAGTTTTAGGTAAATTGATGGTCTGAAGAGGATTTATAAAAAAGTAATTGCAGGTCAATGCCTGAACCAAAGCAAATGCAGTGAAGCATTTCAGTTTATTAAAATCTTTAGATCTTTTGGATTCCTGAATTACATTGCATTAATTAAAGAGTAATTACAGAGGTTTTGTTTTATTACAAACCCTGAAATTCTTTCAATTCTTTATGCATAGTCTTGTTGTTATGATAAATATACAGTAAGTAAACATCACCCCTGTACAAAGAGCCACAGCAAAATCATCTTGCCACAGAAATGGCACTCAGTTTCTAATTGTGATTTAAATTATAGTCAGGGTGAACTTCATTCTCATTGCAGTTTTATAGTATTGTAGTACTTTGGACTTGGATGCCTTACCCTACCCCTGGGATCTCAAAGAACTTTTTAACTAATCCTTGGGATTGGGAAGTGAAATGACAAGGTTCACAATAAAAGTAGATGGATTGATTTGCCCTGCTATAAACTTAAAACAAATCTCTGTGTGCTTTCTCATAGTATTTATTGTCTCCTCTTGTGAAGGTGATGACTTGAAAAACATAAATTTATTCTTTAGCCATATCCTACAGTCATAGTTTGCCATCTTACTCTATATTCAGTATTACTGTATATTGAAGATTTCAATTTCTAAACCAAATTTATAACTTTTTTATCAGAATTTTTATAACCCATTTAACAGATAAAATTTTTTACCTACTATAGTGACTGACACAGATCTTTAGTACTTCAGAGCTTCTAGATATCCAGATAATACTCTTAGTGAACAATAGTTGTCCACAGCACATACCAATTGTGTTTAAAATAAGGATTCCCTGAGTGCTTGAGTGCAGCTCAGTCACACCCCAAATCTCATTTTTCCAACAAATTGCTTTTTGCAATTCTTCCTCAGGCAATTTAGATTTTTCAATCTCTTAACAACTCTATTCTCAAGTAAGGAAGGCATGCCACCACCCATCAGACACTCCCCACTACATTTATTACGTTGAGAGCTGGCTTTCTCCAGCCACCAGTGAGAGTCTGACTCTTTTGTTTTGAAGACTTGGAGACTGGTTGTTTTTTCCTTCTTTGTTCACTGTAATAGGCAATTGCTGTGGTGGCTCAGTTTTGGTGCATTCATGCTGAACTGTAGCTATAAATGGTTTATGAAACAGTGTAGTAAAGACTAGAGATGTGAGATGTTTTAATAGTCAAGATTGGCCCAGGTTTATGGAAGGATTTTACCACATTCTGGATATTTTTCTTTACTAGAATCTGACGAGGTTTTGGCCAAATTCCTTCTTCCCTTCAGATTTTCTCTTTTTTTAACAGTGATGAGATACAAAACCTGATACTTTGTCTATTATGGCAGGTTTTTTGTTTTTTGGGGGGTTTTTGTTTGGTTTGTTTTGTTTTGTTTTGTTTTTTGTTTGTTTTTGGTGGGTTTTTTAAATTCACTGTAGAGAAACAAGCTACGGAGAGGAATGAATTTTGGGGAAATGATGTGAAGTGAAAGCAGCAGGTTTTGCATAGTTAGGGTAAGAGCTATGATTCTCAGGCAAAAAGCAAAATAGGGGAACTCAAAGTGAGACAGAGCAAGCCTGCTGGAGTTGCAAGTTACACTTTCTGAGAATAACAATATCCTCAAATAAACCAGTTCAGCTTACATGGGCACTGTTTTGTGTGCGTGTGTGTGTGTAAGCCCACATTCATTTCTTCTTCTATTTGGAATGTGTAATAAAATACACCTTCTCAGTATATTCCAGAGATAAGGAGGTTTTCTGGGAGCTGCTTTTAGGGATACAAAAGAGCATGAGGGTACTTCAGAAGTCCCCAAACATTTCAAGACTTTAACCAAGCTTGAATTAGACTGTTTGGAATACGTCCATCACCAGTTAAAGCTGTAATGAAAGAGATTAGAAAAGATATGGTTGCTTTCTTTGTGTTTTCAAACGAACATACTCCCTGGCTTTCCTTTGTGCAGGAGTGTTTGGCCAGAATCCTTAGGGGAAAACTGAGCAGCCAAACCACACGCTAGTTTACTGAGATAGTACTAGGTGAATGAATAAATAATAGGTAGATAAATAATTGAGTCACAATTGGTTTGGGGTTTTTTCGTTTTTTTTCTTTTTCTTTTTTTTTTTGTGATATTGTAAACAAAGACTGAAGGTAGTCATTGGGGAAATCTTATTTGTCTTATTGGGGATTCATTACTTAGGATTCATTCCATTAGAAGTATTTTTTTTCTGAAGTGACTATATGAATAAGAAATACTAGCTATGTTAATTCCACCTCTATTTCACAGATGTGGCTCATGCAAACTGTGTGGTTTATTGGCTGGGTACAGAATATCCTGGGCTTAAGGCACTTATGAATATTAACCTGTCATCCCATCTTTCTATCTACCCTTATTAAGGATTTAGAAAAAGTAAAAAAGCCCATAGCATTCTACTGTGTTCCAATACAGATTAACAAGAAATTGGTGGTCTTCCAAAGTCTGAAAGCAGAATGGGCAGGGAGGAAAAACTGAGTGATAGTGCTTGCACTGATGGGAACGACCTTAGCAGGTTGGAAGGAAGCAAGAGTTTGCTTTCCACTGGCCTTTCACCTCTGCATCATGACAAAATTGAATTCTTTCTGTGCCTTCACTTTCCACTGTAAGGTACAGCAATATGGAGACCTGCTCCATCTGAGATCGTGTTGCTTCCCTGCCTGTTGTGTCCCAGAGACTGACATTTGTCTCTCACAGCTTAGTGGGGAGCTCTGACCTAAGCTTACTCTGGCCCAAATTTTCCTCCAGCTCCTACAGGAAAGATTCCAATCAATAGTTAAATATTCCTGGTCTCCTTGATCTAAAGCACATTTAAGACCTGTTAGGCAATTTTCTTGACTGCTTTTGTAGTTTTATCATCTGGCAGAATGAAGATTAGATCTTTGGGAACAGCTGTGGTTTGAGTGTTGGCCCATTCTATGAGAAGGGAACCTTAATTGTAACGGTGGCAAGTTGTGGTCTGATCTGGTTCTGGCCAGGTGACTCTCTAACACCCTCTGTCTTTAATCTCTGTGTCATATCACAAGACAGAAGTAAATCCGTAGCCCCGGGCATTGTGTGGGAAGGGATTTTACAGGCATATTAGCCCATAATCCCTGGCACCTATGGCTCAGCCTTGGCACCTTGAGCATTATCTGAGCTCCTCTGCTGCTCCCTGAGCTCTGCAGAGTCGTGTGAGGCCCTAGGAAGACCTCTCAGGGCTTTGCTCTAGTACTGATACAGGGCCTTCCTTGGTGAGACACTGCACACTTCTGTTTCCAACTTGCAGTTCCCCTTTACAGTAAAGGCTTCAAGGGGAGAGTGTTTGAAGGTGAGGAAGCAAACTCATACTTAGGATCTGTGTAGCCAGTAGATAGCATCATAATTTCCTAGCTCTTTAATTAATGACAGGTCATTTAATGATGGCAAGAGGAAACATACTCTTGAGCTGCAGGGTCTGCAATGGAGTTTGCATTGCAAAGACTGTGACATTTGTTTCTTAAATGAAAATGAGGAAGTAAGAGTGAAAATAAAATATTTTGAAGCAGTAAACCATACATTATTTTCAGTGGGAACCAGATATATATACAGTTATATACTTTACATACATATGTGTGTGTGTTGAGGTATATGCATATTTATATACACATACACTTATATAGTGTGTGTTTTAGCCAGGTAATTGCACACCTACAAAAAGTATTGTGTCCCTTTTAGGCAAAACATATTGAAGTAGAACATTTCTCTTTTTAACCAGAAAAAAACCCCCAAATTCTATTTTGGAACAGATTTGTCTTCTTTCCTCAATGACTTCAGAATCATTGTCTTTTCTGTGTGTATTTGCTCTTCCTATTTCCATCAAGTGTTCCTCATCACTTCACAAAGCAATTTGGAAAAACTTGGACGAAAATCACTAAACACACTTTAAGGGAAAGAGAACATTAAAAATGTTTTAGGTAGTATCACCTTCTTTAAATAAAATCCTTATAACTGTGTTTGGAAAAACTATTGGACTTAATGAACTCACTTTCAGGAAAAACAGACAGGGTCTCTTCTGTTACTCACATTTATCTGCCAAGATATTTTTATGAGACCTTTTTTTTCCAAGTTTGTAGATCAGACAAATACACTGTTTTATGTAATCCTAGAGGTGAACCTAATGGGAGCTCAAACTGCTGAGTGTCTGAAAATCAGGCCGATTTTCCTTAAGTGCTTCATTCACATTTTCTCACAGGACTGAAACCTTAGCTGGAATCTTAAATACCTTGCGAGCAATTCTACAAATCTGAATTTGCCTCAGAATATTTTGTTCTATAGTATTTTCAGCTGCATATCTCAGGGTATTTCATCATTATTTTAGCCTTCCATGGGAACTCCAGCAGTAACAGCAAATAGCATGTGGATTGTAGGATACTGCTGGTTTTACATCTGTCTTCTAAGTGAATTAGATTCCACACAGTGGATATAATGAGATGATGTAGGTTTCACAACTGCAAAGGCTTTCCTTCCTTCTTGTACTCATCTCCCTTAGTATGCAGTTCACATACAATTTACGGTGCAGAATCATTGATGTAATTATAAAATTCCCAACATGGTGTTATGATTCATCTATTGTCAGTTATTAGAAAACATTCCCAATTTTATACCAGTTTGAGATACAGGAGATTAACACTAATTTTTTCACCTAGAGAACAACAAATCTACATGGTCTTGGCTTCTCTGAAAACTCATATTTTCCTTTACAGAAAGAAAAATATCATCTCACAAGACATTAAGATAGTCCAAGCCATTTTCCTTTTCCCAGGTGGATTGATTTACATCAACAAGGAAGCAAACTTGTTGTAAGTAGCTTTAGAGGTTTTTTGGTTTTTCTTTTCTTTTATAACAGTAATGTTAGTTTCTTAAAGCGTACTAGATTGTTATTGTTTGGTAAGAACCAAAATATTTTAACTATCAAATTGATTAACTTAGTTTTCAGATTTATATATAACACTAACAAAAAACTTGTTATATACCTGTGCATATTTACTTAAATAGTTAGTAGCTTATTGTGTTTAAAATGGCCAATGGTGCGTTTCTGAGTTACTCTGTGATAATTCTTGTATTTATGGTTGATGCCAAATTGCTTCTGAATAGAGAAAGAATTCAATTAAAATGAGTGCAAATGGCAATAAAAAGGGTATTTCTATGAAGCAGTAACACTATCATAAATGTATTGGCTATGTAATTCATTTTCTAAAGTTAAAATAGGATTTAGACATTAAATGAATATGTTTAGTCAAGCAAGTAACCAATGTGTACAAAAATGAAAATTAAAGGATTGTTTGTGATCACTAAGACTTTCTACTGCTGGCAGATCTCAGGTTCCATAATCTAGTTTCATAGGAACAGAAAAAGTTTTAAATTTTGCTGTTGCTTTTTTCATTTATATCCCATTATGGCTATCAGTAGTTTAATGCATTGAACTGAACCAGTAAAATAAACTGAATAAAATGTTTCCTCTTTATTGACAGAAGAATCTCTCACCATCCCAGTATGATTAGGGGAGCTGGCTGGTTCCACAATTTAGTCTTTAAAACTTTGGCAGCAAACAAGTATTGTTTCTCTCTTAAAAAAAGGAAATTTAGTGAGCTTGAAGGCTTTGATTTTTAATTTACAATTCTTTTTAAGGTCTCCACACAATTCTGGTATTCTCTTGTATTTGTTTGAATTTTGCAATGTATAAAAGCTGCCTTTCCAAATATAGAGACACAATAAATAAATTGTTTGATCTGATGTAGGCTTGAGAGTAATCTGTATTAGACAAAATTTAAAATTATTTCATATACCCTGAGGTTCACACAGGTAGGAATCACTAAAATTAGAGGGACTTAAGGCAATAATGAAGCTGCATACTATTTTTTGACTAGTACATTTTCTAGGCATACATATAATGTAGGTACACATTTAGGTATATCAGTGAACTTGAGGTAAGATTTAGGCTTTCACAGAAGTAAATTTAAGTATTCTTGTGTAAATGTGGCCTTAGAAGTTTATCTAGGCATGTCTTAGTTTGAGGGAAACCAAAGTGTTTACCAGAACCAGGGGAGAGGATTCCTCCTCAATAACCATGTCATCCCTTATTAAATTTAAAAAAACCCCAACCAAATGTTCAATTAGAAAATGTATATAAGAAGGCTAACTGTTCTTAACATATATGTATATATATATATAAAAAACTATAAACAGACCAGAGCAAACTACTCCACCAGTAGCCAAAAAAACCCCTAACAACAACAAAAAAAACCCAACAATGCCCAAAACCTGTAGATTCCTCCTGGTGCAATTATATTTATAGACAGTGCCAGAGTCACACCTTGGCTGGCTGTGAGGTGAATTCTCAGTCTTTTTTCCAACGAGTCAGAGACAAGGAGGGTGTACGCCTCACATGGTGCAGAATGGAGCCTTTCCAATGGGGGAAGAGCAGACTCTCTCTCTTTCTCTTTGTCCTTTATTCAAAAGAAGGAAACACTTGGAGTTGAGGACTTGTGATAATACCCAGAAGTCTCCTTGCACTTGAAGTCGGTCTCCAGAAAAATTGTCTGTAGTGTGTTCCAGAGCAGCTGTGACCCTTCTCTCTCACCTCGCTCTCTCTCTGAAGCTCAGGGTGCCCAGAGGTGGAGGGGGAGGGGGGAGGGGGGGGGAAGGGAGAGAAGGCAAAGAGCAGAGCCAGAAGGAGCTCTCACCAGCTTAGCAAACAGTGGCTTTTTCCCAGCAGCTGCTCAAAAACGAAGTGAAGCCAGCACCTAGGAAAAGCCTCTCCCCCTCCCAGGTGCATTGAGTCTGTTTTCTCACCTCTGCCCCACCATTCAGTTGGAATCCAGAGCCATTAGCCACTCCTTTGGTCTCACTTCTGGCACTTCAACTCCAAAAACTTTTGTGTTGGTAGGGTGAGAAAAATTCCCTCAAGGAACCCTTTGACAAGGTAATATTCAGGTTTTAATGAAGGCAGTCCTATGTAATCTTATGCACATGTCCCCTTTTGACTTTACCTACAAGCAGAGCTCTTCAATTAATGAATGAGTCAATTTTGCATCTGACAAGAAAATAAAATTTATTCTAATTCAATTCAAATATTCCCTCTGACAATAATTTGTTCTTAAAACTGTCCTAGTTAGAGCAGTCAGGGCCAGCTTATTACTGTGCGGGTGTAACCAAAACTGTATTCTACACTGTCTATTTAATTTCTAACAAAGTGCTAATAATAGATCATTTGCGGCAGCTGCCCAGGGCACACCTGACACCTCAGGCTACAAGGTGGGTGTTAGAGAACCCTGTTAGAAAGGGTTTTCACACCAATGACTCAGGTATGATAACTCCTTCTGGGGAGACATTAGCACGTTCACACCCAGTCTGAGGGTTCATGTCTGCTCGTGGGCCATCAAGGAGTCCAAAAATACCCTGTGACTCACAGAGTAAATCACCCATTGTGAAACTCCTCACCCTGGGGGAGGTACTGGGCATTCCCTCTGAACCTGAGCATATGTAATCTTGGGATCTGGGGATGGTACCACTCAGCAGATCCCAAGGAGGACCACTACTTGACCAGTCTGCGACCATCATCTGCACCAACAGGTTTTCCTTTCCTTTTACTTTGAACTCAGGGGGACCACCTGGGGCTCAGCACAGGGGCCATCGAACAACATTCTGTTTGTGCACCAGGGTGTCAGGGTATACATCTGGGTTTTGTGGGTTAAACCAGTTTCTCTTTCTATCATTGCATTTATTGTAATATTTTATTAAATTGTAACTCTAATTTATAATCTCTTTTGAGTTGGGTTTATTGCTCCTGCTGGTTTACCTTTAAACCAGTACATATTTTGACGCCCAATGTGGGGAGTGAGAGGGACGTCAGAATTACAATTTCATTTTAATCATTTGTGTATTTGGATACAGCAACTCCCTGATCACCGTTTTGCTTGATGCATTCCTGTGGATGTTGCATTTGAGCCTGTTCACACTTTGACATATGGGGAACTATTTGCCTATTTTGATGCTCTCTTTAAGACCAGGAAGAGGGGTCAAAATTGCATTATTAATATACTATGTTTATGTTGTCATAAAATCAGGATCAGTGAGTTTCATTGTGAATGCATATTCAGTCTTATTTGCCTGTCCTAATTTGGGTTGTTACCTCTTGAGCCTCATTAAAAATTGCACCCAGACTGTGGGGGAAAATGGGAAGGGTTCGTTATTTTTACCCTTTCACGTCCTTCTTCCCCTTCAGACCTGCTAAACAGTCTTTGAGAATATTGAATTCCCATTTGATGTTAAAGACAGTGTAATGTTGTTGTTAGTGTTGCTTTGTCTCCTCTGTACCCTCTGCACCATGATTAGGGTCAGAACAGAACCTTCTAGGGAGGTTTTCTCAAGGCCTGCTCTAGGAGTGGATAATGCTGAGTAGCATGGCAGGTGGGAGGACACTAGCCAGTATTTAGAAAACTTCTCACCTCCAATGATGTGGAAATTTACCCCAGAACAACTGTAGGACCCTGTTAGAATAATAAGTCATGCAAAAGGGAAATGCTCTGGCAGCCCCAGAGATGGGCAGCTCACAGCAACTTGCTGGACCCTGGCTACTGCCTACTGGCCACTGCTTGGTGTGGAACAGCACCTTCAGAAGGAGGAGAAAAGGAGCAAATCCACAGGCACCATGTCCACCCAAACCATGGCTGAGACAGAGAGAAAAGGGAATAAATCAACCAGCACCATGTCCACTCAAACCATGGAGGAACCAGAAGGACAACCAAAACCGATTGCAGTCGCCCCTGTCCAGAAAAGAAAATCAAAGACCAAATCAGTTTGTACAGTGAATGAGGAGGAAGAGGCAAGACCTTCACAACTAGTGAAAGAAACAGAGCCAGAAATAATCACTCATTCCCTATCCCTTGGTGAGCTGCATGAGCTTCGGAGAGAGTTCACACAACAGGCAAATGAGTCCATCTTGACCTGGCTGCCCTGCATCTGGGACACCATGGCAAATGATACAATTCTAGATGGGAGTGAAACAAGGCAGCTGGGATCCCTGTCTCGAGGTGTGGCCATTGATCAGGGGATTGGAAAGAGGCAGGAAACTCTCAGCCTCTGGTAGTGACTGTTGTCAAGTGTGAGGGAGAGATATTTTTGTAAGGAGGACCTCCATGTACAGTGGAACACGATGGAACAAGGTATCTGGT
>JAWWEV010000095.1:30445883-30462529 GCA_035583235.1 Hafferia zeledoni
GGGGTTTGGGAGGTTGTTGTTTTCTTCTCTTGTGGTGTTGGGGAAACGGTTTGCTCTGATCTGTTTTACATATATAGATACATATATATATAGCAGTTAAGAACAGTTATCCCTCTTGTATTAAAGTTCCTTTTCTTAAATTTGATTAAGAGTGGCGTGATTATTGAGGAGGAAACCCCCTTCTCCTCTTGTGAGTAAACATCTTGGGTTTTTCCCCTCAAACCAAGACACTGCCTCATGCTAGTAATACAACATCATGTTTTCCATTTTGCAGATAAGAAAACAATGCATGGGCCTGCTCACAGCTCAGAAACAGAGAAAATGTAAGAAATACAATGAGGAAAGATCTGGAGTTGGACCCTGGAGACAGTAAGGGCAACTTTTCCCTCCACCTGTGGCCATAGCTGGGATGAAGGCACTGCCAGGCAGCTGTGGCACACACAGATGTGCCCATGTGTCTAGGAGACTTGAAGAGTAGAGTTTGAACCAGGAGCCTTGAAGGCCTTGCTAATGACGGAGTAGGTTCTGCTAAGGATTAATCATGTTCTGGGTTTAAATACCCTGAGAAGTTCATTCAAATGAGCAAACAAACTTGAGTCTGTCCTGTAATTGTCTGATGGCTGAGAAGTGTCAAATCGTCCTCTGTCTGAGACTAAAATAAAACAGTCAGCCTTTATTTTTACTGTTCACTCCATACCAGAAAGTAGCAACAAAAGGTGAAAATGACATTGGAAACAGAGATCCAAAGTTGCTAATTTTATAGTTTAGGAGGAGAATCAACCAGAGTGATTTTATATAAGCTGGCTTCCCCTCCCCAACATAGCTTCATCAAAGTGCCTTATTATATTATCGCTCATGCTTTTGTACTGTTTTCTAATATTGTACTGACTTGTCTCAATCACTTTGAAAATTAAGGCTGCCTCCTTCTGAGACAAATCCAGGCCTCATTAAAATTCATAAACAGGCAGCCAAAAACTTTTCCACTGACGCTGAGAAATGGAAGTATCCTTATGTATCCAGATATCATATTATTTCAAAGGGCATCCAAATCCATAGAAAATTGGATTTTTATTGATAACATTTAGGACTGCCTGTGAAAGAAACTGATTTTTATTAGGGAGTTCTGTGACAAGATCTAGTCAATGGTATTTCAAGTCAGCAGTATTTTCAATGTTTGGTTGAATGTTTTTGGTTCAAAAAAGCTTCACTGATTTATTATAGCAGTGGTCTGATCTTCTCAGGTAGCATGCATATATATTTGAAGCTCTGCTGTGCATTGTCACTGGTGATTACATGAACTGCCCCTCATTTCTGGGGAGCAATGGGGGAAGGAGGGATGTAATCACTTGTCTCTGCTATTGAGTCCAGTTGAGCCCGTATCACACAATTTAATATCAGTCATGAAGTGTATTTGAGCACTGCATTGTTTTTGATTGCCATTCTGCCAAATACGGACTAGGAATAATGATATTTCTCCACAATCATTCTGAAACTTAATTAGAAAAAGCAAAAAGCCTATGCTTTAGTCAAAGATGACAACTGTAAGATTTTGACACAATATAATCTCAGAAATATAAGAATCTAAATATAGTAATTATCACACAGCAATGATAATCAATCAGTACGCTTTTGCAGGGCTTAGATATGGAAAATGTCTAAAACTTCCGCAGATAAAATCAACTGGAGTAACATGTTTGCTTAGAAGTTTGTATAAAAGTTTGTATGATATACTCTTCATTAAAAAAAAAAAAAAAAAGACTCCTTTAGATGAGGCTAGCACTTCCAACTACACTATAAGAAACAATAGTAATTGATCTGCAGGTCTTCATTTAGTGAGGTCTTTTTTAGTATCATACAAATGTGACGCATACTATAGATATCAATCTAACCTTCTACTTAAGAACTGACATTTATCTGAAGCTCAATGTTATCCTAGAACCAAGGTCTTTGAACTAAAATAATTCCTGGGTTTAGCTATGTTTGTTTATCCAAGGAGTTGGGATTTTATGTCCAAAGGGAAATTTTTTCTGCTATTCATTCAGGCTAGTGTAGATTCTGGTGAAAATTCATATACTTCTACTTATCTACAGTAATGAGATATCTTTCTAGACAGATCCGTTTTGAAAAGATGACAAAATCGTAGGATCAAGGGGCTTTCTGAGTTGGCCACACTTTCAGGTAATACAATTTACATTATAAAAATGAAATTACTTATATTTACATTTAGTTTCAGCAGCTTAATTCCAAAAATACAAGCCTAAATACTTCTTCTACACTAGTTCCTTGGATCTCTGGAGTGTGCCCTGACCTTCCATGGTGGGTTACATAGGCAGAAATTGTTTGTTGGACACTCTTCTTTTTTATGAAATCTAAGAGAAAACAAATCAAGAATGTCAAAGCTGTAAGCAGTTAGAAAGTACTGCTGATTTTCATAGAATCCATGTTATTTATTACCCCTGAGAAAACGCAAACTATAAAGGGGGAATGTTATATTTGCTATTAGGAAACTACACATAGGATTACATTTATTTTTTTACATTTTTTTTATTTTCTTTTATAACAAGGCTCAGAATAATGCCATGATAGCAGTAGATTTGATAGTGGCTTGCTTTTATAAAAAGCCTAGTAAATGTGTTTCTGATGTCTTTTGTTACATATGACTTAAAAATAGCAGTAAGTACATGACATGAGCACTTTGTATTTTAAATCTATGTGCCTTCTACATTTTATGTGTGACTCAAACCCATCCAACTGAATTTTTGTAAATTTATATTTAATAAATCCACATAAAGATGGTAACAGATTTTTGAAAATAGGTTTCCAGACAGTTTGTCAAACAGGGATGTTTGTATTTACTTATTGTATCTGGTAGCCAAATTTGTTCTGATTCTCAGTTAAAATGTTGTGATTTCCCAAGGAAATCTTGCTACAATCTATGCATCATCAGAAATATGGGATTTTGATGTCCAGTATTGTTAAATCTTAAAAAATTCTCAGCATTTACCTGGTATTGTCTAGCCCATTCACCGAAACACTAGAATGGATTCAGAAAGCAAAAGAGAGGCACTCAGTTCAGAGGTTCTGGACCTGACTAACATCCATTACTCTTTAAAATACATAGTCTGATAAGGAATGCCCTTTGCAGCACTTTTCACTCTGACTGGCTCCAAAAGGCTCAGAGATCTTTTGCTTTGATATCTGGGATGAATAATACCCATCTTGGACCAAGTAAGTTGCTCTTTTTCCATGTAATACAGCCTTGTAAACATAAGTTATTTTAAGTCAATTGTGTATTAGCTCTGTGAAGTCAGTGAATGCTTGATGAAATGCTTTTTCCATACTGAAATATTCATGAAGCTAATTTTCAACAATCAACAAAATCAAGTCATGTTTTTTAAAAAGAAAACAACATCTTTCCATATCTGCTCGTTGAATACAAATCAAAAAACCCCTAAAATAGAAGTGATCAAATTCACTTTTTACATTTGCTCCTGATTTGATGAGAGTTTGGAATCCCAATCAGACAGCAAGTGAATAGCTCCTTTATTATTATTTTTATTTCAGTTATCAGCCATTCTCTTTTGGGAGTCAGCATATAGTACTGAATTTGGTACTGAATCTGGGACACAACCCTGACCATAGCGGGCACTAATATTTCAATGAGATATTTAATTTAATCTAATTCTCTATTATCTTACAATCTTATAAATGTTTCCTGTTTCACACACACACATACACACACACTCACACATTTAGCTTCTTTTCCAACACAGTCTGGTTAATATTTTTATACTGTCTAGTGTAAGACCTGAAGGATTATTTACCAGTATTAAGTCCACTGAAGTCTATCAAATCACTGTAATTTGTCCTAATCACTATTTTAGGGGTGGTGTTTTTAATTCCATTCTATATCAAATTCAGTCTAAGGAGAAGTTTCATCTGTAAAGGATTCTTTCCATATGTTGTTTTTGGCTTTGAACTCAGGAACATATTTTGAACTTTCCTAATAGCGAGGTCCACAAAAGCCTTGAGGATAGGCCTCTCATTTTAGCTGAGCAACGCAGAAGTTGACACAGCTGCAATTCTAATGAAGAAGCCTGCACAACTGCAACTGCATGGCATGGTGTAGAAAAATGCACAGTGGTAGACAGGCAAGTGGGTGGAGACAGAAGAGACATAGGATGGTGACCTCCTTATCCACCCAGCAGTGCAGTTTTTCAGGCCTGGGAAAAACAACCCAAGATCTTACATAATGCATGTAAGCTATCCACACGGTTCATGCTGAGAAGTAGGCATTTGGAAGATCCACATGGAGAAAACGTGAGCACGTTATTACCTAAAACTATCAGAGATGTTCACAAAAAACAAGATGCTGGAAATCCTGTCCATGCGTGTTATTTAAGCAACAACTTTTTCAGTTCTCCTCAGATTGGGATTTTAGGCTCTCATTGGAGTCAAGAGACAAGTGACTGTTTAGAAGGATTTTAAAGTGGAATGGAGGAGGAGGAAGATGGTAGCTGGGCTAGCCTGAAGCAAAATAATCAAGTGGTTGGAGTGTTCTAGGAGATAGGAGAGTGGAGTTATCTACCCTATTTTGCCTGAGGCTGTCAAAAACCTTGTCTCCTATCTCTCTCCTAGGAAAGTACTGTCAGCACCAGACTAGCTCTGAAGCTGTCTGGAGGCAATCCCCGCCCATCCTGTGTAAGGTTTTCTCCTGCAAAACAAGAAATACAAGTTGCATTAGGAGCAAGAGAAACACTGTAAGAGGATACTGTAATGTGACTTGTTGCCAAAGGTTAAGGGAAGTCTGTGAGTGCCTCCTGTAATGTGCATCTCACAGAGGGCTTGGACAGAAACACAGCTTGTTCTTGAATTCTTGTTACTTTGGTCAACAGCCAAATTTGGCATCAAAAACATGGGTGGTTCTGGCAATCCACAGTGTTACTCCTTTAAATACCTGGGAATATAGGCATCAGATGAGGCGCTAGGCAGCTCCAGGCTTTGCTGGCACCTGAGTTAGGGAGGTTCAGAGCTGAATCCCCATACTCAAATGGTAGTGTCTTGGGTGTTCTGCCTAAATCCTGAGGCAGTTCTCCAGTAGATTTAGCTTCTTAAAAATTGTGTGATCATAAATTCATTCAAGTAAATACATATTTTAACAAAAAGGCACTTCACCTCCTTTGGTTTCAAACCATTCTGCTTGTAGGAAAATCGAAGTTAGAATATGAAACACCTTGGTATTTAAGAATAAAATATGCCCACTGGCTTGATTTGGTATGGTGGGAGCTTGGGAAGTTTCTCCTCCTTAGTTGGTTTAACTCAGTTTTATCAGTATTGTTACTAGCATTCTTCTTGGTAAAGGGTTATTTTTTTACTTACCTCTGGGTGGTCTCTCTCTCTCTCTGTGTTGGAGAAACCAGGGGTATTGAATCTGAGCGAGGAAATTTCTGTCCAAGGTCTCTGCCCTCCAAATTGTCTCAAATCAAGACACATGGCTATACGAGTTGAGAGGAAGAATAACCACCACAGAAAATTCTTAAAGGATAAATGCCTCTCTAGTTTCCAGTGGGCAAGTCCTCAGATAGAATAGGAGGGCTGATGTTACTTCCAATCCTCTTGAAAGGACCTCCAGTTCATATTTACTAGAAGTAAGCAACAAGTGTATGACCAGGACTGAAGGGGTCTTGCCTCAATCCAGGTGGAAGAAAGAGACAATCAGTTCTATTGGACTGTGTGGATCCAATGGCCTGGCACATCAGAACCACAGGAGTACGAGGCTTTAGTTCACACCAGCAGAGAATGTACCATGATGTCATTGAGATATGTAGGGACAGAATCCATTTCTCCTTCTGGGATGGCAGAGGGATCCCAGTATCTGACTGCTTTTGAAGCTGAAGTGAGCCTGACTGTGAACAAATGGCAAAAACACCCCATCATGACTGGTCCAGAGGCCTGTGCATCCTTGGCACAGATTACCTCAAGAGAGGGTATTTCAAGGACCCAAAAGGGCATCACTGGGCTTTTAGAATAGCTGCTGTAGAGAGTTAAACACCTTCCTTGGTCTCTCAGAGTACCCTTCTGCTGTGGGACTGCTGAGAGTCAAAGAACAATGGGTACTGATCACCACAACAGTGCACCAGCACAATACTGCACCAAATGGCTCCATGACTCCCATCCATGAGATGATTCCTAAACTGGAGAGCCAGGGGGTGGTCAACAAGACTTGCTGATGCTTTGATAGTCCTATATGGCCAATGCATAAGTCCATTGCAGAGTGGTGAGGGTAGACTATTGTGGCCTGAACAAAGTCACACCACCACTGAGTGCTGCTGGGCTGGACATGCTGGAACTTCAGTACAAACTGGAGGCCAAGGCAGCAAAGTGGTGCCACCATTGACACTGGTAATGTGGTCTTCTCCATTCCGTTAATAGCAGAGTGCAGGCCAAAGTTTGTGTTCATCTGAAGGGGTGTGCAGTATACTGGGAACTGACTGCCCCAGAGGTGGAAATGCAGCTCACTATTTGCCATTCATTGATCTAGACTGCACTGGAAAGGGGTGAGGCTCCAGAGCACTTGCAATACATTGATGGCATCATCCTGTGGAGGAACACAGAAAAGGAGGTTTTTAAGAAAAGGGAGAAGATAATCCGAATCGTCCTGAATGCCAGTTTTGCCATAAAGCAAAGAAAGGGACCTGCCCAGGAAATGCAATTTTTAGTAGTAAAATGGCAAGATGGATGTTGTCAGATTCCAGTGGATGAGGTCAACCAAATAGCCATGTTCCCACCAACCAGCAAAAAGGAAACACCAGCTTTTCTAGGCACTGTGGCCTTTTGAGAATGCATATTCCAGATTATAGTCAGAGTATAATCCCTCTCTACGTTGTGACCTAGAAGAATGTTTTTGAATGGGGTGCTGAACAACAACAAGCTTTTGAACAAATTGAACAGGGGATTGTTCATGCAGTAGTCTTTGGGCATGTTAGGACAGGACAGATGTGAAAAATGGGTTCCATACTCCAGCTGGGAAAAACAATCCTTCTGGAGTCTCCTCCTGAAGTCTCTGGCAAACTGTACCTGAGGAGACTTGGGAACAACCCCGGGTATTCTGGAGTTGGTGACACAGAGGATCCAAGGCCTACTACGCCCCAACCAAAAAAGAGATACTGACAGCTTATGAAGGGATTCAAGCTGCTTCAGAAGTAATTGGCAACAAAGCCCAGCTCCTCCTGGCCAGTACTGGGATGGGTGTTCCAAGGGTAAGTCCATCATGACACTGATACTGTGAGGAGTAAGTGGGTTATGCTGATTATGCAGCGAGCTCAATTAGGAAACCTCAGTTGTCCAAGGATCTTGCAAGTCTTCAAGACTAGCCCAAAAGTGAAAATTTTGGATTATCATCAGAATAGGAGGAGGATATTCTGGGAGAGGGACCCACCACATAATCAGTTACCTGAAAACCAAAAGCGATATGCTCTCTCTGATGTTTTCTGTCACAGCATAGGGATAAATTGAAAATGTAAAGCTGCTGTGTGGAGTTCTACATAAGTCTCAGAAGCTATAGAGGGGCAAGGTGGATCAAGTCGGGCTGTAGAACTGAAAGCTATCCAGCTGGCTTTAGATATCGCTGAATGAGAGCAATGACCAGTGCCCTACCTCTACACTGACTCATGGATGGTAGCAAATGCTGTGTGTTGGTGGCTAGACGGATGGAAAAAGACCAAATGGTGGTGCAGAGGTAAATCCATCTGGGCTGCTGGATTGTGGCAAGACATTGCTGCTCCAGTAGACAAGTTGGCTGTAAAGGTATGTCATGTAGAGACACATGTACCCAAGAGTCGAGCTACTGAAGAACATCACAACAACAGGTGGATCAAGCTGCCAAGATTAAAGTGTCACATGTGCATCTGGACTGCCAACATAAGGGTGAATTTCTTCTGGCTTGGTAGGCCCGTGTCACCTCAGGTCACCAGGGAAGAGATCCAACATACAGATAGGCTCATTTTCCATGTTATCCATAACTATCAAGTATGTGCTACTATCAAGTAGGCCAGGTGGGTAAAGCCTCTGTGGTATGGTGGACAATGGCCAAAATATAAATATGGTGAGGCCTGGTAGATTCATTGCATTACACTTCAGCAAACCTGCCAAATCTTTGCACTTACAATTCTAGGAGTAACCACTGGATGGCTGGAGATGCACCCATTTCCTCAGACCACTGCCTGGAACACCTGTGGCAACATGGTACCCCAGAAAGAACTGAGTTGGATAACAGGGATAATTTCAGAAATAGCCTTGTAGATACCTGGTCCAGAGAGCATGGTATTGAGCAGGTATATTGTGTTACCTATTGTCCTAGTTTTGGCCAAGGACAAGGTTAATTTTTTGCAGTGGCCAAGAGGGGTCATGACTGAGGGCACATGGAGAGGACCCAGATGTTATTTGATACCACGTCATGTCATTGTGGGAGGTTAGGATATAGGGACTCTGGCTTCTGAGAGGAAAGGCATGGCTTCCAGTTGGGAAAAAATGTGGTGGACAGAGCGTTTGGGATAGCATGCCACCAGTCCCGAGCTAGAGAGAGCAGTGGGGTGGCACTGGCTGCAAGTCATGTTGGGTCAGGTACAGTGAGCATTTTTGCATGTGAATCACTCTCTCTCTTTTGTATACTTTTGTTACTAATATTATTGCTGTTACTGTTCGTTTTCTAATTTTATTGTTGTTTCTGGCAAATTCTTCATACTTCAACCCGTAAGCTTTGCCATTTGTGCCTCCAATTCTCAACTCTGTCCCACCACAGCAGGAAGGGGGAGGGAAGAAGGAGCCATCTGGCTTGAGAGGGTGTTGGTGACAGCACTGAATTGGACAGTACCATTCCTAGACCACGACACCAGCCTTTGTGAAAACTGAATGGTACAACAGACCAGTAAGAAACCCATTGAAAGCAATAGGTGGTGGGACCTTCAAAGAGGGGTCTACATTTATTGACGGTCACCTGGTTAGTTAACACTAGAAGCTCCGTCAATAAAGTTGGCTCTGCCCAATCAAAACCCCCATATATTGAAGAGGGACTAAATTCCCTGTGGTGCATCTGAGGAATGTGTTAGGGAAGACAGCTTGGATTAGTTCTGCCTGAAGCAAAGGCAGACCCATTGGATGGATTTTGCTCAAGGCCTTGGGTGTACATGGTGGGTAAGGCAGAAGGACAGGCAAATATGATGCGTACCTCAAGGGGGTTTGATTTTTTAATGAAAACAGTCTGTAGTGTTGAATTCTATAATATTGTCTGCTGAATGACAGTGCCACTGCCATAACCACCATGGACAATGAGTATGGTCTGCTCCAGATAAACTGTCATGAGCTCCTGATTCAGCTTGCAAGCACCCAACAGCAAACCAGCCCTCCTGCCCTGGAAGACATCTAGGATGGATGGAAACCACAGTAAGGGACTAACTGAACTCAACACACTTATTGGAGGAATGGCCATTGACTGTGGAAATGACACGTGTGCTTGTGTGTACATATATATATGTGTATGTATATATGTGTGTGTGTGTGTGTATGTGTAAACACACACACGCACACACATATATAAATATATGCACACACACACATATATATATATATATACACACACATATAGTTGGAAGGTGGGGGATCTGGGCATGACATTAAGCTGTTACAGAGCATCCAAAGGAGCCCCACAAGGATAGTGCAGGATCTGAAGGGGAAGCCTTATAAGGAGCAACTGAGCACACTTTATTTGTTCAGGCTGGAGAAGAGGAAACTGAGGGAGATATCACTGCAGTCTTCTACATCCTCCTGAGGGCAAATGGAGGGACAAATAGCAATCTGGTCACTCCCATGACCAGTGACAGGACTTGAGGAAGTGGCATGAAACTGATGCAGGGAAGGTTTAGGTTAGTTATCTGGAAAGTGTTTTTCACCCAGAGGGTGGTTGAGCACTGGAACAGGCTCCCCAGGGAAGTGGTCACAGCATTAAGCCTATCTGAATTCAAAAAGAATTTCAAAAATGCTCTCAGGCATATGATGTGATTCTTGGGGTGTTCTGTGCAGAACCAGGAATTGAACTTGATGACCCTGATGGGTCCCTTCCAATTCAGCATATTCTAAGATTCTACCATGATTCTATGATGTAGGTGGTATAGAATAAGGAGTGGATTATTTCCTAGTTCCAGCCAGGACAGGGTTAATTTTTGCAGTAGCCAGGAGGGGACCTGGCTACGACCTGGAGGTTATTCTATGCCACCTCATGTCATTGCAAGGGGCAGGGGGAAGGGAGTCTCTTCTGGGGAGAAGGTGTTCTGGTCTGGGCAAGTAAGCATGGCAGAGAGCGCTATCCAATATTTGTTGTCGGGGGGTTTCTGTGTGAATTGTTCCTTTTCTTGTACCCTCTGTCATTAGTATTGTTGATGTTACCATTCATTTTCCTGTCTCATAGCTGCTTCCAATAAATTGGTCTTATTTCAGCCTGTTATGTTTGCCTTTTGTGCCACCAGTTCCCCTCTCCAGTGCACCACAAAGGAGGAGTAGGAGGGAGTGAGCAGCGCTTCATTTTATTGTGAATACTAAATTGGAGAATACCATTCCTCAACCATAACATTATCCTACATTGAAAGTGTTGGGGGTTTTTCTGTTTGTTTCATTCAATATCCTTCAGACACAGGTTAAGCTAAAAAGTAAAAATACACAATTTCCATTTACACTGGAAGGAAGTTAGTTAGGACTTAAGTAAAATATAATTTAAAGTAAAATATGTTCTAATCCTTTATGCAAGAAAAAAATAAGAATGTCTCATTCAAAATTGATTTAATTGCTTTTGAAAATCAATTTAAAAAGATGTCTTCTTCCCTTGGTAACTGTTCCAGATTCAAGAATAAACCTGGAATAATTGTTCCCAAAGTAAACTTGCATAAATTATAGAGTCATAGAACAGTTAGGGTTGAAAGGAACCCTAAAGATCATTTAGTTCCAACCTTCTTGCCATGGACAGAGACATCTTCCACCACAAAAGGTTATTCAGAGCCCCATCCAACCTCACCTTGAACACTTCCAGGGATGGGACATCCGCACCTTCTGTGGGCAACCTGTTCCAGTGTTCATCACCCTCTGAGTAAAGAATTTCTTTTCAACATCTAATCTAAACTTGCTGTCTTCAGTTTTAACCCATTGCCCCTTGTCTTGTCACTATCTGCCCATATAAGAAGTCACTCTCCTTTTTTGTAAGTCTCTTTTTAGATACTCGAAGGAGTCCCTAAGGCCTCCCCTTAGGATTTTCTTCTCCAGGCTGAACAATTCCAGGTCCCTCAGCCCCTCTTCACAGGAGAGGTGTTCCAGCCCTCTGATCATCTTCGTGGCCTGCTCTGGACCCACTTCAACAGGTCTATGTCTGTTCTGTGCTGAGGACCCCAGAACTGGATACAGCACTCCAGGTGGGTTCCACAAGGGCAGATTAGAGGGGGAGAATTACCTCACTCCACCTGCTGGCCACACTGCTTTTGATACAGCTCAGGCTATGGTTGAGTTTCTGGTTCTGCAAGCACACATTGTTGGCTTGTGTCCAGCTCTTCATTCACAAGAGCCCCCAAATCCTCATCTGCAGGGCTGCTCTCAATGACCTCTCCTAGTCTGTACTCCTGTCTGGGATTGCCCTGACCCAGGTGCAGGACCTGGAACTTGGGACTTGTAGAACTTCATGGTGTTCTCGTGGGCCCACTTCTCAAGTTTGTCCAGGTGCCTCTGGATGGCATCCTGTCCTACTCTTTTATCAATGGCACTGAACAGCTTCATGTCATCTCCAAGCTTGCTAAGGGTGCTCTCAATCCCACTGTCTGTGGTATGAAGGTCTGTCACTGATGAAGGTATCTAAGAGCAGTGGTCCCAAGACAGAGGTCTGAGGGACACCATTCATCATCAGCTTCCACCTGGACACAGAGCCATTAACACAGCTCTCTGGCTGTATTCATCCACCCAATCCTCTATCCAGATCTCTCCAATCTGGAGATAAAGATTTGATGTGGGACTGTATCAAAAGCTTTGCGGAAGTCTAAGTGACTTCTGTCAGTCTTTCTGTGTCAACTGTTGCTGTCACTGCATCATAGAAGGCAGGAGATTGGTCAGGCAGTAAAGCCATTCTGGTTCCCTTGGATCACATCCTTGCATTTATGTGCCTTAGCATACCTTGTAGGATCTGCTTCATGACCTTTCCAGATACAGAGGTTAGGCTCACCTTTTGTAGTTTTCTGGATTTTCTTTTGTCCACTTTTTACAAATGGGAGCAATGTTTTGCTTTTCCAGTCACAAGGGACTTTGCTTGATTGACTTAACTCTTCAAATATGATGGAGAGTGGTTTGGCAACAACATTAGCCAGCTCCCTCAGGACCTGGAATGCATCTCATCAGGTCCCATAAACTTGAGGCTATTCAGTTTCATCAGTTAATCCAAAATCTGCTCTTCACTTGTAGTGGGTGGAACATCACTCTCCCCACACCCTCACATAGGATCAGAGACTTGAGACAAGTGGGAAGCCTGGCTGCCAGTGAAGACTGAGGCAAAGAACTCATTGAGTACTTCAGCCTACTCCATATCAGTCAATACCAGTTTACCCTTCAAGCTTATTGGGGGGGGTAGTCTCTGTGGCCTTCCTTGACTGATCGATGGACTTACAGAACCTCTTCTTGTAATTCTTCAAGTGCCTTTCCAAATCCTGTTCCATCTTGGCCTTGGCTTTCCTGTCCTTGTCCCTACACATTTGAACTGTATCTCTGTACTGTTCCCTAGGTCACTTGCTGCCACTGGCTCTGCATTTCTTTCTTTCTTCTCAGTTTAAGCAGCAGATCCTTGCTCAGCTATGCCAATTTCCAGCCTGCCTTGCTTGGTTTTCTACACACTGGGATAGAGAGCTCTTGTACTCTAAGAAAAGTAGCCTTAAAGAGCTGCCAGCTCTGGACAGCCTCTCTGTCCTTATGGGAAATTTCCCAGGGAATGCCATTCACCAACTCTCTTAATAGCTGGAAGTTTGCTCCTGCAAAGCTCAGGGTCCTGACTCTGTTCCCCACCAGGATCATGCTTCTTGAGATCCTGAACTCAACTAGGGATTGGTTGCTACAGCTCAGACTGCCTCCTTTATGAGCTCATCTGCACTGGTGAGCACCAGACCCAGTAACGCCTCAGCTCTGGATGGTTTGTCTAATACCTGGGCCAGGAAGTTGTCCTCCAGGATTCTCCTGGATTGCTTGCAGCCAGTTGTATTTCTTTCCCAGCAGATGCCCAAGTGGTTGAAATCTCCTATTGGGATGACAGTTTGTATCCAAAGCGAGAGGCCTTGTCAGCAGGCTCCCCCTGGTCAGGCAGCCAGTAGTGACATCCACCACGAGGTGTCCATTTTCAATCCTGTCCTTAATTTTCACACGCAGTCTTTCAGCCTGTTCTTGTCTGTTTCTCAGAGGCAGCTCTCTATAATCTACCCCTTTCTTAACATGGAGTGCAGTGACACTGCTTCTCCTCCTTAGCCTCTCTCTTCTGGAAAGCTTGTAGCCCTCGATTGCAGTACCCCAGTCCTGTAATTCATCACACCATATTTCTATAATAGCAATTAGGTCAGAGTTTTTTAATTGTTTCTAATGTTTTTCTGTTCATTTTGAAATCCTTCTGCTTCTAACCCATGCTGTGTTGGTGCAGAGGCACTTCATCTGAGCTATCAACCCCTTCATCTTTTGAGAGGAGCCCTCTCTAATTCCTTTGGGATGATTTACGGGTGTTTCCCTGCTCTTCCCTAAAGTGCTGGTTTTTCCTGGTTCCTTATTGATACCTGGTAGAGCACTCAGGTGAATCTAATTTAAAACCCTGCCAGAAGTCCTGCCAGCTTGTTCCCCAGAACACTTGTACCCTAGGTTCACCCCATCTGCTAACATGCCTAGTCTCTCAAAAGCATGTCCCAGATCAAAGAACCCAAAGCCCTGAACAGGCACCAGTTTTGTATTCAGTCATTCACCCTATCCACTTGTCGAACTCTACCTGGATCCAAGTCTCCTACCGGAAAGATAGAATATAGCACTATCTGCTTCAGATCCTTTCAACATCTTTTGGAGGACATGAAGTTCCTTTTGATACTTTGGAATCTCTTTGTTACAGCATCATTTGATCCTACATGAAGGAGTAGAAGTGGATGATGGTCCTCAGCATTTACCAGGTTTGGTATCCTCTTTCCAAGATCCCAAATGTGGGCTCCCCATAGGCAAAAAACCACTTCAGGGAGCTTATCTGGACAAAAATGGCCACTTTCATGCCTCTCAGTGAGGAGTCTCTAATAGCTAACAACCTTCATGATTTTTTGGTGGTGCTTGTTCTAACTTCATGTAGGATGATGTTTTAGTGTGGAACAAAATATTCTGTTATACACTTTTTAATCTGGATTACTCATATAAAAAACATTTGATTGTTTGGACCAGTCTTGCCCCATTTGCTTATAAAAATAGTGCCAGAAAGCCAAATGATTGGTGTAATTCTGAGAGATGATGTCAACAGTTAGGAGACTGGTCTCTGCAAGGAATGCTTAATTCTGTTCCTATCATCTTCATTCTGGCAAGATCTCTTGGTATAATCCAGGGTAAATTTACCTGTGTAAGATGTCAGGATCAGGTTCTGCTATTAACCACATTTCTGAGGTGCCTGCCAGAATCCAGTTTATGTTCTGTTGTTGACTTGATGCTGCAGCATACAAAACACTGTAATGCACAGGATTTCAGCCTTTAGTTGACTGTTCTACGAACCTTTGTTAAAAATCAGCCATGTATTCTTGATTTAGAGTCTAGTCTTCTCTGGGGACACCCCCTTGTCATGGGGGAGAAGTTTGCGTGCGCTCATGAGGTTGAAAGCTGGCAGTGGCTTCTGCCTCTGGTAGGATATCCCATGCCAGACAGGTCTCAGCTGAAGGGTCAGACAAAGTGTGTCCACGGGCAGGATGGGCTCACTAGTTCTCTGGCAACCATCCTAGGAGAAGGACAACTCTTACCCCAAACCCAGGCAGATGGAGCTCGCTTAGCCCTGTAAAGCCATCCATCTATGAGAAGGATACTCTAACCAAACCTACTTCCTGAGGTATTCGCTGTCACTGGCCAAGCTCGCTGGGCCCTGGGAGATGAACGTTAGGAGTAAAGGGTGGGGCCAGTTCTGCGCACACTGTGCCTCACCTAAAAATCCATTGCGCAGGCTCGAAGGGTTCACCCACATTGCAAAGCCCTGTAGCGACAGGGGAGGGTCAAAATGTCAGGTGATAGGAAGTAGCTGGAAGCCGCAGACCCAACCCTGCATGCAGGCGGGTCAGGACATGGGTCATTCGAGACTGACCCCGGCGATGACAGTCCTGTGAGGCAGCACCCTGAATGACCAAGCAGCCTTTTCTAAGGACAGCACTGCTTGCTCCACACGGAGAGGGGCCTAGCAAAAGTGGCCTAAACAAAGCTCATTTCCACACCCGGTTGGATAACCACGGCCAACTGGCATCTTCCATGTGGTCAAACAAAAACAAAGAGATTTGAAAGGCATTCACCTGCCTCCAAAGGTGTGTTCAAATTATCACTCGCATGTTGGAGCATCAGAACCTTGCAAGCATGGTTACTGAGGATGATGGACATCCTGAGCATTGCTCTGCTCTAATGGCCCACGAACTCTCATGACTCAACATCAACATTGCTGCTCTCAATGAAGTTCGTCTTCATGAGGAAGGCAGCCTTAAAGAATATGGTGCTGGCTACCCACTCTACTGGTCAGGCAAACCCAAAACCAAAGACACCTTTCAGGAGTTGGCTTCATGATTAAAAACTCCATTGTCTCCACACTTGAAAATCTGCCGACAGGTCATTCCGATCGCATTATGTTCTTACACCTCCCACTACACAACAAGCAACACGTTGTTCTTTTTAGCGTATATGCCCCAACTCTTCAAGCTGACCCAGGGAAAAAGACAAATTCTACACCAAACTGCACCGCCTCAGCCAAAAGGTTCCAGCAGATGATAAGATCATAATCCTTGGTGACTTCAACACCAGAGTAGGTAAGAATTCTGAAGTCTGGAAAGGAGTCCTGGGCAAGCATGGTGTTGGCAACTGCAACGACAATGGATGACTCCTGCTAGAGTTTTGTGCAGAGCAGCAGCTCACCATCACCAACACTGTCTTTCAACAGAAAGACAGCCTGAAGATAACCTGGATGCATCCTCAATCCAAGCACTGGCACCTCCTTGACTATGTCTTAGTGCAACAGAGAAATGTTGGTGATGTCCGTCATTCCTGAGTGACTCCGAGTGCAGAGTGTCAAACACACCACTGCCTTGTATGTTGCAAACTTAACTTCCACTTCAAGCCCAAACCTAAGAGAGGTGGCATTCCAAGGAGGAGACTCCAAGTTAACAATCTTCAAACAGCTACAGTGAGAGACAGCTTCCAGGTGAGCCTTCAAACTAGACTTAAAGATAATCCTGTAGATCCCTCACCTGAAGCACTTTGGCAACATATTAAAAATAGCATCCTGCAGTCCTCTGAGGAATCCTTAGGGTTCTCCTCCAAGAAAAACATAGACTGGTTTGATGAAAACAATCAAGAGATCCAGGAATTGCTGAAGAAGA
>JAWWEV010000095.1:30462629-30491053 GCA_035583235.1 Hafferia zeledoni
GATGAGAAGGCAGCTGTGCTGGGCAGGGCACATCTCCAGGATGGAGGATCACCACCTCCCGAAGATTGTGCTCTATGCTGAACTCACCACCAGCTGCCGCGAGAGAGGAGCCCTGAAGAAGAGATACAAGGACTCCCTAAAACAATACCTCAGCCTTGGCCATATTGACTGCCACCAATGGTCCACTCTGGCCTCCAAATGGGATTCATGTACACACCATTCATGATGCTGCTGCTTCCTTTGAGAACGCACGCAGAGTCAGTCTCGAGGAAAAAAGACAATGCAGAAAGGACCGTTCCTCACCAGTATCGCCAAAGGAGATATTCTGCTGTGCCTTTTGTGACTGGATTTGCCTATCCCATATTGGCCTTTTTAGCCACCAACACACTTGCAGCAAGCGTGGGTAGAGCCCTTCCCAAATCTTCCTTCATGAAGCCTAGCCATGATGAGAGTCTAGTCCATATTCTACATATCTTCTGCATAACACATGCAGAGGATGTACTGTAGCATTGCAAGAATGAGTAATTCTTTCTCTATTACAATGACTCACTATCTGTTGCTCTAAGAAATAGGCTCCTCAGATGATGTCTCTCAAAGTGTTTTCATTCTTTTTTTTTCTTTACTTATTTACCATTTATCAGTCTAGGCAGACAAGAGACTTTTAAAATTTTCATATAAATTTTCCTCTAATATTTCCCTTAAGTATTGTCTGTAGAATTTGTACCTCCTACATGAACATTAAAAAAAAAAGATCATTCAACTACGTAACATGATGAATAATTTAGCATTTGAAAGACATAGTCTCTCAATGCTACAATTAAAGCACAGTTGCTTTACAATTACATGCAAAGACATTTTCTATCTAATCCTGTTGATTAATCACATCTTTCTTTTTTCCACTGACTAGCTGTCTAAATTTACATGCCTTTTGCAATTACCTTAAACACAGACCTGCTACTGCTGCTATAGTGGGCTGTAGCAAATTAAGCGTAGAAACACACAGCTAGATGTTGATCCTTTAGTAAAACTTGGGTAATTTATTTCTATGTTTTCAATTTCCTTTGGACTGTTTCATGACTGAGGCCAAGAGCAGAGATGTTTCAAAGTACAGATTTTGCTTCTTCTCAAAATCTTGCAGGTTTTTTTCTCCATTTTGTGGTACACAAAGAAGTTTACTGTTCATTAAGACAATGTAATAAAATAATTTTTTCTTTTGGCAATATCACCTCCTTTGAACAATAGAACTCTTTTGAAAACATCAGCCACCTAAAATTATTGTGGTGCTTGCTTCACTTTGGTGAAATGATTGGTATTGTTTGCTTTGGGTTGTATCGGTGATTGTAAGTAAATATTTAAAATTGCCTTGTCATAACTAATTTTCTTTAAATCATTACATTTATAATGTCTGTGTGCTTTTTGATGCCCAAATTGGCTGCATCATTAACTTCTGCTGAAAAGAACTACGGATTTAAAATCTACTATGTCTTTCTGTTAGATAGATGTTGGCATTCACTTAACTTCAAAAATCTACCCCCTTTGTAGCTATGACAACTTGTGACAGATTCTGGGGTATTACAAGCAAATATGAAAGGTGGTAAACAGCACAGAGCCTTAGAAGATTTTCTCTTCAAGGTTAGCAACTCTCTGTTTCCTCACTGAATTTCTTTACAGCCTAGATAGTGAAGGCACATTACCACTACCTCAAATTTAGGTCCAAGCTTGTTCACATCCCAGATTCTATGTGTTTATGTGTGAGAGACTGTAACAAAACAAAAAAAAAGTTAAAAAATAGGCATCATGTGAAACAATATTTTCTTTTAGGGCCCTTCATTGTTTTTCTAGATACATCTTCATCTTTTCTGTGTGAGGCTTTCTTTTTTGTAAAGGACCCAAATGTGGACTGAAGGCTATGGGGACTTCATCATCCATCTGGGCTTATATCTTTTTTCTGCTCAGCTGCCATTCAAGTTTAGGAATAGGAGATGTGAAGAGACAGTCTCACAGGCTTTGCAGAGTGCCATGGCTGTCAACATCTTTCATGTGCTGAAAATGCTAGGAAAGGTGTCTTGACCTCCAGCATGTAACCCAAGGTCCTTCTGGCATTTATGGTCATGGAGAGAAACCGCAGAGCTTGAATCACCTGCTAGAAAGCTGTCTCCACAATTCAGATCTTCCTTGGAGCAATACAGAGTCCTGTTGCCTGCACCTCTTACCAAGACTGATTTCAGCTGCTTGGAAAGAGACAAGAAGAACACTAGAGAACAGATCAGCTTGGCCTTCAGATCCCTCCAGGACAAACAGCTTTGTTTTTGCTGTTTAGAGACATATTTGTCAGGCATTGTTTTAAGAGATAGGAAAAAACTTGAACTTTGAATACCAAAACACTCTTTCATGTGTTTCTGCTGGACATCTTATGGAAAACAGGAAGGCAATGCCCACCAGGATGGAAGCCCCTGCAGAAAGGAGAATCAGAGGAGAGAATGAGAGGGAAAAGGAGTGGACTGGCTTCTTAAAATCATTTGCCAATCCGTAGGCAGGACTTATCAGCTGAAGAAAAATAACTTCGTGTGCTAGCTTTCTTGCTAAGGCAGAAACTTTATCAAGTGTGTCTTCATTACCTGGAGCTTCTTAGACACACTGGTAGCAACCCAAAGAAAATAAAATGGGCCAAATAATTCTTGGTCTGTGGAGCCAGCCACAAGCTGAAGGAGTCATCCTAACCATTGGGAATCATTTGATGAAACTGACCCAGAAATAAGAAAAGCAGCTGGGGCCAGTAGGTGTGTACAGTGGGTTGAACTAGGGATCAGGAAGGTACAAGGTAGCACTGAACAGCATGATATAGAGTACTTATTGCTATAAGCCAAGCAGTGTTAGCATGGAAAAAGGAAAGTTTAAGGAGAGGGTTGATTTAGGGTAATGATGGTACTTAGTAATAATTCCAGAGCCTCTTCTTGTGCTCCAACAGGTACAGTGTCAAAGAGTCACAATGTCTATTTAAAAATGTTAAAGACTAGCTGGTGTGGTTTGTATTGCAATCTGTAAAGTGTAAGATTGGTCATTAGCATTCCCAGTGCACAAGCAGTGAACCCACATGGCTGAAGTGTTTGCTGCCTATATGTACCTGAGCCAGTTCTGCTTCTGTCTTTACAATCCGCTTTTCCCAATTTTACTGGTTTGAAAGTAAACCGGCAGGAGAAATGAACAAAATACAAAAGAGATCATAAGTCAGAGTTACAATTTAATAAAAAATATTACAATAAATGCAATGATAAAAAGAGAAATTGGTTTTAACCCACAAAACCCAGAAGTATAACCCAGCACCCTGGGGCACAAACACCATGGTGTTTAGAATACGTAGCTTTGGTCACACTCACACAGTGATAAACTGGTCCCACTGCCCAACTAGGACACCAGTGGAGCATACAAATAAGGAAAAAAGCTGTAAAATTATCTTTTGAATCACTCTCAAGTGGGACCTGTACAAAAGGACCCTTGTGCTTCTTGAACTCCCTTTGGTAACATACTAGGCTGTATGGATGACAGAGTGAGTTTGATAGGAAAATTCCTTCTAATCTGCTTCTGCTTTTCATGCTGTCTTCTACAACATTTTAAGGTGTTTTCTAAGTTGAAGAGGATGAAAACATTGAATAAGGCCAGGGTTGTGAGCACTTCAAAATATTTCGGTGAAGAAAGTACAAGCTGTGGACAAGCCTGAAATCAATATAAGGCCTGATGAATGCACTGGAGTTCTTTGAGTGCACTCTAAATTGGCTCCCAGTAGTGAAACAAATACCAATAATATTGTTTGGAAGACAAAGGTGTATATCACAGAGATAACAACAGCAACTATCTTAAAAGAACAGTAGACTTTTTTAAACAGGTGTCTATTTGTATTTGACTACTTTTATTCTTTTTGCTGTACTTTTCTTATATCTTCAACTTTCATTTACAAAATTGTAAGACATAAGTAAAAGAACAAAACTTTACTCTTTGTGCCATTAAAAAAAATATTTTTTTGCCATGTGTACCAAATTCTAAGATTTTCCTTTGGTGTTTTGTATCTTTTCGACTGCTCATTTTTGATCTAGTTTAGGATATTCTAACATAGCCATGGTTTACTATCTTTGTGCTCCTCTATTTGAGTTAGGTCAATCTGCATCTCAATACTTTCTTAGGGTTTTGAGTACTGTGGATATCATCATGATATCTCGTGTGTTTATTTGCACTGCAGGATAAACTGCTTCTTGGTGTACTGCATGTGTTTCTTCTGTGAATGCAAACTAATTCCATATGCCCACAACAAAACCCCACTTGCTACTATCTCATAAAAATATTGGATGAAGTTTGTATTGCTGTAATAATTTTTCTTTTCTAGAAGAGAGCCTTGAAGTTGCTGACTATATATCCAGGTTTTAAACATGCGTGATAACTGTCCAAAATTAATAAAATTAAGCTTTTTACTCACATTTTGTTGCTAAATGCATTTCTTTTTATGGCATATACTCATGAGTCTTATTTTAGCACTAAATGCAAGAAGTGATAATTTTACCTTTTATACAATATTGCATAATTTTAAACATGCAATTAAAGTCCATCTGCCCTTGTTCAGCCTACCATATCTGCATAAAGTTATCTTTCAGCCCACATTCTCTAATAGCCAGGGATACACATCTTTGTAAATTATATTGAAAGAAGAAACTGTTTTGGTGCTTCTGAATTAATAAATTTTAATTATTTTCTTTCACTGCTGAGAAAAAGTCTTTAAGAGAAAGTCATCCTCCTTCACTTTAGGGGACTGAAACACAATGGGAATTTCCTTATCAGAAGTCTTTCCCCTACTTAGTCATATAATTAATTTTCCTCTCCTGTATCGGGCTTATTAAGTTCACTGCTGTGTTTTGAAATTATATCCTTGGTCCTTTCACAGAACTAATTATCACCTCTTTGCCTCTGCATGTGGTCTGCAAACTCTACCCTTTCTCAGAGGTTCAAAATAACAACATTTTCAAATTAATTTTCTATAAAATCTTTTGTGATATCTCAAAGTTCAATGAGTTACCTTCCTTTAGTTAATTCTCTTGTGCTTTGGAGTCCTGCTTTTTCCCATTTACAAAAAAAAAGAAGGCTTAGTATTGTTTGGGAACTGGAAGTGGTTGAGGAGCTTGCAGGATCCTGTGGTCAAAGTAGAAAGGAATAACTTGTATTACACTCCTGTGTTTGTCTCATCTATCTTGATCCTCAAAAAAATTATTGGTTTGTTTTTTGTTTATATTGGTGCTGATATTTTTCATTAGGAAAGGAGTGAACTGTTTGTGTTCTAAATTTACATCTTGTTGAAAATTAAATGCTGAAAGAATGACTGCAATGTTCTAAAACTTTGAGGGGAATTTCAGCTGAAGGGTTTGAAATGCAATGTAATTTTAAATGAAACTAGGAAAACAAAGTCATTTTCTCTGTACAAATTGATGGAGTTTTTAGAGCTTATTCAAGTTAGGCAGAAAATTTAAGGGGGTCTGGACCCTTTAATTCATTGGGCTCCTCTGAAAATACCAGTTAGTACTCTCTGTCATGTATGAAACACTTAAGGCCTTTCTGTAACAGAGTGGCACAGGTGGCACTATTTGTATTTAGCCTGGTAAGAGTTCAGTTCATATCTCAGCCTACTTGTTTCCCTCTGACAGATTCTGGGGTCATCTTGTAATCTCACAGCTGAATTCTCCTTTTTGTTAAAGACAGGTAATCAGAAACACCTTGGTACCTTAGCAAATGTTTAGCATTTTCTTTCAACAATTCTGCACTTACTTTTGACTCTTAAAAATACTTGGGAATATGAGCAAATATGAGTCATGGAGACAACACTGGCTGCATCCAGCCAAGATGTACTTGCCAGATAGCCAGTTAGTCACTAGTGAGGTTTTGTATCTTGGATAACATCAGCCTAAAACAATTTGGAGCAGTTCAGCCACATCAGGTGTTAGGGTTAGGGGCATACTTATGTCCTTTGCTAGTACTCTAAAAACGGCAGCCTGCTTATTTTTCAGTGTTAACCAGCCATCAGTCAGCTATCAGCAGATATTTGCCAGTAGGTTTTTCAAAACTTTAATTTAACACACCTGTTATGCCTGCATTAGTGCAGTTAGCCATTCCTTTGGCTTAGCTAATTATTGCTGTTTCCTTATTTGTCACTCTGTTGATCTGCTCTACTTGCTCATTTCTAATAGGCTGAAAATCAGAAGTGGAAGGTGAACATCACTGCTGTCTACACATTCCTTCCAAAGTGTATAGTTCTTTCATGCAAAAGGGTTGGCTTGATCTCACTGCTCTCTAGGTGTTCATATCTGCTTTTCTTCCATTATCTGTCATGATTACGATAATTATCCACACAGACTGTAACAAAAACTTTTATGACATTTGTGTTACTTTCATTTCTTCCATGATTCAATCCACAAGCTGCTAGATGTTATCCATCTGCCAGAACTTAAACCAACCTGATCTCTACTAATCAGCTGCTTTATGCATTTTCCAATCTGTTTGCCATGTTATTTGTAGGTATTTTTGATATTGAAATGGCTTGGCAAGTGGTAACAGGCTTACTGGTTTATCTTCATTAAAGGGGACAGTATTTCCAACAGATTAATTTAATTTTAACTGTCCTTGACTTAAAAAACATCATTAAAGATTCTAAACAGCTTACAAGATGTTGTTACTTCCAAAAGCTTAAGAATCTCGGTTGGGAATCCATCTGTGCCTATAGCCTTTTTTCCTGCTGACAAATAATGAACTGGCTAATTTCCTGATGCAAAATTTCTGTCTCCTGTCTAAGCTGTTACAACTAACTTGGAAGGGATTCTCCCCATTAGGAGTGATGTAGAGAGGTATTTCTCTTGGAAGAAAAAATATCTTTGTGCATTGTGTAAGTTTACTGTGATGACCTCAGTGTTAGCTCAGTTGTTTCTTGTGCTGTTCTTTTGTTGTTGCATTTCAGAGTTCTTAACTGTAATTGTTTCTTACTTACTCAGGTCTGCTTTATTATTTTTCCAAAGAAATAGCTCTGTGTGAATTAAATGGGAGGCTTTATTTTTTATGTTACTGAACAATTTTAGGTTCATCAGCCACATCATATAGCAAAAGTTATTTTTAATGATGTGTGGTGATGGAATACTTGAAACACTGTTTCTTGGTGTCTAAAAATAAGAGTATGGACTTTATTCAGAAGTGGAGAGGAACTGAGATGTAGTCATACCTAGTTTATAACTTGTGTGTAAGTAGTAATTATCAGGAATAAGTCAAAATTAATTAATGGACAAGCGAGCATGAGCTATGGTATCTGGAGCATAGGGCTCCATTGCCATTTTAGGCGATGTTTCTTCACAGACAGCATTCCACTGCCCTGGGCTGCAAAATCTGGGCAAACTGCTTATAACTGTGGTGTCTCATCTTCCTCATGAGGAAAGGAAGGATCAGAAAAGGTAAGAGTGGATCCTATTAAGCTCAAAGTGTTGTGACGCTTGGCTCTTTCATTAGTGCTTTGCAAAGTAGTTTGAAACACCTTTGACTAGAAGGTGACACTAGAATGAAACTATTCAGGTTGAGTTTTGGTCCTAATGTTTGCATAGCCCCTACTGAGAGAAGGGCTGTATTTTGTCATAGTGATCCTATTGAAAATAAACCCAAATGCTTTAGTGTTAAAACAAAGGCCAAAAACAACATCAAAAATAGCCAACACCAAAAATCAGTGCTACAAATGTAGCCTTCCACGATTTTTCAGATTGCACCATTTTGGGAGGGGTTTGATTGTGCAAAGCACGGTGTAGGAAGGCTGGCACAGTCTGATCGTTGCTGCTACAGCCTCTGCCAAGAAAATGGAAACCAGTGAACAGCTTCTATTATTAATCACATTTTTATTTCTCCCATATCCAAGAACTATTCTGTACTAGAAAAGTTAGATGAAGAGATGGCAGCTGAGGGTAGCCAGCACAACAGAAGATACAGCATTCTTATATTCTCTTTTTGAGGCCGAAGAATCTGTGGGTGCAATTAAGATATTAAATTCAGGGAAACAGTATATTGTAGCTGGGGGACTTCAGTAAATACTTCACACATCAGCTAATCCTCCTTTTACTGCTGACTTCAGTTATCTCTACATTACAGGTACAGTGTGCTTTTTCTTCCAAACAAACACCAGTATTTTCTATAGTGGATTGAAGTGGCTTTGAACAGTACCTACAACAGCTTTCTTGCCTTTTTTAATAGTTCCAGCATTGCTTCCTGGGCTTATGGCTGGGCAACAGCATTGAGAAAGTGCCCCATGGCAGGAAGGCTGCAAATTCCAGCTATGCCAGAAGGACAGTTGAGGTCACCAGGCAGCCCTCACCTACTGGGAGAGTGTGTGCTCATTGCAGGCAAACCTGCTTCTTCTTCTTTTGACCTGCAGAGATCAGGGTCAGTCTTTGTGTGGTCTACCCGAGACATTGCAGTTGGAACCAGACATCGCAAAACACAACGTGTGTGTCTGTGTGTGTGTCTGTGTCTGTGTCTGTGTGTCTGTGTCTGTGTGTGTGTGTGTACATGCAGGTGCACAGAAACCACATGGAAATTACATTCTTTTCGCATCCTCATTCTCCACTCAGGTTCCACTTGAGGAAAGACTGCCACTACATTCCAATCAATTATAAACCAAACAAAACTAGGCATGGCATTAGACCTCTCTCTTTGACTTTGTTTCAAAACTCTGAATGGGAAAGCTTTTGTCCAGAGCTCTGTGTGAACCTCTGGCTTTTCAAGCTGCTCTGAACATACTGTTGCTGCTCTTGCTTTCCGGAAAATGTCATAAATTACTTAAGGAAGAAAAGAAAGACATTTCCCAAGAAAATTATAAACATTCAGTGCTGCTCAACAAAAATACACTTGGCCTCTTTCTGCAGAAAATTCAGAGGAAATTGGAATTTCACTGCTCTGACCTCTTTCAGTGAAAAAATGTGCCCAACCCATATAACTAAAAAAAAACCAACCAAAAAACAAAAAAACCCCAAACAATTATCATTGTACAAGAGAATTATTTCCAGTTTTTAGAACTTCCTTCTTGGAGGCATGTAAATATTATAACCCCTTTAAAAAGCCCAGCAGGGAATTTTCTGAATCTATGCACCATAGTTAATTTGCAGGAAAATAAATATTTCTTCTAGTGCAGTCATAGCTGTATTTTAAAATCTAGGTACTAAGCAGGCATGTTTAACCAGGCATCTTGTCCATGCTGCTTGCTCTGAAGGTACAAATGGCACAAGCCACAACTCAATGAGATTCAAGTTCTACATGAGCAATTTGTTTCTGCCAAAACAGAAATATGCTGGCAATTTTCCTGTGACAGCACTGCCACACCATCATCTCACTTCACTTCTGATCATATCTGTGCAAACTTAATGTTTTAAAGTACTAGACATCAGTGAAAACAAAGATGGGGTGGCAGTGGAGGATGTTTGCCAGTAGGATGGCAAAATTCCAAGCTCTCAAGGCCAGTCATTGGCAAACAGTGAGCAGTTTTGGTAAAAGACCCATGAGTAGGACAGCCCTGAGGCACACATTTTTCCCCTGCAGGGGCATTGCAGCAAGCCAGGTGTGGGGCTGTTTCAGTCAGGAGGGATTGCTGCCCTGACATGGAGAAGACACCAAACTCCCTAAATTATGGAGGAGCTGCACAGTGCAGGGCCCAGCAGTGGTGAGGCAAGGAGGCAGGCTAGAAAAATGAGAAAAGAACAAGGTGTCTTGAATGTGAAACAAGTGCCACTGTGGCTTGGTATTGTCTCAAAAGGTGGTCAGGGGCAAGGATGTTCATGCCAGAATTAGTAAGCTACTAAGGCAGCATCCAGAACACCGAAACCTCCTCCACGGCCTTGGGATTGAGTTGCACTATTGATGTGTATCTGCTGGCATACAGCAATGTGTATGCCCAACCTTTTGCTGAAGTTGTCCTCTATGATTTGAGATCAGAGCCTGTTACACACTAGAGTTGCCAGCAAGGTGTTTACTCAGGTAAATACAGTCAGATTTTGAAAGATAAATCAGACTTTTGTGGCTGAATCGTTCCTTCTGTATTTAATAATATGCAACCATAGGTGCTTTCATAGTACATGAAAATTACAGGTATGTGTTATGGAGTCTGCACTCCATTAGTAAAGATGTCATTTGCTTACTGACTTGCCTTTAAACCTCAGAAGTATCTAAAAAGGGTACGGTAAAGCCACAAAACTAAGGAATTTTCCTGGAAAGAGACTCCTTATATATTTTCCTGATAAGGACATATTAAAACAAACAAACAAACAAACAAACAAACAACAGTGGCAAAGCTTACAACTGAATGTCTGTGTCACAAGTGCAATGGTAATGCATACCACAAATAATAATCCTAGAGAATAAGGGAGAATAAAAATACTTTCTTTGCATTTCTTTTTGCTTTCCTTTTGTAGGCTGATGTAGTCATTATGAATTGTCAGTTCCTGGGGTCACAGTTAATGCTCTGTTGGTTTTGTTAGAAAGACAATTCACATAGTGGCAGAAACTAATTGTACTTTGGATTTGTCCTTCATTGTAGAATTTTATGAATAAATTTGTAAGTGAATTTGAACCTTTTCTGAGTCACTTGGGTTTGTGCCCTCATGCTGCTAGCTTTATTCCCAGGTTAAAACCACCCAATAAAAGTTCCTGCTTCCAGAATTAGCTTAGGGGCACTAAAAAAAGCATTTGACACTGTAAAATGGAGAAGTACAAGTACAGTAGAGGCAGCCTTAGTTTTCAAAATGCTTTCATTGTATTATTGTCAGCTTTTCCAAAAGATGCAGTAGCCTCTGGTGACCTGCCTGCAAACAGTTCCATTACAAAGAATAATAGGTGAGGCCATCCTTTGTCAGTTCTCTTTCAACATGTGCTTAGGAAAATAGCCGTATGTCTTATCAGACAAAGAAAAGCAAGGAGATGTATAAAGGAATATTATCAATAGGCAGTAGTGTGATTATTGAACGGGGATGATACTGTTTATAATTCTGATTTTCCTGCAGTTGTCTTCAATCCCAGGAGCCTCATTTTCAGCAGGATCCAAACCTAGTGCTATTCAACAGTTCTCCCTTTAGTATACGAGGTAATTTACCATTTCAGTTGGCCTTGCAGTGACTGAAATATTTAGGGGATTTGTGTAGTGACAGAAAGAGATAAGATGTTTGAAGCAAATGGCTTAGCTCTGTTTAGGAAAATCTCCATGGGATTAAACAGGATGCACTGATGTAATACAATTGGTGGTTTTATTAAAATTCTTTCTGAATAACATCTAGGGTAAAAGTATAGCCTACTCCCATCACAAAGTCCTCCCCATCTCCCAACCCTTCACCATAATGTCCCTTCTGAATGAGTTAGAAATCTGTCTAGAGTTGTAAATAATACAGCAACAATGAATACAGAAATATTTTGAAAATCTATTTATCGTCTGTATAGCTGCTTATAGCTGTGAAAATCACTAACATCCAGATCCTACAGTGTAAGCTAAAGCTTGAGGCACCTTCATAGACTGTTAGAATTGATTAGGTTGGAAAAGACCTTTAAGATCATTGAGTGCAGCTCTTAACCCAGCACTGTCAAGTCCATCACTAAATCATGTTCCTAAGGGTCATGACTGCCATTGCTTTAAAAAAATGTAACAGATCATCTACTTGTTCATATGTTATTTTTATCTTGCTTAATCACAGTACACAAATGAAAGTAAGAATACTGACAGTCTATGTAGTACCATGACCAAGCACATCTATGTCTAAGTGCAATTGTAAATATGAACATGTCTGCATTCACTGATATGAAACTAGACTGCCCACACACACTGGTAAGAAATTATAGTTATGGATGCACTGTAAAGCACTCAAACCGCTAAAAAATACCAAAACCCAAATGTTGCTGGAGAAAACCTAATTTGGTTTCTTGGTGTATCTTTGCTATGAAGGAAGCCATTCGGGATTTTTTTCTACTCAATGTTTTTGTCACAAAACTCCAGTCTATCAAAGCCAAGGCACTCATGTACACAACCCAGTTTGGGCAAAACTTTTCTTAGGTCCAGACTGGAGTCTTTATGATTAGAAATTCAATTTAGGGTTGGTTCAGACCAATTTTATAAACCTGGCTTGTTCTAGAAGGAAGTCCTAAACAGGTAACTTCTAGGTGACTTCCCAGGTCTGAACACTATTTTATTTTCCTATGTTTCCTGGTTTTCTGAGTTGAGGCTGTAAGACTATACTGCAGAAATGCAGAATGCTCACAGCTGCAGCTGTAATTAGTGGAAGATGAGCTTTGAATACACAATGCTAAATAATCATAAGAAACAGGTTGCAGACATTTGAAATTGCTTACCAACTTTTCATGTCTCTGCCTCAGTTCTTAACCTGTGTAATGATTCATTAACATTTGTGTATCACATTCTCATTTGTTATCACAGCACTGTTATGGTAAGCACCACAAAAAAGCCATTGAGGAAATTTTATGTGGGTTTTTTCAGAGTAGGCTTGAATAGTGTTAAATGAATAGAACATTAGGAAGCAGTGTATTGAAGATAAAAATTAAATATTAAAAACCTACGGGGCACTGTCCTTCCTAAGTAATTGAAAGAGGTCTTGTAAGTAGAAACCTCTATGTCACTGTATTATCACTGTACATTATGACAATACATATGTACCACAGAGGTTGAATTAAGGTTGTTCAGAGACCCTTAATGCTGGGACTTCCTAAATCCTGAATACTTAACATTATTGTTTTTTAGAAGAACAGTATTAAAGTGGGCTTTTTATGGGTAATACATTTATAATCTATAGAGAAAATATATGCCAAATGTTTGACGGAAAGATTTTTTATTTTGTTATTTCTAAATAGTAATTAGGAATTACATTTCATTAATATGCTATTAAAGTTAAGTACATTAATCTGTGCAGGAGCTGGAGAAACAGTAATTTTGCATTTAGTATATTTTCAAGGTCTCCAATCAAACTGAGGTGAGATTTTTCTTGTACATAAGCATAGTCCCTACTTAGCAGCAATGGTTCTCTATTACCTGGTTACTGAAAATTTTCACCAGCTGTGGCTTTATCTGAATGTACAAAACTGCAGTGGTATTCAGGCTTGAGGCAAGGATAGATGAGAAAAAGGTGAGGGTATTTAAGGCATTGAATGTGCTTTTAAATTCAGGAATCCGTGTCTCAGTCTCTAAGGTTTGGCACCTATCTGAGAATATCAACATTACTGATGAGTTACAGACATATGTGTAGCACTGAGGGGAACTTCTGGATCTACAACCAATTTTTTGATGTCTTGTGAAATTGGGCATTCTCTTTTTCTATTCTGACTGAAAAATAAAAATTTTCCTTCCTGTCAGTAATGAGGAATGATAAATCAGATTCTAAGTTTAACTCTTTGGTGCTCTGATGGGTCAGAGTCTATTTTAGAAGAAACATGTGCAAGTAGATGGGAAGCCAGACACTTAGAGGGGAGTGAAAGCAGAAGAGGAAGAGAAATGGTTTCAAGAAGCTTTAGCTCCAGTGCTGCAGGGAAAACTCTCCTGAGCAAATGGATATTTTTATGAAATTGCTATCGCAGGCTATGAAATGCCCCTTTCAACTAAAGTAAACATGTTTAAGAATTACTTGTCTTTATTCAGTGGAGAACCATTATAGGAGATGAGTAGGGATTTCTTTGTCTTCTGTGAAGGCATAGGTTATACATTACATGCTCTGGAATGTCCATGAGAAAGTTGCTTAGTACTCTGAGCAGTATTTACAGGGAAAGGGAAGGCAACTGTTATCACTTGGGCCACCCCCTTGGGGGATGCTATGATGTTAACTTTCCTGTTTAAATTTGGGAAATACATAGTGTACAGATGAATGAACTTCATTGTCTTTGAAGTTTCCTATGTGAGTCACAGTGAAAATTTTACATAATTACATTAACATTGCAGGGACAGGAACCAGCATGCAAACAGGTCATAGGCAGACATATAGTTATATGATTCTATCAGCTATACAAATGAGAATTAGCTCCCTTTCCATATTATTTGTCATGCATAAGTTAGTGATAATACCTAAATATGTTTTCAGAAGTTAGGAAAATCTTACGAGGAGAATAAATCAGTGTAAAATCCTTATGGAAAATTTGCAGAAAGCCAATATTAGTAATTCATTCAACATCAATCCTGAAAAGCATGCCTAATTTGAGGGTGGGCAAATACAGAAGCTTAAGCCAAATAATCTAGCAAGAGCACCTTCCTGTCACTATTCAGATGACTTGCACTGGCTCACAACCTTGTTTGCACATATCCAGCTTAGCATGTAGGCACATTAAACATACAGTGGTGAGAGACTGCAGAGTGACTGGGATGTCAGGACATATGTAGAAAGGGCTTGCTAAAGGTACAGAGGTATGAATACCTCCAACAGAGCTTGTCTAAAGCACACCAAAGCTATGAAATAACTGAGCAAATTCAGACTGTACTCCATGCTTTCACTCCTGGATAACCTGAAAGTTATATGACTATTAAATGCTACTGATGGCAAAACCGAGCTTCCTGCAGCTGGAGTTTGAAGGGGAATGCAAAATTTTTTTCTAACTGTCAGACTGTTTCAGAAGCCTGTTGTTCCCTGTCACCGCGAGCTTTTCTCCCCATGGAGGGTAAGGAGGAGGGGGCAGAGGGAAGGAAGTCTTGCAGAGTAACCCGAGACCAAGTTTCAATACTGACCACTGCTTTTATTTATTGCTGTTCTCTCTCTCTTTTTTTTTTTTTTTTTTTTTTTTTTTTTTTTTTTTTTTTTTTTTTTTGTTATGAACGGAAGTCCAAGTCTTTCCCTGTGGTAATGTACATTGTGTTTTGTGATGGTTAACTGGAATGAATTCTTGATTTTCTGTGACTTCTCTCAAAGTGCAAGCAAAACAGCAAAGAAAAAATAAGGAAGTACATGTGCATTCTTGTTTTGTCTTATAGATGATTATCAATAAGTGACACAGGAATTTCAATTTCATTTCTTCATGTCAGCAGGCCAGACAGATTTTTGAAGTGTAGTCAGATTCCCCTTCTAGAATTACATCTAACTCTACTCAGCTTAATTGGGATTGCCTCTGATGCAGAAATAGCATGAACAGAACAGAATTTGTAAGTTGGAGTGGCTAGAGCCAGCATCCCCAAGCCTGTATTTAGGCATCCAGAGAAATGGTCTGATTCCCAAAACTGTGGAGCAGCCCACAACCCTAACTGGAGTTCATGGGAACTGTTGGATGTCCAGCATATTTGAAAAATCAGGTGACTTATGTAAGCAACTAATTGTTGCTGTAAGAGCCCAACTTCAGCACCTACTTTTATGAGGGATCAATGTCACTTAGCCCAGAAACTTTTCAAAACTGGATATCTGGCTTGCACTCACTGCTGATCCAAGTTGAGGCACTGACAGCTGTTTCCTTCACAGGAAACTCCCTCCAGAAGGCTGGGGTTCATCTCATCTACCTTTTTAAGACATATCAGGGAGCTGTGTAATACAGGCTGGTGAGTTTGCAGCTGCCCTCTGTGATTCGGGGGCACTGGCTCTGCCAGGCTGTGGTGACCACAATGAGACCTGCATGCTCTTGGCCCCCTATACCCAACTGGCTGCCTCTGAGAGACCAGGGCCCACCAGATGCCACTTCCAGAGCCCCCTGAACCTCTGACAGGAGAGAGGGAAGGCTTCAAAGTGTTTGACCCATTTAAAAAGTACATCTGAAAATTCTGTCTTTGGTGGCTTTATTCTGTTCACATTGGAAAAGAAAACAAACAAACAAACAAACAAACAAACAAAAGAAACAAAAAACAGCACACCCACCACCCCTCCAAACTCCCCAAAACAAAACAAAACAAAAAAGTAAAAAAACCTTCCTGAAAAAGATCCTTCTCTTGACTAAAAGACCATCCCCTTTGTGACAGCAGGGATCAGATTCCAGCCCTGCATGGCATGCTGCTTGCTGAAGTGTGTGAAGCAAGTACGGGACAAAGAGTGCCATGAACTATTTTAGTGTTAAAGTGAACTTTGTGTAGTAAACATGGGGAGGCTTAAGTTCATTTAGTACATAAGAGGGTAAGTTTGCAGAAGTTCTTGTAAATCCCTATTGCACAACAGGCTCAGCACAACTGTCATCCTGAAGTAATAGATATTCCTCAACATTGTGAAACATAAATAGGTGTCTTAGTCTGACTTTCCACATCAGCAAGGAACAGTGCAGAGTGTTTTCCTCTTTGTTCTTATGTTTAAAATAGTACACAACAAATGTAAGCAAGCTTCTTAACTCCTTGGTAGGATCTGGTTTCCTAACTCTTGGTGCCAGGCCAAGCTCTAATCTTGGGCGCACAGCATATGTAAATATGTACCTCAGCAGACATGGTGCTCAGATACACGGTGCTACTTACAATTCACCCGAGATTACAGTCTGACCTATGAAGAATATTCTGGACATGAAAGATACAGAACAAACAAGTCGTGCAAAGGAAAAGAGGCAGCAGTGGTGTTCCTCGGGCTGTAAGCCTCGAGTGCTGCTCACAATAACAGGTCCTGAGTGATGACTGGCAATTTTGAGAAACAGTGACTTTATGAAGATGTGCTGGTATTATGAAATATTTGCATGCCTTTCATTACAGCATCCCCACAACCTTTAGAAAGTAGGGTAATCTGACGGGCAGCATTCAAAGAAAAGCCGCACTGGGTGTAACGTCAACACCGTCACTTTAAATTACAAAATTAGCTGTCTTTGTTTAACTTAATTTAGCAAGGGCTGGGAATAGCTGCTTGATTGTCAGCCCCACAGATGCAAATCACAGGATTACAAGGTGCTTCATATGCCAGGTCCCTGAGTAAGAGTCAGAGATATCTGCAATCCTGGTGCAAATGCTGGTAGAAGTACATCAGATCCAGTGATCTTTCTGCCAAGGGGAGAATTGGATCAGCTCACTGAACCAGCACAAGTGCTAATCCACCATCTATCTGAGCTGCTCACTGACCAATCTGGCAGCTCCTGAAAGCAAGATGGGATATGAGCAAGAGCACATGAAAAATTGGGGAGGGAGAATGAGGAGCAGGAGCTCACTTGAAGTAATCTTCCAGTTGCATTCAGCTGGAATGAAATGTGGTGTGAAACTGCACATTGAGCAAAGCACGTGTACATTTAGAGCCAAATATGCTTGCTCCCTGTTTCTCCTGCTTGAACCCTTCCCACTGGAAATGCACACCCTTCTCCACAGGTGGGAACACTGTACCTTTCTAGTTTATATCCCATGTTTTTATTAGCATATTATTTCTAATTGCATTATATTGTTGTATCTATTATTAGGCACTCAGGGAGCCATTGCATTTGCAGTACTGTATTGTAACTCAGTAGACGACTATGTCAGCATGGAGGAAGGCAGGCAGCAAATTACATAGGATTTGTAAAGTCAGCCCTACAGGTTGAATGACATTTGTTGATGTTTTGATAGAAAATACCTTGCAGTTGATAAGCTGCAGTAAAAGTACAAGTTGGTTCCCGTGGATTATGGGTAGTTGTTGGTAAGAAATTATCTTCCTTTAATTAAAATATAATGCCTTAAAAATTTAAGATGTAGAAGGTAAAATCTAGTATTTCATCACTGTTCACCTTTTTTCTTTCCTATCTTCACCCAGTTAGTTTTATTGACTGTTTTACAGTGTTGCAATGCATTCTTTGCAGGAGAGTTATGGATGCACTTTGTACACAGGAATGAAGACAGAAATCTATGATTTTGCTTTCTGCTAAATACAGACATAAACCTACTCCCCCTTCCTTTTCTCCTTCATGGCATATACTGTCATTGGGAGATGACGCAGAAGTGCATCACCACAGAATTATTGTGACTTGTCAGGACAGGCATCATCTCTAACTTTGCTTTAACATCTGGGCTACAACTGAAATGAAACTTTTTAAAAGCTGTCATAATAATGGTAGCCAGCAAATATCACTGGGAGTCAAACTTACAGATAGAAAGTTGGCAAGGAAAATCATTCACCTACTCAATATCAGAGTTGTGCCTGTGTCAGCAGCAGTGAGACAGTGCCAGAGAAAATGTGTTGCAGTAAACATTACACATTACCTTTCTGTGCAAAAATACTGGTCCAAATCCAGCCTTCGAGGTAATCAAAGGCAGTTCCACAAACTCTTCTGGTGCTGTACTTACCTCTTTACATTCATGTGGCCCACAACTATATGTTTAAATTACATAATGTGCTTAAGAGGAATTTGCTTAAACCATTGAAAACAAAGGAAATACAGTTCTAGGGCCAATGGCATAACCTCAGCTCACATTGCCGGGCCTTGGGTGTAAAGGGACAAGTCTGAACTCCAAAAGGAAAAAAGGTCAGAGCAACACACACAGGAATGGGGTCCTTTTCCAGCCAAAGACTTCCACAGGTGCCAGGTTACAGGGGGAAGCTCCTTGTTCCTCTCAGCTGGTGTTTGCTTTACCAAAGGGACTCAGAAGGGAGAACGTATGCAGCTTCTGAAAGTATACTGCTAAGCATGAGCGAGCCCTAGCCCCACTTTTTCCCAAACAGCTGCTCTCACCCTTGCTGCCAGCAGTCTGATGGACTACAGGCTCTTCCCCTGTAGCTTTGTACTGCTTCGTGATGCCACTGTACTCAGTGTTATTTAATTCCAGCTTTATTTTGTACCACAGCTTTTTTGCCTATAAATGTGGTTTTCTTTAACCAGATAAAAGCATTATCATGGAAAATAATGTGGTAAGCCAGTGGGGCTGCAAACTGGTTAAACCTGAATATAAAGTGTTCTGTAATGAATATTGCTGGTATGTGGGCAATAACCCTGAATAATTTCATTAATTAGTTATATGCCAGTAGTTGTTTTTAAAGGGCACACTATTTACAATGTAGGCAGTTGAATATGTAATTATATGCTAGGGATGTGTGTGATTTTACTGTCAGGAACTCTGTGGAAGCAAGACAAAATATACATTATAAAAGTATGTGATCCAATTTACATCAGAGCTAAGACATTTTTGGCATCTCTTAGCATTAAGACACGTGATTTTTGTTCAAAGCTGCTTGTATGTCCAATGTAACAACCATTTTTCCTGTATTTTCCACTCTACTTCAGAAGAAGGCCATTCAACATGGTAAAAGAACCCGCATGTATTTGCTGTTCACATGTGAGTTCACTATAAAGCATATGAGCCAAAAAGGATTACTTTAAAATGGTAGAAGTATTTCAAGCTACTGCAGCTGTGGGTGTTAAAAGACACATTTGTTTATTGTCATTACTTGTCATGTTTGAGGTTGTTTTGATGACCTTACTGTGAATTTCTATCAATACAAGTTGAACTTTGAGTCTTAAGGGGTTTCAATATTAGTTTGGGGTAAAATTGCAATATTCTTGCAATATTTACTTTGTCTACCTTTTTAATCTATGCTCTCTGTCCTAACTCTCTTGTAAGTATAGTCTTGGCCCAGGAATACTATACAGTAGGTATAATGAAGTAACTGGTTGACAGCTTTGTGTTAAGATTATGTATTGTCGTTTGATGTCTGCACTGAGAGCCAATGGCAGCACGGGAGCTGGAATTGCTAATACCACTCTTAGCACACCTTATGCATGTGTTTGTACAGCAAGTGCCAAAATGTGTTGTTATTGGCCTTTCAAATTAATGAAGAGTCAGAAGAAAGAACACAGTGAAAATTACCACAGCAAAGGAGAAAGTATTAAACAAGATGAAGAGGAAGAACATGGCCAAAGACCTAGGCTTTGTGGGATGTTCCTAGAGAGTTTCAAAGGGAGAAACTGAGGCAGCAGACAATCTCTGCACTAGCTGAAGAAAATACCTGCTGCATTCATCTTATTTTAGTTTGTTATTCCAGAGAATGTGTTGTAAGAAAATTCATGTAGACTGTAATAATTTGTACTGGGATGTTATCATCACTCTCACATCCTCTCAGGCAAACTTTCTATCTTGGTCAGATTGTGATGCTCTGGCTCACTGAGGAGTGTATCAATAACTGGTCCCTCATCAAACATGACAAAGGTTGTGGATTGTATATGGCCTTCACATTTTACTACCGTGTCCTAGCTCTTCTGCAAGAGGTGCTCAGCCACTGACTTTTTGCTGACAGAGGTCTGTTCCTGTACTTTCTCTAACCATAGGAGAAAGTGTAATAAAACAGAAGCCAAGAAAGTTTTGTTCTCAGGCATTTCATGATTTTGCCAATCAATGGATCCTGTTCCAAACCATGAAACCAACAATGGTACATCTATTTTACAGTTAGATTACAGAGTGACATAAACAGTTTTTTCTCAAGCATTCTAGGCTTCATTCTCCCCTGCTTTGCTGTGCTGCCTGTCAGAGTAAGGAGCCAAACTCATGATGCAGGACATGCCTTTATCCTTGAACTGGTTAGATGATGCAACATAGCTTTTTATATGGCTCCATTTTAATGTGCATGATCTTTTATCTCAAGTGACGAGATCTTTGGATTGAAGAAAATTGTTCTGAGTTTCCTGTGGTCAACTCAAATCTGAAAGAATCTCTGACTGCTAACTACTTACAATCTCCTCTTGGAGTAAGGGAAGAACCCAGGAAATACTGAAATTCAACTTTTACATTCCCAAACAGTGTTGCACTCAGAAGGCTGTTCTCCACCAGATAACAGCATGACTTTCTCCACCAATTCCTCTGCAGGCAGAATACAAGAGGACTATGTATCACCTTCCTATACTGAAAGAAAAAGTGTAAATGTCAGCATCATGACATATACTCCACTGATGTAAATAGTGCATTAGAGAAGTCAATTTGCACATACAGTCTACTGATGTTGATATCTGGGTTGATGGGAGCTGACTTTTTAGAAACTGGGTGGAGTAGAGCAACAGAAATAATGTATGCTTGCATACTAGTGGCTACCAAATCTCAACCATAACTTCCAGAGAGTTAGTTTTCCTGATAACTCTCTTGTGAAGGTTCCTAGCATTCTGTTAGAAGACTAAATGCCTGGGACCATTGTTATAATCTTTTGACTGAAGTTTACCAGCATAAATCTCATATGCCTCTGTAGAGGTAAACATCCTCACATGTAATTGATGTTTTGTGGCTGATATAAGGCACAAGGTTTTAGGGCATGATGGGAGAGGCAAGGAACCTCAGTTGCAGTCCATAGACAGAAATCCCTTATCATAATTTTTAGTTACTAGAAGATGCAATTTAGGTCTATCAGTCATAGGGAAGGAACTAAAGAACTTGAGTCGCTAAAAAACCTCCACTAGTTTTTATATCCTCAGTAGTTAAGCTGAAGGTTTTGTTCAGCAAGTCTTCTTTCCACCCCCACAGCACTAGTGCAGGCTTTCAAAAAGGAAGTTGGTTATATGCAAATAAGATGGAAATACCTAATAAAGCTTGTTAAATTATTGGCACAGCATATCACACATGATGCAACATCAAACTTGGCAGCTACAATTGTCCCTACTGTACTGCTAGTACTTCACTGGTGCTAAACTGATTTGTACCAGCTGAGGATCGGGCCCACATAGCATATGGAATTTCCTGGATAAGCTACTACTCCCTGATGTATTTAATCACTGATAAATACAGGTCAGACTTATACTGTATGTATATGCTGAATTTATCGGATGATCCTTCTTATTCTGCCACCACTTTGAGCAGTCCATTAAAACACTCATTGCAAATGACTGCATACTGGAATCAGAGCTGATCACATGCTGGCACTTAGTTTTCCTGATAAAGAATAGAGGAAATAACGTAAACAAGTATGCTTGATTGCTTTCCCACCCCCGTTCATCCATTTCTGAATCATGTTGGATTAACAACACAATTGAGACAAAGATGCTGAATTTTATTAGCATTGCTTGCTCACTGATGTCATTATTAAATGCTCGGGTACAGCACACATTATTCCTGTACCATTCCTCAAAAAATAAGCAAAAGCCAAATTGTTTTGTGGCATACCAAACCCAATGCTGGCTTTATGCAGCAGATGTTCATGTAGCCACACATGTAGATGATTTCATAGATGGGGCAACTTGCTCACCAATCACACACATTGCTTTTTTTTCCTCCAGCACTGAATCATCACCTCTCCTTAACTGGTTCTTTTTTCTTTTCTTTTTTTTTTTTTTTTTTTTTAATGGAGAAAGTAGAGCACTGTGCAAACAGTCATGACCTTTCCCGTCTTTAACCAACATTTTTTTAATGCCCCAATTCCAGGCTGACCTCATTTTCAGAGCTATCTTTGGAACTCAAACAATACTACAAAAAAACATTTGTCAGCTTCACGATTAGTGCTTTAATGGTGATGTTCTTTCACTGCTTATTTTCCCCCTGGTGTTCATATTATGGCAGTTTTATTTTTATGAACACAGAAAATGATGAAAGAAATTCCAATTTATTTCCTTAAGCTTACCTCTATTTTGAAGTCATTTCTGAGAGCTGTACTTTGTGTGTGCTTAAAATTAGAGAACTTGCAAGAATACTTAAAGCTTTTGTTTGGTCTATGGAGGAGAGTAGGAGTTACTTGCTCTGCTTTGTTACTTGCAGCTTCAACAGCTCTGTACTTTTAAACTGGCTGCAGAACTATTACTAATACCACATGGTTCACCAAAAAATCACCATCAGCAATATAGCTGCATTTAAAGAACACAGATATCTAGAAATACTAAGCAGCTTGTGTTGTGAAGGTCAAAACCACCAGCATGCGCCTTGTTGTAGAGATGGGAGACACACAGAGTCTAGTATATTGTGATATTGTGCTATCACAAAATAAAATTTTATACAATCTGTTTTCAAATTTCTAGCCTCAGCTCTGTCATCTCATGGTGCTTTCTCCCACTGCAGTTGAAACAGCAGCGTATAAAAATGGCAGTTTGTCATTGCAGGGGGTTCCTGAATCATGCATACCATTACATCAGTGTCCTCCCACTGAAACTGGCTCTAGAGTATTGCTCACTAGCAAGGTGGTTAGGTTTGTGGAAAGCACACTTGACTTAAGCAGGCTGGATCGATTCAAAGCTCCTTTGTCTAGATATCAACTACTTTGCTTGTTTGCTGCAGGTCAACTAGAACCAGTGGAGTAGGTATATATAAGACAGCCTAAGCAAGGCTTGGTTTGGTCAGGGGGTGTTGTCTGTGCAGCCAGATACAGAGATTTCTTTCCACCCTCCCAGCTGTTTCTTGACTCCACCTTCTTCCCTGTTTTTCTCTCTATCATGTTACTGCTTTTCAGTTTTTTCAACATTCTAACTAGACCCTTCATTTAAATCTCTGTCAAACCCAGAGCTCTTACAATGCAAAATAAAGTTTTTAATATAAAACCAGTGTAATAGTATTTATTTTTCAAATACTTAGCAGAAAGTCAGGAAGAAAGATGACTGGATGAGTGAAGAAGATGAGCAAGGTGATGAAGTAGCAAAATGGAGAGAGTAGCATAAGTGACCCTTCAAGATTCACTAGTTCCAGCCTAGTGGTGAGGACCAGGACCACACACTGACTTTTCCTGATTGAGTATCATCTTGCCTGAGATGTGCCTTATTAAAAAATAAAACTGTGCTGAGGCTGCTGCTTGGTGACATCCCATCTTGCTAGGTGCCTGATGCACCACATCCCAGCTGTAGTGTGGCACTGGGCAGCAAGGCATTTGACCTGCACACTACTTGGACACTGTATGCACCTCAGGCTTCAGAAAATAAAAATCTTCTGGCTAGCTTTATTTGCACATGCCAAACAGTAGGAGATCCTCATAAAATTATGCTCAGTACAATGCTGAGTTTTGTCAGTGCAGCAGCAGCTCTGATACTGCACAGTACCAGCAGCATGATGCTTTGAAAGCGAATCCTGTATGATTTTAGGAAACATATGCCAGTCTTTCACAAAAAGGAACCTTTTTCTTGGAGACTTTTTGCCAGTATTATCCAACTGGGTTGCTGCAACTTCAGCAACAAACACAGACAGCTGGTAATGACCTGATTTGCTTAAACATCTTGCAAAAGGAAATAGAAACTGTTGGCATCCATGCATGGGTGATAATGATACTTAAATAGAGCTCAGAAATGGAAATATGCACCTGATACTACTCTGGAGAGCAAATAAAAATTTTAAGAGTCTTAAACCCATCTTACTTAGAACTATGCATATACTGTACAAAGGGACAGGATGTAGAAATACGTCAAAGAATCTGCCAGGGAATGCATGTTGCTGGCCCTGGGTTCCATAGAAGTTTTCCTAGCTGTAAGTCCAAGGCTAATCGGCTCCATTCCTTAAGTCAATGGCTGACTTGCAGATTCCAGATATTACAAAGTTCGATGGGAACCTGATAGGAAGCTGGATACTAGGGACCGTCTTCAATCTGGAACACCATAAATGACTGGACAAGTTTCATGTCTCTTGACAGTCCCTTTCTCTGAAAGCCCTTGATGGTAAGCCATGGCAATAACCATAGACAGATATCCTTCAAATGCATCAAACAGATGAGCAGGCATTGACTTTGCAGTGAGTGATATCAGATACAGAAAGATAGAAACTGGATTCCTAAGGAGAAAGTAAGTACAAACATCAAACTGGTCCCATTACAAAGTTCACCTGCAGTAAGAACAACTTACTAGCAGCAAGGTAACAGTAAACAGGAACTATTTTATGGCTGCCCAACCCACAAAGCATCTATTCTAATGAGCCCATAATAAAAGCCATGGTGCTCCACATCGGGAAGCTGGAGCTCCCTCTGCTTGGCCATGAAACACATTCCTCCTCAGTCCATAGCCATCAGCGAACACACATTTTTGGCTGGGAGAGGCTTGGCCTTACGTGCAGAGTGGGTGCATTTCAAACAATAACATGGAGCACCTCGCATTTAGCAAAATTCAGAGAAGAAAACACACTGTGCTGCTGCAGCCAAAATATGAAAACTGGCAGTATAATACAGGCACAATGTGTCTGAAGATAAGTATGTACAGTGCTGCTAAAAGCCCATCCTATCTACATAAAGTTAGCTTTCATGGGCTTTATTGACCATGATCTACAGAGAAGTGTACAAATCTCAAAAAAATTATTTTTGCTCTTTAGCTATGAGGTGTCTTTGGAGTTAAACCTGGACATATACTGTGACACAGAGGTGCCTGCCCTTGATGCTTTCACTGAGAAGGTAAGGTCGTTGCTCTGTTGAGGCCAGGAGTTAAATAAAAACTACTGACAAGCATGAGAGGTATTCTGCTGCACTCAGAGAGGGTGATTGTGCACCAAAATGTAGCAGAGCATGTTCTTGGATAGCATATAGGAAGTCAGTCACTGGAATACTTGGGCATACGCATACCTTTTTCAGAAAAGATTTGTACTTTCTGTAAAAATGAAGTTTTCTCTAATGTGTATTCTGAGCCAACAATTTCTGCAAAGAGGAACATAAGACCCTCTTTCATTCTTGCTGCTGCATCCTGTGTAGAATAAAATCCAGAAAAAAGATTCCACATGAGCAATCAGTTAAATATTGTCTTGGCTGGTAGAGTCAGTCAGGGCACAAGTGTTGACCCTGGTGGTTTATTTAGTTTGTTGCAGAAAACTGTTGTGTGAGAAACATTTGGGTTTTTTTATTGAAGAAAATAATTTGTTTTTATTTGTTGTAAATAAAGACTGAAGTAACAGAATGTGAAGAAAAAATGCTCCTAAGTTCCTATTAACTTTCAAGCTGAAATTGAATAATAATATAACAAATAGTATTTCTACATCCAGTGATATGGTTGATTAATGAAGCATTTGTGTTTTATTTCATCCAGAATTACTATGGCTAATTCTTTTCAAATTATAGACGGATATGGTCAGGATTTAAGGTTGGAATAAACTGCATGATTTTAAGTCATGAAGAACAGCTGTGAGGAGAGGACATATAAAGAATATCCCAGTTTCCCAGTTATACTGAGAAAATTTAACTGGAAACTAGATAACTGTGTCCCATCATCTGAGGTCAGGTTGTACATTAAACACTCACAGTCCTTGCTTGCCAACTGCTTGGTGGCATACTGTTCTCCTATACTGCGCGTTTGATATTTTTACTCCAGGGTCTTCCTGGACTCTGAAGATTGGAGTAGTTTTCATGGTTAAGCTCTCTGTCTTCTATACCTTGCCCAAAGTAGTGGTATTAGTCAGTCTCATTTAGTCCAGACCCATTAATATGTGCATCCAGCTAGCTTTTGGCACCTTTACTGACCTCTATAACGTGTTTTCTCATGCTCCTCACATGCTGACTTTTTCGTTTTACTATAATCAATTTACTACTTCCTCTATTCCTTTTTCTTTTTCTTTTTTTCTGAATACTACGTCTTGGCCATGCCATCTATGTGCCAGAGTTCCAGCCTCCTTTTCCCATTAGATTCCTGATGTGGGCCATCAACCTACTGATCATAATAGTCCATTGTATGATTGTTGGCTTCAAAGTATTTTTCTGTTTTAGCCAGAATCTGCATACTGATATGATACCATGTATTTACTACAGACACCAATCTTTACACTCCTCATAGTTTATCATATCCCTAGCCACCTTATGCTGCTACCATTAGCCAGTGAATTCTACTTGGTACTTCTCCATTAATGCTAAATATAAAACGTACCATGATCTTTAGTCTTTTCCTAGCCTACACTTCTTTTATTTGAGTTACCAGGATCAACTACTGTCTTGATTTTAATATGCAAGTGTGTGTTGATACCATACAGTTCCATTTCTTCCCTTTTAAACTTCCAGTTACCACTATTTGCCATCATATATTCTAGCGACGAGTTTTATATTGCCATAAAATGTTTTTTTCCCACCAATTTGTGAAAAAAAAAATAAAAATTAAGAGGGTTTTGAGCCTGGAGAGTTCATTACATGTTTCAAAAGTATGCATACAGATGTGTGATTTTTAAGAGAAAGAATTGCTCATGGTATTACAGAGCAACATGCAGAAAATGAAATAAAAAGGTCAGAGCTAGCAACACTTGCACTTTGGCAAATTTGTATTCTGCAGCAAGAGATTAGCAAGACCCGCAGAAAGCAACAAAACCTAGTAACATCCAGAGAAAAATTAGCCCTACACCAAAAAAAATCAGCCTTTGATGAAGTTGAAGTCCAAGGTAAGCACTGAAGAACTACGAACAAAATGTCCTCTGTTAAGTAACCTCAGCATAGAAAGTGAGAAAGCCTTGAGACTGATAGTCTTCAGAAACAGGAACAACTCTCTATGTTAAAAAGCCTTTTTATCACAAATGTTTCCTTTCAATATATCTTTAATTGCCCACTAACAGCTTCCCTTCAAAAAAGACATATCTGACCAAAAGAAGAAAAGCCTGAAAATCCTTGGCCATGCAATCCATTAGGGATGTTGTCTTTCTGTTGATGTTATCACTGAGTCACTCAGATATTATTGATAACTAGTTGGCCATAGATGACTGCAAGTGTAGGAAATATTATTATCATCCAGTGGAACATTTCTCTTCCTTCTTCCTTCCAACCCCTCAGAAGGGCAATGTAATAGTGATGACTTTTTTGTCCATTTTTCCAATCATGGCTAACACAATACATGAAATAAAATCCAAAGTGGTAAAACTAGAAGCAAAAGGAAAAAGGAATGTGTTACAACTACTTAGCTAAGAACTGAAGTCTTGTAAATTTCTGAGATGGTCCAAACCCAAACCCTCAAATGTGAGCTTCTTCAGACCTTAGAAAAACAAAAATCTGTATGTGAACTTTGTGACTTGGCCCCTGTCTTGGACCCTGCCTACCTCATGATTCACAAAAGTGCAGTAGAATTATTACATGTCCTACAATATCTTTAGAGAAAATAAATGAATCAGTTAAACCAAAACCAAAAACAAGTGTGACAGGCTTAGACTATTCTGGGTTTCCTGTGTGTCAAATCCTGCTTTGAAATACAGGGCCTGAGAATAAGTTCAGTTGTCAGAGCAAGCAGAATCTTGTTATTATTCTCAAAAATACAAGAATGAAAATGAATAACATTGGCTTTTTAAAATGTATACCAGACACACTGGTTTACATTTTACACATTGGAGGGAGGGCAAAGGGGTGTCAGAGAGGCAGGGTGGTACTGAGAAGCAAGAACATAGAAAGCTGTTATGGTTTTAGTCAGGTGGGCCTAAATTTGAGTTTTGAAGTTCAGACTAGGCCTGAAAATCATCAGGTGACTTGAGCTGGGCTGAGCTAGCTAACAGCTGACTTCTTTTAGCCAATTATATTGTATTCCATACCATACTACATCATCTCAAAAGGAGTAAAATCCAGTGTGTGGGTGTGGCTTGGTCTATTCCACTATGGCTGGAGTACAGAGAAGATGTGCTGCAGTTGTTCTTTTCTGTTAGGCCCTGCCCCTGCTGCCGCTAC
>JAWWEV010000095.1:30491153-30501158 GCA_035583235.1 Hafferia zeledoni
AGTAGAAATATTTTGTTGTTATACTTTCTCTTTCTTGCAGGGTGTCTTTTAGAGTGCTTATGAATCTAGAGTAATGGACTTTGTACTAACTGGGGAGTGGGAGGTTATTTCTTGTTATACATAACTTGTGTGTGTGTTATATTGTAGTTTCTCTTAATTTTCTCTTTTCTACATAAATACATGTAGCTAGTTTCAGCATAAACCTGGTTTAGAGGGTTTTTTTCCTTTCTTCCTCTTCTTTTTTCCCTTGGCTAGTTGGGGGGAGGAGGAACACTTTCTCTCTGTCTTGGACAGTTGGCATTTTGCTAGCTCAACCCAACACACTTGTTCTTACTCTTGATACTCTTTTCTTTTACCTGCATAATGTTTTTTTTTCCTAATTCTAGTTCTAGTGCCTGTAATTCATGATATTAAATGTAATCTGAGAGCAGGTTTGTGTGAGATGAACTCATGTGAGCAACGTAATTCAGATCTATGAATATTTGTGAGGTACTTTAATGCACAGAAAGGGCATTTTCTCTCTGCCTGAATATCAAAGGGCCCAGGCCTGGAGACTTTGCTCATGTCACACCCTGACTTTATTCATGACAGACACAGTGGAGCTTAGCATTCCTGCAGGGGAGCAATTGGTCTCTTGTCATTATGAGCATTTTGAGTGGAAGGCAATGAAGAATCATTGCAATGGGGAATGCTGGAAATGTGCAACTTATCATTGACAAAGATGGTCAGAAATTTCCAGGGGAACATTTAACCCACCCTGAAATGCTGATTAATCAAAATCAGAACATTATGTGGGAATGTGTCTGTTTTAACAAATCTTCTGACAAAACACAGGCAAATTTCCAAACTCACCTGCCAGGCAGGTTTCAGTCAAAAGCCTGCCCAGTTTCATGCCAGCTTGCCAACCCAGCTCCTTAGCCGTCTGTACAGCAGTCTGCTGAGGAGAAAAAAAATACCAGGCTTTTAGATTTTCCAGAGCTAGGGCAGCCCATCGAATTAAGTGCCTTGGTGTTGGGGAACTCTGGGCTTGCTGGCTGTTCATCACAAAGCTAGAATGGCATCAACCTTAAGGGGAGGCAAGACCAGAGCTGCCTGCTCTAAAAAGGGCAAGAAAGATATTTTGTCTGGGAGTTTTGTAATGTGAGTAGTAAATGAGAGGTGAGGAGGAGTAAGGCTACATGAAGGACAGCAAAACATCCACTTCTTTCTGCTCGAATTGGTCCTGCAACTGACCCTGTCTTGAGGGAGTTCCAGTTTTGGATCCAATACCCATTAAGGAGGAGAGCACTAAATTGGTGCAATTAGTGGAAGTTCCCTATCAATTAAAGTGTCTGTGCATACAAAGAAATGTTTTGACCTTTTTTCCCCTTTGGTTCAATTTAACTCCTTTCTATGCTGGGGTGGGCAAAGAGACAGAGCCCCTTTTTTGTCATATGATGTGCTTATACTAAGCCCAGTTTACTGATGTGCACTGCAGAGTGACTCCATACATGTGGACTGCAGACCAAGTTCTTTCCAGCAACAAAGAACTCACCATGTGCCTGTTAGGCCCCACAGACCCATGACTGGCCCAAGAACCATCCAGAGTGTCGGTGCCAATTCAAAAAAGCTGTCCTAATCAGCCTTTTGTTTTGTTTTGTTTTGATGGGTTTGTTTGTTTTTCCTCAAGAATAACTCAAAATATAAAAAAGAATGGGATATATATTGGGTGAGGCATTCTGGAAGAGATAGCCTATCTTTACTTGTAGCTTTGGGGTCTCTTACCATCCCCTTCATCCTTTAAAGGATGCCATCCTGTCATGTAATGGAAGAGAATGAGAAGGACCTCCACAAAGGCTGGTGAGTAGCAGTGGGCTTCTGGCAGTTCTTAATCTACACAGCCCCCCATCACCTACTTCTTGCTTGATCACAAGTTTTCCGCAGGGTACCAGTTCACAAACTGTGTGAGTGTGTCACCTATAGCCTGGGGTAAGAATGAATGCTGGGACCCTCTGACTGAGAAAATGATCTTGCTAAAAACTTCTTCAAACATTCTTTTCAGTAGACTTTATTGTTTGCTTCCTGTTCTGTGAGGCAACAGATTTTATTACAAGAATAATATCTGATGAACAGAAGAAAAAATGGTAAATTGGGCATTCATGTGACAAGTGTTCTAGACCATTTCACCGCATTCTTGTTACTGGGCACTGAAATTAACTAAAACCTGTTCAATCTCCATGAGTATTGTTGACAGAAAACTAACCCAGCTTTTTGTTAGAGAATAATATGTCAGTCTGGAAGGAATTGTCCATGCTTATTCTTCTGAGACTTGACGACATTGATTTACAGCTAATTAACCCAAGCACAGTTTAGCTTAAGTACGTAAGGCAGGAGTACAGCTGCATCAGTTATCATTTAACTGACTTTTCAAATCAAAATTGTCTTCCTAAGCTTGCATACCTCAAGATGGTGTGTACCATGTTCCCTGGATAAATACTCAGCTTAAAAGGGAAAAGGCTCATGTTTGAAAAGACTATTTGTACCAAGGCAATAACATTTTTCTTCTCACATGTGTTTTGAGCCAAACACTAGTAGAATCAAAATAAAAGCATGATTTTGGCTTTAGAACTTGTAGGGACTATGAAGAAAAATTCTAAGCTTATTTTCATGAATTGCATGGAGAACATTTGGGATTTGGCCTAGGTAAAAAAACAACCTCATACTCTTTTCATGTTTGCTCATTGTTAAATACCCTTAGGAAGTCTTGCTTCATTGATCCTTCATTTTCCTCAGATTTTTCTCTGGGGACATTTGAGAGAACATTTAGTTTATGGATCTTTTTGTAGTCCTCATCTCCAGCAGTGGAACTGTGGTTCCCTTGACCTAATTCTGGAGAATGGCTGTCTCGCTGCTCAGTGAGAAGTTCACAGCTAGCATTTCACACCTCAACACAAAGCAATGCAGCTACATCAGGTTTTGCCCCTGGGCAAACACCAACGCTCTTCAGCTCTGTTTTTCTCCCTCTCTGGTGTGTCCTCTGTTTGAACATGAGGAAAGGCACCTTAGAAGCTAACTAAACAAACTTCAAGAGACCAATTTGGTCAGGTTCTCAGTGGGGTTGAATGGATTGCAAGGATGTGTGTGTGTAGGCAATAATAATGGGATGGCAGGGAAAAAAACCCTCCAGCTCTTTAGTTTGTTCCCTCATTCCTTCTTGGTCTGCCACAGTTCAGCTTTTAGAGTTAATTCAAAGGATTTCTCCAGTTGATCTCAAGTAAAAATATTTCACTGGAATACTGGTTGGTTAACAATACTAACTAAACCTAGCTTGCCACTAATGCTACAGGTATTCTAAACCATTACCTGACTTAGCGCATTATTTCAAACCTCTGCCTGGTATTTCAGACAGATCAATGTAAAAATGGGATTACAGTCAAATTTCATGTTTTCACATGGTGCTATGACTTGTCTTAGCAGCAGCTCTGAAGTCATAAATTAATTAGTTTTTTTTGTAGACAAGATACCTTTGAAGTATTGCAGCCACATCGGTATATGGAACACTAAAGCAGGATTTTCTTTTCTCCAGGTCTGGTTTAATTTCACAATAAATTTTATCCATGTCTATCTGTTCTAACAAAGATTTGTATTGGATATTCTTGAGGGACTGGGCTTTATGCATGAAGAACAAGAGTATGGTAGTTGAAATAGATTAACACACTATATTTCTGTCTCCTATCTAAAGGAAAGACAGGCATTGATAGATAAGATACCTCTGAAACAGCTTTGCTAAAAACCTGCTATGCCAGGATGGCTTTATTGGACCACATATTATCCAACCCTACTCTCTTACTACATTCAAGTATTTTTTTCCTTTTGACATCTGTTTCTTTCATGAAACTGTGTATACATTATTGTGCAAGTCTCCATCATACATATTTTTAGAGAACTACTGTTGAGTTAGCTAAGTAGCTAGCTTTTTGCATGTGCTATTGCTTTATTAAGGGTAGTTCAAGACAGGTGTGCATGAATGTGTAAGGGTTGGAACTAGATGATTCTTAAGGTGTCTTCCAATCCAAACCATCCTATGAATCTATGATTCTAAACCCATGATGACTATCCATTTATTCTAAGTAATATAGGATATTCTACAAGGTAGGGTTCATCCAGCTCCATACATGAACTCTCCTGTAAGTAATAAAACACATTTCTCCCATGGGGAATGTCCTGATAGCTACATTACAAAAGGTAAACTCACTTTTGCTCCTTGTATCTACTGTAGTGACTGTTTTTCTGCAATTGAGTCCACCTTCTACTCACTCTGCTGGATGTCAGTTTTAGAAATCTGCAGCCCAAGTTCTAGGAAGCCACCCATGCAAAAGCAGCTTATACCAGCAGTGGCTGGCAGAGATTTCTCCAAATGTCTATCACACAAACCCTGCTCTGGACTTCAGTAGTAGTGGTTTCAGTTTCCCACACCTCTAGATCCCAGTAGTCAGACTCATCCACAAGAAAAATACCTCCCTGGTGAATGCATAGAAGGAAAAGCTTTAGTCATCTCAGCATGTGGAGGGTGAAGAGGAATTATGGCAATGTTATTTCTAATCCTCCAAGGTTATGAAGCAGCTGAGCGAAGAATTTCATGAGCAGAAGTTTGAATTAGGCCATCTGCCAGACTTCAAATGATTAAATCCATGTAACAATGGCTGTTGGGCAAGGAGGACAATGCTTTTCAGTGAGCCCTAAGGGTGTTTTCCAGACTCTCCACAGTCCTTGAGAGCAAAGGTCTAAGACTAAAAATTACACCATGTTCTCTCATAAGGCCAGAATTAGCCTGCCCAGTGCTTGCACAAGCTTTAATGTACAATATATATAAAGCAGTAGCACAGACATCCGCTGCACAGAACACAGACTTCTTGTCTTTGTGCTAATCATTGCTGTGTGACAAACTTTTTATAGCTCTTCGTGTTTTTAAGTTTACTACTCAATTTTCACTTCAATAGAACACATTTCCAATTATTTTGCAAAGCATAGTGGCTTCAACAAATGACTCATAATTACTGCCATAGGAGAGCCAACTGCTCAGTAAGTTAATATGCATTTTACTATTCTTAGTTGTTATGGTGGCTGTAAAAATCTGTCATGAGATGTTTGTCCAGCGTCATAACTCAAAGCACAACATGGTAGAAAATTCTGTCCTCAGTACCTTTCTGCCTGGAGTGGTCAAGCACACAGACTTCCAAACATTTTGGTTAAAATCAAGTGAGTTATACTTCTTAATGGTTTAGTGGTATCACTTAAGCCAAGATTAATCACAAATGTAAGTCATCAAAGTCAGTGGGATGACTAATGTGAACAAAGATTAAATGGAAAGACCAAGTCTCATTTGTGTTTAAGAAATTACTTCAAAAAAACAGCATCCCACTGGTTTCTTTACACATCTCTCTCACCTTGAAGTGTGACAAATGAAGCAGAAAAGTAGATGACTAGAAAAGTACCAGTGAATAGTGTCGGGTCATATCTTAAAAACTTTGTCTTAGAATTTTGACTTTCCCTTGTCTTGGCTCTGCTGGAGACCAGGCCGTGAAGTTTGAGATTTATATTATCATTTTTTAAGGATTCTCATGTAGAAAACTAACTGAATCAGACTTGTGTTAATTCTGTCATTTGGGGAACTTTTATTCAAGACAATTTAATTTTGTTTTGGAGATAAGATTGCTCATATCCACATGGATAGAAAACTGTCTTAAATGGAAAATATGAAAATGGTAGGGAGGGTGAGAGTTGTTTATTTGCTTGTATTGTGGGGGTTTTTTTGTTTTGGTTTTTTTTTTGCTTCTGTGTCAGAAAACTTCATTTGCTGTGGCTTTAGACTGGATCCTGTCATCAATTGCTTCACTTGTTGCAGACCAGGAAAGCCTCTAAACATGAGAAACCTTTGGGTTCTCTCTGCTAGGACTGGTCTTACTTCTCAAGAAATCTTCACTTCACAACAGAAATGCTGCAAATTATTGGCCTGTCTCATTCAGTTGGAATGATTCAAATGGTATCAGTGGGGCAGCTCAGAGTAAGCATACATTTCAAACCTCCCTGATCCTTTGTAACTTCTGAGCAAGGTGCTGTGAAGTAGAACTCAGTATGGTGAGCTCATTTCACCACAGGCTGAAAACAGTTCCCAGTGGCACTGACATGTCATTTGTCTCCCTCCTGTGCTGTTGGCCATGAGAAATTGCTGATCTCCCTACCTGTGTGCCATCTCCCCCTTCCTTTCAAATGAATGTGGTTGTAAGGTGTGTCTTGCCATCTCAGTAAATGCAGGGTGCCTGCTGCTTCCTTCTTTCGTGCTTTTATGTGGTGTGCTCCAGATTTACTACTCATGTCTGCTGCTCAGTCATAGGAAGAGGGAAGCTAGGACTCATCTCTTTTTTTTTTTTTTTCGGTGTTATTCACAGCATTCACCACTTTCTATATACATACTATACACTTCATAAAATGGCACATTTTCAAATTCTTGAAGGCTTTCCAGTGAGTTTTTTCCAGTCCAATATTGAAAATGAATGGCAATACATGTTTCTACTTTCCACAACATTGGCAGCACTACCTCAAGAGCTTCAGTAATGGCAGTGCTGTACACATTATCAGCATATGTGTTCATCAATGAGAAGAACCTTTTTGAAAATACTCCTCTTTTTGTTTAAATATTCAGGTGAAATCAGATACTTTCTTCAGTCCTGAGAATATTCCTGTTCTCCATATTGTCTGAATCTAAGTGGGTAATGTGACAGTAGCTCTATGGGCAAAATTGCTGTCTGTGACCTAAGAAACAAGATATTTTTGTTTGCTTTTAGACTCATCTAAAATACTTGAACATTGTAACCTTTTTAGTTTTGTTCATTTGTCATATGAATAACCATGAAGTTTTAACTTAGATGTTGCAGTGCACAAGTATCACGTAAATTTTCTTTATTTAGTCTATGCACTTGTGCAATTTTTGGTGTTTCTTCACACTGAACAGTTCCAGTAAACATTGCCTCACTTATGTCTGCCTAAGTTACAATGTGAACATCTATTTCCCTTGGGTTTGCTTTTAGCAAGAGTACATTACAGCACAAATATTTTTCCAGTACAATTACCACAAATATTCCCAGATGCATGGAAATATTTTGATTAATACTTTGAACTGTTGTCAAATGACTTGCCTTTTTCTTTAGTGCATTTTATTTCTGGTTTTGATCTTTATAAAATCACAATATCATCTGTTTTACCGAACTTTCACTACTACTCAACTTGAGCAGGAAGCCCTGGAGGACTAGGTGAGTTTTTTACATTTTTGAACACTGATCATAATAAATATACAAAAAGATTGGTTTTCTGTAATTACATTTCTATGTAGTAAACCTCCTAGAGATATAAAGAATGCAATGCAAGGGAGGATAATAGCAGATGTCGCTATACTTTCAATTAATTTCAGAGAGTGTGTTTGTATATTCACATAGGCATATAAATTTTTAAACTGTGATTAGTAGATCATAATCTTAAGAAGTGTTTTATTCTTATTTTGCTCTAGACTTATTTCAGTTATTACATTGTACTCTATGTGGACTATAATAAAGGTGAGGAATTAAAGCCTTTTTTCTTTGGAGGCACTGGAACTTTTACTGTTGACTTAGTTGATTCTTATTTTCTGGCTGGGTCATATCCAAAGCTGATACCACAGAAAGCCCCAGAGGCCTGGACACAACTGAATGCAAAGAAGTCAATCAAAGTGAGAGATGGCAAAATTTACTTCTGTTATATTTTTTGTTAATTACTTCTCAAGCACCCCTTTTCTAGACTCAACAGGTAGTACTAGACTCACTATAAACTTAGCAATACCCTTTAAGCCAAAATCAGAAGTAGTGTTATGAGAGTTTAAATCCTGTAATGATAAATGCTGACGAATCTAAAGGAGTTAAAGTTAGCATTGTGCCATCCAAAGGCAAGTATAAATCCTACCACGCAACAGTCAGCTGAGAATTTAGCTAAAGATCTTCATGACCTACTTCATCCCTTCAGTAGGAAAATCAGCAGAAGTGGATAATCATAGAATGATTCTCTTTTTAGAGTTTTCCTGAAAGCCTTAGGCTCCTTTTGTGCAGAATGCATAAAGCTATGCCTTTCATCTGTGCTATTTTTTTCTATACCTCAGGAGGGATGGAAAAATGATGATTCTGTTCCTTCAGCCACATCAGTATTCAGCCCTCTATCCCACCTTATCCTTGAATTCACTAAGCACCCACTGTAAGGTTTGGAGAGTAATATGAGATTTTGCAGTAGGTTTTGACTTTCCAGACCTCCACAGAATAGAAGTAATGTAAGATACAGAAAACATCTTTGCTACTAATCTAGGAGAAAAATCAGGTCTGATTTAATGGCTGATTATAATTAGTGACAAACATATAAGCAAATAGGCGACCAAACTCCATCTGGAATATTATTTTCAAGACTGTCCACCCACATAGGCAGGATATTATTTGCTTTGGAAACTTCTTTCTAGAATTGCAGAATTTCAAGAATCTGAGTCATGAAGGCATAGTTGAATCACTGCATTTATTTTTTTTCTAGATATGAGATTTAAAGTTGATAAAAACATATGCCCAGGATGCCTAAAAAGTATTTATTATGGTGAAAACTCTGTGCACCATGTAATTTTTAAGACTGCTTGAAGTTTAGGGATTTATTTTAGTTTTTGACAATCCTGGGGACTCAGTGCGTTAGATTAGTACATGTAGTGTGGGACACCATGTGTGCTGCACAGAGTTCTGCACAAGGGTTCTCTGGTGTGCCTAAGACCCTAAGTAGGCCGCTAATATTTATGAGCAAGCAGATCTTCAAGCTCATTGCTGGATCTCATGCCTGACATCCAGCAGCATGCCAACTGTCTTGGCATGTCTGTTATCCACTGGCAAGTGGAAGCATGGCAAAAAAATTTGACTGTGCAGCCTCCAGATGGAGGCAGCAGCTGATGTCTCAGACTTGGGCTGCTTTTGAGTTCCTTTTCTCATGGTGGGCTCCATAGTCTGTTACCATTAACAAGGCTCCACTTGCTAGATAATAGAAAATGGAAAGGAAGAGGGGAAACTAATCTGAGTAAAAGTTATTAGATCCTTCATATTAAATAATTTGTGAGATAGAAATGGATTCAAGGCACTTAGATTTATTGTGGAGGGATGGTATAGGCACACGTGATAAAAGACTGAGGGCTGAGATAAACTGGAAAGTACTCTGAATTTGCTCCAGAGGGCTATCTTTGTTGACATATAAGTATGGAATGACAGAATTAAACAGGATAATGTTAGTAAGAACTTTGCTATTTTGGAAAGTGTTTAACAAAATGAAATCAGGAATAAATTATGTTCTGGAACTAGGATTTAATAATGAAAATTTTCTGTTGTCTCCATAAATTTTACTTGTGAAGGAAGAGATGGAGTGACAAATCTTCAGTACAGAAAAAAATGAGGAACGTGTACATTTAAACACATTCTGACATGAGATCTGGACTTCTTGCAAGCCATGTGTCATTTTGTAAATCGGAGGTTAAAGCAGTGTCAAAGCCCCAGCAGGCTGTGCCCCGCCGAGCTCGGGGTGCGGAGCGGGGCGCTGCGCTGGCGTCGCCCCGGGAGTGTCGGCGGGGACAAGAAGCTTCTCCGAAGCGCGTCCCCAGCTCTGAGCAGCTTCAGCGCCGCCGCCTCAGGGGTGAGGGCGGACAAGAACCAGCACTACCAAAATCCTTCACTCTTGACGACCACGAAGGCGACCGGGCGAGCCTCGCCGCCCGCGGGGCCCAGGGCGAGGCGGTGCCCCGACACGGCCGTCGGCGTGCCGGGCTCCTTCCCCGCTGCCATTTCTCTCCACCTCCTCCTCCTCCTCCTCCTGTTACGATTATTATGACTGATTTCCGCGAGTGGCAGCAGCGGCAGCGCGACCCACGGGCGCGCGCCCCTGAGCGCGCGGGGAGGCGGCGGGCACGCGCCTCGGGAGCGCAGCTCC
>JAWWEV010000095.1:30510173-30522724 GCA_035583235.1 Hafferia zeledoni
CATTTTTTTTTTTTTTTTTTTTTTATTCCTTAAATTCTGTATGTTCTACAATGCTTTTTTTTGAGGTATTAAATTGCAGTACGTTTAAAATGGTCTATATATGAATTGAACCATTGATTACACTGAAGTGGACAAAATGGCTATTCAGCTGCTTCAGTAAATCAAATTGTACCAAAAGTTTGGACAAACAGATGTTACTTTGTTGTGGAGTTTATTTTTATTTTTCAGTCTGATCCAGTTCCTATGTAATTTGACAGAAAACTCCCTTTGACTCCAGTTAGAATTTTGGATCAGGGTCTAACTGTGTAATTGCTTGTGTCTTAGAGGTACTTTTCTTCTTTTCAAACATGGCAATTTGTGGTCCTGCCTTTGCACTAAAATGTTAGATGCCGTCTTTCGTGTGGCTGACTTTTTCATTAAGGCTGTATTAACAAAGACAAATAGTTACATGTCAGAATTAACCATGGATTTTAGGAAATTCTACTTAGTTGTTCTATTAAATGTGCTAATTTTTTTCATGACAGGAGAGTTGGCATGGTTTGATGGAACAGAACACAGCTTGAAACCTTAGTCTTTATGACCCTGCGTAATTGTTATTACATCACTCACTCCACTTTGCCTTCTGGAAAAGACAAGAGAAATTGGCAGAATACAATTCATTAATTCTTTTATAACTTTCCTGACTGATAATCTTAAAATTAGTTTCATTAGTCATTGTAAAAACATTCCCAATAAATAGAGACATTAATCTGAAGTGGCTGGTGTTTGTGTGTGGGTTTTTTGTTTTTGGGTTTTTTTGGTGGTTAGTTTTGTTTTGTTTTTGTTGTTTTGGTGTTTTTGTTTTTTTTTTGGTTGTACAGGCAAGAATGACTGCTGACTTGATAATCAGTTCTATAAAAGCACTTGGCATACTACATTCATTTTACCAGGAACATGACTGACTGGAAAATGAGATCCTGAGAAGTATATCTCAGATCAAGGCCTAATGATCTTATTAGAATAAATATTTTTGCCTTAAGAGGGACTAAATACAGCAAATGCTGATTTAAATGCTAAATTCATATTTAATGATTAAAATGTCTGAAGCTAAAGGTTAGGCTAGTCTTTATTAATAGTAAGACTTTTGGGTCTAAAGTTTCACTTCAATGCAAACACGCAGTTTTCTGAGGTGCACATACCTACCTTAATGGTATTAAACTTTACTTTTGGCAAATTGTCTTATGTCAATACAAATTATGAATTAAATGTTATTTCTTTAATGTATTTTTCAATACTGACTTTAAAATTTTCTTTCTAAGATACATGAAATAATAATGTAGTTTTTTTGTCTATTTTTCAATTGTTAAGTATTTGCCCAAATTATGTGTGTGAACTTGCTAGTTTGAATTGATATAACTGATCTGAAAGGCATTTTAAAGTTTCACGTGTGATGTATAATATATATATATGTATACACACACACATGTATGTATATTTTTACAGGTTTCAAAAGCAGAAACTAAATGTTTAATAGGTTGAATGGGTAGTGGTGGTATTTTAAGACAATAGAAAGCACTCCAGCTTCTGTAAATAAGCTTATGTTACTTTTCATGTATGAAGGACCCAAATATATTGCATTTCTAAGTCATACCCAACAACTGTTTCAGAAGAGATGCTTTAACGGGGAACAAGATATTTTCCAGTGCTGCTCATCAACATGCCTAGTGTCCTGCAGTGTTAAGTGCTGGAAGTTTGTTTGGTCAGTGATGCCATGGAAAGTTCTGTGACAGCATTACCATAGGATCAAACCTCAAGTATTCTTGATTGATTTTTCCTTGGATCATATTGCATTTGTCTTGGAAGGAAATAAAAAAGAAAAAATATAAAAGAATAGTAGTTGCTTCAGTGTTGGAGTGTCTTCATATTGTAGCAGGTTTAATAAATCAAGTGCTAGTCTAAGCTAGTTATCAAAAGCTACTTTTATATATCCCAAACTAGCAATTCCTATGTAGTAATGAAATTCTCTATTTATTCCAGGTTTTTAAGAAGATTCCCATTGAAAGGACTAAGAAAATTGATTCTAGACACTTCTGTCTGAGATGATGAAAGAAAAGGAAGAATGTGTGTGGATTTAAAACTCCTGTATTTATCACGTTGTGGAGTAAGAAGTACTGGGGAGATAGCTTTCTCTGTTGCTTATTGTAGATTTACTACAAATTGTTTCTGATGCAGCTGAGAAAAATGCAGACCCTTAAAAAGGAGCACGGACCTGTTGACACAAGTAGCAATGTGGACAAAATCATGGTACTTAAGTCTACCTTAGCAGAAGTATCTGAAGAATTGTCTACAAATGAAGATATACTACTTACTGAAGCAAGTAGTGGAAAAAGCAAATCTTCAGCTTGCCGGAGAAAGCGAGAATTCATTCCAGATGAAAAGAAAGATGCTATGTATTGGGAGAAAAGGCGGAAAAATAACGAAGCTGCCAAAAGATCTCGTGAAAAACGACGACTGAATGACCTTGTCTTAGAGAACAAACTAATTGCACTGGGAGAAGAGAATGCCACTTTGAAGGCAGAGCTGCTTTCTTTGAAGCTAAAGTTTGGTTTAATTAGTTCTGCAGCCTATGCCCAAGAGATACAGAAACTCAGTAGCTCAACAACTGTGTATTTCCAAGACTATCAGAGTTCCAAATCAAATATTAATTCATTTGTAGATGAACATGAGCCATCTATAGTTGGTAGCAGTTGTATTTCTGTCATTAAACATTCTCCTCAAAGCTCAATGTCTGATGTGTCTGAAACGTCAACTGTAGAACATACCCAGCCAAGTCGTATACAAAGCAACTGCAGAAGTCCTGAAAATAAGTTCCAGATTATAAAGCAGGAGCCCATGGAATTAGAGAGAGAGCCAAGAGATGACAGAGGTTCCTATAAAGCATCCATATATCCAAACTATGTGGGAGCTGCCTTTAATGTGTACTCACATTCTCCTCCTCTCTTGCAAGTTAATAGGTCCTCCAGTAATTCCCCAAGAACGTCAGAAACTGATGATGGTGTAGTTGGAAAGTCATCTGATGGAGAAGATGAACAGCAGGTTCCTAAGGGTCCAATTCATTCCCCAGTTGAACATAAAAATGTTCATGCAACAGTTAAAGTTCCAGAAGTGAATTCTTCAGCTTTGCCTCACAAGCTTCGAATTAAAGCCAAAGCCATGCAAGTTAAAGTGGAAGCGATGGATAATGACTATGATGCAACACAGAAATTGTCATCGCCCATTGACATGTCCTCAAAAAGACATTTTGAGCTCGAAAAACATGGTGTGCAGAATTTGGTGCATTCTTCTCACACTCCTTTCTCGGTTCAAGTGACTAACATCCAAGACTGGTCACTTAAACCAGAACTCTGGCATCAGAAGGAACTCAACGTTAAAATTCAGAGTGGTTGCAAAACTGGAGTTATTGAAATAAAAGACAACATCTACAATGTATCTGAGTCAGAGAACCTCTATTTGAAGCAGGGCATAGCAAACTTATCCGCAGAGGTTGCTTCACTTAAAAGACTTATAACTACACAAATCTCTGCATCAGACTCTGGTTAAGTTACTACTGAATAAAGGCTTATCGGTTTAAAGGATGTCATTTGCAGTAGATCAATATGTTTTGTATGATGCTGAATTTTCACTGGACTTGTGATGTCATTTCACTGTAATGTTCACATAATGTCTGATTGGTGTCTTTTTGTGCACAAATTATTATGAAGACTAGGTTGTGTTATGATCACTATGCCTTGAGTATAGTCAAGTAGCCTGTACAAAGGCTGTATATAGTGAACTTTATTTTCTTTTTGTTCTTCTACTACGAAGCGTGCAAGTTACCAGTTACAATAAAATATTGGTGACAAACACAGAACATCTACTCCAGTTCAGTTGATTTTATGAACTTGTAAATAAGTTGTTAATTAAAAACTGGGTTTTTTTCTTACACTGTGCTCAACTTCACTTACATTTTAGGTTTTTACAGCCTAACAACCAAATTACAATTTACGACATGTGTGATCCTTCTGGCCACCTTTTTCCTTAATATGTTTTTTGGAAGAGAAGTAAAGTGAATATTTATAAATGAAACAGTACTGATTTATAGCCTTAGCCTTCTTTAACTTATTTATTAGGAGAAGTCAACCAAACCCATGCAAATTCTAACCCAGTAACTAAGATCACCAACCTTTTTTCTCCTTCAATTTTAAAAGAGACAGTAATGAGTTTCCTGAATGTTTTAGTGTGAAAACCAATTTTTTCAATATTATAACTTGGTGTTCTAGGTGAAATTAGTTAAGTCAGATCTGTGCATCTGCAAAGTTTTCAGAGCCTTCCAGTGACAGAATCAAACAGCACCACCTTTGCATACCTCTTGTATACCAGCATTTTTGACATGGTAGACTGTGGGCCACCTGTAGGTGAAGGATAAGGCTACTGCATCTGTAAACTCTGAGCTCTACTAGGCAAATACTTACACAAAGGCTAGGCAATAGCAGTTGAAGAGGTAGAGGAGATCATCTGCTATTTTAATTCCCAGTATGGGACTTAATTATGTATGAAGTAAGTCTTGCCAGCAATTTGGCCTTGGTTTCAATGGCTTAATTAACTGAACTGGAATACTCTTGCTAAAGGGCATTTTGCTTAAATGTAAAACAGCAACTATGTGAAGAACTGCAAAATCCAAATACTGCTAGGCCTTTACAACTTATGCAGACAACATGTTCTTCACTTGATGACTGGACAGCGCTGTGGTGCTCTTTGCCTTTCAGAACAGCCATTCAACCATGGAGTCTAGAATTGCACCACATATCCTTGGTTTGGCTTACCAAAGTCTTTCATTTTAAGATTAAAAATAAATTATAAATAGACTTGGCAGAGATTCTTTTCATGATACTTCCCCTTTCTTTTAACATACTAATAAATCAGACTTAAGAAATAAGCTTTTTCTGAAAAGGCTTTTTACTAATTTCCATACTGTATAATGAATGGAACCTTTCCATAGGCTTAAAATACTAATTAACAAAGTGATATGTAGGTATTGTTTTTCAAATTCGTACTTGAGTGAGAGGAAGTATGTCAATTTTTTGGGGATATGAAGAGGAGTCTGAGTCACTCCTGATAGCTCTGAAGCTTGGTCCAGCAGTCAAGGCAATGGCAGAACTCCCTGATGTCAGAGAGGCCAGGATTTGATTCTGTGCCTTTTCAGGAGCTGATGATTCAGTTGTGTTCTGGGAGGACCTTTGCACAGAAATCACTGGTACTTTCTGAGCTTTTTTGAGCCTTCTAACTGCTGTGCTGTATTTGTGGCATTCAGAGTTAATAAACTGCTATTCTTTTTCCATGCCTTAATAATACAATAGACCCCATAACTGGGCTCTGTATGTATTTGGTAATTAACATAGATGACATTTCAATGTTACTGAAAATAAGCTCAGGATTATTGCATGAAATGTAAAAATTTGCATTGAATGATGGGGATATAAGACATGAGGCAGTGATTGCTACTGTCTCTTTGCTTGCTAAGTATCTTCTGTAAGCAACAATAAAGTTCTTTAAATATTTTGCGTATTATTTATCACATGTAATGTGTTCAAGGAGAGGACTTAAAACTCTCAGTGTTGCCCTCTGTGAAAGCCTAGATCTATTGGGGTTTTTTTCCATTTCTTGTTAGAATTGTTTGTCATAATGGAAGAATGTTGTCCTCTTTCTAGCTCATTATATATTTTGTGTATCTGTTTTGTGCAATTAATACTTAACAGTAATGATGTAGTTGATTTGTTGAAGGATGTCATTGCAAGAAAGTTATAGCATGGAGCTTAGGAGCACAATCAGATGTTATTTATACTCCCTTTATACCTTAGTGTTATGCTTCATTTGAAGAAAGAAATAAATAATTTGTCTTTTGTTCAAAACCAGTTCTAACTACAACATGCTTTTCTATTACGTTCATTGTTATGGTCCAACACAGGGGTAATAGCTAAGTGGATGACAAGTCTTCCTGTGCTGAAGTTATTGTTTCTGCAGCTAATATTTGGAATATCTTCCCCAGGGTTTTTAAAGTTACAAAAGGCAGGAGTATTGGTGGTACCTATGAAGCCCATTCTTGGCTACAGTTGCAAACCCTGAGCTGCCCAGCTGCAGTAAATGAGGTGTAGATGGCCTCCTCACCTGGAGACCCTCACCCTTCTTGCCCATCTTTAGCCTGCTTCCCTTTAGGATGTGATGTGGGAAAGACAGAGTCACACTGAGGGTGGAAGGGAGAGAATGTAGTGGGACTCCCCTGCTCCAACTTTCAGCTGATTCATAGTGTATGACCAGAGGTGGTGTGGGAGCTGTGCCTAGTGACATCAACTGGTGGCTAATGAGCACTGTGAATTGTGAATATCAAGTCCTTTGTTAAATTTGCATAACTTAATTGTATATAAACAGGAATATGTTCTATCAATACCAATATTTTGATAGATGTTTATAGAGATGATGTGTGAATATGCCCATGCGTATACTGAGCCCATACATTATGATTTTCTGAATAGCCTCAACTTTCTGCCTTCAGTAAAACTTACATATTACATGAGATCTATTTAAATTTCCTTAATATTTTATTAATAAATGTGCAGCCAAATATCCCCTTATTCATGATAGGAGACAGCAAATTCTCATTATTCTTGTCTCATTGTATCAGCTGTTTTCATTATAGCCCTAATGTCTACTTGATTAGTTTATGAGACCAAAAACATTTCTGTGGAACTTGAATGTAAAATAAACACATTTCTGAAGTTTGAGTAAAATACAAACTTCTAAAAAGCTTTTCTACTTGTTAGTGTGTAAATGTGCCATTGAAAACCATGTACAAAGAATTTAGCAGGAAACTGTCAGAGAATCCAGCTAATATGGCCTTTATTTATACCATATTGTTTTGAAAATACTTATATAATTTATTGCACAATACAAGTTTGGTAACTACAAGAGTACAACAAAAGAGTTACTGGTATTTCTTGCGTAAAAATGAATAACACATATTGTTTCATTACAGTGTCAAAAGTTAAAAACACTCGGCCAAATCCTAGGGCTTTTGATTCAGTGTTAAGTTCTACTTTCCTTAATAAAGTAAACTTTTTCTGTGTACAATAAGGGACTTAGTCAAGATAAGTAACATTACCAAGATAGAAGTTTTACAGTTCACTCCTGGCATGGACTCCTATCTAAGACTAACTCCTTTGTGACACAACAGTGGTATATAAATCACTTTATTCATATCACTGGAGTTGTAGGGATCTTGTATATGAAAGAGAAGGCAGCCAGATACTCAACTATTATTTATCCAATGGCAACTCTAAAAGACTCGGTGAATTATTAGCAAAAGGTCAGAATAGAGGCATAGTGTTTATTTGCTTGAAAGAGAAAGCATCAGAAGACATTTTGTTTTATGACTCCAAAAAATAGCTGGAGTGCATCTATGCTTTTTATGAATTGACCAGCTATTACCTGTGTGCCAATCTCACTTGTAGTAATTCCTTTTCCTATGGACATTGTGGAGCTCCACAGGATTACAAACAAGTGCTTGGAAGGAACAAATGGCAAGGCCTGTAGCTCCGCCATGATTTTATGTGAGTTTTAAAACCTCAAAGGCAAGCATCCTCCCTGCTCCCTGAAAGAGATCTGATCTGAAAAACCTGCATCAGTCCAAAGGTCCTGAAGATGCTAAACGGCAATCTAATACTACCAACATTCAGATAACATGGTCAATTTCTCCTCCACTGTCTCTTATTCCTCCACAAATTGATATACAACTCAAAATGTCAGCCTATTGTTAGACTTTCCCATGCTATTCAGATTCAGGGATGTGCAAATGCCTAAATGGCATTTGTAAGTTAGTAACTTACACATTTAAAAGAATCAGGCTACCCTGCTCTCCTTATATGCTGGCATTGATATCCATCATGTCTATATTTCTGAGGATGGTATTGAACAAATTTCTAACAATTTGGATCTCCAAAAATTCTCATAAATTTAGTATATAAATATACTGAGGACACATTGCAGTCATTTCCATGGCAGTTGTGTTATACAACCCTGAAAGATATTAATGATTTGTATAACAATGAGAAAATATCAAAGCATAATATTCTATCACATCATATAACTGAAAAGATGATAAAGTCCAATGAGAGCCATTGTAGCAGAACACATTTCTCTGTGTTCATGACACTATACACACCAACAGACAGTATGTGCATGAAGTATTTCATTCTCATTGTCAAAAAAAAGATGTGGTGACATATCTTTTTAAAAGCTTTGTAGTTAAAAATGTGAACAAGCAAATATCAAAAATCTTTGTGTAAGCAAAACAATATTGGACAAGTGACAATAACACTTAGACAACATATGACCTATCTATATTTTATACGGCTGAAAGGAATTGTTTCTATTTTCTCATTTTCTGTAAAAATAACAAGGTTACTGTCAGAAATGCAAATTTTACCTTCTGTAATGAAATAATATTTAAGTCACTGAAAAAAGACAAAAATAGGAAAAAGGCAAACTGGTTATTTGATGGAATGACATGCAGTAGAATGAAATAAATCAAGTTGTCAGGGACCTACAATGATTATCTAGTCCCACTGCCTGAACACTGCAGGGCTGACTCGAAGTTAAAACCCATTATAAAGGTTATTGTCCAAAAGCCTTCTTGTAAGGCACTGACAGGCATGGAACCTCCCCAATGCAGCTTTGAATGATTCCCACGTGTCCTGTCTCTGGATACTAGGCAGTAAAAATCAGCACCTCCCTCTCCATTTCCCCTCCTCAGGAAGCTGTAGAGAGCAGAGAGGTCACTCCTCAGCCTCCTCTCCAAACCAGACAAACATAAAGTCCTCAGCTGCTTAGCCTTTCATCTGCCAAGCATCTGCCAGAGAGGAGTCCCCTCTAAGCTGAGCAGAAGAAATACCAGCACCAAGGCTGGATCTGAAGCAGCATCAGTAAAGACCGTGCTCGCAGACCACAGCATGGTTGCCTTTCCCTGGCTGCTCACCAGTCGGGCAGCCCAGTGCATGAGCTGGTGCCTGGTGGTGTCCTCCCACAGGGGCAGGACTTTGCACTTACCCCATTGAACTCCTTAGTGCTTCTGCCTTGTTAGGGTACAGACCCAGGGTGATGCAGAGAGCAACACCAAATCATGACTCCAGGCAGGAGGAAGGAATTGGCTGCTGCCATAACAAAGCTGCACAAGGCAGTGCAGGCAGTTAGGAGAGCAGAGACTTAGGACATGAAGGCAGAGGGTGGCATGAGCAGCCTGGGATAATGAATGGTTGGGGCGTAGGCTGTAACTAGAGACCTTCACTTCATCTGGAAACCTCTGCCCTGTGGCCAGGTACAGAAATGGGGGTGGAGCTGGGCAGCACTTGCCTTTGGGGAGAATAATGAGGACAGCAACACCTCCTGCACTGTTTATAACACTGAGACTTTTTCTGAGTTTCCATGCATTTATGTTATTTGGATAGTTGGCTCTCAAGGGCTGGGAGCCTTTGAGGGCTGGCACATGCCCCAGCTGGTGGCCCAATCCCAATTTGGCCAACCCCTGAGGCATCCTCAAAGTACCCATGCAGTACTGTCCTCTTGTTGGCTGAAGAGCTGCAGGGCTGCTGGCCCATATCTTTGGGGGTCACTCTAGCCACCTGGGGAGGGATCACTGCCCCACTGGGAAATGGAGGGCCCAGGAACAGCCTCCTTTGGCTCCTGGGGCTCTTTGCATTCCAGCAGCAATGGCAATGGAAGCAGAGGGGGGTCTGCCGAGATTCCCACCCATGGCAGTGAGGTGTTGGGGACCTCATCCATGGTGCACCTTGCAAGGCTGTCAGAAGGGCCGGAACCTGGGCAGGGAGATGGAGCTGCTGGGCCAGCAGAAGGCTGGCCTGCCTGTTGCACCTTTGAACAGCAGCACAGATAAGCTGTTGCAAGAATGTCACTATGGTGAGCTGATTTTCATCAATTACATGGTTGCTCTGGATGTCCATGTCAGTGTCCTTCACTATGGCTGCTTCCACCCAGTTGTTCATGAAGATCTGCCTCAGCCTTGTTTTGACCCAGGGCATCAGAGTATCTGGGAGGCATGGGTACTTCTGGAAAAGCATCACCCATTCCTTGGGCTGGAGGATGCTCACAGGAGGCCTGGGCAGTCCTCCTGCAGCCAGTGGTTGGGGTGCTTCAGGGGAATGGAGGTCAGGGATACCTGGGTCTCTGGGATCTCCTCTCACCTGGTGAATGATGACTGATGGTGTCTCAGTTAGTGCAATGACATGCTCTATATAGTAATTTTCTGCCCCCACTGAGCGTAAGGTGAACAGAATCTTCCTTTTGCTGAGGGGACACTCAGGTGTGTTCTCTGCCCACCGCAGGATGCAGGTGTAACAGAACTGGTGGAAGCATGGCAGTATGTAGCTGACCTCCTCCCAGCTGTCCAGGCAGATGGAGCAATGATTTTCTATCTCTGTGGCCATGCTCTTCACTCACTGAAGTGGGCTAGGAGGATCCGGAGCTATGTGTTGCTCACTTTTACCAGCTCTGCATCAGCAGATGTCACTCTAGAAAGGGAGGAGGCACCACAGCCATTGCCTGGATCCAGGAGTAGAAGAAATGCCCCAGTCCCTCAGCAAGGAAACCTTCACAACTCTGGGGGATGAGGTTTCCCTTCCAGCTCACCTCTGCTGTTGTGAGCACACTTCCTGTCTGTCCTGGCTGCGTGAACCAGGCAGGGAGGGGGAGGGAAAATTCTCAGATTGCTCTGGAGTTGAGCACAGAGGAGTGACAACTCTCCTCACACAATGCCAGCATCAAAGGTCTCACTCAGCACTCCAAACTTCACCAAATGCTCAGCTGGAGTCATACAATCATAGAATCATTGATGGTTTGGGTTGAAAGGTGACCTTGAAAATCTTCTACTTACAACCCCCTGCTGTGGGCAGGGACACCTTTCACTAGACCAGATTGCTCAGAGCCCCATCCAACTAGACCTTGAATGCTTCCATGGATGGAGCATCCACAACTTCCCTGGGAAACCTGTTCCAGTGCCTCACCACCCTCATAGTAATGAATTTTTTCCTACTATCCAATCTAAACCTACACTTTTTCAATTTTAACCCATTCTCCGTTGCCCTGTAACTATATGCTCTTGTAAATAGTCTTTCCTGATCTCCCTTCAGGTACTGGCAGGTCACCATTAGGTCAGCCTGAAGCCACATCTTTTTCAGGCTGAAAAATCCCACTTCTCTCAGCCTTTCCTCACAGGAGAGGTGATCCATCCCTCTAATTATCCTGGTGGCCTTCCTCTGGACATGCTCCAACAAGCATTCAGAGCTGGATGCAGTGTTCCAGGTGAGGTCTTGCTAGAGTAGAGAGGCAGAATCCCTTCCCTCACCCTGCTGGCCACACTGCTTTTGAGGCAGTCCAGGACACAAGTGTCTTTCTGGGCTGCAACACCAGAATTGCAGCTCAGGTCCAACCTCTCATCCATTAGCACCCCCCAAGCCCTTGTTAGCAGTGCTGCTCTTGCTCTTTTCATCCCCCAGCCTGTATTGATACTGGTGGTTGGCCTCACTCAGATGCAGCACCTTGTACTTGGTCTTGTTAAACAGCGTGAGATTTCCATGTGCCCACTTCTTGAGACTGTCTAGGTCCCTTTGGATGGCATCTCATTCTTTGGGTGTATCTTGGCATGAGCTGCCTGGGTGAAACTTGGTACCCAGTTATAGGCAATGAGGGATGCCAGGTCACAACCCACCCCTGCAGGAGCATGATCTGTCACTAAGAGACATCACAATGGGCCATCAATGCCCATGGATTTCTGTTTCAGTATATGTACCTGAGCTTACTGCCACACCACTACAAACTCCATCCCCCATCTCTTGCCTTATACTTGGCCTCGACGTCTAATGCCGGTCACTGAGGATTTGGCTGTGTCTTCTCAGGGTCCTGTCAGGTCACTCTGGCCATGACAGACATGTCCAAGCATATGCAGCAAGAGAGTTCACTCGGCAACATCTTGTGCCTCCCTGGGAGGCTCCACACCAAAGCCCCACAGGCTCCCCACACACTCCACACTGCTGACCAGTCCTCTGGACTCCCCTGCTTTCTCTCATGATGGGTCACAGAAAACACTTGGCTCACTTTGATGATATCTTTCTGATATCTTTCTTCCCCAGACAGAAGGCACAAGGGTGATTCCCCCTGCTCAGTACCCATCAGACCTCATCCAGGCACTGAGTGGTCTTTCTGGTCCCAGAGAAGATTGACCAAGAAGAGGGGCTCAGGGCTTTACAGCAAAAATGCCCAGGTGGGATGTATCTGGTTCAGCCTGCAGCAGACAAGGCATTGGAACATCTCATAGCACACCCTGGTGCTTCTGGAAAAGGCATCAAGGGGATAGGGACAGGCTCATGAGTGGGTGAGAGATGGTGGCATCTCCTGAAACTACAGAGGTTCACACTGGAGATAAGGAACCAAAACCAAAATTGCTGTGAAAATCGCAAATCACTGAAGTG
>JAWWEV010000095.1:30526351-30545311 GCA_035583235.1 Hafferia zeledoni
CTTGATCACCCCCACACAGTGCCAACTGGTCTCACCTGCTAAACTAGGACAGCAGCAGACCCTCTTTTTGGACTTTCAGTCAGGACAACTTATGGTTATTAAAGTACTCAGGTAAAGGAATAAAGAAATAAAACTACAGGTGCCAACAGTTTTTCTTTAAATTAAAGGATGAATAGAAGTCCAAGGACAGTCTGTAATTTAATAAAAAGATTACTAAAACTGAGACATAAAAAGAATGACAGGTTACTGGAATAGATGTTTTTCTTGGAAATGATAGTGTAAGTGTTTGCCTATCTGTCTATTTATAACACGAAACACAACCCAAGCACATTTTTGCTGTGCAACATGTTAAGTGTTGCACAGCTTTTCAATACATAGGTAATTGTGAAATACATTCAAAAGCTGCATTTATGAACTGACCCAGTTTTGTCTAAAAACTTGTCAAAACTGCTTAGGGAACTAGTGATAATTACTAAAGAGGCTTGTTGTTATACCAGGTTTTGAACATGTGTTGAAAAGAAAATGTTTTGCACACGCTGGTGAGTAATTTTTGTAAACTCAAAGTGCATTTCTGTAGCACTCTGAGCTATTTTTTCAACAGTTCAATGCAGAAGCAGTGTCTGTTCAAAACTTTTGCTAAATTTATATGTTAGTACATGTCTGAACCATTCACTAGAGAAATAAGAGCTCTTCTGTTCTTGTCTGTGACCATTTTACCACTCAAAGGTTATGGGAAAGAACATTTAAATGCGGTAAAGAGCAACAGAATTTTGCAATGAAATCAAAAGAATTTCCTTCACTGTAGCTGATTAAGTACAGCATCAGTCAGAAAGTTAAGTAAATATACAGTCATAATAAAAAAATCCTACACTGGGGGAAAGACTCTTTTAGTTCTTCGTATAAAAAGAATTGCTAGATGGCAAGTCTCATTCTCTCAAGAACTTTGTTGCAAACTTCGTGCTCAACATTTGAAGCTTATCCTGTCAAGTAGAAAGTACAGCAACAGGCAATATTAGAGAAACATTTCAGTTGGTATGACAAATGCCACTTGAAAATGGGCTTGGCTTTTAATTTAGAACATTGTAAACACAACTGGAGAAACTAGTTTTGATCATTTGCCAAATATTGCAGAAGTATTTAGACTAATAAATAGCCATCTATAACAGGAAGTGTACTGTATATTTTATGTGTTCCCACAATTTTTAAGAGAAAGTCTTATCCCTTCTGTTTCACAGATGTTTACAGAGAAAACCCCCCAATAATATACTATTATCAAAAAAGCATTCAAATCATCAGCTAAAGATTTAAGGAACATAAAGAGTACATTACAAATAAGAGTACATTTTAATTAGAAGGTTTTTCTCAGTGATTAATCTTTCAGACCCCAGGTTAAAGTCATGCCTTACTGAATAAAATAAGATGTATAGTTAAGAAAATAATAATAGGATCCATCATCTCATTATTTTCATTGTGTACATTACAAAGTAAGGAATATTCCAGCTATGAGCAAAACCTACTAGTCTAATTTCCTATGCCATTATTGCACTCTGTGGATCAGATCTATGACTATACACTGCACACTGTATTCTGTCTCATGCTGCTGTTACCAAGGATATGATGTGGATGTAGAGCTAAGGGTTTTGTTTTCTAAACTTTGCACCGAACTCTCCCTTTTGTATCCAAAATGTGCCAGGAAGGAAGCAAGCCCAAACCATTGGAGAACTGTGCCTGTGTGAATTAGAACGTCATGAAACCAAACAACTTCTATGCTTTTTAGATACGACAAAAACTCTCTTACCTATGTTCCCTTACCATTGGACTTGAAGGGCTGATAGTATGGAAGAAGGAAAAAATAATTCCAAACATGAGAAGAATAATTCTACTTGTAACCCTCCAAATAAGTTGTGGGGAGGGGCAGGAGGGTGTGGAGGTGTGCATGTGTGTGGTGCTTGTAAGATCAAGGAATGTATGATTATCTGGTTTTCACATGACAAAGATGTTCTATGGCTAACAGAGATAACTTTGACTAAATTCTGCAGAAATTTGGTGTTACTTTGGAGAAGTTACAGAACAGCATGCAGACTGCTCATCAATTTTCTGGAATGTGTTAGTAATAAAGTCCTGGTGCAGATAGCAAAGTATGCACTAGTGAAAGACTCTTTAAAGTTTGATTCTTACCAATGAGTTTGAGAACCGTGAGAGTGCAAAGCAAAGTGACTCATGGACCATGATGTGACAGCCGATCACATTTAAGAAGAGATGGAGCAATATTGCATAAAATCAGCAAACTGGAAAGAAAAAAATAAGCAGAAATCAGAATGAAAAATCAAAAGAAGTAGAAGGCTTAGGAGACCTGGCAAAGAACTGATACTAAGGACACAAAGCAGAACATGTAGGAAGGGAGCAATTTGCTTAATGATGGGTTTCACTGGCACTGAATATAAGAAAAGCCCACAGAAGTTGGAAACTAGGCTCAGTAATGTAAGAACATATGGAGGTCTGATTTAGAAAATGAGCAAGATACATCAACAGGAACAAGAACATACATGCACATCAGCACTCTAAGGCTGAGAATTGAATTACTTGTCTGTAACAAGACAAAAAGGACGAAATAATGATAGATAATGCACACAAAATTCAAAGGTTTAATATTTTTGGATTAGTATTCTCTAATAAAGTTAAGGCAAGCATGAGGCCAAGACAATACCTGTGCAGGACAGTGTAAGAATACATTGGTGATCTGGATGCGTTCACATTGGCAGTGACCAAAGAATTTCATCTTTGGATTCATACAAATGTAAAGGAAGGATTGATGAGATTCTTGCTCAAACAATCAACTGAAGATATCTCAGATATTGCAGTAGCTAGTTTTGAGAAATGAGGGGAAACAATCTATACGCAAACACTAGAGTTAGTGAGGAAACTGATGAGAATAAACAGGAGTTCATCATGAATACATTAATCTGTTTTACTCTACTACAGTGCCTGTTGGTCATGGGGCAGGGAAGAATAAACAGATGGTATGTATCTCGACTATTGTAAGGGTCATTTGTCTCACAGAACAGATGCATAGTAGGTCATGGGGGTGTGATGAAGATGAAATTGCTAAAGTGAGGATGCACAAGCAGTCACAACATGGTGAGTTGTCAGTTTTCAATCTAAATGAAAGCTGGACCAGTTGGGATTTTTCAGAGGCCTGCACCTAGTTTCATCTGTTAAATATTTTCAATAAAACTCTGAAACTGTAATAATGTGCTTATTGAATTTGCAGATAATCTGGAACTGAAAGAGACTGTCTTTAAAGTGGAAGATAGATTTAAGATTCAAAGTAGTGTTGGTAAAATTGGATATGCCATTGAATTGATGATACTCAACAGTAAACACAAGATAGTATATTCAGTCAAGAATGTTCCATTGCACAATGTGTAGCAACTGGCTTACAAGAGATCTCTGTGGGGCTGACCTGTGATTTGTAATGGATTACCAGTTAATCATGACTTAACAGTTAATCATGAAAATGATCTGCAAGAAAAACTGGGAAAATTGAGGTTAATTATCCTGAAAAAAAAGGGAAGACTAGTAAATTATACAGAGAAGATTGTTCATGCAAACAAAATGTTGCTGCAAAGATTAAGGTAATTCTTGTCTATTCAAAAGGGTTAAGATGAGAAGGAATAGGCTTCAACAAAAGCAAAACATGTTAGACCTGGACATTGAGGAAAACTCACAGAAAGGGTTGAAAAGCACTGGACCAGACCACTTGTGAAGGCTACAAAGTCTCCACTGACTGACATTTTTAAGAGCGCCTTAGATAAGGATCTGTCAGGATGGTAGTTTTTTGGGAAAGGGGATAAATAGGTCTGTCCTTGAAGTTCCTTTAGACCTCCCTTTGTGCAGTTCTGTAATCTGTCTTGGCCCTAGTTGCTATCTCCTTAGCAAACCTCCTCTGCCTCAGAAGCCATGTATAAAAATTAATCAGTATTTGCAAATGTACTTGGGAAGAGTGCTGAACAGATTCCCGTCTTATGAGTACAATAAAAGAATTAATGTTTAGATAATGGTCAAGGTACTCAGGCAGTTATCTACAGTTACACAAACCTTGTGTCCCTACTTAGGAAAATACATGGCTGTATGTGGATTTACCGCCGCCAGCAATGCCACAGACTCACAGAATCACTGAATATCTGAAGCTGAAAGTGACGAATAAGGATCCTTGAGTCCAACTCCCTGCTCCTTGCAAGACTATATAAAACTAAACCATATGACAGAAATATATATAGTAGTGGAGATGCCACAGAAGTCACTGGTGTGTAAAAAAAGGAATCATATTCCCAGTCCTTACTAAAACAGGGCAAGATGGTTGTATTACTGACTGCCTTCCATTAGAAGTCAGTGTTTTACTCATCCCCATCTTCAGTTTATCAAACCTTTTCTTCATAGCAACTTACTACTATCACTACAAACAAAAGCTTAAAGAGTGAAGTTTAATATAATTGTTTTATTTTTATAGCATATAAAAATACATATAGAGCCACTATGATTTGCTCTGGGTCTGACTTCAGCCACTACAGAAAATTTACTATTCTCTTATAAAACATGAAAATATCAGATATTAGTTTAGCTATCATAGCTCCTAAGTGCTTTTTAAATTAGGGTTCTATTTCAGAAATATACGCTTATTACAATCACACTTTTTGGAAGGGATTATTTAATGTATAAATTATTTTCATCAACTTTTAAGGTTTCTATCACATTGTGACCTGTATCTTATTCCTACCCAATTAAATGCTTTGTCACATCAATTCCTTTTTGAAATGCCACATCATTGCTACTATTAGCAATGGGAAGAAGATCCAATCTGTTGAACAATCTTGAGCTCATTGGATCAAAATTTGCATACAGATATAAAAGCAAACTTTAGTTAAAAAAATGCGAAGAAGCAGAAAATTGTTATGGTTCATATTTATAAAGTTAAAAATGTGTACAGTCCAACAAAGATGCTTGTGAAACATTAGCTAAATTGTAGTAGTAAAAATATAAATTAATTTGGAAAATACAATTCTTAAGACAAGACATTTTAAATTCCTCTCAGTAGACAATATTTTATTTTTTCTGAATCCTTTCCTTACTTTGATTTCAGATAATGACCCTGGAGTTGAAAAAATCCAGTTAAGCTGCATCTGCCATCAATGCAAAAGGATATAGTCTTCACTATTTTTCCAGGCTAATCTAAAAATTGTTAAAATATTGGATTTTTCAGTTGACACTGTAGTAATGCCCTTACTTGTTTTCACTGAGATGAATCTGTTTTTTTCCTGATACAATTAAAATACAAGTTTTCTTTTTCTGATTGTACTACATACCACCATAACCACAGATCTGCCTAGACTCAGTATGTTTCCTTGCCAGTTATATGTCACCCTTTTTTAGTCACCTTACCTCTTAAGGAGCATGGGTTTCTCAGTGTGAGAAACTGAAATATTCTAAAAATAAGACCTTTTTGTGTACTTAGATGAAAACAGCTAAAATCCATAGTCATTTCCAAATGCAGGGGATTGAAATTGTAATACGTCTTCTTAGTAACACTATTTATGAGCACATACATCTAAATTAGCCTAAAGGCAAGGGAGACAGAAGAAATATGCAGAATTCAGACTAAAATGATACACAAAAAATAAGAAAAACATTTTTCTGGGGTGAAATACAGTAAAATTTGTCCCCAATGCAGTAAAAAGGGGTATAACCATTGAGTCCAGTGGTACCAGGATTTCATTGTGTTTATATTTTGAAATGTATTCAATTAGTTTAACTTCATCTGAAGGAACTGTGAAGATCTTCTACTATTTTCATAGAGTTGAATGAATAAAAGTTATCTTGTATGAATTGACCAACAATAGTCCAATTTCAGTTGTCTGAATTTTTTAATTTAAAACCATAAATTAATGAGTTTACAGTGTTTTGTAATAAAAATTTCCAATGTACATAAAAACTGAAAGTATGTATTTTCTGTCTTGTAAGTTTAAAGATAGCACTCCCCCTCCCCCCAATTTTTTTGCTGTTATCTGTCAAGTCTTGTAAGAAGAGTTACTTTTTTGGAAATCTTTGAAACTCCTACATACATAAAATAAAATAATTCAGTAGCATTACAGTCTAACAAAAATTGTAGCCCGTAATGTTAAGGCATAACTTAGGAATTGAATCTGAACATGTTGTGAAACCATTTAAGGAAAAAGATTGTTACAAATGCATGTAATTTTGCCTGTGTAATTTGTCATTAAGAAGAGAGAAATAAATATGTAGGCCAGAGGTGAAAGTTCAGTTGTACAGAGTCCTTTCCTGTATTTTTAGCACTTACTAGTAGGGAAAAATGCCTAGTTTCGTGGCCCATACCAGGAGACCAAGGACCTTGGCTGGCTTCCCAGGAACTTGGCTGTATTCCTGGGAATTGTTATATAAACATCACTGGTTTATCTGTATTGTTTTGGTACATTCTGAACATAAACATAAACAATATGGCTTCCCACTGAATGCATGTATTAACCCTTCTATTGACTGTCTTTTTTAGTTCAGACAGCTTTCCTGTGCCAAGACCTGAGGAAAATGAGTACAGCTACTTTTCCTTATCTGAGTTTGATTTTGGTTTTGATTTTGATCTTGATTTTGACACAAATGACCTCATAGCGCAATTACCAGATCTACCAGTGTTTCATGCTAACCCAGTTGCAAACCATTAATGATGTTGTTGGTAGCTAATACTGTGGTAAACCTAACGGAGCCTGGTGATTGTGATATTGTTTCTGTTGCTTTGTTGTAGAACCAGCCAAACTACAAAGGTGACCTCATGAGGACATGCCTTAAAGAGGGCAGTTCCTGGGGGCAGGGAATATGGAGTGACCTTGGCAGGATACTAGGACGGTTGACATCCCCTATTACCTGGGATTTCACCCCAGAACAGGTGCTCAACCCTAACAGACTGACGTGTCATTTGAGGGATGGACGCCTTACCTATCCTGATCAGAAACAGCAGGTGCTGGCCCTCTATTGGGGTTTGGCCTGTGCATACCGAGCCGCAATACAATACTCCCAAAAGGTTATGGTGGAGGCAGAAACCCAAACTGAAGAAGAGGCAACGGCTCAAACTTCAGAAGAGGCAGGAACCCAAACTGAGGAAGAGGCAGAAACCCAGGTTATAGAGATCAGGTTATGGAAGAGCTAGGGACTCAAACCAAGATGGAAGTAGAGACCCAAAGTTTTGAAGTCTCAGGGACCCAAACTGAGATGAAGGACACTCAAGATACTCTCACTGAGATGGGTACCCAAACCATAAAACCTGGAGTTGTTATTGCTCCTGTAGTGAAAAAGAACTCATGGACAAGGAGGTCTACAGGAGCTGGCCGACTAGACACAGAAGGTGCAACAGCAGGAGATGATGAGGGGCTAGGGCTAAGGCCTGTGACAGAGGATGCAGGTGCAGAAACTTCATTTTCCTGGGAGAGGATGACAAAGTGTTATGCCCTTTGTAGTAACAGTTTTGCGATGATGTTGGAGCTTTTGAGATCAAACTGTATTTGTTTCTTTTCATTTGACCTCATGAAAACCCTGTTACCTGTGATTCCTGTATACAAGGTTTTCTTAGAGAGTCAGACTAAGGGAGACAAACAAGGCCACCTACAAATTACCCAAGAAATTTTACAAGTCACTTATGACTGACAAGCCCAGTGCCCTGAAGAATTAATAGATCTTACACCTTCTTACTTGAAAACTTTTATGAGGTGGGTTTGGACAATACAAATTGAGAGTTTAAGTGAGTTTTCTAATTCTCTTGCCTCTATCCTTGATGTTTTTCATAGGTCGTTATGCCACCTCCAATCAAAAGATTTTCCCACATTTGTCTCTAAACTCAGGCTACCTTTTCTTGTGAGAGGACATGACTGGAACTGATGCTAATAGATCATACAATGTTAATCCTATTTTTTCTGAGAATCTTGGACAGCTTGAATTAATAACTTGTTACTTTAAAGCAGCTCATTGCTCTGCTGAGGAAAAACCCCAACAATGTACAAAGACAGCACTTTGTTTTGGTCCTAGTCAATATTCAGAACATTTAGCTTTAACAGCAGTTTCAGAGTGGAAAAAATTAACAGACATTTGCATGGACCTAATTGCTGCTATGACACTGCCTCAATATTACCAAATGTCACCACTTTTATCCAAGACATACCAATCTTTTATTATGGCTTATTTCTAAATCATAGGCCCTCCAAGATGAAAATACTGTATCTTAGCCAGTTTGCATGACTTTTGACAGAAAGGGGAAAAGTCAGCAAAAGACACATCCATGACATTCCAGTGATGACACGTAAGTTTAGCTGGCATATCTTTCGAGGCAATTAATAGCCTTCAAGGCAAATCCTAGAAATGACTGGGCCATTCCAATTTAAACTTGGAGAAAGCCAGAGGCAGGCATTCACCATAGCAAATCTTAGTCTAAATTATGAATTTATTACAAGTGTAAACCTTTCTATAATGTGGACAGGAGGACAAATGTAGGCAGCATCTGACTGTAACAAGAAGTAGTTTTCTGCTTTTGCCCTCCAAATATGGAAAAGAAACAGTGTGTCTGGATAAATAGCTCTGTGCCAAAGCCATCCTCCAAGTAGTTAAATGTCTTTCATCTATTCTGCATCCCACACAGTTGTAAATTTAATGAAGTGATGACTGAAGGAAGTTTATTCCTGGCTTCCAATTAGATACTAATACGCTAAGCTTAGGTAGCATAAATGCCTATTATGGAGATGGCATATGTTAGCTATCAGCGACTTCAGACTGCCCAACTTTATAACATTGCTAATACTAATAGTTTCTTTCAGTGGGATCCTCCATTCCAATGGGTTTTGGATTGGGGTCTTAGATATGCAGCCATTGCTAATAAAGGCTAAGTATTCAAATACTACACTAAAAGGAACACAAAGTGGTTTATAAATTTATACTGTACAATAATCTAATACAGAGGTACAAGAGAAGACAAGACTATCTATTCCTTTTTCTTAGATCTCCCAGGTCACATGCAAATGGTGATCCTCCACCTATTCAGGTGCACATTCCAACTATCTCCTGGCTCTAAGTCTAGGTGAGATCTAGACATTTTTACCTCTAATAGAAAAGGGTTACAACAGAAAGGGTCTAGAGCATTCACCTCCACCTCCATCATTTATGAGGTTCCTCTGCAAGATATATCTTTAATGTAAGCACTTTTCCTCTGCTACTATGTAGAAACAGTATATTCATCAGTTTTCTTAGACACAAAAAGTGAACTTTACTGCTACATTCTTCAAAAAAGTGAGCTGGATATCAAGACAGAGAGCCTTTCAACATTGAATTTCTAAGACACCTCATCGCTCTGCTCTTTTGGAACCTCCACAAGAAAAGATAGACACTTTTAAGTCTGGAATATCTAAAAAAGCAATGTAAGTAGCAAACAATCCAAGCTAGTCAACAGGGAAATTGTGAGGAAAACAATATACTTTTAAAATTTTATCCTATATACAAGGCTGTTTGGTCCTACTACGAAAAAAGAAATTGCTTTGCTACTTACTGGGCATTGACTAAAATATATTCAGAAGGTGCAGCAACTCTTAATTTTTTTTTCTTTCAAAATTGCTATCTTCAAATTGTTGTCATTTATCTGTTCCTTACATTTGGTGCTAGTTTTCCATTATAAACACTGTAGCAGCTGGTTACATTCTATATTGGGAGTGGGAAAGTAGTTCACTTGGTGCCATTGAGCATCTTACAAGCAAATTTTTACTCAAAGACATACTGTATCTGACAAGTCTGACAGACCACATAATACAGCCAGTGGGAAATTTTCAGCCAACTCATGTAATTGAAACCTTACACACAGTAAAAATGACTAAAAAGATGCAAAATCTGATCTCAGAGAAATGTTATTTTGTGAACATGCCAATATTAATTTGGATAAATCTTTAAATGGTATTTCAATTAACATTTCTGGTAATGAATAAAGAGTGTATGTACCAACACTTAATTAAAACATTTGTTTTCCAATTCTTTCCATTAAGAAACCCACTTATCTTCACTTTTTTCCGCTATTTTGTCTCTGTTGGTGTATGTGATAGTTCAAGGTACAAAGGTTGAGAATGTTTGGTTTTATGATGCACTTGCATTTGTATTTTATATACAATTCTAAAGACATCACTCTGTATTTGAAAATTTCCTCCAACACAATTAATAAATCACTTTACTCTTTGTATATCCCTGTGTACTTTTTCTTTTTAACTTGTTACCTAAGCTTTGCTATTTGAACAATGATTTTCTCTAGCCTCATTTTTAAAAAATATTTAAGTGTGTCATGACGTTCTGATTTTGTGACATCAGTAATTTCCATGGCAACAAACAGATGCTTCAAACATAAAATTAGGATGAATACACGATTGAGTAAAGGGGAAACAGAACTATGGACAAACAAGATTTAATTAGAGCTTAATGGTGTTCTGTTAAAACAATGGAGAAAGGAATAAAAATGATGAATATACTTCCACTTTTCAATATTACAGTTCTACATGATGGTCCATACACCACAATTATTTATTTCAGGTGTTCACAGTATTTGATGTAACCTCTGTGGAACTCAGACATTGCCAAAAGTTTCAGACATATTCATTAGTCTTGCTCTTGTGTATATAATGCAAGACATGGTGGGTCTTCATGACTTGTTGCAGCTGTACATAAGGTCAGTAGAGATAAGAGGCTCTCATTGGCTCTGAAAAATCATGCTTAAAACACTTCAGGTTGGACTCTGAAAAACTGGAACACAGACGACTGCTGGGAAATATGGCTGTAGATTAGTTTGTCTTAGTAAGTTTATTTAAAAAAATGTCACACATTTAATATATTAAGAGTCAAACCCCCTCTTCTCTCAAAAAATATATTTAGTTCAGCACAAACTTACTTATGTATTCCTTTTAGCTAAGTTCTGTTATTATGGAGTGTCTTGAGTATAATGCAGACTTATGGATGTGGATATCGGTTGGGTCAAATTCACCCCCTGTGTTCCCCAGGCAAAAGGCTACCAGTTGCATAAGAAATTTTATTAAAAATCTCATTCCAGGGGCAAAACAGACCTCAGTGGTCCCCTCCTGTTCCCACCTCATGCCACAGTGCGTAGCAAAATTTATGCTATACTTACAAGGCTCCTGGTGACACTGAGTGCACAGATGCTATGGCAGTATCAAAACTACAAAGAAAACTACAGAAGTTTTATTCTGTCATTAAGCTATGATATTCTATGCTTCTGTGCAGTAGCTACTGGAAGGATTGTCAATTCTAATCCTCCTCTGCTCAAGATGCATGAATTCAAACAAGTGAGCTTCACTGGCAGAGGGTGCTGGATGAGTTCGTAGAAAGATGCCAAGGATACCTCTGTACCTCCATTGGAAGAAATATCAATCTTGATGTCCTAATTAAAGCCTCATTAATACATGGATTAAGTAAAATACAATTAACTTTCCCAATATACCTAATTGCATTAAATATGTATTCAAGTGTTCACAGTTTACTTGCTCTTATAAACACCTTGGGAATTTCTTTCACTATGTAATTTTACAATACTGTTTGAGACCATGGGAACACCCCATTCTTGTTCATATTTTTACTTCTTCCACCTATTGGTAGACAGCATGTGCCACAGGAAAATGACATGTTTGAAAGAATTCAATGAAGAAGGAAACCATATCCTTAATGTTTTTCAGGTATAGTGTTGAAACAGCATATATGCTGCAAAATTTCTGAAAGTTATGAGCCATTTCTGAAGTAGAAGGCTGTGGGCAGTATTAGTTTAACATTCTGGAAATTTGTCTTGAAAATCCAGTTTATGTTCTTTTAAGTCTTCTACTTTATTGAGGTACTTAGACACAGATTTTTTTTTTCCTCTTTGCCAGCTGCTAGCAGGGCTAAGAAGAAGCATATATTGTGTTCTGCTTAGCAAATAAAACATACTTCAACAGGCATAAGACAACTGGAATATAGTTTCACCTTGCAGACAAAGTGACGTATGCAAAAAGATGCTAGAAATAAAATGTTAACTATGACTCTGCCAACAGGTTATAATTTTTTGTAGATATGTTTTCTTTAATTGATGTATAATTTTCACAAATTGCAAAAACTGATGCCTAGATAAGATCCTATTTTTAAGAATCTACAAAAACATGTCTTTAAGGAATACTAGGAAATTAGAAACTTGAAAATTACTGTGTTGGAAATGGCTGTTCACTGGCACTGGTGAGTAACTATATCTGACCAGTCACTTAGTGTATACTTTTATTTTCATGTACTAGTTGTTAGGTTCATTTTCCTTGATCTTAAGGATTCTGTTTTTGTACACAGACAAATGATTAAGTAGAAATAAAACTATGATGCATCCATTTTGACAAAACAGAGTCCCTAGCTTATGTAGTTTCCCAGTTCATCTATGCTTTAATCCATGGGAGATGTAAAGACTGTGATTATTTAACCTTTTATTCTGTCCTGGAAATTCAGGTCATAAGGTCAATGCAGATTCAGGACATTAGAAGATTTATGATATAGGACTGAATAAGCCTTCACTGAAAATGCTTATTCAGCTTATCAGAGTATCTTAGTTGCATAAATATCTAAAGAATGAAGAATGCAGGAAAATATAGTTAAGGTTATCATGTGAAATGTAATCTAGTCTAATGAAACCAAACAGAAGATAAAAAAAGGTTCCAGTGTTTACCCCATATGGCATGAAAATCAATGTGAGGTTTTCTTAGAAAGAATGAAATAAATTCAGTAGAACTTTGCACAACATACTGCTAATTGTAAAAGACTAAAAGGGAAAAGTAATGAATGTAAATATGTTTTACATCATAACAGCTTACAATTTTTCTTCAGAGTAATTTGTGGCTAATGCATCATACTTTTCAAGGAGTAACTATGCAATTGATCTTCTTCAAAAATGCCGCAACTTTTAACCAAAAAGTAAACACCTTAAACTTAATACAATATCTACAGAACATTGACTGTCAGCTCAGTTTTGTGTATAGACAAAAACCCCTCAGACTTCTCCTGCCCTCCCTCCCGGCAAAAAAAAATTCCAACTGACGAGAAGGGAAATGTAATTATCCCATACAGAAGGGTAATATACACCTTAACTCCTGGTTTGCTTATGGAGAGTCATAAAGAGTTACAACTAACAAAAATAGGCTATGAAGTGCTGTTGATTTTTCTATTACATTTTACTCCTTCAACATAAAATATCAGGCTTCTCTTTGCTCCTCCTAGGGACCTGGAGGTCATGACAAACACACTGCCTTCAAACAAAGCAGACCTCCTTGTAAGTTCTTTTCACTATAAATCACATTATGTGTGGACAGAAGCATTACAATATTTTTCATCTCCTGATTGAAATGGTGACAGAAATTTTTGTTTCATTGAGAGTTCTACTGAAATGTTATTTATCACTTTAATTGAAAAACTTTTAAACAAAATGTTATTCAGATAAATTTTGCCTTTATTTCACCAAATGCTTGTTTCTCAAAAACCCCACTCTGCATGTAGACGTTGCTTTTATGAAGATAGTAATTCTTTGTTCCTTAGTGCTTCCTTCTGTGGGCTAATATCTGTTTCATCCTTCTAGATAGCACGGATTTGACAGGAGTGTTTTACTGCCACTTTAGCAGCAGCCCCTCAGCAGCAGCCTTTTACCACATAAAGGCATCCTGAAAAAATTGGTAAATCCAATTTCTACTAGAATTTCACATTAACTATCTTAAATCAAATGCCAGCTACATTAGAATTGTTCTGTCTGGTTTCTGTGCCTTCTTTTGCAGCTTTCACTAACCCATACATACTACAGGAGAGCTTGCCCTGTCTATTGCCAAAGCAAAGATACCTTCAGACAAGATAACAATAAGGCTGGCTCTTGAGTTCTTCAAAAGGATACAGATATGAAAGGAGAGTATTACTTCAGACAAAGGTTTGTCCAGAAGTCTGATCATGAAGAAAATGAATGATTTTCACAATGTTTATAAATAGCTGAACAGGGTGCATTCACTGTAAGCTCAGTGATGTTGCAGCTGCTGCGCAGTTTGCCTGAAGGCATAGTTATTTATCTGGCTTGGTAAATGTCTGATGTGTTGAACTACTTTGAAAATACAAGAAAGTTTTTTAAAAGCTTTGGCAGGAGGAGACATATCACCATGAAAATACATGGCAGCTGTAATTAGATAGATTCAATTTTTAAGAATTTTCACTGTTTGTCAATTCTCTGTTTTCAACAACTCTGCTTTCATCTAACTCCACAGAAATAAATGCTCTTATTTCATGCCCTTTTGGGATAAACTGTGTGCCCTGCCTCAAAGTAAAGCATTCTGTACATTTTCTTTACTAAATATCTGCCCAATTCTAGTTATAAGAACCTAAGGTACCTAGATTCTGATTTTCCAATATTACAGTTATAGCTCTGTGCTCATTTACCCATGCAAGAGGACTTGCTCAGCATGTTTATGTTCCTGTAATTGTTTTAGCATTCTGTCGTGTTTGCCATTTGAAGAGAATGGGCAGACAGTTCCCATTCTCCTGTAACTGGCTCACGTATGCCAGGTGCTTGTCCACTATACCAATCCAGTGCAATTGCCTCCATTTTCAAGATGCAGGAGTATAAGCATGGGGTTGACACGAATGCAAAGCCAAAATCTGCCCTATGCTCCAAGACATGAGGGACGAACGGGTAGAATTTTCAATAGGTGCTGGGGTCAGGTAACAAGTGCCATGTAAGGAAACTTGTAAGCACACTCGAATAGAGTGAGTTTAAGAAGACTAACTCTTGAAAAGTAATCTGTAAAACATCATATGTCTTGGCATTAGAATTTCAAAGCTGTACTGAGAAGAAAGAAAACAGACGATGTAAGCAAACAGCTGCCTGCAAAACATATAAAATAGGCGCAGTGCCAAAAAGAGAACATGCTGTCTGTGCTACATCTTTACTACTAATAAATACATAAAAATGAGGGGCATTTCTTCAGCAATCTCAGTGTTAAAAGATCAAAAAGGCTTTAAAACACCTCAAATATCAAGACTGGAAAGTAAAGTATACTAGTTGCATAACACAGTAATCAGTAAAACCCTGCCATTAATAAAAAGCAAATATGTGAAAACTAGAAGAGACAAATGCTCCTGGTGGGTGGTGTGAAATTGAAACAACCCTCATAAAGCAAGTTAGAGAATGAGTAGAGGTAACAGATCTCACTCTCAAGTATAATAGTCCTTTCAGAAAGACAATTACTTTTGAATTTGCAAGAAAGACAAAGATTCAGCTTGAAAAGCCAAAATTGGGTGCTACATTTTTCCCCTAAAACCTGTTCCCTTTCCATTTTATGCATTGACACTGCTATGCTCATCCAGAGAAAATGAAACTATTTGTTACACCTCATCTACATGCATCAATGTAAAAAAATTAAAGCACCATAGAACAAGGTGAGATTCCTCTTGTTCTGCTTCATTGTACATAATGTATGCACCTTTTCATTGTTAACTGTAAAACTGCCTATTAGTATAAATATACATGCATTTATTTTTATTTCAAATTATTTATTAGCATTTTTAAACACACTAGATCCCTAAATGAAGATCCACAAACAGTTTCACTCTCTTTCGTTTTAGGTACTTAATTTAGATCTAAAGTTTAGAAGCCATAGTCCTCTGTTATACTTCATTTAAGAGGGAGATTGTTCCTCTAGAAAATGAATCATGGCAGGTACCTGAAGCATCCACAATAATACTATGAAGAAACTTCTCTCCACTAACCACACAGACAGCCTCCCAACTTCTGCACCTCTGAACTGTGCTGCCTAAGTTGCAACAGTATTGTCCTCATGCCAAGCCTCAAAACCTACTCCCTTCTGGGTCAGTTGGACTTGATGATCCTGATGGATCCTTTCCAACTCAGCATATTCTATGATTCTATGTTTTCAAACAAAAGCTGTAAGCTAAGCTAAAAAAACATGCTGCACATTTCCCCTTTCAGTTTCAGTCCAGGGCCCTGTGAGAACCTCCAGTCTGATGTAAATGGGCTTTCCAAGGCAACTCCAAATGAAGAATTAGGGTGAACGACCTTCAAGTTTTTTCCCTTAGAGTATGACTGAGTGACCATACTAAAAGTTACAGCTGAGTGCAGAGAATTTGATGAGCTACTCTCCATCTACACTTGGTTCTGTTTTCATTCATGCTTCTCTGGGCATAAGGGAGGCCGAGACAAGATTTATACAGTTGTGGTACATCAATTTATTTTACCCATCACTAAATATCACCACATATTTAGATTTTTGTGTGCAACAGTAATCAGGCTACCAAACAATGTCATTTGTTATTTAGTTCCAGTTGCTCCATTTTTTTTCTAATTAGGATATATGTTTACATAATAATCTGTATGTCAGTTAACACATTCCCTCTGTAACCAAATAGGCTTTCCATGTATTACTTTGACTTGAGAGTTGTGTTGTTAGAACCAAACCACAGTGAAAAAAATCATAGGACAAGAGAATATGGAAAACTTTGCTTTTATCCAAGTCTGAATCATGTTTGAATGTCAGTGGAATGACAGGAACTGAAAATACAATATTACAAAATGCAGTGTAATATTAAATGACCAAAATAAAACAAACTTACATGCATATCATGCAGTTTTACACATTAATAGAGAAAAAAATGCATAGAAATTAATTTTATTTTCACTTCTTACACAAAGAAAGCAAAACCAAACAGCGGCACGTAAAAGAAGCTTGTATTTCTGAAATTCTTTCAGTTTTAAAAACAATTGTGGGTGCTTTTACAACACATACGGGGCTGTTGGGCTTGCTTCCATTTACTGACCTCTGTTCAGGAAAGTGTTCACTAGTCCTTGACTCTGGGAACCATTCCAAATGACTATACATCTGCCTTCAATTTAAAGGCAACCTTACAGTGCTTTAGTAAATTTAGTTCTGCTTTTAATGCCTTTTTATCTTCTCCTGTGTCTTTTAGAATAGTTGTTTCTCTGTTTCTATTGATGTAATTGGATATGAAGTTTCAAAACGCCTACTCATAAAATAAAATGTTCTTCAATTGTGAACAAATTTTCCAGGACAGGCACACTTTATTTCTTTCTACTGGAAAAGTCTTTAGCATACTGTGGGCACTACTGGAATGGGCCGTGAATCACAAGCTATAGCCTCGTTGAAATAGTAAAATATAATAAATGCAGGCAATAGTCTGCCTGTTCCTCCCTGTCCTCCCCCCCCGCCCCCCCCCCTTCATTTGCCCTTCATGGTGTTCCACAAGAACAAATAGAACATTATTTTTAGACCTCATTTCTCTAGAAGGGATGCATGGAGGAGGTGCTGAGCGACAGCATGGAGGAATGCAGTAGCTAGTTTTCCAAAACAACAACCAAAATGGCTCCATCTGAGCCTCTGCACAGACACAGTACAACTTTACCCCTTTGATTAAACACACTGAATTATGACAATGATAGGGGGTGGCTCAAAGCCACATTTTCAATTCTCAAGGCCTAATTCTTCAAAGGAAATAAACTTGAAGAAGACAAACTTCACAGCTTTAAGAGCCTCATTACCGTCCAGAATGAACTGCAGCTGTAGCAACCTTTCCCAAGTCCTATGAAAGGAGTCAACTTCTTTTATATCTAATATACATACACATACTCTGACCCAACAAATGTTACTGTATTGACATATGGATGAGTGAAATTTCAAATGCTGCTTTGCAACAGCTCATAACACAACTCTAAACATCAAACCATACTAACTTGATCCTTGGTTTTGCAAGACAGTGGTAAGTCTGAGTGCCTCAAAGGAGGAGTGTGGCCAGTCCAAGCAGTCTTTAGGTGCTGCCTAGTTTCTGTTATTGATCGTAGTTACTTTGTTCAGTGCTGATGCCAGGACCGGGCCTGGCCATGGCTGTGATGTGCGGGAAGAACCCAGTGCTGTGAAGTACACATACATTCATTCTGGTGCCACCTCACACAGTGAAACAGAGCCTGAGGACACTGCCATGGTGGGATGTTCCTGAGTTCACTACAAATAAGTGTGCCACAAAACTTCCACTAGCATCACAAACTGCTGACAAAACTAAGCATCTGCTTCCACCAATGATAAATCTGTCCACACATCTGTGTATTTCAAGGTGTGTGTGAAAAACATAGAATCACAGAATGATAAGGGGTTGTAATGAGCCTTTAAAGATCATCCAGCCCCAGCTCTTTGTGCCATGGGCACAGACACCTCCCAGCAGACCAGGCTGCTCGAGGCCTTACCCAGCTCGGCTTTGAATAGTCAGCATTGAGGCATCCACAACCTCCCTGGGCAACTTGCTTCAGGGTTGCAACCACTGTCATAATAAAGAATTTCTTCCTAATATCTAACCTAAGTACATCATCTTTCAGTTTTTACCCGTTACTCCTTGTCCTATCCCTACTGTTCCTGATGAAGAGTCCCCCTCAAGCACTGGAAGGTTGCTGTGAGGTATCCACACAACCTTCCTTCTTCCAGAGTGAACAGCCGCATCTTTCTAAGCCAATCTTCGTAGGGGACGTGCTCCAATCCTCCTACCAACTTCATGGCCGTCCTCTGGATTTGCACCAACAGTTCCATATCCTTCTTACGCTGAGGACCCCAGAGCGGCACGCAGTGCTCCCGGCGGGGTCTCACGAGCAGCGCAGAGGGGTAGAGTCCCCCGCCCTGCTGGCTGATGCAGCGCAGGATGGAGTGTGCTCGCTGACAGTCTCGGGTCTGCGCCCCAGCGCTGTCCGAGCCCGCTCAGCCCGTGCCGGTGCCGGTGCCGGTGCCGGCGGCGCGGGCGGGGGCGGCGCCGTGCGTGCCGCAGCGGGTCACGTGGCGCGGGCCGGGGCCGGGGCCGGGGCTGAGG
>JAWWEV010000095.1:30545485-30562359 GCA_035583235.1 Hafferia zeledoni
CCGGGGCTGAGGCGGCGGAGCAGCCATGGCGGTGACGCTGCGCGGGCTCGGCCTCCTGCGCGCCCGGCTCAGCCTCGCAGCCGCGGCCGCCGCGACCTCCGCCGCCCGCGGCCCGACCGGGCACCGGGCGCTGTCGCTGCGCGGAGGCGCCGCCGCTCTCCCCTCGGCCGGGAGGAACTTCGCCTCCCAGGCGAAGGAAGAGGAGGAGCTGCGCGTCCGGTACCTGGATGATGAGCACAAAGGTAACGAGGGGAAGGCGGCCTTGCCCCCGCTGCCCCTGCCCGGCCGCGGTGACCCATGCGGGACAGGGACAGCACGGCCCTGGGGGAGCTGCCCCGCGGCGAGGGGCGGGGATGGAGCGGCGGCTCCGCCTCCGCCTGTGCCCGCGGGCGGGGCTGCGCCGCGGGATGCTGAGAGCTTGCCGGCAGGGCTTGGCCGAGCTGGGGCGGCCTGGGCTGTCCTGGCCCTACTGAGACTCAGTGAACGGTTTGGGTTAGAAGGGTCCCGTGCCGTGGGCAGGAACACCTTTCACCAGACCAGGTTGCGCAGAGCCCTATCCAACCACGCCTTGAATACCTCCATGAATGGGGCACAGCTCTCCTGGGAAACTTGTTCCAGTGCCTCACCACCCTCACAGTAAAGATTTTTTTCCGAATGTCTACTCTAGACCTGTGCAGTCTTTCAATTTGAATGCACTCCTCTTGTCCTGTCATTAAATGCCCTTGTGAATAGTCTTACCTCATCTTTCTTGTAAGTTCCCTTCATGTAATTGAAGGCTGCAGTTAGGTTATCCCAAAGTTTTCTCTTTTCTAGGCTGAACAGTCCGAATTCTCTTGTAGGTGAGGTGCTCCATGCTCTCAAGATCCTGGTGGCCCTCCTTTGGATTCACTCCAACAGGTCCATGACCTGCCTGTGCTGGGAACTTCAGAGCTGGATGCAGTGTTCCTGGTGGGGCCCCACCAGAGCAGAGGGGCAGGATCCCATCCCTTGCCCTGCTGGTCACGCTGCTTTTCATGCAGCCCAGGATACAAGTGGCTTTCTGGGTTGCAGGTGCACATTGCCGGGTCATGGCCAGTCTCTGACCCACCAGCACACCCAAGTCCTTGAAAGGGTTGCTGTCAATCCCTTTATCCCTCAGCCTGTATTGATACTGGGGACTGCCCCAACCCAACTGCAGCACCTTACCTTGGGTCTTGTTAAACTGTATGAGATTCTCGTGCCCACTTCTTGATCCTGTTTAGGTCTCTCTAGATGGCATCTCATCCTTCAGGTGTGTCAGCTGTACCAGTCTTCTTTTTCAGAGTATTGCAGTGCACGTATTGTGTGCATGAGGTGCGCCATTCTGAGTTGTCATCTGTTGGCTCCTCTAATTGGGAGAAAATTAAGTTCAGCACCAAACGGCCGAAGTTGTGCTGCTTCTCACACTGGTTTTATGCTTTTGTTCAAGGGCGTACAAGGGCACAGAAGTTGTATCAATATTTTCTGTTCCAAGAAGTGTGGCTTTTGCATTGTCTCCTCTCATGCCTCTTTCCTAATAATCATTTTGGCTTTCTCCTTGCTTTTAATGTTGCCAGTTGCTACTGACCTTATTCTATTCAACTGTACCAAGGGTCTTGTTTTAACCCACCTGGTTAAACAAAGAAGGAAAATATGTGCTTCACACAGTGATCTGGAGTCAGTGCATCCCAGCATGTACACTGTATTTCCTCTTTTGGTTTGGTGCTCACCAAATTTTGGAGATGTTCTTTCTTTGGAGGTGTTTCGCCTGCTTTGGTGTTTGCCACTTCCTACCCATTTGGGTGCATCAGGGCTAGGAGTGGTGGAGAAGAAGTAAGCCCATGCTCTGTTCCTGAGGATTTATTTTTATAGCTATGATATTCTACCAACTTTTATGGAGAGGGAAATAGTGTGGAGTTTTGTTCATCTGCAGCACATGAATGTCTTTATATGGAGAGTGTATCTTGGAACCACCATGTGTGTTGAGATGCACAGTGCAGTTTGCATCTTTCAGCATGTTAACTCAGCTATTTCAGACCTGGTGCAAATTCAGGCTAGTGCCTGTGAGTATGCCTATATATAGATTTGTACTTTAAAACTTTGAATTTTAGCATGAGGCTTAGAAGATTATTCTTTTTTTCAAGGGAAAACTGAAGTTTTGCTTTCATCTGAGGGCAGGTTTTTGTCATTATTAAGGGTTGATTGTAAAGATGATGTAATCTGGTCCTGAAATCATCTGTTTTAATTGTAATTCTGTTTCCAGCATTTTTCAGTTCCTTTAAGATGTACTACTTTAGCTATGTTTTTCCAATCAATTGTGGAATTAAGTCTTAAACATCTGGTTTGATTTTTTCAGGATTATTTTAATTTGAGGAAGAGGCAAGGCAGGAGTGAAGAAGAGTTTGTAAAATGTTGGAGGAGGTTTTTCCCTTGTTTATTTTATGCTTTGCCAAGAAGTGGTGGAATATGTAATGATCTTACATAGTACTCAGTTTTTATTTCTGCTATTACACAACAAACAATAGTCTTAGGTAGTGTGTTCCAGCTGTTGAATCAGCTAGGAATCATTGTTTTTGTAATGTTATGAAGGCGTTTTGTGCTGAGAATCTAATCTAATGCCCCAAAGCATGGAGATAGTATGTTAGGTGATAGGTGTTAAATCAACTGTGGCTATTGTAAGACAGGATTCAATTAATGTATTTTTAAATCATGAATTCTCTTCAACAGAGGGGATTTTCTTTGGCATTAAGTTTCAGAAGGACATAGAAACAAATACTGGTTGTTAGAAACGGATAAGAACAAGGGTCTAGAAATAAGCCAGAAGGAGGCATAAACTTGATATGCCTCTTTCAGCTGCACAAAGAGCAGACGTTTCTGCAAAAGAAACATGTCTCTGCTTCCTCCCTATGCTGCACACCCTCCTTCTCATCTAGTATGCAAAGGTCATCTCTCTAATAGCCCTGCTCAATGAGGACTCGAACTCTGTTTACTCTGCTGTGGTCTTTCTTCCTCTTCTCCAACCTAACATTCCTTTTCCTGCCATTTTATGTTCTAGACTTTCCCAAGAGGGACCTCAGTGCTGTGGCCTCATCATAGTTTTCCCGTACATACTTCTGGACTCCCCTCAGGGTCAGAGCCTGTCCCTCTGACTACCTTACACAGCACATACATGCTTGTTCATGCTATTGTTTGCTCTTGCAAAAGCCTCCTAGTATTTCTAGGCCACTTGGAGAAGGAGGTATTGTCCAGGTGCTTTTACAGCTGAGGATTCTGGGGGGGGGAGGGGGGAGGAAAACTGACAGTAACTGCCTGATGTACAGGCATGTGTCTTGTAGCTGTAGACAGATCTTTCTCTGCAGACAAAGTAGCAAAGTGTTCTGCTTCATATCATTTTCAAGGGATTTGTATATCCCAGGTTTTGGGAAGATAAACATAAACTAAAATGATACTATATTTGAAAGGGCTGGTTATCGAAATTTTAACTCAAGACTTTCCAGCTTCCAAATTTAAGCTGAATGAGAATACAGAAGATGTGAGATTTTTGAAGAATGTGATTGTAAAATACCTGTGTATTCTGTGCATATTGTGACCTGTGGAGCTTTTAGTATCAGTTCTCTGTGAGTAAAGATGGCTGTCAGTACATTAGTATTTTAAAATTAAGTATGTATTATTTATTTGAGATGCTATTTGATTATCAATGTATTACAGCTGTTGACATTTCAGAACTTTTAGCCAAGTTGCATTAGTGATCCCATTACAAATTTAAATGAAAGCTCTTTTGCTTGTTAAGTTGTAGATGGAATTATAAGAAATATCTTTTTAGCCTTGACTCCAGTGTTGTAGTGTCACTTGCTGGAATGTGATATGTGTAAAATTTAGGTTTTGCTCTAGATTGACTCATTATGCTTAAATTTCCCAGCTGGTTTTAGTTCACTTTAGAGTATGTAAGACAGCTTTTGGTCTTCCTCAGTTAGAATTTTAACATTTATAGAATGAGCAGAACAAATATGGTCTCAGTTGAAGTTGTTTGCTTACTACAGCAGTTGGAAACTAATAGCAAGCTGATAAATTGGAAATACTTCTCCTTCTTCTGCTCTCTTTAAAGCTGGGCTGAGCAGGTGAGATCATCTAATTTAAAAAGTACAGAGAAAAATTAAAGTAGTATTTAGAGATGAAACAGGCCCGTATAGGGGATTTCAGAGTGTTTTGATGTTTTTAGAAAGTACTATCTAGTAAACATCTGTGTGATTTTGCACTTAAATACTTTATGATAAAGTGATTAATGGAAGCTGCCAGAATTGTGCATGGTAGGCTCACTGTACGTTCTTGTTTTACTTAAGAAACTCTTCTAGAGTAATAAACATCTAGGGCAACTTGCCTGGCTTGGTTTATCTGAGTAGTTAACTCAAAGTTAAAAATAACTTAGCTGTCTTTGGTCCTTCTCTGTCCTTCTATATAATTCAGACTTTTTTTGAAATACTTTTTTAATTGTGAAAAAATTACATTTGTGAGTATATTTAATACAAATAAATAAATAAATGCAGTTAAGAATTCTACAAGTACTTTTTATGCAGATGTAGTGACTCTTTCTAGCTCTGACAAAATTACTAATATGAGTGTAGAGACAGGATTTATTTGTAAATAATTAAGCATTTATGTGTTTCTGCCAACTGTTGAGGAGGAATATTTTGATCACTAAAAAGTACATGACAGATGAAAATGATTATTGTAACTAAGGTTTCCTGTGTGTTGATATAAACTATAGTTAAACCATGATATAATCACTTCATGTTATGCAAATCTTCAATGTAGTCACCACTATGAAATCAGGATGTTTCTGGGATTTTACAGGTATTTTGAAGCTATCTTTGAGATATATCTATATCTTTATTTCACTAAAAGACATTTTTTGTTTTTATTATACATTAATTTTGTATTTTTTTCTATTAAACATGGAGAATTATACCACAGGCAGCTTTTTCTTTTGACAGAGGTAACTTATAAGCAGAGAACATAATGTACATTTGCATGTGTTTCCTATGATGGTTGGCTGGGAAAGTAGAATACAGGAATATGACTTTTTATATTAGACAATACTGGGGATCATAATTTTGGAGTGCCTGGGCAGTATGGATAAAGTTGGTTTCAGTATGTTGATGTAATTTTTAATAGATGCACGTTATGTGCTGAATTGTGTCCTAGAAAAATGCGGGGATGGCTGCCAGGAAAAACTATGAAATTAATACTGAGTTTAGCATTATGTGAATGCTTAATCCTTCTTAGTGTATCTGCCACGTTTCTGACACCAAACAGATACTGGAGTTATTGTCATATTATTACTACTACTACTACTACTTGTAATGGTTACTTGTCAATATTTTTTCTTTTGCAAGAAGATTTTTCAAACAGGATTTTTAAAAAGATTTTGGAAAGCACATCTATATGTGTGTACTTCGGAAGGAATGAACCATGATTAAATGCTCCAGATGACAATGTGACAGGTACTATCAAAAAATCCTGGCAGTCAAGTGACTGGAAGAAGGGAAACATTATACCTATCTTTTAGAAAGGGGAGAAAGGAGAATCCTGGGAGCTACCAAGCCATCAGCCTCACTGCTGTGCCCGGGAAGGTAATGGAATAGATCCTTTTGGAAGCTGTACTTAGGCGCAAGGAGGACCAGGGGGTGATTCCAGATGGACAGCACGGTTTCACCAAGGGCAAGTCCTGCCTGATCAACCTAGTCATGGACAAGTGGTGTCCCTCAGGAGTCTGTATTGGGACTAGTCTTATTTAGTATCTTCATTGATGACATAGACTAAGGAAGTGAGTGCAGCCTCAGCAAATTTGCAGGTGATACCAAGCTGAGGGGTGCAGTTGAGTTGTCACACCTGAAGGATGTGATGCCATTCAGAGGGACATAGACAAGCTCAAGAAGTGGGTCCATGGGAATCTCATGAGGTTTAATAAGATCAAGTACAAGATGCTGCACCTGGGTTGGGGCAACCCCCAGTGTCAATACAGGTTGGGGGATGAACTCCGAGAGCAGCACTGCCAAGAAGAACTTGGAGGTGCTGGCCATGACCCGGCAATGTGCACTTGCAACCCAGAAAGCTACTTGTGTCCTGGGCTGCATCAAAAGCGGCGTGACCAGCAGGGCAAGGGAGGAGCTTCTGTCCCTTTGCTCTGATGAGACCCCACCAGGAACACTGCATCCAGCTCTGAAGTTCCCAGCACAGGAAGGACATGGACCTGTTGGAGCAAGTCCAGAGGAGGCTGTGAATATGATTTAGAAGCATGAAGCACCTCTCCTGTGGGGAAAGGCTAAGGGAATTAGGATTGTTCAGCCTGAAGAAGATCAGGCTTCTGGGTGACATATTGTGATTTTTTTGGTACCTGAAGGGGGACCCCACGAGAATTCTGGAGAGGGACTTTTTGCAATGCCATATAGTGATAGGACAAGGACTTTAAGCTGAAAGACAGCAGGTTTGGCTGGATATTAGGAAGAAATTCTTTACTGTGAGGGTGATGAGGCATTGGAATGGGTTACCCAGAGAAGCTGTGGATGCTCTGTCCTTGAAAGTGTTCAAGGCCAGGTTGGATGGGGCTTTGAGCAACCTGGTGTAGTGCAAGGTGTCCTTGCTCATTGCAGTGGGCTTGGAACTAGGGGATCTTTAAGGTTCCTTCCATCCTCAAGGTGCTCAGGTCTTGTAGTAATGACATATCAGAACAAAACTGATTGAAATGTGAATTCAAGGAATGTCTTTTGTATACATCAATGCAATATATGGTTTTCTCTTGCAAACCTTTTATGCTTTTCCTCTTGCATTTCTTGCTTCATCTTTTTTTCCCTCCTACTTAAGAAATAGAATGGCTGAGTGGGTGCTATCTTTATCTCTTTCTTCTGGAGAAGGAAGCAGAAGTGGTAGTTTTATGACTCGATGCAACGCTGCTAAGAAGAATCAACTTGTAAGATCTCTCTTCAAGGATCACCCCTTTGTAGGAAAAAACATTGAATGTGCCTTAATGTCAATCGCAACCTTCTTCTGAATAGATGATTGTTGTTGGTGGAGCAATAGTCTTTGGGCTCTAGTGGGGAGAAGAAAAATTCAAGTGTCATTAAGTGTCAGCACTGTTAAAATTGATGTGCTTCTGAAAAGGCTGTATTTCCTCACAGCAATATGATTTGGGATAATAGCATCTCTAGTTTTTTCAAACATGGGGTTTGTAATGTGCCTGAAATTTTCAAATCAAAGTGAGGTCAAGGGGTCTTTTTGTTGCTTTAAAGTGTGGCGTTGCACATGCCTAATTTACTTAAGTGAATTTACATTTACTTAATGTTTGAATTTGGAGAGATACTCCTGAAGAAATTGTGGCAGCAGAAAAATACAACAACACTGCTCCTTTTTGCTTAACAGAACATAAACAGATTATTGTTTAAGTGCAAAATAATGACCCTTGCAGGTGGTCCTGTATGAATACCTCCACCCATGGGGATTAACAGGTGGAATTTTGGTTTACTGAACAAGGGAGTGAAGGTGATTTGGGTTAGCCTGGCTCTGCTCCCCTTTTTGGAGGTATCTATACATAGGAAGCAAGAAAGAGGCACGTATGCTTTATTACTTGGATTTGACACCATTTGTATTTGAATCTTGAGAGTGATAGCTGGCTAATGGAAGACTTTGTTTTTCGACTTGGTAGCTGCAGAAGGAGTAAGAGCTCTCTTTGGTCCTGTCTTAGGTACATGCATGTGCACATAGATGCAGGAGGAGGCAGGGAAAGGGGACTCAAGAACTCATGGGTCAGTCGTTTTGGAGGACAGGTTTTCCTGAAATAAAAGAAGTAGTATGCACTGAGATGACAAGGAAACTCAGAGAGCCAGGTTTTGTACAGATTATACGTTCAGACCTGAGTGGTGAAGTAGTAATGACCTGGGCAAACACTGAGTTTGTGGAATTTCTTTTTTCATCTTGTAAGTACTACGGCAGTACTATGGGCATTTTTTTTAAGATAGAGCTCCCTTTTTGCCTTTCATTTCTGGTCTCTGTCCCAGTCCTTTTTCTCTCTTTAGCCCTGCATTCTCAGCACAAAAAGTCCTGATAGGTAAAACTGTACCAGGGCTGGATCAGTTTAATAGGGTTGTGTTCTGGTGTTTCAAATTCAGGAATTGTGTTGGGTTCAGACAGTAATTGTCTAAAAGATTGCTATAGGCATAGTAAACTTAGACATTACCAAAATAAACTTTTCAGAATTTTCCTGTTTCATAATCATGCCTCTTAAGCTGAGGGGGGCTAAATAAGGACAAACAAATTGTTTTTGTACTGCAACATTCAAACCAATGTACATGTAATCAGTCAGTGAGACAACCCATCTGTCCAGACTAAGGGAGTTGTGAATAAGTCTTTGGAGCTGTGTACCAAGGATTGAACTTGGTTTTTATGTCTTGGAGGAGAACTACTGTATGATTTTCCCATTGCTGGTATTCTTTGTATGTTTGTGACTTCCTGGTACCTTTCTCAGAGTTGCTAGTCTTAGTTTAATTCTTTAAGAAGTCTCTGAGGACATGCTATCTAAATATGGAAACATATGCTTTAAAATTAAGCATCTTACCTGGTTGCATGTCAGCACTTCACACACAAACATGAAATTTGTGCATGCAGTTGTGTAATTCGACATTCAACTTTTGTAAGCACTGTTTCCATGTGAAGATGTTACAGCCATATTTTTGTTCTTAAAATGTGTAATATCTGTTGAGCATTGGAAAGTTTATTTTCTTCCAGAGAGTCAGTAGTGATTTACATTAGCTTTTTTTTTCTTTGTGGTCCTTGATGCCTGTTGTGTAATTTCAAAATAATAGTAATTTACATAGATGAGACATACTTTACTACATTGTAACAATAATGCAATTTTTCTTCCCCTCCAGGAATTGTAGTGCTTGGATTAAACAGGTCTCATGCCAAGAATGCACTTAGCAAAAATCTTGTAAAAATGGTAAGTGAAAAGAATAGTTTTTAGTATAAAGGTGAAATACGGAATGAAGCACTTTAAAAAGTGTTTGGTTATTCCCCTTCCTCCTTTTCTCTATAGATGTCAAAAGCTGTGGATGCTTTGAAATCTGATAAGAAAGTACGAACTGTTATATTCCGGAGTGAAGTCCCAGGGATATTCTGTGCTGGTATGCAAACTTAATTTTCCTGAGAAGCTGGAAGTCTGTATCTCTTATTGCACAAAACAAAAACAAAAACAAAAACAAAAAAAAAAAAGAAAAAAAAAAGTAAAGGCCCAGATTCCAAGGAAACATGTCTTTTTCTTATACAAGTCTCAGTAGCAAACAAAACATTTTTGTATGATTTTACTCAGTTGTTGACAAAATCCAAATATTGGTTTTGTTCTTTCTGTGTCATAAAGTATTTCAAAATATATAATAGTTTATTCATGGTGGTGAAAAATCATCTAATTGAACTCCTTGAAAATCTTGCATGTACATGGGAATAACACTAGAGGCCATATAAAGAGGCTTTGTAGAAAGCTGTATTTTAAACATGTTAAATTGAGATTTTAATTAAAGAAACATACGTAAACTTCAAATTTCATTATGAATATGCATGTTACTGCAGGCTGAATGTTTCTCAAATTAAAAACAAATCAAACAGGAAAACGCACACCCCAACCCACATATCCAGTAGTACACGCATCTTGCCAAAGTGCTCAGGAAAACAAAAGCTCTCAAGTACCAGGGGCTGGGAAACAGAATTTGTTGATATATCAAGATCAGTTCATGCAACAGTGTTTTTCGTGTATATCAAGTGATTAGTCTTCCTATTTTCAAATGTTTCAACAAGTTCTTAATTTAATTTAAATCCATTTAGAACTGAAACCAGAAGTTGATTTGTCCTTTCTAATGTAAAAGCAGAAGTGAACAGTCAAGAGAGATATCAGTTCTGAAATTTTTCTTTTCATTTATCTAATCATTATGCTTGAGAGCACCACAAAACATAATTATCTCAATTTTAAATACAAAATAGTTTTCAAATTTTTTATATATGTAACATACCTAAGCACTTTAAGTTGAATTTAAAATTTTTGGTTGCTTTCAGTAAGTCTCTTTTCATGCGGAAACAGTTTGTCACTTACAAGATTTGTGAAAAGAATTATCTTGAAAAAACAGAGTAATCAATTCTGTACTTAGTAATATATATAAATAGGTTAAATGTGTATGTATTAGTCAGCATGTTTAATTTTAAAATTGTATCTTGTTTTAAACCAAAAAACTTTAAAAATTGGTTACTCATAATCTCAAGAAAAATGGTTTTAAAACTGTAGTTTTTAAACTGATGAAGAATGCAGCATCAGAGCAACACATGCAAATGGGGTTTCAAGTTAGGTGTTACGTACTTCAAATAAAAAGGTGGCTGTTAGTTGACATTTATTATCAACTGTTGTGTTGTTTTAACTGTTTTTTTATTTAACATTCTTGAATTTTCTGATAGTGTTATACAGGAAATAGGAGAGCAGGAATAATGATTTTGAGGGAGAGTATTTCAGGTATGCTATTAATGTTGTATTTGTGAGCTCCAAGTATTTTTCCAGTATTCTTTGTTGGCTGACTATTCAGAGCTGATTTGGTATTAAGTTTTAACATGGTCATTGTTGCTTCCTTGTTTGGCTTAAAAAGAAAAGCAACTAGAGTATGTATATACAACAGGCAGTAGACAAGATGCAAGGATGTTTTTGTTGGACATTAGGAAGGAAAATTAGCCCTGAAAGGGAAACTGTGAAAGACAAGGACTGGATAGCTGTATGTGGATCTTAATCCGAGGAGTAGAGATAGGGTGTGAACTAGGTGTCTATAATTTGTAAAAAGTAACGGGTAAAATGAGGGTCCTGAGATAGGAGATTCTGGCAGCTGAACCACTGAAATAAAGAATGTTCCAATAGTGGTAACTGAAATTCAGTGTGAACCAGAATATTTGAGTCAATCAATGAAAACAGGCAGAAAAACTCAGTGGATGGATGGATTGCTTCAGTAGATGACTACAGAAAGTGCAGTGGGCAACAGCTTAGGGAAGTAGGATGAAGAGAGAAACATACTGGATGTAAGAAGGCGTTTTCTGGAGGGGACTTGTTCAGGAAATTCATTGGAACAGAAGAAAGTGTTTTCAATCTTAAATGTTAAAGGAGAATGTGATGTTTCATGAACACTTAATTTTCTTTAAAAATGCCAGGATCATCTGGTGAAAAGTCACATTTTCTTAGGCATTACAGCACTATTCAGTTAGGCTAATCCTGGAATGTTTATTTTATTTTTTTGTGTTTCCTCAATTATGCTTTGCTTGCATGTATGGGAATGTATGCTTTTAAAAATACATTTTTATGATTTTTTGGACCACCATCTCATGTTTTACAGACTGCATATTGAGAAACTTTGTCCTAGAATGTAATTCCCTTTTATGTGTGAAATGAAGTCCAAGATCTTTAAATCTTGCTATTCTTCAGCTATCAACAAAAATCTGTGAAAGCCACAGACCAAGTGTCTTGTTTCCTTCTAAGGCCTAGTCCACAAAAAATGGCATCCAATTGTTTTTCATAAAATAACAGTGTGGATGGTTAATAGATTTAAACTCTGTTGATGCCTGATGTGGATTTGGGTATGATTCCAAATTACAGAGTTGTCACATGGTGAAGTGGGAGGGGAAAAAAACCAGAAGGAATTGTATAGAAGAATACAGAGATGTGCCAGAAATCATATCCTTTCATTTCTACATAAAATGTCATTTTGAGTCTTTTACTACTGTTTTCTCTGTATCTCGTTTGTTACACTCCATACATCCATGGGTGATGAAAGTTCCTCATTAATGCTCTAGTGCTGATCAAAAGCCACACCTGGAAGTCAAAGAATTGCTTGGCTAGGGTTAAGGATGTCTGTCTATGAGCAGACTGTGTCTATGAGTAATTATATCTATGAGGGCTTCTTGTGCTTCCATTAGAAGTGCTCTGGCACTGAGTCACTTCTTGGCTGCTTTTTTTCTCTTACGTGAAACCAAGTAAGTAAAGTACTGGCCTTTCTGGAGTGAACATGTATGACCAGTCCTGACCTATGTAAGTTGAGTCTGTGTACGTGTCTGGTTCTGCAGCCAAAGCAGGTGAGTCTGTGCAGGAGTCTTTTTATTTCCTGTCAGTGTTCCATTGTTGAGGAGGGCACAGTCTTGTGCATGGAATAAGGCAGGTATCCCATGGGTAAAATGTCAGTGGTCAAGTAGTCATGGGTTGTGCTGTGTTCATGCAGGGAGCTGAGTTGCATTAAGATAGGCAGTTTGAATAGCTTCATTTTTCATTAATGTAATTTTAACATATTTATGTATATATTAGTAATATTGCTTAGGGACTTTTTCTGATCAGATTTTCAGGATTTTTCACCTTCAAAAAAAATGCTGGGAGTGTGCGTGCGCAATACGGTTGGGAGATACGGTACTGAGAGGAAGGGAGGAGGGAGTGTCCACAGGTTGTTCCAAAATACTTTTGGAGTGGCAGTGTATTCACAGAATGGGTCACGTTAAAAGGGACTACAGAGGAGTCATCTGGTTCAACCTGCCTGCTCAGTCAGGGTTGGTCTGGAGACAATCTTACAGCTTCTTCTGATTCTAACAATATGAGGTCTGAAAGAAGGTAGAAATAAAATACATTGCCCAAGAGCTACTTTTCTTGGTTTTCACTGTTGATAATGGCTTTGGTCTGAAGAGTTGAATAAGCTAGTATTGCACCTTAAGATTTCTGATTTCCCAAGGTTTTGAATAAAAGGCAAAATAATAGAATTTCTAATTTTTATAGAATTTTACATTTGGAAGTGTTTTGGCAAGCCGACGCCTGCTGCTTTCCTTTTTTTTTTCTTCTCTATCTCTCCCACTCTTGTCAGGGTTTTTGATGATGTGAAATGCAGATTATGCTATATTTTGCAATTGGAAATTATGGGTGCTTGAGATCAGGTAACATTCTTTTTAAACAGCATTATGTGTTGGTGGTTGCAGTGATTAAAGAAATAGACTACTTTTATATTCTTTTCCTTCAGCCTTCACTTGCTGTTATTCCTTGTGCTATTGTTTCCCTTAGGACTGTCATGTTCCTCCAGCCCTATTTTCACGTCCTGTCAAGAAGGCAGTTGCATATGTATTGAAAAAAGGTATTCCTCATGTGTTTGTCTCAGACAGTAACTTATTGGCCCATATTCCATTGGTTCAGTGTACAGCTCTTGCTGATAAATAAAACGCACGGTTACTCTTTTACCATGAAGAATAGATCCTCTGGTGCTTGGCCAACCAGGACAGTTGCTTAACTCTTACTGTCCCAGTCCTGTCAGAGATTGTTTCTTTCCTAGTAGTCCACATGTGAGTTGTCCATTTCTCTACATCCATCCACCCTCTGTTGATACACAGAAAAATTTTGTCATCTCATACAGGAGAAGAATGAATTGTTGTGGTTCTCCAGAGCAGCACACAACTTCTGGATTTCTTTTTCTTTTGTATGGCAGAGTTAGAAGAGCTTTTTGCAACAAGAACTTGTAACTTCCTGGGATTTTTGTGGTAACTGTGTTTAAAGTAAAAGTGTTAAGGACTGTCTCTTCCATGTTGTTTTTTCAAAGTGAGCTGGACTAACTGCTTTGTATATGGATGCATACAAAGACAGCAAGCTTTGAGGTGGTATTTACTTGATATATTGGAAAAAATGTTCTTTGGAGACCTTACTTCAGAAATCTTTGAGTCATATCAGAATACAGGCAGTTAACATTTTTTTTGTTGATTTTGTAAAAGGTTTTCAAGACAATTTGAAAGATTGGGGTATTGCAGCTCTTTCAACCACTGTGACCTAAAAGTTACTGCAGTTTGGCCAATAGAGCCCTCTCTTGGAAAAGGAGATGTAATCTTTTTGCCAGCAAAAATTCATCATTTGAATCTGTGGTGTAAGTAAAGCCAACCCAAATGCGTTTTCTGTTGTCATAAATTGTCTGCATCAGAGTTTTGTTTCCAGCAGGGCTGAATTGGCTGTATGCTGTCTGGTTCCCGGCTGTCACTTCCAGCTGGTGTCGTTTTTCTGGCAGAAGTTTGTGAGGCAGACAAGCCTGGTAAGACAGATCCTTGAAGACTTCTTTGTTTATGAGGTTTTGAAGTGAAGGAGTAGAGAGTTCCATTATAGCTCTTAAATACTTGACCTACTCCTATTTTCATAGGAGTATTATTACCTGGAGTAGTGGGGAGGTATTGCTGTGGGTGTAGTCTGCTTTTTGCCTGGTCCCTGTTAAGTGAGCAAGGAGAGGGCATATTTTGTCCTCCATATTCCAGCTCCTAGATAGACACATAAGAGAGTTTATGTATTACTTCACTCGTCCCTTTTGAGGATTCAGGTCACACATGAAAAGGTTTTAGTGTCTTCTGAATATTTTTATTACTGTACATACATTTCATTACCTGAAATAAATGCCTTCTGATGTAGGCTGTAGCTAGGTTGTTTCCTCTGTTTTTCATTTGAGGCTTTCACCAGTATTCAGATTCAAACTGCTGCTAGCTGCTTGTGTACTGTTGAGCTCAATGACAGTTGTGTTTGCCCTAGAGCAACATCAGTTACATGAAATGTGGCAAGTTGGTCAGCCTTGTGTCAGCTGTGTTTTGTGAGTGTGTGCATAGTAATCTGTTAAATTTGGATTCTACAGCTTGCATTTGTCTGACATAGTGTATTCTACTTCTCAATTTTGTTGTTTTTCTTAAAGGACTAATTCTTGTCATGATTTTCTAGAGCATGTGCTGAACAACTGAACCAGTAAAGAGTGCAGTTAGGATTGTCGTTTGATCCCCAAGTCTATAAAAAAAAAATCCCAGTAAGAAAAGCTGATTTACATATCTTTCTTTCAGAAGAAATTGGAATGACAGTGGATTTTTACGAGCTAGAAAAGTTAAACAGAAGTTTCCTCTCAGCCCTCTGTGTGTCAGAGCTGCTATGTACGTAGGTGATCACTTACATGATTCTAGTATTGGAATGTGGTTCATACCGCTTTAGCATGTTATGTCATGCATGTTATTTTGCCTAAGTTTAACTTAACCTTGTGATTACCTTGTAGAACAAGCTATTGGAAGATTAGCAAATAAAAATTGTTTTTAGATAATGCAGCAAATGGTGGCACAGTAAATAGCTGTGTGCTAAGTTATGCTTCAAAAATAGAAAAATATGCATACGCCTTTTAGTTGCTGAAAAAGTACAAATGGGAGGTTTTCAGGAAATTTTTCACTAAGAATATGAAATTATAACTATATTAGTTTTTTTAATCTCCAAAAGACTGATCTGTTTCTGTTGAGGAGGCAGGCACAAATAATGGGATGGGAAGTTGGTTGGGACTGTTCTCAACAGTGCTGTCCTTAAATCAGCATCTAATCAGCTGTGGACTTTAGGCTAACAATCACTTGTCTGCCTTCTCATCGGTCATTTCACTTGAGAAAATTACAGAAATTATGGATTTTTTTTCATTTGTTTGGCTTTCTGAAAGTTATTCTGTAGCTGGTAATAGTTTTTAAACTAGTGTATTGAGTTCACATGGGCCTTTCTGAGAAGAGACCAGAAGCTGTCCTGGTACTGGACACCAGTGAGCTGCAGCTGGTTCCAAAACAAATCTGTAATTGTCCAAAGCTGAATCTGTAAGTGGTGCTGGTGGCAACTCTGTGATAACATATATTAGAAAGGGTAGAGAATCATGTGCAGCAGCCATGAGAGAGCAGTGAGAAAAAAATATGAGGGTAACAGGCGTGCAGACACCGAGATCAGTAGGAAGAAAGGGGCGGAGGTGCTCCAAGTGCCAAAGCAGGGATTCCCTTGCAGCCCAAACCGAAGACCGTAGCAAAGTAGGTTGTTGGCCTGGAGCTCATGTAGGGCCACACTAGAGTAGATAAGAGCCCTGTGAGGAGCAGTTTCCTGGCAAGAGCTGTGACCTGTGGAGAGCAGCCTATACAGATTTTCTGACAGCTGTGGCTCATGAGAGACCTGCACTGGAGGAGTCTGTTTCTAAAGGACTGTACCCCATGTAAAGGATGCCTGCTGAAGCAACTCTTGAAGAACTGTGTCCCATGCTTGTGAAGGACTCTATCATCGAAGGGATCCTGTACTGAAGGAGGCGAAAAATGTGAGGAGGAAGGAGTGACGGGGCAAAGTGTTTACGGTCTCACTGCAAGCCCCATTCCCTATGCCTGTTGTGCTGCGCAGCAGTGGGGAGAGGTAGAGGAGTCAGTAGTAAAGTTAAGCCAGGAAACAAGGAAGAGTGGGGTGAAGATGGTTTTGTTTTGTTATTTGTTTCTCACTATCAGAGTCTTATTGGCAGTAGATTAAACTTACCTTTCCTAAGTCCAACCTGTTTTTCCCATAATGGTAACTAGTGAGTGATATCCTTGTCCTTATCTCGATCCATGAACTTTTAATTGTATTTTATCTCCTGTCTTGCTGAGAAGTGGAATTGAGAGACCATCTGACTTGGCAGACAGTATAAGTTAATGCTGTTATTGTGGATTTTCCAAAATAAGACTGAGGCAAGACCTCTATTCTTGAGGAACTATGAAATTGGGGGTGGACTGGTTATATACAGTCTCAGAGAAACTTGCATAAAAATGGGCAAAAATAAAAGTAGTCAAGAAGCTTTCCATATGAGTGAGTAGTGACCAATACTGTGTAAGAAGTACTGTACTGAAGCTGAAGTGGAATGATTTCAACAGAAGACACTAAATCTGTAGCTGTTTTGTTCCTTTTTTCTGTCCTGTAGATGAGGTGCAGGACACTTGTGCTGGTTTCAAGGTAAACCAGCAGGAGAAATGAACTCAACACGAGAGAGATTATAAATCAGAGCTACAAT
>JAWWEV010000095.1:30582480-30613493 GCA_035583235.1 Hafferia zeledoni
TGTTATTTTATTTTCATTATTAAATTGTTCTTAACCCTTTTTCTCATTCTCCTTCCCATCCCATTGGCAGGGGAGGTGGACTGAGCAAGAGGCTATGTAGTGCTTAGTTGCTGGGGTTAAACTGCAACAGAAATACACTAAAATGTAGAGATTCAAGTCATGTTTGACACATAAAAATGGTTGTCATGTCTATTTAACTTACAGTTAAAAAATAAATATTAAGGAAAAATTAAGTATGAGAAGATGTGAGAGTTTGAATAAAACTGTGTGGGGACTTAAACTAAATGTTGTAGGGTCTTTCTCCCATGAAAAACATAAAACATTTTTCCTTTACATGGACTACAGATTTCTGTAGTCACTGACATTGTTTTGTGCTGTGATTTGTCAAGTACATAGCTTTACATACAGAAAAATGTTAGTTGAAAGCAAAATGAAAATAATTAACATACATGGTGACATTATTATAATAAAATGTTAGTTGAAAAGAAAATAAAAATAATCTACGTGATGACACTATTATAATAAAATTTAAGTCATGCTTTTTGGATTTTTAGAAGGACTTTAAGGCTATAAACTGGAAGCATATATCAACTAAATAATAATCATAACCTGTTACTATGTTAACAACGTTTTACTTGTGTTAGACTAGACACTATCTCTAGAATAAATACATTTGTTTTATGAGATATTGCAGTTGCTGTTAGTTGGGAGTTAAGTTGTCCTAAATAGATTTCAGGATGTAAAAGCTTTGTATCTGAAATTCTTGGAAATTTGGACAAGTATAGGTAAATCTTCCTTGTTTTGAATTTAAGTTGTCTACAGTGTATGTACGTACAGCTTCCTTTTGGAGTATTCCTAACCTCATAGAAGTGTATTGGGATTCTGCCAGTGACTTCAGCTGAACTTGGATTTCTTGCAATGGCTTCTCTAGGAGATGCATGTATCTTCCTTTGAGGAGAGATATTTATAGGTACCTTAATGGAATTTTTTTTGGTAGTGGTTATAAGTTAATCTGCAATGTATGTAAAAGTTGGCCCTTTGCCTCAGTATTTTATTTACTTATATGTAAAGAGTGATGCTAATTCACAGTCTGCTTAATTGCTTTGTGTGGGAATATGATGTGGAGTTCTTAACCTTTTAGTTGGTGAAGTAGTGCATGTTTTGTACTCCTAGCTGAAAGTATTTTAAGTTGCCTTCATAAATTCCTTAACCTGTGGATAGGGGATGCCTCTGTGTTTTTCTTTTTTCAGTGTTCTTATTTCTGGGTGACAAGATACAGAAGAATTGGGTGTAGTGTTTTCTGATACTCTCTGATGTCACTTCCTTATTGAAGTTTCATTGTCTTGACAGAATTGGTTGATTTGAGTTTGGTAAGATCAAAGGGCAAGCTCAAAATAACATTGCTACGCTAAGAATGTAGTACTTTATTCTATCTAAATGCCTGTGCATGTGTCACTTCCTTTTCTCAGACAGAAGACACTTCAGGCACCTTTTGACACTTGGTAGAATAACTTCACTGTTTAATTTTGGTGTGCCAGCTTTCTAAAAGGCTTATTTTTTAAAAAAAATAATGTATTGAATGAAGTTAATTTTTTAAGTATCATATATAAACCATTAAATTTTATGGCTTTTTTGTTTTGAGGTTTTCTGATGTGTTTTGGAAGTAATATAGAACAGCCTATACAAGATTTCTAGGCATTTACAGTATTTGGAAAGTGAGGCTTATAGAAAGATGTTGGAACATATTTTCCAACCACAACACATAGCTTTTCAACAGTATATAAATTCTGTTTAGAAAGTTTGTGAAATATCCAAAAAAGGCAAGAGTCAAGAGAGGTCATAGTAATCACTGTAAAACTTGATTGCCTTTGATGTGTTCTCTAGGTTAAATAGCCATCCGTGTCATACATACATAGAGCTGGAAAAATGCTTGTGAATAACAGTAATATGCCCATCTTGCTGGACTGCCCTTCGCTTTCTCATATAAACATTTTCTCTGGCATCGTTGTGAAATGGAAGTCAGGCACATGCTGTGAATACTCTCTCGACTGACAGTGTACAACAGCCAGCCATGGAGAGTAGCCTAATGTTTAAAACCATGGAAAAAGAGAGTTATTCTGACAGAGTTTTCATACTTAGGGGAAGTAAGGTAAAAAAACCAAAACCACCCAACCTTACTCTTTTCTTCCATTATTGGAGGAGGGAAGTAAGAAAGTGATGGATCAAAGTCAAACAGACATTTTCTTTTGAATTGACAAACCTCAGTAGAAGTGTAGGTGGCATTAAAACAGCATGCAATCCTCCTCACATCAGTTTCAAGCCTTGATCTGGAAAGACCAGTGTAGGTACTTGCTGCACAGCAGATCTCTGAAAGACTGCTGTTCATGCTGGTATTTTTCAAGCAGATCTGTTCACTGGAAGTCTGCAGGGAAGTTCTCTCCTACAATTTGCTGTGTAAATTTGGAAATGATACTTCTGTGAATTAAATTGATTCTGTAAGAGTTTATTCACAAGTGAAGAGTAACTGACCAAATCCTAATGTAAGCTGATGACAACAGTCAATGTAGTCTTTCACTGTGACACTTCTCTTTTGTCCTATAATAGCAGAGAGTAATTTGAAAATGGCATTTCATGATCTTTAGAAGGGAGTTAATAAAATGTTGGGAGCAGAAAGGTGAGAATTGGGAAGCATGACTCCTAAAATCCTCGTTAGTTTTGACTAGCTTTTGTTACTACTTTATGCAGATGAGAATCAATTAGCATCGAGATGCCGGAGGATGTCACGCGGAGAAAACAATCATTCATGCTCCAGTACAAACTGGATGGATATAGGGACATAATTACACTGTGTAATCAAAACTGCAACAGTTAGTTTGCCTCAGCTCACTGGTAGCTCAAGTTTGCCCTTTCTGTCTTTGGTAGAAGGGCTTAGAGAGCCCTGTGTTCAGTGTGGTTGGGAGTAATGGACCCACAATACAACTCCTGGAGTCTGTTGGGAGTCGATGTAGGGAAGCAGATGAGTCTAACATGTCCACCGATTTCAGTTGTGACCTATGGGAAAGTTGCAGAGGTTCATTGTGTCAGGGTTTTTGTGGTTTGAAAAGCTTATCTACTTTGTTGCTCTCAGCAGTTGAGCAAATACTATTTTCAGCTACTTTGAAGGAGAAAACTTGGGATGAGAGGAAAGGTCTTTGATTTCAGTAGCTGAGAGAGCAAAGTCTCTGGTTCAATCTGCAGCTTACTTCGTGGCTGTCCTCAGAAATGTCAACTTTTCTACTGCTGATTTGAGAACAGATATTGAAGAAGCATGTGAATAGTTCTCTGCTATATGGGTCACGGAATTCTTCAATAATTCTTTGACCAGTAGTCAAATCTTACAACAGGAACAAAAGTATTAAGTTGGTGGCAGTTCTTCTTCCTGTGAACCAGAGGATTCCAAGGCGTATGTTCTTTTGGAGTGTGGTGAACAGCTTCTGACTAAAATTCTCCCCTCTGAGAAAGCTTCAGTTACCATTACCAGCCTTGGAGAGCTAAAATAGAAAAAGGGCTACAAAAAGGACTCATTCCACTTCCTTGGCATTTATACAGGAGAAACACTCAGAAGGGGAAATGTTAGATTGTGAAAGTTAGTTATGGTACTCAGATCTGAAATTCCTTCACAGTAATTAAAATCGCTACTTTTAAATTAGAAGGTACATTTTAATCCATTTTTACACAAAGTTTTTGTTGAAAATGTAATAGATTGCTGTAAAGGTCTCCAAGAAAATGTATATTGTAACTGAGGAAAGAGGACTGCAGTTTGTGTATTTTTTATTTTACAAGGGTTGAGGTTATTTTGCTTGAGTCCTATTTTTCTGTTAATCTGAATAAATAAAAACTTAAAAATTGTCTTAGTCTTATATTAACAGAAGATTTTATTAACAGTAGCACTAGGTTCTTCTTTATAATACTTTTCAAGGGTATGCCCAGTGAACAAGAATTTAAGTGTGTTGGATTGCACAAGCAAGTAATTTTTTTGTGAATAAAGCACATGGTTTCTTATTGTTGTTATATAGGCAATGATTTGGATGGAGTTGCAGAAGCTAGACCCAGACATTAACTGATATAAATAAATTACATGTTTTGTCTTTGCACAGTTGCTTATGTAACTTTTAAAGCAGGTTTTGACATGACATTTCATAAAGCTCCTTTTAGCTATAGAACTCTATACATAAATGCATTTGTGTAAGTTGCTTACAGTTTTATATGATTCAGAGTTCTATCTAGATTTATGGATGCAAATTTTCTTTGCTTTTCAGACTCCTGGCAAGATTGTTTTATGCAATGATTGTGAATTACTGAGATTGCAGTTACAATTTTGCTGCAGTGCAGACTTGACCATAGTAATTCTGGTTTTATACTCATAAATTTATAGATGTCTGCTCAACTGGCCTGTCATAATGTCTTCATCTGAGGCACATCCTAGAAGGTTGTTAGGAAGTTTTTTGGCAAAGTGCCTGATAGTATAAATTGAACTTGATGTGGGAAACATGGAAATGCAGGCAGGACTGACGCTTCATTGTTTTTGTATTGACATACATAGAAGCAGACTAGAAGTCCTAGTGAAATGAGGAGCTTTGCTCTGATGGAAGTAGAAGGGGAAATGTAGAGCTGCATTATTGGGCATGGTACTTTAAACCAACAGCTGAATGTCCATCAGAAAATGTCACATCAAGGTACTGGTTTTCACAGAGCTAGGCTGGAGTTGTGAATTACAACTAATGCTGTCAACAAAAGTATGTTTAAAACTTACATTTGTTGAAGAGGCTCAAGAGGGCCTGGCAGGAGTTAAGTCCCTAAAGGTAAAAGGGGAAATCTATGACTGCATATCTTGAAACTCTCAGCTACAGTCGTAACTTAATCTCAGTTCAGTACATCTTCTTGAATGGATGGTATTTTGGTTCTCAGGGTAGAGAAACATGAAACTGGTTTTTTTTAACGTTGGTTATTGGCCTTGTTTAGCCTTTTCAGACATATGCTAAGAGACTAGCACAATAGATTAATATTTTTGAAATGGAAAAAATGCATGCTAAGTTGCCGTGTGACTGTTTCATCTGTTTGGAGAAAAAATGTGTCTGTCTATGCAGATTTTGTCTCTTTTATGTATTCTTCCTCTGAAAGAAATATGGACTTGTGTATTTAGCTATTATTTTTATTATTTATCTTTTTGGTTTTTACACACTCATGAGAGAAAATGTCAATTTTTCCTATAAGTGAATTTTTAAAAACATGTTTGTATCTGTGTCTAGTTACAGCATGCTTGTTGGACAGAGTAATTTTCATATATTCATGATGAAATAGATAATAATTTTCAAGTTGTGGCTTTTTTTTAAGAACAAAAAGGATGATGGTATGTAATTTATTCAAAAATACATTTCAGTAAATGAGTTGAATATGAGTTGAAAAATGGTACTAGGTCTACTGTAGGATTTTTATTTAGATAAATATGGTCTGTTAATGTAAAACTATGTACCCTTGGTATTGTATGATCTACCAATAAAAGACTAACAAGAGCACAATATGAAAAACAAGACTTTGTGACACAGTTGAGAAAACAAAATTGTGTGTCAGATGAACTATAAGCTTAAATGCTGTTGTTCAGACAATTTTAATATAAGAAGATATGTCACTGGGAAGAATATACTTAAAGAAAATCTGATTATGAATAATTTATCTTTTTGTTTGTTGTTTTTTGTTTGTTGTCCTTGACAAATAGGTCATGTTTTCCTTGAAATCTGTGGAAAATTTGTGTGACCAATTTAAACTCCTTGTCTAAAAGTAGACTTAACGTTTTTTATGAATGAAGAAATATTTTCCTTTTGAAAATGTATTAACAATACTATATACAGCTTGCTAATGTGTATGTGAAATGTCACTTACAGGTGCTGACCTTAAAGAAAGGGCAAAAATGCACTCAAGTGAAGTTAGTTCTTTTGTCTCAAGAGCAAGAGCAACTATTAATGAATTGGGTATGTAACCTCTCCCTTACTATAATTTTAATCTGAGAAGGGTTAGATCAGAGGAATGACATAAACATGCATAGTTAATTCTTGACAGGTAGTAGGATGGCCATAACTAGCATCATATCGCCCTTCTTGAAGTGGAAGGAACTCATAAGGATTATTGAGTGTATTGATAAATATGAATCATGGTGCATTTATTCTTTTAAAATGTTCCAAATTGAGTTGGAGTTTTTTAAAGAATGCTAGAAAAAGCTGAATCTCAGCTGAAATAGAGGTGATTTTCCCTGCTGTTTTCATAAAGGATGGATTATTCAGTGACGTCCAAGTCCTGTAGAATTTAATTTTTACTGTTGAATTCTTGTGGTCAGTCCAGTTAGTATGGTCTAATACATTTTATAAACATGTTAAACATCAGCTGCTGGTAGAAATTTAGCTGCTAAAGCCTTCTAAAATTTTATTTAATATACACTTGTTCTGGTATAGTAAAATGTGTTAATAATTTGAAGCTTTAAAAAACTTGTACCAGTTTTTGAGGATAGTAAGTTTTACATTTTGAATTAATGATCAAATAATTATATTTTTACATCTCATTTTACATGATCAGTTTTAATATAAATGTTTTTCAACAGGGTATTATCAATATGTTCTGTTGAAAAGAGAAGTATAGTGTTCCAAGTTTGAAGCAATTAGTTTATATATGAAACATTCTGTCACTTTAAGTTTTGGCACAAAACTCTGAGGAATAAATAATTTCTCAGAAAATGTTTTTAGATACATTTCCTTAAGAATACTGTGTCAGATACTGCTTTGACAGAATGTAATGAATGGATACTAGTATGTTTTTTCAGATAAATGATGAACTGCTGAAGAATGAATCTTTGATTAGGTACCTTATGGAAATGCTTGTGCCCTCAAATAAATGTCATGTCTTTGAAGTGAAGTAGACCCTCAGGGATCTTTAAATATGTAAAATCTGTAAGATACCTAGAAGTACATAGATCATTAATTTCCTGCAGCTCATACTGTATACATGCTGCTGTTTGCCCTTCTATTGGAATGCCACGCAAGTGGCAACAAGTTGATCCATTCATTTACTTCGTAAGAATTTTGGGAGGCTTCCTTGGCATTAAATAATAATTTTTCAGCCTTCCTTGGCCTGAGGTTACTGGAAATACTTGGAGCTGCTATTAATATTTAAATAGGGGCAACTGGTTTCAAGATTTTGCTATTTTCAGTAAATAGGGGTTTTTAATTCAACTACTTTCAAGTTTTTAACTGAGAAAATTTCTGAAGTCTAAGGAAGTATTTGAATTTGGCAGTCTACACTGAATGGCTGGAAAATACTCACAGTGATTCGATGCTTTGTTTTACCTCAGAGTTGAAAAAACTTTATTAGATTCCTGTTGGAGTGTTTAACCACTAAATATCTAAGGAAATTTTCAATGTTATCTAAAAGGTTTACAGTGGATCATTATGCTAACAGTAAATTACGTGAAATTTAGGAAACCTCTGTGACTGCTTTCATTCATTGATCTCTAATCTCTTTCTCAAGAAAGAAGCATGACTTGTGAGCAGGTGGAATTAATATTTGAGAATCTAGGTCAGTGAAGCACCTGGATAGAAAGGTTTGTGTGGGGATGTAATAGCAATTAGGCATGCCACTGGTTGGAAAACAGGAAGAATTTGAACATACAGCCTTTGTCTGATACTGTAACAAAACTTTTTGCTAAGTTGACTAAGTGTCTCTCTCCCATCTTTGCCCTTTTCTTCCCCTTCTCCCTTCCCCTTTTCCTTACTCCCTCCCTCTTCCCATTTTGCCATTTCCACTTTAAAATAATAAACAGAATAGTCATTGGAAGGTTCTCCAAGTTAATTTCCAAAGGATTAGAGAAGAATGTTATCACTTCTAATATTACGGGTCTGTTATCATATCATTATGTTTGACCATGCATACTGTATAAGTAGCTTTAATTTTTAGGTCTCATGATGTATTTTATAGTATATACATCTTTGTTGCATTGTGAGTTTTTTTGAACACATTATAACAAGAGGAGATGTGTTTATAGAATGAATCTAACATTTTTCTGAAGGGTCTTTGCAGAGCCTTTTTTTTCTTTAAAAATCATAGAACTACAGAATGGTTTGGATTGGAAGGGACCTTAAAGATCATTTCATTCCAGCCCCCTGCTGTGGGCAGGGACACCTTTCAGTAGACCCAGCTGCTCAGAGCTCCATCCAGCCTGGCCTTGAACACTGCCAGAAATGGGCCATGCACAGCTTCCCTGGGCGACCTGTTCCAGTGCTTCACCACTCTCACAGAAAAGATTTTTTCCTAAAATCTTAGTAAATCTACTTTCAGTTTGAAGCCATTTCCCCTTATCCTGTCAGTACATACCCTTGTAAAAAGTCCCTCTTCATCTTTCTTGTAGGCTCCCCTCAGGTACTAGAAGGCTGCAATTATGTCACCCTAAAGACTCCTCTTTTCCAGGCTGTACAATCCCAAATCCCCCAGCCTTTCCTTACAGGAGATGTGCTCCATTCCCCTAATCAGTATGGTGTCCCTCGTCTGGACTTGCTCCAACAGGTTGATGCCCTTTGTGTGCAGGGAATCCCAGAACTGGATGCAGTACTCCAAGTGGGATCCAGTATGTCATTGCCTATATAAGGAACTGTTAGAGAATATAAAACAAAAATTATGAGTTTAGATTAGGTGAGTGCACAAAATGTTCTGTTGTGTGATGCTGTTATAAATAGAGATACAAGTCAGGGGCTCTTAGTTCTTTTTTTTATTATTCTGCAGAAGTGATCTGTCATTGCAGAATGTAATTTTTATAGAACTATGAGGACATTTTATTTACGTTTGGTTACTGCAGTGAATCTGTGTATTGAAAATGATAATGATATTTTTCCTGCCTGGCAACGACTAAAATGGGAGATTGTTAATGAACAGGAACAATTTTCAAATTTGTATTTGCTATTGCAGAATATTATATAGCCAGGGAACAGTATTTCCAATCTCCGACTTTGTTCTTTTTCTATCTAAGTTTAATGCTGTAATCTCATTTAAAATGTATTCTAGTTTTTGCTTTTCAGAACTAGGTCATGTTTTGATAATTGCATTTGTATTCAGATGTGTGACCTAGTAAGAAGATGCTTCTTTTTAGCTATATTTTCAGAAAGAAGACCATTAACTTATCTTTATAGAAAAATTACACTGAAGGTTAATTACATCTTGAACAACTGGATAAACTTAACTTTATAGCATGCTTTGGCTTTCTTTATTTTCTGTCAGTTTCATTACATTTAAAATTCTTACTCTAGAGGTTTTGTAAAAAAATGTGGTATCTTTTTGGATAACAGCTACAGAAGAGAATTTTCTGGAAATTAAAAGCATACTGTGCTTGTTTATATGGGAATAATTTATAACTTCTTGCTAAATTTGGATGAAGTAGTAAGACTGCAGTAAATATCACTTGGTTTAAAAATAAACACATGAAAGTGCTGAAAAAACTGAACTGAGCCATTAGTTGTAGCACTTAAGATTTTGAAGTTATAGGGAGGGGAATCAAAACAGCCCCTATTTTTAGCAGTGGTTGCTTTTGCTAAGATTATAGCAGAGTGGTGAAGTTTTGTTTGGGGCTTGGGGGTTTTTTTGTATGTGTATGTGTTTAGGGTTTTTTGTATTTTTTCTTTTTTAGTTCTTTTTTCTTTTTTTTTTTAATAGTAGAATTTTTAAGACTACTTGTTCATTACTGTATCCTGCCATGAGGTTGTTACAGATGTAAAGTTGGCTCTACCCTCAAGAGACAGGAGAGCAAAGCCTTAGTAGATCTCTTGTAACCATGCACAAGAAGATAGGCCTGCCTAAATTAAATCAAATTATATGGCCTTCCAGCAGCCTTGTTTTTGATACTTCGGAGGGTAAAAAAAAGCTTTCACTGTGGGTCAGATCTTCAATATGTATTCCATAGCATGACTCACATGAAGTCCATATTCTTCATACTGGCTATGGGATCTGGGCTGTCATGCTTTACCATTGTACAAATGTTACCTGTTGGAATTTCAGTTGCAAAACAAACTCAGGCCAGGTGTGGAGTGCAATGTGATAACCACACTCCTCCATAAAAACACCGTGTTTAACAGAAAGAAAAAGTGAAGCTGCAGAAAGAATTTCAACTTAGCAAATATATGTAATTAGTTAGAGTGGCATTTGGCCCCAACCTCTAATAAGTGAGAAATGTATTGATTAGCAAAGCTCTTCCAAAGAACATAGCACAAAATCCCACAAACAGGGAATAAAATCTGGAGACTGACATTCTTGGTTACTTTTAAAAAGTGTAGTCAGACTTGTTTTTTATTTCACATTTGGAGACAAAACACCTCACCCATTGCCTGATGGAACCTAGATATGCAATAAGTTTTACCAAATTTATCTCTGGTTGCTGGAGGTAGATCTGGCCATCAAAGATGTAGTACTCTTGGTAACATCTGAGGATTTCTCTCTTAGGGAAGAGAGATACAGACTATAACTTGCATTTACTGGAAAGTTGAATGCAATTTCACAGCTATCAAATTTGAAAAAGGACAAATGTAGAACTGTCAGCTAGCCTCAGACATCACGGTCTTTTGTGTTGCTTTTGTCGACTGTTTCCTGACCTTACTTAGTTTTGAAATTGTGTTTTTCAGTCCCTTGAGTGAGAAGAAATTGTTAACTCTTTTGCTGTCTTGGTCTCTGGCTCTGTTCCTAGAACCAACTGATACTCAAAGGGCAGCAACTCATGGCATTGTATTGAAAGCGTAACGTTGCTCTTCGATTGAAGAAATCCTGAGCTCATTGCTTGGCCCTAGCATGAGGCTTTGACTTCAGAGTAGCATGTTCAAGTCTTGTGTTGAACATGCCTTTTGGCTAGGCATCCACTGGCTTGATGATATTACCAACCTAGTTTATAAAAAAAAAATTACGCTTACTGTGAAATGTTAGGGAGTGTTTCTTCTGTAGTGGTCCAGGAGTGAGCGGACTTGAAAATGTTATTTGATACATTATGCTAATTTAGAAATAAAAGTAGCTTAGCACTAGACTGGGGAGTGTGTTGTGTCAAAAAAGAATGCTAGTGTTATCTTCATACTGTTAATCAGACAAGTAGGCAATAAAAAAGTGAAAAACATACCCCATTTGGTTCTCTTAACATTTAGAGATTATATTAGAGACTATAGTTGCAAGTATATAGTTGTGTGTGTATATTATACAAAGACTCTAGTTTGTGTTTTGTGGGCTCTTAAATAAAGAAAAAATATACCCAGAAGCAGAATGTAAAAATGTAACTGAATTCATTTAACATTGGTGTTATCTTTTGTGTTGTGTAATTCACTGCTTGATTATTGTGCTGTGTTATTTGTGTGAGTAGTAAGTTCTTAAATCTATTTAGTAAGAGTAAAGAATACAACAAATAATTTTCATTTGTCTTCTATCCAAAGCTTTTACTTGCACAGAAGGTAGATTCTGTCATCTAGGTTTTACTTCATTTTTGTCTTACTAAGGGCAGAACAAGACTAGAAGATGCAACATTAGTAAATACGAGGAAACCAAGAAAACTGTTTATCACACTGAAGTCTGTTAATGAAGATGAATGAAATATCCAAATGATTTTATATAACACAAAAAAGACAATAGTGGAAGAGTTAGCTATAGAAAACCATAGCTTAATGGTTTGATTAAAGCTCCTCTTTCCTTCCTATTAGTTTCCCAGTTTCTGTTTCTATTATTGGAAATGTAAAACACAGTGTCTCTATTACCTGTCCATAATGAAGTACCAAATAGAAAATTTAAAAATTAAGAATATAATATTCATCATAATCCTATATTAAGATTGTTTGGGTTTTTTTCTCTCAAATCAAAAGTATTTTTTCTAAGTCATATAAAAGAGTGAGTGAGCACTGGAGGAAGCTGCAAAATTAATGGAATTGAGTGAAGTGCTTTAGCTGCTGTTGTACTAAAAGGGAAGAAAAACTTTATTAATATCTTTTGCTTAATAATCAACTTTAAGCAGTGTACAGTAACCTTTTAATTAAAAAGAAATTTTCTTTAAAAATGCTAAAGAATATTTTTTTTATGCAGCTCTTTATTGGTGGTATTTATTGTCTGCCTGAACTTTCAGGGCATTAAAGCAAACCCTTTCAGAGCTGTAACTAGCAAATGTATGGCAAAAAATTGTGTAGATCCAAATGCACATGCAGTCTATTCAGACTTAAGTGTGGTCATATATTTTTAAAATATATGTTGATATGTAAGTTATTTTGAGTGATTACTTTTTCATTCCTTTTGCAATTATGAGAGGCAAAGCTTTGTAGCATTTAATTACTTGCCTTGTGCAAAAACAATTTGACCAGTCGTCTTTTCTTTCAGCTTCATATAGGAAGCTTTGACAGCCATTTTCATGTTTTGCTACATGCATTGCTTGTTGTTTTTTTACTGTTACAGAATTGGTGAAAATACTTCCTGAAGTATTTGGTTTCTGTTAGCTTTTTTCCCCATGAAAGATTGTTTTTTCATGGTAGTTCTTGCAAGTGAAAATGAAAACAAACTGTTGTGGCCACTGACCTGGTAACAGATTTTGCAGGATCAGATAAATGTCTGAAACAAAACTGACATTGCAATGATAATATGCCATCTTCATGTTATTATTTATCTTCAGAAAAAGGTCCTTAAAGATGAAATCAAAGTTGTGTTGCCATTATTTTTGTGATTTCCTATGACAGAAATTATCTAATATGTAAGTGTAATTTTGTGATTATAATGTTACTATTATAAGAATATTTCGGTTATCAAAATAGCAAATGAACTGCCTCTACTTGTGACCCAAGGAGCATAGTTTATGTCCTTTTTTTCCCCCTTAAAAACAACTTAGTGTTTACAATCACCAAGAGAGATCAAAAACCTGGTTGGTGCATAGGTGGAAGACAAGTCTGTTCTGAGTCGCAAGATAAGAATATTTAGGTATAAACTGAATTATTTTAAAACCACATTAAAAATCCATTCCCAGTTATTGTGTGAGTTAGGATGCAGTTTTAAATAATCATTACTGCTGATTCAAGATTCCTATTTGCACCTGTGACCTTTTGAAAAACAGCTTTCTAACTTGTAACAAGAAAACTTGCAGATTTAGTGTTTATAAAGAGACTTTGTAAAGTAACAGATCTCAAACTTTTATTTCAGCATTGTTGGTGTGGGAATCAGCCCACAGACTTGCAGTATTATATAGGATTAAGCTATTGTTAGTTGAAATATACACTGAAGATAAATAGCATGTTAATAAGTGCATTGTTTTGTAATAACAAACCTAAAATTTGTAATTCCTTCTTTGACACTTTCACTCTTTAGATATGACTTTTGTTTCTTCTTTCTTGCTTTCCTGATGGCTTGCCCTTCAATTATGGAATCTATAGTTATGTGCCTGGTTGTATATAGACATTCTGGGGGCATGTGACCATTCTTTTTATTAATTTGAAGGTTCCATTTTTGTTACAACATTTGAATAAATTTACTAAGAAATAAGAACTTTCTTATCTGTAGATTAAAATTTGTCCTTGGAAAGATGCTGGAACAACTAAATGTGGAAACTACTACTGGGCACATGGGGGACAAGAAAGGTATGAAGTGTAGTCAGCATGGATTAACAAGGGGAAAATCATGCCTGACCAGTCTTACAGCCAGTGAAGAAATGACTAGTTTCATAGATGAGGAAAGAGCAGTGGATATTTTCTGCCTTGACTTCCGTAAGGGTTTTGCCAGTATCTCTTATAAGATTCACATAGAATTACTGATGAGTATGGACTGGGTGAGAAGACAGCAAAGTGGATTGAAAATTGACTAAATGAATGGGTGAAGACTCTGGGTATCAGCAGCATGAACTCTATTTGGAGTCCCCAGCCAGCAGTGTGTATCCCAGGGGCCTGTGCAGGGTTCAATCCTGTTCAACATTTTTAATACTCTGAACGATGGGATGGAGTGTACCCTCAGCCAGTTTGCTGAGACATAAAAGCGCAAAGAATGGGTTGGGCCATCATTCAGAGGAAACTCAGCAAGCTGCAGAAATAGGTTGGCAGGAACCTCATTAAGTTTAATAAATGAAACTACAAATGACCAGTACGTGCTGGGGGTAATGATATGAAAAACAGCTGCACAGAAAAGCCTTGCAAGTCCTGGTGGATACAAAGTTGAGATAGGACAGCACTGTGCCCTTGTGGCAGAGAAGGACAGTAGTATTCTGGGCTGTGTTAAGATGGGTGTTAGCAGCCTGCTGAGGGAGGTGATCCATTCCTTCTCGTCAGCACAGGTGATGTTACAGCTGGAGTACTGTGGCCAGTTCTAGGCTCCCCAGTAGAAGACAAAGATGGAGCTCCTGGAAAGTACAATGAAGGGCCATGAAGGTGATGGATCTTTTCTATGGGGAAAGATTGAGCAAGCTAAGGCTGTTCAGCCTGGACAAAAGAAGGCTCTGGAGATGATCCCATCAATATATATAAATATCTGTAGACAAGGGTGTTAAGAACGTGAAGCTGAGCTATCTTCAGTGGTGTCTAGTGACAGGACCAGAGGCAACAGGCACAGACTGGGACACAAGACATTGTTCCTGAGGATCAGGAAGATCTTATTCATGGTGAGGATGAGTGAGCATTGGTACAGGTAACCTGGGAGGTTTTGGAGTCTTCCTCCTTCAAATGCCATCTGGGCATGAACTTGAACAACCTGCTCAAGGTGATACTGTTTGAGCAGAGGGGTTGGACAAGGTGAACTCTTCCAGCCTCAACCATTTTGTGATTTCAAGGTTTCTCATGTGCTGCAGACATATGTAGGCACGTATTTGCCACACTTTCTGAATACGTTAGAGTTAGATAATGAATTGTGGATCTGTTAATCTGTTCTTCAATTTATAGCATACTTTCCTACAGTAATAAATGTAATACCCACAGTACGCAGAATATTTTTAGGCAGTTTATCCTCCTTGCTTTAAGTTTTTTGAAATCCTTTATTCAGAAGAAAAAATGAGCTGCGAGAAATGACCCCTAATGTTGCTTGTCCTAGTAATCAGTAATCAATCTTATTTGTCAAATAATCAGAAATGCTCATATGAAATAAATCTAAATAGCTTGGACAATCTATTTCTTTGTTCTGTGGGAATTCAGTTCTGCTGTCACATAGAGCTGAATTCTCTTGCTGCTTCTGTCTTGGTTTGACACTCAACAGTTTTTGAGGCCAGTAAAGTAGTCTTCACTACTTTCTTTTCAGTCAGAACTAGGAAACAAGAATTCTGTTAATAATTAAAGGTAAAATAAGATTATGAATCTGCTTCAGTAGGTAGTAGAGGTAGTAACTAACTTCTGATTTATTTCTGAATAGCTGTTCTTTCATATCGTTGATTGCCGGAGGTCACTGAAGTAAGATGAGAGATGAACAATAAGGTCTTTTTTGAACATTGCCCAGGTATAGGACAACACAAGAATAGCAGGGGAGGTTATGATAGCCGTCTTTCATTTTAGTGTTTCGTGTCAAATGTATAAAAAGGCAAGCTTTAAAGTGAGGCTTCATTCAAATGTTCCTAAGTACCCAATTCTGTTAAAATTAGTTTATTGAAAATATTTGTCCTAATCTGTAAAAGAGTGCTTCAAAAATAGAAGTCTCTAAGGGACCATATAGAATTTGTGAATTGTTAGGGCTTGAGTGGGCTTTCGTGGAATTTTCTGATTCATGGGAAACATGAACTGTTGCTGCAGTAACAGTGCAGACCTTTAAGAGAAACTGAATTCTAAATCTGTTGAGTTTCAATTCTTTAATGATGATTCCTATATTCTAGCTATAGGAAAGGCATGCTACAGTTATCCTACAGGGTGTTTGTAACTGCTAGCAGGCTACAAATGTGTGATACTCATACACTTGATTGGCACTTGAACAGTCTACATCTCAAAATCTTGTGCCCAGCGCAGGAATGTTTTGGGTTTTTTTTCTTTTTATATGAATATATGGTACAGTGGGTAACAGAAAATATTACAGGTATAAATTTACTTGGCAAGCAAGGAAGATGCTCCTGGAAGGTCAGTCTCTTTGAATTTGGCACATTCTCGGCATCAGTAATTCTGTTTTCTGAGTGATATGTATTTTAAGTTAGTCAGTCTGGACAAGTTCTTGTATGTTGACCAGGAACATGAATCACAAAGTCTGAAGTTCTGAAAAACCATATTATTTCTCCTGTGCCCATTTCAGAAACTCTCAGTAAGGGACCAGTATTAGTGATAGGACTTCCTTTGAGTCCTTGGACATCATCTAAAGAATGTGGGTTTTTGTTTTGCCTGTTATGTAAAATTTACTGTATATAGTGTTTCCTAGAAGCAAGGCTACTTTTATATATAAATTGCTGCTGTATAGGTTTTACGGTATGTATTCATTCTTTGTATTTCTTCCTTCTTTCTCAGTAAAAGTGGATTTTTCCTAGTTGATCAGACTATGTATTTTCTGTCAATCGTGAGAAAGTGAGGCTGTGAAAAAGACTTCTTGAAAATTATTAAGAAAGTATCACATGTGATTCAGTTTGCTCTCAGCTATTATGGTTTTTTTATATGTGTAATTTTAAAAGAACTTTCCTAATTAATTACTCAGAGGACTAAATAGTCAGATATGATTCAGGTCAGTAGAATCCAGGCAATTTCTGCTTTCTATTTGGGGAATATAAGTGTCCACAATAATATGAATCAGATGTGTGGGCTTTGTGACACACATCTGAGAAACTATACAGTGGTGCTTGTATTTATATGCCTGTCGTTCATCATATTATCATCTCTAAGCAGAAAGGAAATCCCTTGTTAGTCACCAGCAGTGGACATTGTGGAAAGTCACTTAAAGATGAAATAACATTACCTGCTTCTGAACAACTCCGATTCTTTGAAATTGCTTCCAACACAGTACTTGTGTTTTTATGTGCTTAATTGCAGAGTGCTCCTCCGTTGACATCCTGTACTGATAGCAAAATTGTGGGAGAGTTTAGCTTACTCTGTTCTATGTATTTCAGTAATGGAGAATCACAGGAGAGCAGAAGTATCCCAAGACTACAAGATGCTGCTGATCAGCCTGACCTAAAACTATGTGTGACATATCTATTTATCAGGAATGTGCTCCTGAAGCTGAGCTGAAGATTCATAGTGCAGAATAGGAAACAGGCCCATTTCTTTATATTGCTGTATAGAATATTTTCTAACTTCTGTTTGACCTGTTTATGGGTTTATTTTAGCTATATAATGTTACTGAATTTAGTTTCTCCTAGTGAAGTTCTTCAGTTTACCTGTTGGTCACTCTACCTGTATCATGTCTTGAATGTCTATTTCTTGGGACATGTTTTATATGCAGAATTGAAGTGTATTTACAGAATATGCAACATATTTTACAATACAATAGATCTGTGAAGAAATCTTTTATGAATTCATTGCATCAACTATCTTATTACTGTCATTCATATTCTACACTTGGATGTACTGTGGTAGCTCAGTGAAATTCTGTGACTGAAGTTTAATGCTGCTTATTACTTAGTCTTTTTAACTACTTCTAACTACATTAATCAGTCTATATGCATGGTCTGGTCTTGTCTCTGTTTTGCACACTCCCATGTACTTCAGTTAATTTGTTTCTTTTATATATAATTTCTTTTTGACTTCATTGTGCAGCTCATGATTGCATGTTGTTAAACCCCTATCAGATCTAGAATTTATCAGAAATGATTGGGAGTACACCAATAGCCTGAACTTTATATTTTGTTGTTCAAAGTATGACAAAAATGTGGAATGTAAAAGAATGAAACCACTAGGATTCGAGACAAAGCTTTTAAGTATTTTTTTTCTCATTAATAGCAAATGAGCCTTGTCACATAGAATCATGGTAGAGGTTGACCTGCCTATTTATGTAATTTATTGTTCCTAAAATTTGAGTGCATAGACTCACTTAAGTCTTTCAAACATCCCTGGTTTTGTTACAGGCCAACAGTTTTGAAACTTCTGTGTTTAAGTTATTGAAGTGTCTCGTGTGCTACAAAATATCAATATTCCAAGAAGCTTTACCCTTGGTAACAAATTCTGGTAGCCTAGAAACTCAGTTTACAATCCTGAGCAATTGCTTACTTATTTCTGTGTTACTTTTTTTGATGCTTCACAAGAACATGTTAAAAAGATTAATTTCTTCAATTAATTTGGTAGATATTCATAGAGCTATTATAAAGAATTTGTATTTTTCCTTTCTTTTGTTGTCAACTTCCATGTCAGAAGATCCTTTAAAATTAATATCCTTGGGAAGTGATGATTCTAACATACTTTATCAAACTGCTTTTTCTCCCCTTGAATTAATGTGTTTTGTTATTTCCTGAGAGCAATGCTGACTGCAATTCTTGAAACGAAACTGGTTTATAGTACTTATTCTCTAAGTTTCATTTCCATGTGTAATAATCTACTTGAATTGCACCATAGCTAATTCTGGAACTTGCTTATCTTAGGGGAAGTATTCTGCCTTGGAGTACTGCAAACTCTTGCAAATACCACTCAAGATACTGTTTGCTACTCTGTGATAAAGGGAATATTCATACAGGCAGTAACTGCTGGAAACTGCAGTTAACAATGACCATGCCTTTGTGCTCAGGGAAATTATTTTCCATTTACCTCTGGCAAAGTCACATTCCTTCAAGAGAAGGGCTAGCTGTGTCAGCTAGCAAGATTGGAAGATTGTTTGCAAATTGGTTGTGTTGATGGGGTTAACTAGTTTGTGTCAGCAACTTGGCCCTGCCAGGAATGAAAGTTGCCTTTCCATATAACCAAGAAATGAATAGAGAAGGAGCAGATTTTGCTCAAATTCCTCTGTCTCCTGTGCCTTCTGTGGTAGATGGCAAGTGTAATGGATACCTTGAGCTCTTTTAAGTCACTGAAAGAGCTTGATTTGCAAGCAGTAGTCAGTAACCTCTTTTTGACATTGAAATTGTCATGATCTAAACCAGCAACCAAGGGACTTGGGTTTAAATCATCCATTACCATCCTGAAAACAGTGCTATGTTTTTTTTCTTTTCTGAAGGACAGTTGGATTTTCATTAGTTGTTAATCATAAAAACATGTCGATTTGCAGCTAAAATAGCCTTCATTAATTGCATGTTTTGTTTGCTAACCAGTGAGAGACTAAGAGTTTGTATACTAATTGTCATGCTACACTAACATTTAATTGGATTTTTTAAAAATGAAATTATCTGAAGTGTGTCTGTTACAAAGGAAAAAAGTAAGCTAGGTAGCACAATTTCTAAAATGAAGAACTAGCTAGTTCACTAGGAAAAGGAAGTATTATTTGTAATGAATACATCAAATTAATCACTTTTGTTATATTAGATTTTAAAAGGAGATAAGTCTCTCATACCTTGTTTTCATTTATATGTTGACGGGTTTTTTTCTATTTCGATTTCTAGCTAAGACTGTATGAACTGTCATTGAATTCAAGTAGTTAAAACATTAAAACAAAGAAAATATTTTTTAACATCTACAGAAAAAGGTATTGCTGTCAAGAGCTGCTTTAACATTTCAACAAGCTGTACACCCATGTCTAGCTAATGAATTGCTTTTAACTGTCTTTGAAACTTAGTAGTAGCAATGTACTACTGAAATATTGTTTGAATATAGTTTAAAATTGATAGCTTGTGGTAAATGTTCTGGTAAATGTAATTAAAGCTTTAATATACATGTTTATTTCTGAAATGAAAATGCATTTTTCATCAAACTTTGAGTTTGTGGTGAAGAGGAAGGTGAAGGGCAGTATTTTAAGCTGACTATTTAAATGAGTTTCCTGTGTCAGAACACTGATGATAAATTCCATACAAACCATGCCATGGTCACAGGGACCTCTGGAGCCCTGCTGCCTGTCATGTTTACTGGCAACATGTGCATCTGAAGAATATGAACATTTTTCTGACTGAAGATTTTCCCATCTCCATTAAACTCTTAGCTCCTGCTTTACAGGAGAAAAGGGGCAATGGTGGTGACCACTGTTGCCAGTGGTGGTCAGTTTATGGTAAGACACAGAATGCTTTAGCTATACTAGCATCACAGGTGATTTTGTTAAGACACCTGCATTTCAGCTGGGACTGTTTGTGTAAGTGCTTTTTCTAAGTATTCCTGTTTGTTATTTTCTAGCTCTGCCATCTGTGTTCCTGGTTTACTTTTCAGATTTTTGTCAAAAGTAAGCTAAACCCAGAGAAGAACACTTGAAAAACCTATTCAGCCAGAGAGTGATAGGGAGGGTTGTTTTTTTTTGCCAAAGCATTAGTGATCAATCAGTTTTTAGTCACAGTTTATTTTATGATACTTTTTTCCCATAGTATCACTGCACCATGAACAAAATGTATCGAAATGATGTTTCAGAGCTGTTCTTTATGAGGCTGATGTTAATTGATGCTTTCTTTTTCAGCCAATCTGCCTGTACCTACTATTGCTGCAATTGATGGAACTGCCTTAGGTGGTGGCCTAGAACTTGCATTAGCCTGTGATATACGGGTAGCAGGTAGGTCTGAATCCTGTTTATGGAATATAGAATTATTAGTGTTACAGATAGCTTAGCTAATCCATCTGTTGGCAACAGTCTTATAAAACCTACTTTGAATTTGACATTGTTTATAACTCATTGTTTTAAAGGGCTATAGCAGAAACCTGTGTAAGTACTTGCTGATGTTTGATTTCAAGCAATTTACCACTGATAGCTGGATTGGTTTTATTACATGTTTATTTTATTCTTGTGACCGTTATTTTATCAGTATTGTCAGGAGAGTTATGCCATTATTTTCATATTTTATTTATTCTTATGCATTTGATGTGCTCTAGATGGAGATTTGATTTTATCTAAAGAGGGGGCAGGGAAAATGCAAAAGTTGCAAGTGAGAGTATTATTACGCAAGAAATTAAATGATAAAAGTGACGACAACAACACTTGAAAAGGGGAACCTTGAGCTAATAAGCTGTCAGAACTGTAAAGCCAATTGATGGAAAGTAAATGGAAACTTCATCCTGAACTGTTACCAGAAACTTAGGGTTTATAAAGCTATTAGACCTTAGAGGATATTCTGTCACCTCAAGAATTCAAATAATTAGATACAGAATTCTATCCTATTTTAAGATGTTAAGTAAATACAGCCTTTTTTGTTTAGTATTTTAGATTTGGAAGAAACTCTCTGTTACTCACTGTAATTGCTTACTTTCTATGTGAAAACTAATAAGGTACAGAACTTTTCTTGATGGAAGTAGTTGGATCTTTTACTAAAGACAGAACAGTTGAATCTCTTTGAAGATTTTTATAAACAAATGCTTGTTAAAGTGATTTATTTTCCTTTCTGAAGGAAATGTAATAAATTTAGAAACTTGTAGGTCATAGTTACATGTTTTCTATAGATTTTTGTCTCTTATAATTATGGTAAGAACTCCTTCACATTCTGTTTTTTAGCCTCTTCTGCAAAAATGGGCCTAGTTGAAACAAAGTTGGCAATCATTCCAGGTGCAGGTATGAGTGTTTCGCTTTTGCTACAACAGATAACTAAATAGCATGTGCTCTTGGTATTAGATTTTGAATTGGTGTCCATGAATTTCTGCTTATTTTTATATATCTATTGAGGATCATAGCATGTTTTACAGCTTATTACTGACATTATTTACCAAAAATTAATTTAAAAAAGTATTTCTCATTTTCAGGGAGAAGCACTTTTATATCGTGGTTTTAAACAAAGTCTTCATTAACTAAGTCAGTATTGAGTGATTCTGTAAATGACATTTGATATCTTGATCTGGAGGCTGAGTAAGTTTCTTGAGGGTTAGGCAACTCAAGAAACTGTTAGTGTGCAAAAGTAGTAATTTAAATAATGTTCCACTTTTACCTAACATTTGGTACTTTAGGATTCAAATTCTGTTTTCCTCTTGTTTGTAAACTGGTTGTAAGAAGTTTAAGAACTGAAAGTGTAGATGTGAATAAATCTGTTGTCAATGTTTTTTGAGATTTTTGGAGTAAAAAACCTCTTATATTTGGAAGACCAGTTGACTGGCTTTTCCTGGACTCAGAGTGAATGAAAGTTATGTAATGAATATACAAGGAGGTCTTCGCATTACAAAACTTTCTGGTTTTATTTTATGTATAAATCTTTGTTACTTGGATTAAAATATTTGTTGATCTGGGAGAAGGGAAATAATTTGGAAAAACATGCACTACTTCGGCCATAATTACTGAGAGTTCTAGTGAACTACTATTTCTTTGCTCCTGTTTTCTTTGTAATTGGTGGAACCTGTTTTGAAAGCATTATATCAAATTCTAAGAGCTACCATTGCAGGTCATGTAGAAAGAATTGTAAAAAAACCTATAATGTGTGCACTGGTATGATCCTTGTCTCTAAAACTATCCCATCCTCTGACTAGTTTGGACAATTACTGTACAATTGCTCTATTGCTGCGGTTATTGTTGAGATGTGATTTCAGTCAATACTTTTTGTCCTCTAAGCTGCATTTTACATAAGTGAAACAGAGTTAAGTTTGAAAACTGGTGTTCTTTTAGCAATGGATAAAGATAATAATGCAGATGATTTTAAAGATTTATTTCCTTATAGTGGTGTTGTTGGGAAGCAATGTGCCTTGGCAATAAGTCCCAGTGAAGAAGAAACCAGAAGTTTATGTTTATCTCTGCTGTAAATTTTTCCACTCTGTCTTCTTAGAAATCTTGCAGAACAGTATTGGAGACATACTCTCCAGTTCAAGAAATTCAAGTCCAATTCTCCATGTATTCTCAGTATTCAGGTTTTGTAGATTGTCTCATTTCCTCATCTTCAGTTAATTAGAGATGTCTCAAACTTCTATGCTCTTACCTTAAAATGCTAGGTAACTGACTCATTATGAGTTTCATTTGGAATATTTTACTGCTATTTGAAGACTGAAGTTTGAAAATCTTTTTCCTTTTTTTTGTCATCCTAAAATAATGATTCTGACATATGTATTCAGCTGCTTGAAAATATGACAGATTTTGCCATGTTACATTATCTTTTAAACTTAAAACATTTTTGGGGTATGTTCAAAGATGAATTTTCTTCACTATTCATACCAGACTTTCTGACGACTATTTTTACTGAGCATATTCAAGCTTATCACAGCCTTTTCCTGATCAGCCTGTACTTGCCCGAGTCCTGTTCTGTTGAGCAATCACAAGGTTTCAGCCCTTTTAGTTTTTGTCATCCAAAAAGTAACTCATCATGCTTTTTGTCATCAGAAAGTGAAGACTGAATGGAGGAATTTTGCATGTGTAATTTAGGTAGAGAAGCCACTTGAACCATAGGTTTCATAGGTTAATGGAATATTTTCTTACAATATTTACTTCAGGCTGCTCTGAGCCAAAACAACGGGGAAGTGCAGCTGAAAAGTGAACTGTAACCATTAAGAGGCCTCCATAGGTTTCTGCTGCCATCTAGTACATCTGAAACTTTCCGACAAACTGTGTTGCTTCTTTGAACTAGGTTCCTATACTGTGGTAAACTACTGTTTTTATTCTGCTCTGGCAGCTTCCAGGAATATGTGACAGATGTAAAAATTTTAGCTTGGATAATAATTAATGTGGGCATTTGTGTCTATATGGAAAATGTATTTGTTTTGGGTAGGTCTGCTTTTTAAAACCCTAGAAAGTTACAATCAAAAAGCTTTGTTAGAAAAATGTTATTAGAATAGTATTAAAATATAGATTCAGGGTGTATCAGCTATCACATTTTGGACCTTGTTTATGTTATTTTTTTATTCCATCCTGTTGTAAAATGTGGTTATCAAAAGACCCAGTGAGGTGCTGTCTAGTGATGAATGATTTTCAACATAATTGGCCTCACTTGGAATATTGTGTATAGTTTTGGTCACCATTATGTAAGAAAGATACTAAGCTATTAGACAGTGGCCAAAGGAGGGCAACAAAGATGGTGAAGGATGTAGAGGGGAAGCTGTATGAGGAGTGGCAGAGGTCACTTGGTCTGCTCAGTCTGGAGGAGACTGAGGTGAGACCTCATTGGAGTCTGCAGCTTCCTCTGTGGTGAGCACTGACAGGACGCGAGGGAATAGCATGAAGTTGAGTGAGAGAAGGTTTAGGTTGGATATTAGAAAAAGGTTCTTCTCCCAGAGGGTGGTTGGGCACTGAACAGGCTCCCCAGGGCAGTGGTCACAGCACCAAGCCTGACAGCGTTCTGGAAGTATTTGGTTGAAACTGTCAGGCACTCTTTGGTCCTGTGCAGGGCTGAGGGTTGGACTTGATCCTTGTGGGTCCCTTCCAACTCTGCCTTTTCTGTGATTCTGTGAAATATCCCAGGCTTATTCCAAATCTTGCTTTAGAATAAGCACAGAAGTACTGCAACCTTCTAAAGGCTAAGTGTTAGTGGCAGTTAGTTGAATTGCAGTTATCCAAAATGAATAATTCCTTCTAAGTCTGCTCATGGTCTTGACCAAGCAGACATTTATAGAGCATGCTCTGTTGGTGATACTGTATTGCTGATAGCAGGTTGAATCTTCTCAGGAAATTCATCCATGGCAGACAGCACTGAAGACCAAGTAGGGTGACAGCAGTGCCTCCCTTTTTACAAACCTCTGTTCACAGAGCAGCTGTTCAGGTTGTGAGGGAACAGAATTATTCTTGTGGCTTTGAATATTTAAATCCAGTTCTCTCCACTATGGAAAAAAGCTTAACTGTCAGAATTTGAGCTAGGAGAAATAGAAGATCTTTCTGTTTTTCCTGTTCAGTGCATCCCCATGTCTAGTAAGGAAGTCAGAATTCAGAGAACAAGTGGAAATGTGTAACAGAGAGAAAATTGCTTGGTAGCTTCATGGTGGAAAAGTTACCTTAGAATGAATATTGATTTCTGTTTTCTTAAAAAGGTCTGCCAATCACTATTCATTACACGTGGTCTTCTGCCAGCACAAAGAGCATGCGTCCTAGAATCATAGAATCATTTATGTTGGAAAAGACCTTTAAGCTAATCAATTCCAACTCTTAACTAAGCATTGCCAAATCTACCACTAGACCATGTCCCTGGGTGCCACATCTACATATGACCACCACTTCCTTGGACAGCCTGTTCCAGTGCTTGACATCTCTTTAGGTGAAAACATGTTCCTTTCATCCTATCACTTGTTACTTGGGAGAAGAGATTGCTGCTTCCTTTCAGATTCTTGTAGAGAGCGGTAAGGTCTCCCCGAGCCTCTTTTCTCCAGACTAAAACATGTCTGCTCCCTCAGCTGCTTCTCACAAGACTTGTGTTTTAGACCCTTCCCCAGCTCTGCTGCCCTTCCTTGGACACTCTCCAGCACCTCAATGTCTTTCTTGCACAGAAAGGCCCAGAACTGGACACAGCATTCAAGGCATGGCCTCACCAATGCTGAGCAGAAGGGGACAATCACCTACCCAATCCTGCTGGCTGCTGATAAAAGCCAGGATGCCCTTGGCCTTCTTGCCCACCTGGGCACACGTCTGGCTAATGTTCAGCTACTGTCAGATAGCACCTCCAGGTCCTTTTGTTCTAGGCAGCTTTCCAGCCATTCTGCTTCGAGCGTGTGTCATTGCACGGGGTTGTTGTGTCTCAAGTGTCTCTCTTTTTTCATACTGAGTTTCAGAAAAGCTTTCTGTTCATCCAGGCTGATCTTCTTCCTCATTGACTCTTCTTTTGGCACATGGGGACAGCTTGCTCTGGTACCTTTAGGATTTTCTTCTTGAAGAGTGATCAGCCTTACTGAAAACCTTTGATCTTCAGGACTACCTTCTAGGGGACTCTATCAATTAGTCTTCTAAATAGGCCGAAGTCTGCCTTTTGGAAGTCTGAGGTGACAGTTCTGCTGAGCGACTTCCTTACTGCTCTGAGAATGAAATGCTATCATTCCATGGCCACCTGTGTCCTAGATGGCCTCTGACCCTCACATCATCCTTCTCTGTGCGCAAACAGCAAGAAAGCACCTTGCCTTTTGGCTCATGTACCAACTGTGTCAGAAAATTATCTTCCACCTAGTCCAGGAATCTCTTAGACTGTTTCTTCTCTGCTGTATTGTATTTCAGAGTGTATATTTGTTCATCTCCTCTCTTCCTCAGTCTTCTTGCCTGTGAACTTGATGTCTCTTAGCCTGTTTTGGTCTAATTTGTGGTTTACAGGGTAGAGGTTGTAAAAAAAGACAGTCCTTAGAATTCTATTGAATGTAGGTGGCCAGATGAAAGGAAAAGTTTATTGTCTTCAGATGAGAAAGTTTCAGCCTGAACTAACCTATTCTTGGGCATGACAGAAAGAGCACAGGAGAGAGATGCCATGCATGTCTTAGCTGTGGATAATGCTTTAGTTGCAATACTTATCTCACTGGATAGCAATGAGTTTGTATTAGACAGGATTTCATGAGAAACCAGACTTGGTTAACTTCACAGTTTAAGGAGATGCTTGTTATCTGTCAGAGTAACTTTTCTCAAAGTTGTTAATTGCTAAAAGGAGTTATTATTTTTTAATGTCTTAGTCAAAAAGCTGTTTAAACAACTTATTTTCTTCGCAGTTCTGTCTGGAACTCGACATAATATAGGAAGAGTCTTTTTTACGTAAAAAAAGTATTCCTCTCTTTGTTATTATTTCCCAAACTGAAGTAAGAAGAAAGCAAACATCTGTCATTATTGAATATAGTTTCTGATGTCTCTCAACTTGCAAAGCAAGTGTTTCTCAGTGACAAGTTTCTCCTCAGCCAGAAATTGTCTTTTGGAGCATTTGTTTGTTGAAGTCCTTAGTTTTTCTGCTTGTAACTTTTTAAAACTGTCTCTATTCATGATGTATTTCTGTTGTTTATCTCTAGATTTTCACAATGCATGTCATACTAAGTCTGCAGTTGATAGATGATGCCTTACTGACAGATCTGCTTTTATTTGTTTGTATCTTATTTATATGCCACTCAGCAATAGATCTGTTGTGAGAAGACAAAAATGCTTGTAAACAACGTACATAAATTTTCTACTCTGTTAATAAATTGAGATATATTATTGGGCAAGAGAAAGTATTCTGTGATAAAAATAAGTGGGAAAGACAGGTGTATATATAAAAAAGAGTTTGTTTTTTCATTATGTTATTTCCACAAAAGTGTCACATGTAAGGTGAGGTGTTGGCATACATCTACAGTTACCTTTCCACAAAAAAAATCCCCAAAACCAGAATAAAATAATAGAACTTTGTTGAAATTAGTACACTTGTGTCAGTAGATAATTTGACCATGATAAAAACTTTAGCTCCTGGCCAGAATATATAGAGCTGTCACTCTTTTTTTCCATTTGTTTTGTTTATGAAAGCATTTTGTTTAGCAAGACTTAGATGAATTCATCATTGTTTTGCCTTTGTTCTTCCATGCTCCTCCTTAAAACCCCACTACTTCATTACCAAGCTGTCTTCTCTTCAGTATTAAAATAAAAACCCCGTACATAATCCCTGGGATCATGTTTTCCTTAATAGTGTTCAGTTTAAAAGCATATTTTATTCAGAAGACTTTAAAAATAAAAAGAAACAAAAAGCAACTCTATTAACTCTCTGAGAAAGTCCTTGTAAATAATCTCTATCTCTTTCTACATCTTGAAGTTGCTGTGAACCCTTTTTTCCAAAGATGAAACTGAAGCTTCATGCCATAGCAGACTGGACTGCTTTTGTCATTAAAGTATAGAACAAGGGAGAGATTGAATGACAGCATTTCTCTGTTCTCCTCTTTCCACTTCAGTAACAGTATTGTTTTGACTGTTTTTCAAAACTTTAAATTGTATTTTGGGAAATTATAATACTTGTTGCAAGGTTACAAAATACGATGGAAGCATGCTGAAATACTAGTTTTCTTTGCACAAGAAGAAAATTAGAGTAAGAATGAAAACTGAATTTTTATAATTTTAGTATATTTTCCTCGTCTCTGAAAGTATTAACTATTTGCTTTAAAAACAATCATATGGTTTGCTTTAAAAACAATCAAAATTTTCTATTTTGAATGAGAAATTCCCAGGTGTGAAAGTTTACGCAGAATGTGATCTTGCTTAAAGTATTAGTTGTCCAATTCGTCCAAGTGTAAAGGTAAAACTGAGTGTCAGACATTTTAAGTTGAAATCTGATACACATAACAATAGATTGCTAGGATATTCTTTAGATTTCTATATTTCAGTTTGAAGAGGAATAGGAATAATTGCATTTGACAAATTCTGAAAAAATTCAAGTGTCACTATTTGTGGTAGTGTCTGATGTAGAATGTAAAGGCTTCTGCATATTTAATGTATTTTTTCTGTATATAGGGGGTACTTGATAGTACATCATTACAGAAATACTTACAAAGAAAAATCTGCTTATTTTGTATAACCTTATGGATCTTACCTGGGTAATCCTGCATCTCTCCAGGCATTCTTTATTCCTACCCTCATTAGCCTAGTCTTTTCTTCTCCTTTACTTTTTCATATAATCTCCTGAGTTCTTGAGTAGACTTTCCTTTTTTTTTCATTAGATAGTGACACCTGTGTAAGAGTCGTCTTATATTTTTAATGTTCAGCTTCAGCAAATTTCAAGCTTGTTTCTTTATTTCAGTTAGTCCATGAAGTCTTTTGTAATTTCTATTACTGTTTCTATTTCCTCATCTCAGTTTTATGTCAGAGTATTAATACTGTAAAGTAAACAAATTAGATACTACTGCAAGACAGTTTCAAATAATCTCCTGAGTCAAGATCTTCAGCATCTCATCAATTCTGTGCTTAAAATTTATTCACTGTGGAAAATCCAAGAAGATGCATTTTTCTCTTCTTTTTGACTTACTTTTATTTTTTTTTACTGTGTTCTAACAGTGACTGTTGAGCATTTAACAATCCTATTATTATTTGATACAGTAAACCCCCTGAATTAGTTCTCTAAGAACATTTATCTGTTTTCCTTCAGTCATTTGAGGACTAGATACCTCTAGTTGCATTGTATTATTTTTAATGTTTATTTTATGAGTTGTGTTAAATAAATGGCCTGAAGTAAGAAATTGTTAACAGTGTAGAAAACAGATGTCTTAACATCCACTTTTTCTTCAAAGTAATTAAATGCAATATATGGAATGCTTCTAGAGGATGGTAAATTGGTTCTACTTCGCTAAGTTAAGGAGAATTGTGGTTCTTACAGTTTCCTTTTCTTAAATAAGAATAAGCTGATTTTTATTAAGTGACTAATTTTCTCCCAGGGTTTGTGATCAGATGTAATGGTGATGATGTTGAGGCTATAATGCAAAATGTCTTGCATTACTATCGTTGCAAAATCTTCATACATAAAGCTAATGTTTTGCACGTTTTGCCTGCAAAATTATTTCATATTTTTAAATGGTATACTTTACAAGTAGTAGCAACATACAGAAGAGAAAGAGACACTGGAAATCTGTGTCATCATAACTATTCCCAATATCTGCATGAAGAAGGTATCTTCAATAATTAACTTTGCAGAGTGATCTTCAGAACAATCTGTGCTTTTCCATTCACATTTCAGTCATAGAACACTTTCCAAATTCGTATTAAAAACACGACTAGTACTTCCTACAGAAAAAGGAGATATCCAAGGCTAACATGAGTGTCCCAAGTGACTGCAGTTGTATAGAATGGTATTTGAAATGTCAAATTCAGTGTAAGAAATTGACCACTTCTGACATTCTAGTTTATTCTGCTAGCAGAGGTGGCAGAACATTTCTTCCTGACCTAAATTTGGAGATGTCTTGTTTATAAATCAGAATTAACATGAGATGTTTGAGAAAATTTAGTATCTTAAGTGTCAGCACTGCATCGCCAACATACTGTGTCTAGTTAAAGATAGTCGTCTGATGCTGCGAAGGAAGGAGGAAGTACAACAAGGACAAAAGAAAGCCCCAGACGCCAAGCTGAGCATTAGAGGAAGTGTAAAAGCAAAGAAGGGAAATTCTCTTGATCTTGGAAAGCAGAGCATAGAAGTCCTGAGATGAGTGTAATATACCAATGGAGAAAGCAAACCTTAGCAACAATGACTGAATGTTCTTTAAAACTTCGTCATGTCTTGAGGGAGTAAAATCATTGCTCTTTTTATCAAGATGAATTTTGGAATACTGTTTTTATACAACCTAAGCAACGCTATCATTTGCTTTCTTCATTATTATAGGTATATGAGAGTGTTTCTATGAGTTTTAAAGTTGTTTTATGAGATTGATAGATTACTCATTCTTGAATGACAGGCAGAAAAATGGAGAAAAAAAAAGCAACAAATTATTTCTTTTCTTCTATCCTTCTTAAATAAGGTAGATTTAAGTCCTGTTCAGGTACTGTTCAAGTGAGTGTGGGTTGTACTATCACGTTTATATCTATTCCAGACTATTTCTGTGCTGTAAGTAACCAAGGAGTGATGATTTTAAAAGAGAGCAAACCCAAACTTTGTTTTGGCAGGTTGATTTTTTTCACAACATACGTACATAGAATAGTATGACACTAAATAGACATTATTGTTTAGTCAGACTATTAAAACATGAATGGCGTTTACAGTAGGTTTCATAGCATAGGTGCGAAATAGGTTATATTCACTTGGAGTGCTCAAGTCAAGTGGACATAGAAACAATAAAGTAATGGAGAAAACAATGATCTCAAATGCTGCTAGGTAAGGAACCCTTTATTTTTTTCAAAGCCAGTTAAAATAAAAACAAAAAACCTCTATACACATATACCCTATCAGGTAAGTAAGTTTTGTATTCACTCATAAGGATCTGTCAGAGTTCATGAATGCCTGTGATGAGATGGTTTTCCCCTTCCACAGCTGGGAATTAATTTTATAAGTTGCACAAAGCCTAATGTACTCTGTACAAGACTACCCTTTTGATCCCCAAACATGTCCTGAAACCAGCATCTAGTGTTGTGCTGGTTTCAAGGTAAACCAGCAGGAGAAATTAACTCAACACGAGAGAGATTATAAATCAGAGCCACAATTT
>JAWWEV010000095.1:30613593-30649192 GCA_035583235.1 Hafferia zeledoni
ATAGAGGGGGTAGAATACACGGCCTTGATCACCCCCACACAGTGCCAGCTGGTCTCACCTGCTAAACTAGGACAAGTGTCCATCTCAAGCCCTCTTGTTCGCTTGAAAATCATAATAAAAACTTAGAATTTCACATTTCCATGTAAAGTTTTTGTATTATTTTCTTTCCATATCTCACTACTAAGCTTTGGTAGTTTTACCTAGGCCTGAAATTAGCAGGCTCAGAGAATCTACATAGATTAGGAGAGACAGGTATCTCCTGACTTAAGCCACCAAAGAAATATTTCATACCAGATGATGCAAACCGGAGATACGAATAGAGGAGTAGGACGTGTTTACTCAGTTCCATCATGGCTGAAGTACAGGCAGGACATGCAGCTACTGCCCTGCTGTCTTGGGCTCTGCTGCTGCTGCCGCTACTTGCATTTTGTTTGAGTTCAGGGAAGTAGAAACATTTTGTTGTACTTTCTGTTTCTTGCTGAGTGTCTTTTGGGGTGCTTATGGATCTAGAGTTATGGAATCTGTTTTCAGTGGGAGGTAGAAAATCGTTGTTATATCTAATTTGTGTAAGTGTGTGTTATATTGTAGTTTGCTTTTAATTTTCTCTTTTCTGTATTAATATATATGTATAGTTAGTTTAAGTTTAAATCTAGTTTGAGGGGTTTTTTTTCCCCTTTCTCCCTTTTCTCAGCTGGGAAGGGGAGGGAGACTGACTCTGTGTTGGGCAGTTGGCATTTTGTCAGCTCAACCCAAGACATAAGCTGACGTGACCACAAAGGAAGATGAAATAAAAATAGCTGATGTTCCTGGGAAAAAAGTGGGACATAAGAAAAATAAAAATTTGCTGCATATGGAAAATACAATTCCATTAAATTTTCCCTTAAAAATTGGCTTGCTGAAGGTTGTTTGTTTTGGGTTTTTTTTTAATTTAAAAAAAATTACATTTTGAAAATAAACATTAGACAAATTAAACTCAGTATCTGCTGACTTGTCTTAACCTCTCCTGTTGGACTAAGGGCTAAAACAAAACTACTGAGCTTCAGAGGTCTAGGCTCAGCTTCTTCCATAGTCAGCATCTCTGAATTTCAGTGTTTTCTACCTTTTCTGATTACCTTTCCATGTTCACCTATTTTGACTCATTGCTACTTCAGCTCATTGTCAGACATTAATTATTGTCTCAATAGTGTCCGTTCTTCCTGTAGCTTCACTTATGCACTCTATTGACAAACTAGTTAAGATTTTCTGTATTCTTCCTATTTCTACAGTAGTGCAAGTGGTAAGGAGAAAGACTTCCTTAGGACTTTTAGGAAACACAGAGAAAATAGGCAGGTGAAATACAGAAAATTATTAACCTTAAAGAATCAATGATGAATAAAGATGAAAATGCATAAGCAACTTAGTCTGGGTTGGAAATTTGTTTTCTAATTCCTTGAGGTGATGAGGGAAAAAGTCTTATATTTCTTAGTGACAGAAGCAGAAATATCTCATTACCAAACCATCAGTATGTGTGCATGAAAATCATACCAGGGCACTGGCATACAGCAAAATAAAATGAGTAAAGAAGATTACTCATCCAGTCTCGGCAATTTTGGAAGTCTTAGTTGGTGTCCTGTCTTTCTGCATTGACAGCCCAAGAAACATAGACTCCTTATTTTAGTTCTTGGTTTGTCACTAAATGGAGATGTGTAAAAAGGGTGATAAAAAAACTCCTTATAGTGTTACGAAGCTTGTTAATCTGCAGAGTGATAGACACAATTTAGTACAAGATGGTGAAGATGAGACATTGGATTCAAACATATGTAGCTGATCATGTTACACATCTCTTAATAGTTTTCAGTAGTTCTGTAGAAGTGATGACCAAATATGGTTTTCAGTTGTGAAATAAAAAAAATATATTTAGAAGACCTGCATGGTTCTCACAGGTGAGATAAGCAACATTCATACAAGAGAATCAAAGAGCTCATAAGCCACCATTAAGGTGCTTTAAAGTGACTCAGCTTCTGTGATGTATCCCCCATCTCCATCCGTGCCCTTTGTTAAGTCTAAAGTTGACAGCACGTAGTTATGATACTGCCACAGGCTGTACAAGTTAGTTGAGATGGAGTCTACAAAGGGATTGTGCATAGAAGCCAAACAAAAGGTGTAGGAGAGAAAAAGGAGGAAAAAAAATCCACACTGATCGGGAGGTTACTGATAAGAGAAAGAAGGCAGGTTGGAGATACAAATATCAAGACTTAAGATTTTAATAACTGAGGAGAAAGAAATAAGATGCTAAAATTTTCCTATTGATTCTCTTAAAGAAATGATTGATTAAAATAATTAATACACATTTTAGAAACATAACTATGTAGCTAGGGTTTTTTTCTGTTTAGTTTTTTTTCCCAAATACTCCCACAGCATTTTTGAAATTTAAACAGTGGGTACATCCTTCCAAAACTGAGTCACAAGTCTTCATGTTATTATTTGCTCAAAATTTCCATTGACATCAGTCTTTGCAACAATAAAGCCTACAAAAGCTATGGTCATCCTCTAGGAGTTTTTCAGCAGTCGTCAATCTAGAGGGAATGTGGAGGATAAAAGAAACCCCAAAATTTAGAGGTGATGAAATGAGCCATGGCGTAAGTGACCCTCACTGCATCTAGCACACAGAGAAGAGTTGCACTTTTGTCATTGCAATGTGGTAGTAAGGACTTGTGTAAGCAGGGATTGCTGGCTGAAATTAATTGCATTGCACTACTTATGTCATGTTCAAGTCTGACTTATGAAAGAATGTTCTGGGATTTTTACCAGTGCTATAATAGCTTTGTTATAGTATTTCAGTTTACTTTCTGCTCTTCACTGGATGAATGAATGGAAAGCAATTTACAGAAAGCAAGAGGCTTGGAAAGATAAAAAGATGAAATATTTTCTACTCTGTGTCGTTATTAAAATTCCTCTCTTCAAAATCTCTTCATCTCAATATAGGTGTTTCTGTGGGAGAAGGCCTGGGAGTGGGGTTCTGGTGGACCAGCTAGAGTGTATAAATGGGGGCTAGGATAGACACAACAATACTTAGTAAGTTCCTAAAAATTATATTGACAGCTGTTGAGCTCATTCATACTCAGTGTGTTTTTTGAAGAGAAGCCAAGGAATTTTTAATCATGGTAGATTACTGAGCAGATTACTGTGTGCTTAAAAATAGACTTACTTTTATTAGTAAAACTCTTTATGACTGAAGTGTTACATTTTTCACTGAAAATGCAAGAGTTGCTTTGATCTAAAACAATATTAAATTATTATGAATGAGATGGAAAGAAGATACTATTTATTCTGTTTAATTGGAATGTTGTATAGGAGTGTCAGCATGAGTAATTTAAGTACATTTTAACTTTGAAATTTAATGACTCTCAAACTGGCAATCTGGGGGAAGAAAAGGTTTTCAGTGACCTGTTAGGTTCAAATATGTCTGATTTAAAGAAAATTCTTTATGGAATGTTTTTGTGTGAAATAATGTTGTAATTTGCTCTCATAGGATGAATTGCTAGTCTTTTCCCACACTAATGAAACTAGGTCACTAGTTTTTGGCACTCATCCAAATTGTGAGATTTATTTGGTGTTCTAGCATACTGTCTAGAAATAGTGATGCCATGTCAGCAAGGCCACTTTTCATTTCATGAACATAATTTTCAGTGCCCTAGAATTAATTTATTCGCTGACCTGTTAATAACTGCAATCTGTCACTGACTTAACAGAGGCTGAAGAAGTGTCTGGAAATAGTCATGGTCACCCTACCGGGTGATTAGTTATAGCATTTCTGTTTAATGTAACGTTATTTTGGTTTTGATCATGTAGAATAATCTGACTGTTAATGGAAACAAACTAGTAACTTAATCAAAAGGAAAATATGGGTAATAAATAACTATTGGATAGAGAAAACTGGCTGAAGTGGTGGTTTTATACCACATTGTACTGCAATATACCTGACAACCATTCTTGTTACCTTTGAAAAAGTAGGGGAATTCAACATGTGTAGGTGATGCATAATTGTTTGGAAAAGCATATTATGATATTACTGTCATGCTTGGTAAATAGAAGGAAGATTAGTGATTTGAATTTGCTGGTGTTTCAGGTTTATTCTCACCGCACCCCCATAATGTTTTTGTTGAAATTAGGATTGTCTTTTTGCCACAAGCATGGCAGGCAGGCATCAGTCGGTCGCTCATCGCAATAGGTTGTTCTCAATAGCAAAATAGCTGTTAGCCCTTTTCTACTTTGCATGGGTCAGAGCCCTGCTGAGTCAAACTTGACACTGTTGTTGAGGAAGAAATGTTCAACGATCAGAAAACAGTTGTTACTGTGTGGTGAAACAGCTGGCTGTTCTAGCAATGCTGCTGATATCTTCAAAGTTTCTGGTTTTGCTGTAGGGAATAATGAAGCCTAGCTCTAAAGGAATACCCCCTCTGTGTCTGCATCCTAGCTCTGAGCTTTTTACCTTACTTTAGATCTGAATTTCCCCTTTTCCTCATTTACCATTCCCCATGGTACAAGGTGCAGAGCATCCTGGCCCTTAATCCACTGTCTTGAAAAATTAAGTTTTGCCAATAACAATAAACTGGCTCTGATTAAAGGATCAGGCACCATCACTGCATGCAGTAAACCCTACTCCTGGATTTACATTAGGAAAGGATTTTCTAGACTTGTGTAAGACTGGTCTTTGGTCACAGATTAAAGCTTAATAATGAGAAGGGGAAGGTTTATTGTTGTTTGCTGTTTTTGGAGGTTTTTTGGAGGGGTCTAATTCATGACAGCTCAGGAGCTTCTGAATTAGGGTATTTCATATGATACTAGAGAGATTAAAATTTCTGATGGCACTTTCAGCAGGGCACAGTGGTGATTTGTTATCATTGCTATTGCAATCATGGAAAGAATTGCTGCTTTTTTGGTCTCAGGTTTCATGATCAGTAGTGTTTTTCTTGAGGCTTTGGTTTCAGAAGACCATTTGTGGCTTGAACTTCCATGGCTGAGCAATGGTAGTTGAAAACTTATCCCTTCTGTGTAGTGCCTTGGAAAGGTGGTGTAAGCGAATGGCTGCTTTCATTTCTGATCTGATTTTCTGTGAGTCATGCTTAGATGTCTAATAGCATTTGAGAGTGGAAACCACTAGAAATCTTTTTTCATGGTACATTGAAACAGAGTATCTGTGAAAGTTCCAACTTTATACAGTGTATCTGAACTCTCCAGACAGGCCAAACACTTATTTTGGAGTGAATTGTGGTGTCCATAGAAGTATTGTCCTACACCCCTTTACTGCTATAAGAGAATTTATGAAATACAGTGTGAAGGCTAGTTGTTAGGGGTTTTTTTGTTTTGGTTTTGTTTGGTTGGTTGGTTGGTTGGTTGGTTTTTTTAAAATAGGAAATGCATTTTGTTTTTACTAAAAGGACAAAATAGGACAAAACATAGCAACTTCCTCATTGAGTCTTGCTAAAACCAGTATTTTCAATGGAAACTTTACATACTAAGGGCAGTAGCTACTTGTGCTTTTTATCTTATCAGACTGCTAACTATATGACTCCCCTGCACAGAACAAGGAAAGGTCTCACTGTTTTGCATAATATCCAGTCTTTCAGTGTATGAAATGCTAGTGAATTTTGATGACTTGGCCCAATTCATCTTTTTATGTCTCCTTTGTTTTCAGATTCTTTCAAGTGACACAGCAAATGAAGTGTTCTCTCTTCACTGCATCTGCTGACTTTCCCCCAAAGTCTTTGTCATAAAAAAGAGAGTAGAAACAAAGTAAATTATTAGTGAGTCATTTTCTAGTGTGATAAAACATAAAACCAAAAGTGAGGATAAACAAAGTAAAGCAACATTTTGATCTAGTAAATCACATAGAAGCAGGACATGCTTGCTTGTTTTTTCATGCTATTTTCAAACCAAATTAAAATGATTTGGATACATCTTATAGTGTTTCAGACATGTCAGTGTTTTTCTTTAGAACATACTATTGAAGTCTTTTTTATTGTATAAACTTCTAATTACTTTTAAGGAAAATTCCATTAAAGGTTTATAATGTTTTTATACTATTATACTGTTAGGACATAATGTGCTCATGATTCAGGTTATTGTTTTGGGGTGTGAGGTTGTCCCATTTTTTCTGTTTCAGCATGAAATAAGGAAGTGGGTTAATATTTGGTGACTTTGTAAACTCATAGCTGTTTTGGAACATTGAAACTGGGATGTTTGGAAAAATCCCTCAGTCTGAATGACTAGTTCATCTGTACTGTAAGATGCATATAATAGAGCAGTTTAATCGTCTAAACATTTATGAGAATGTTGTTCATGAAATGTCAGTGTACAAGACTTCTCTGGGGTTTTTTCGTCATTACTGTGAAAAGCTTTTTTTTTTTTATTTTGCTGAGCTTTGCATCTGATATTTGACTGTTTAAAATACATTTCTAAGACACTTTGCCAAAGGTTTGTGTTTACCAAGAACTTAAGCTAAGTACACTTTTCATTTTCTGTCATTAGATAACTTTTTTCACCAGTTTTTACTGGGGAAAGTTCTTTGGAAAATATCTCGGCTCTCTGTTTGCTTGTGAAGAGTCAGCAGGTTGTACTTCTCTCAACAGAGCTAGAATAATGGTAGATCCTACAGAAAGTAGATGAATGATAACCAGTTAAAAATCTTGAATGTGTTCATAGATTTGAACATTTTACATGTGGAATTTTCACTGTACACTGTAGGGCTTCACTGTTTTAAGTCTCACCTTCAAAATCATCAAACCATTCTCAGGTACCTAATCTCAAACAGATCTAAAATTTTAGTGAGTTCACATGTCTGGTAAGCAGAAGGAAAAGATCAAACATCTGTTGCGTCAATTCTAGTATCTGTGAAGAAGTGAGGTGTTAGGTGGATAGTAGCTGAGTCAGAAGAAAAATTTTTGTGGTAAATTCATGTTAGATCACAGAGTTCCCCATCATTTATTTTATGACAGTAAACAGAGTAGCAGTTATCCTCTTAGAAAAGATCAGTGAAGTGTAGCTACTTTAATTGTAATTTCTACCACTCTCTTTCTGGAAAAGTCTTAAAGTGCTACTGCACCTGGATTCAAACATAAGTTTAAGGTAAAGCTTCTCTCTGTGTGCCCTGCTAACTGGCAGAACAATTCTGAATTCAGACATTCAGTAACTAGATATTCATCTTAAAGATCAGGATAAAGGCACACAGTAGCAAAAGGACACAAGTGTTCTTGAGTTTTTGTACCTTAAAGCAGAAGCCAACTTTTCTCTTAAGACAGATCCTCAAAGGCTGTTCTTGCCAGCAAAAGATAGCATGGGCAATTTAATTCCCTAAACATGATGTCCTGTGCCCTGGAGTTTCTGGCTCAGACTCTGGTTACTTCTGTGGTCTTGCTCTCAGTGCAGAAGCTATACATATCCTGTGATGTCCAAGAGTGTTTTTCAGACTTAGCTGTGGTAAGTTGAATCCCATGCACAGAAGCTTTTCAGGGCAGATTTTTTAACTGGGAAGGACAGGCAGTTTACAAATACATGCATGTAATTTGTGCGTGTAACACGCTCAAGCAGATGTAACAACTGTGAACAAATACAGAAAATGATTGTGTGTCCATTTGCGAAGAAATACCAAAACTTTGCAGATTGCTCTAACAGTGTGACACACTGTGACTGAAAGGTACAGAGGTACAGCATAGCTCTGTACATAGCCATCATAAATATGCCAGTAAAATCTGAGAGGAAAAAGCATGCCTTAGAATGAATATTTAGTAGGTGTGACTTACATGATGTTAGCCAGTCATTTCCATTGAATTTTTGTATATAAAAGCTCATATAAAGATTGTAGCAAGTCTTTTGTAAGTACTAAGGCATAAAAATAGAGTAAATGTTCATATTTTTATTCTTTCGTTTCCCAGTTCAGTCTTTATTTTTCATAAAATTAAAAAAAAAATAAAAGAGTTGATAAAGAATTAACTGCTGTCAGTATGGAAGAGAAATGTGACAGTTTGAAGACCAAATGCTCTCTGCTATAATAATTCTACCTAACAATTATTAGCAGGTAGCTATTGATCTTTTATTGAAAGTCCTGAAGTTTGATCCTAGATTCATACAGTAATTGCCATGAGTTTGACAAATGGCAAGGAAATACATAGACCTACCTTAAAGTTCATTCAACTGAGGAATTGATAGACAGTTTTAACCCAGATATATTTGGCTGTCAATTCCTGCAGGACTGGACTCGTAGTAGTGAAAGATTTCCTATTGCTTCTCTGAGATTTGCTACCAGAGGCAGAAATAAAGTGTCTGAATTTTGGTATTTTAGTTGTTCATAAGGATGTTATGCCTAGCTAGCTTTGTAACTACTAGAGATGATCAAAAGTCTTCATGCTGAACACTTTAGAAGTGGCAGCTATCTTTCTGGATATCCATCTCTTCAACAGAGTAGGAGGTCACCCAAACCGTAGCACTGTTTCATTAAAAAGCTTTATTTTTTTTCAATCTTAAAGTGAGAAATAAGAGTGGAAGAAAGAAACACTGAGAATACAAAAATAATAATATGTAGAGCATAGGGAGCAGCTATGGTCCTTGCTCATTGTTCATATGGAAAAAAAATAATTCCCTGTGAATTAAGAATCACTTAATGTAGTCTAGAGAGTCAAAGGTCCAAATAGTGGAAAAGGCTGATATATCGTCAGTTCTGAGGTCTTCACACTTCTCCATTCTAAAATGAGTTAAACCCAAGTAAATGGTTTCCATGTTCTGTAAAAGATATGTCCTAAATTAGAGTTGAAGCATAATATATTGTAGCTACTGATTTTCTGATACTCTTGGATTCCCTGCAATTCATGTATAATGTCTCTAGGCAAGACTTTTGTTCCAGGTGAGAGAACTCTTTCCTTTGGCCTTTACTAAAAGTTTATTTTTACAATACCTTTTTTATTTGAAACGTGAATTTAGTTTTGTATGGTTGAATGTCTGTTTAATGAGACCAATGATATTCACAAAAACTTGCTCTTGTAGTTTCTTTGGAAAAAACCCAACCCAGCATCCCTCTAAAAAAGTGCCCCTCCAAATCCCTAAATTTCATTCCTCCAGGAAACAAGTGTTTGTTTAAAAGTCAGGGAAAAAGAAATTAAAAAATCAATGAAAGCTATGTTTTGCATTCCTTATTCTGGTGAGCAGAATAAAGTAATTGTTAGACTATTATCTGTTTCAGGTTTGTCAGATGCCATACATTTTAGGAGTTTCTACAGATACCTGTTTACTCATCCTGTCATCCAGAACCTAGCTACGGCATTAGAAAAATCTGGTCTTCAGAATTCCTTGATTTGGACATGGCACTGAACAACTTTTTCTAGGTGACCTTTCCTGCATGTCAGACAAGATGATCACCAGAGGTCCCTTCCAACTTAGTGTTTAGTGATTATGTGATTTTTAGCATTTGCATGAAGTATCAAAAGGGACTGAAACACATGTTTTATTGGGGGGTTTTTTTGTGGTTGTTGTTGTTTCTCAGAATTGGGGTAAAGTGAGCATGTTTTAAGCACAAGTACTCTCACAAGACAGAGAAACATGTTAAAGGTGTATGTGAGTCTAAATCTAGTTTGGTGTTTTTTTCTTTCCCCCTGCATAGAAAAGGGAAATAGTACTCCAAGTGGTGAAGTATGATATGTCAATGGAAAAATTGTTGAGTTTCCTGAAAACATTGTTAGTAGAACAAAATATTATTGCAGTCTCATGCTGTTTTTCTGATTTGTTACCTTTTCCATTCTGTTGTCTCCTGATGTTACAGGATTTCATATTGTTACCTCTGACAAGACCTTTACTTCACAGGTTTCATTACATGCATGATTTGTCTTTAAAAGAAAGGTGTTTTTACACAAGGGTATTTTGTTTGGTGTGAATAGTCAACTCACTTTCGTAGACCCAGTGCAGAACTTTAGTTGCATTCCTGCTTAACCAAGGGTGAGGTATGTAAGATGTGTACAGTGAATGTGTTGGTGCCAAAGGGAGTTTCCCATAGGCTGTCATATCAGAAAGACAACTTGAGTAACAGAAAAGAAAATGGAGTTACACTTACAAATAAAATGTAAAATAATGAAGTAATAGTACTGCCATAGTTGAGATGAATTTACCTCTTTAGATGGAGATCTTTTACATGCTCTAAAAGAAAAAAATATGTTCTGAGATTATCTTAGAAGTATTGGTATCTTACTGAATGTGGGATTATTGTCTCCAGTCACATTTAAGAAACAAGGGATCTGCAAGGTACCGTGATTCTTGGCTCAGAGGGTGGCAGGACAGGAGGTATAAAAGGAGCAGGGAGTCACCCTAGTACAGTACCTTAGCCAATTCTGATTTGAGTGAATGTAAGAATGTAGATGTAAGGATGAAATTTTTCTAATAGTTAATTTCAAAGTATGTCGCTAAACTGTAGAGAGCCTTATGTGATGCTTAGAAGCATTCTGAGATTGGTTGTGAATTTCTGGAGTTGTAGCTTTTGTATGGGACTGAAGAAGCATTTACCTGAACTGAGCATTAGTACACTCTAGCATGGCTGAGTCACTGCGTTGCCTTGGAGGGTTTGTTCCAGGTTTTGCTGGGTGATGTTGAGTTGTTTGTTCTAAGTTTTGCTCCTCATTAAGACAAAGCACTGAGTACTAATCTTCTTTTCAGCATATGGCTCATGTCTCTATAGAGGCAAATAGTATATGGAATTATCTTAAGTACAAGGTTATGTTTTCAAAATAATGGTGAGATAATTGCTTTGTTTTGAGATTCAGGAAAACATGAGGATGTTTCTTTAGTTTGTTTTGTTTATTCTTGTAGAGGACATAGTTTACCTGCTGCAAAGTTGTCGTCATTCTCTGAAAGAGCCATTGATAGAGGTAATGCTCTGCATTGGCTTGAGAACTGAAACTAAAGTCCATCTAGAATGCTTAAGTAAACACATATTGAAAAAAACTCAAAACTAATGCAAGTGCCAAATTTTCTTTGCTTAAAGGAGTTGTGATCTCTTATTTATATGTACACAGTCTAATTCTGTCAGGGACTGTGTTTTTTTTAGGCATTTACATAAACACATCAAAAAACACTTAGGGGATGTGCATTTTTAAAATCACAGATCTATCATTTCTCCGTTTGATTATGTGGATTTTTTTCTCACAGAGAGAAGTGAATGCTTATTAATATAGTGAGTATTTCTAGTATTCCTTTAATATCATTATCAGCTTACAGGTTTCAGAATAGATACATGTAGATAGTATTTTACAAGGAACCTTTAGTGCACAATTTAATAGATTGTAAAGTTACACTAATGGTGTATTTTTAGTAGAATAGATAATGGAATTGTAAGCACATACCCAGTGTAGAGCTTGGTTGGTTGACTCTACATGACCAAATATGAGTTTTGACATGTATTGAAAGAGAGATTTCACAGTTTCCTCAGTTGTGTACATGGTCTTTACTGTCCCTTTCATCTGCAAAATAATGAAGCTCACTAGAATGGAAGTAATTTCTGAAGAAGAACTGAGATGGTTTTGATTTTCCTACTTGGTATTTCTTTTTTATTTAGAGATTTAAGCAGGTGAATGTAATATCTTTGAAGAATTTCAGCCATGAGAAGTCAGCTTTAGCAAATAACACAGTTATTTTGTCTTAAATAACTATAGCTTATGAAAACTGTTGTTGTGAAAAGTATTTTAAATAATATGTAAATTATTTTTTGCATAAAAAGTGTTACTGATTTATTTTTGATTTTCAGATATGTGTGAATATAGTGTGAGGGATTTTTTTGCCTATTGCAAATAAAAAATAACTCTGGACTAATCTGCACTACTGCAGAAGTGAGATATTGGGACATAAACTATTCAGTGTAGCTCATTGATTTTTGAGTGTCTGATTAAAGTAAATTACATCAATCACTAGGGTGGCAATGTAGAAATATGGAAGTGGTGTAATAGTAGTAATCATTTCCATAATGAAAAAGTCAGCTTTAAGAATGTGCGTAGGAGGAAAATGTTTTCCAAGAACTAACTGCATTTAAATATCATTTCATCTAAACAGAACACACCTCCATATGACTGATATTTTCATTTTTCATAATCATTGACATTCTTTGTCAGAAGTTGCTTTTGATTCCATCTTCTTGAACCTGGCCTGCTAAGTTTTATTTCTGTACATACAAAAAAAATTAAAAATAATATGCCTTATTCTGATTTTCATTACATCATATGCTGAGTCAAATTTTTTCAGCACTTGTTTGTTGGTTATTGCCATGGATAGTCTGGCAGTTATCTCTATGTCCTCTTTCACTTAAAATTTACTACTTTTAAACACAATCAGAATTAAGCAAGGTACTTACTTCAACAAAATAATTTTCTTAAGGTGTTAGGAAGATTTTTTTTTAAATGACTGATTTATTGTATTAAGGACTCAGAGTACTTTGAAAAAGATACAAGCCTCTCTACTTAACTAAGGCAGTCTTTTACAATGTGTGGTCAAGAAAAGTCCAGATTGATTCAATAATGCATCACACTTCTCTTTATATCTTTCTGGGGAAGAAGTCAGATGTTGAATATGAAATTAGGTGGAATCTGACTTGATACACAGTGAGTAGTGTATTGTTGTTGCAAAGGCTGTTGCTTAATGCTTTGCCGTCATACTTCTTGTTTAATAGTACCGAAGCAGAAAGGAAACAATGAAATCGTACATTAGTTTGAAAATCCTGCATCTTGGAGAAAATGCAGATGCTTGAATTCCTCTGCTTACTTTTCTAGCTGAAATTCATATTTATGATATGAAAAAAGATTTAACGAATGTACTTACAGTCTTGTACTTCCAGTCTGCTTAGAAAACAGTCATCTTAAGCTTCACTGTAATTTGTCAATAGAACTTCGCAGGTAAGATAAATAAGAATAAATATGCCTACTATGAAGTCTACACTGTTTATTTGTGCTTGGCATCACTGAAACTTTGATTGCTTAACCTGCCCTGTGATGGTAGGCAAATATGAATGATTCAAAAAAATTAAAATTTAATTTCACACAACTACAGACTATCATGTACTCAGGAGAGGGATTTTAGTTAACTATTTAACCCAGGTTGACTTCATAGAAACTGACACTATAGTTGTTGATTTGAACATTTTCATGAATGCAGCCAAATGTAGACTTACAAGGTAACTTAGTAAAGAAAATGTATACATAACATTACATTGTAGCTAAGTAACTTTAATGGTATGAAACTTATGTATACTTTTAACTTCTGCTGTTCCCTGCCTTGGGGCCATGCCCCAAGGTGCTTGGCTCTTTCTACAGACTGCTGCGTACTGTTCTTGCTCTTTCAAATGACTTTAAACAGAGCTGATGCAAAGTAGTTCAGTGGGTGCTTAGTGAAATCATAGAATCATAGAATCATGTATATTGTAAAAGACTGCAATATTCTAAAAGGATGGGGTTGAAGGGATTGGTACTATACCCAAAACAGTTTTATTCATTGTAAATTTAAGAATTAACACTTTAAAATAACTTTTATTTTCGCCTTGTGCAGAGTGTTGTATACATGTGGAGGTATGCATGCCACTAGTGTTTTTGGGTGAATGGTAATTCACTAGCTGCTGTAAGAGCAATTTTGTTTTTCTATTTCTTTTTTAACATGTATTTTTCTAGATGAATTCTATGTAATTTCAGCTTGAATGTTTTATTTTAGGAACAATTTGTGGAACTGTTTTAAAAAATCTAAACGATGATGACTCCAAAATTCTTATTAAGTGCTTTGGAAAACAGTAAGCTACCTAAGTATCTGGTTGCTAAGAAAGTGGAATTTAGGGAACAAAAGCCTGTAGCCACCAGTGCCGGCTTCTGTTGACATTGAAGAAATTGAAATAATATCTTAGTTTAATTCTTGACAACTAAACATTCAAAAAGATTAGCAAATTGTCTGTTTTGACTACTGCTGAATGATATTTGTGTTTCTTTAAATGTTTACCTGTTAAAATTAAAAAAAAAAAAGGCATAAAAGTTATTATCAAACATCTGTCTTTATCTTTTTTTTTCTTTTTCTGTTTTCTTCAAGGCTATTAGTTGTAGTGCAAGTGTTTACTTTCCTTGCACACAGGATGTTAGTAGTGCCATTTTCCATTGTTATGGCATGCAGGTTGTTTGTTTTTAGTTGAGCTGTAATCAATGTCCATGCTACTGATCACTCTAAGGCAGTGATGCTACACTAGCTTTAAATTTGAAACGTTTTACTCAATATTTGATATATGAGAGAGAAAGGATTGATTGGTCTCGACAGGTAGCACCAGTTAACTATCAAGTTACTACACTGAAAAAAAAAAAAAGAATTTTTGAAGACCATCAATGAGAAAGCTCAATAGGATTTATAGCAATCTCAGAAACAACAGAAGGTGTTTTCTCACATTTCAGGTCTGACAGGTGAAACTTCATGTATTGAAATGGAGGAGCTCAAAAACTCCTATACAGCTTGTAGAAAATGAAACATTGTCAGTTTTGTGGGCATCAGTGGAGCATAGCCAATGTGATTGTGTAACCCAAATAGCTCTTAGTACAATCCCAGTTTCTTTTTATCTTCACATTTTAAAAATAAGGCAAAGGTCTTTTAGTGACTGGCAGAATGAAAAGTGAAAACTGTTGAGATTTCTGCTAACTACCTTTTGTGTTAGAGCACGACTTTGACCTTAGCATACCTTTGTATGTCAAGCCTTCTGGCCAGTTAAGGATTTGTATCATACTTTAATCCTTCTTTTATGGAAGAGTTAATGTGGCATAGTTTCTCAGTTTAGAAAATGTCTATTATATGGATCACTTTGTCTCAATGGAATAGGAACTCATTGAACTGTGGTTCACATAAACCTCTTGTTTTATAGTCATATGAATAAGTGTTTGGGTATCATTCATACTATGAAGCTAGGGCAGTGGAATTAGGCAATTTTGAATATGTTTGGTTTTTTGTTTTTTTTTTTTAAATCAGGCCACTCCAAACTCAAATTACTTGTATGTTCCACTTTATCTCTGTGACATTTGAACAAGTGATTTAAAGGAACTTCCAAGTTTGTTTTGTTTTTTTGGGTTTTTTTTAAAGGCTTTCTTCTGGTAACTGTAAAACTAACACAGTGAGAGGAAAACTGAATAATTGAGAAGATTTTGTAGAATCTGTAATAAGTCCTTTTACAATGACTTGGTACCATTAATTTGGACTATTGTAGCACAATAATACTCTGGCAATGGATGAGAAGCCTGTTTTTTAAGGGAAGGTACAAAGAGGAGCAAGGTGATTGCTCCGGATGAAAAATACTTACAATTTAAGTGTAAGTATAAACAAAGAAAAGATGCAATATATGGTTTCAAAACATAATGAAGCGGTGAGACTGCGATATTTGATGTTATGGGTAATTGTTTGAGTAATGCTGCAGTCTCTTCAGTTTTCTTCAGGCATCACAGTAAAAGGAAATTTAAGGCCTGAGTTGAAGAAGAATAATGAATATTCTATATGACTACTTTCCTGCAGGAGGTGTATAAAGGAATAAGGCACAAAAGTGCTTGTTTCACAACATGAGAAGTTAATGGTGAAGGCTGGCATTACTAGTTCAAAGAGCAGATTCAGTCTTTCAGTACAGAATGAGACTTCATGGATAGGATAAAATAAAAAAACTAAAAGTATTGCACTGATATTTTACTCAGTAGAAGTAGAGTAGGGTCAACAAAAGATGCAGAGACAGGGATTTCAAGAGCAGAAACAGTAGAGGCGCTGTCTTTGACATTTACAGAATGAAGTGTTTGCTGAAGTTTCATCCTTATACATTGATCAGCAAAGGTGTGAAGGCTAATTGCATACACCATAACCTAAAGCTGTTGTTTTTTTTAACAAAACCAAAAAAGACTGCCATTGGCATTCCCAAGATATTCTAGATGGAGAAAAAATAGTATGTCTTCAATAATCTATCAATATGTTACTTCTGATCTTTATGACAAACCTTTTTTGATCTGCAGAATAGTTGATTGATGCTGCAAATGAAGCTCAGTGGGAATACACTGTGGAAATAAGGTTTTGAACTGGCAAAGGAGTTGCAGGAAGTACTAAAGTAGTAAGAATACACTTGATGGAGTAAATATAGCTTGAACTGTGAATCTCTTGTGTGTAGTTTCCAATAGTTGAGGTCTCCTCCTTTTTCTCCCTAATCTCTTAATGATTCCATTAAGTCATAGATAAAGGTGTTACTAGAATTTTTGTCTCTGACAGAGATTTACAATTTGTAAGCTTGTCTAGTTTTCTCTATATTAAAACAAGAAGGAAATTCTAAATCAAACAAAATTTAAAATGCACTGTTAGTGAAACTGCAATAGACTAAATAATTTTGAGTTCATTATTTTATCTCCTGATGTTCACATAGCCTAATAATCCCCAACAGTTGATTGGTCCACAGAGACATTTAAGAACTGGTTGAATTATGTCAGCTCAAATTTAAACTTTGAAATGCAAAGGTGAATAGGGGCTATTGTTTTCTGGTTATGGTTCTCTAGTTTACATATTGAGCTTATTTGAGTAAGTGAGACTTTAGAATCAGAGAACTGGTATTGCATACCCAAAAGGTCTGTCTAGTCCCATGTCTTGTCTCCCACAGGGCAAGTGTATATAAGTGAAACCTCTCTTTGTTACTTTTTCAGTCTCTGGTTTTTTGATTAAGAATTTTCTGAGCTGAATGAAGTTTATATATTTTTAATAAGTCTCCATGGATTTTGCTTCCATGAATTTGTCTAATCTTTCCTCCCCTTAAGCCTCTGATTTGTTACAAGCTTTGTTCAGAACTTGTACCACTGAGCTGATTTTGCACAGAGGGATCTGTAGGTTCTAACGTAATGGTCACCTGATATTTAAGTGATGTTCAAATTATCTAAGCACCATTTTTTTAAAGGACCATTACATCATTACTAGTGTCTGCAACTGTGGATTCTCTGAGCCATAAGGAAAGTGGAAGTGTGACAAAACTCATGCATTTTGTTGATTATCTGCTCCCTCAGTCCCTGCTCCTTACCTCACTCACACTGGCTTATTTGAGTCTCTGTGTTACCTGACAAAGAGCATTGCTTCATTGAATGCTTGTTCTGGTGTCCTAGCCAGAACTTTTTCTCCATGTTGTTTGTTAAACAATGTAAATAGTTACTGGGAAGGGTGTCAGCATATTACGAGCACTGTTTTGAGAGATTACTGCTTACTATCTGACCCTCAGCTGCCTGTCTTCCCTCCTGCCAGAAGTCATCACTCATTTATATCTGCTTGCAGAACAGCCTGTTTAAACCTGTTACAGTCAAAATAAAAAGGTCTACCAAAGAGCTACAATTTAAGCTGTCCAGGCTGATTTTGGCTAGAGCAGATTCAGAGAATCTGATTCAGAGTCCGGGGATCAGTTGTAGAAGCAACCACAGGGGTGTTTAGAGAAGCAGTAATCTCTTGCAACAGCTGGACCTGTCTAATTGGCTGAAGCTAATATCATACAAGATGAAATTCTCTTGTATGTTCTTGAATGATATAACAACTTGGGTTGGACAGGCACTTCTGAGGTCAAATATTCCAGTTCCATGTTCAAGTTACATCAAGTTAGTCAGGGCCTTGTCCTGCCAAGTTTTGTATAGCGGTTAGTTATTAATCAGTCTGGTTCTGTGGTTTGACCACCTTCCTTGTGAAGACTTTTTTCATTCTATTTTATTATAATTTCACTTGTTGCTACTTGTGCTTTTTCCATCTGAGGCTCTTATTGTGTATCTCTGAGATGAGTTAGTTTCTGTCTTTTCTGTAATTATTCTTTAACTAGTTGATAATAACAACAAGAATACTGTGGTAGGCTTCCAAAAACTTCCTAAATTTGTGGTAAATTACAGTCTTTTGTCTCCCTTCATCATTTGAGTCAACCATCTCACCGTCAGGTTAGTCAGGCACTTCCAGTCCTGTGAACACATATGACTTCCAGAAAGATTTGCACTATAGTCTTTCCATGGCCCTGGATTCAACTGGGTGGCTTGTAGTTCCCTTTGAGCCTCCCTCTTGAAGGATATGACATTTTTATTTTTATAGTCTTCACATCAGATACCTCACCTGATTGTTATTACCTTCCAAAGAAGAGATTTATTACAATGACATTAGCCAGCTTCCTTAGCACCCTTGGATACATCCCATCTTGTCCCTTGAGACTTGGAAGTGTCCTCTTATGCTCATTTGGTCCCTGACCCAGCCATCCTCTATTGTGGGCAGTACTTCAGTCCCAGTTTGGGGAATTACAAGGATTGCAGTTAATATCCTTATTATAGAGGCTTTATTAACAAATACATATTTAATTTTCTTTCATTGAAATGTTGCTTTGTTCATGAAGAGTTATTTTATGGCAATAAAATGCAGCAAACTTAATTACAGAAATCTGTAGATGTAATGGATATGTGTTTAACACAGTTCAGGGCTCAGTAACCAGTTTAATGGACTGATCACAATTTTCTTATAATGTTATTTTGTTTGCAGCACATATCATGTACAATAATTGTGTATTTTTCATTTTGTATGATAGATGAAGAAGTACAGTGCTTTATTTATGTATTTTCTGTCAGTGTTTTAAATTGGGCAGCTCTAGTGGTTTTTAAATGAGGAGTTTAACTGCATCCAAAGCCATTTAATCATGCCCTTCTTAAAAAGAACTCTTTTCCTAATATTGCCTTATGAGATGATGACTTGTCTGAAAAAGCAAATTGCCCTGTTGGTGTAAAGTAGTTTGGAAGGCACAGATGATATCTTTCAAACAGTTTGATGTAATAGTTTACAGACATACAGAATGTTCAGTGACAGTTTCAAGCTTTATGTGGTGAAGTGAAATGAGTTTTAAACTCTGATGACTATGGTGAACAAAGTAAAATTTCAGCTTTGATCTTCAGGGATGGAATGTGTACGATGATTCGCTTGTGGTTCAGAATATGATGATTTTAGTAACTTGTTGGATGGTACTACATGTTGAGAAGTCTGTAGGAGTAAGTGAAACACCTTTTTGTATTGTATTCACAGTTCAGGTAATTCATGTTTTAATGGTTGATCTTACCCTTATACTCAGCCCAAATTGAATTTTTTTTTTTTATTATTAAAAGCCAAAGTATTATGTTTAAGGCTTTTAAAACAGTTGTTCTTTCTGTAGTCTAGGCATGTTAGACTATTTATAAAAGTCCTTTCCTGATGATCTTTCAATGATAAAGGGTCAATATAATTATTATAGAAAATTGCTTTTGACATGTCACAAAAGGAAAAGAAGACCCTCTGTATGCTGTTTCATTCTGCAGCTTCTGGTTGAACCTAAATTTGTATGCTGGTCAAAAGCCTCTTCAACTAGGTTTTTTCTTGAAGTATGACAAAAATCTCTTTTTGGCAAGTTAACTTTAGAGATGAAATAAGAAGGAAACTGGTGACCAAAATCTTACTGTGCAGTCATCCATTCAGAAACTTCTCAGTTAGGACATAAATGATTAGTAAAATACTGACATCTGTGACTACAAAATTCCAGTTGGTGTTTCAGCACTTCCAGTCCTGTCACTTTTGAACACCTATCCTTTTTAATTCAATTTTGCCTGTGAATTACAGGAATAGTTTTAGAAGTTACGTTCAGAAATACAAATTACACTGCAGTAAGGATTGTAATGACCAGGAGAAAAATCTTGGACAGGTAGAGAATGTAAATAATATACAGCTATCTAAAATATCCTCTCAGTTGTTGATTTTCTGTAGAAACTGCTTTTATATATGTAGTAGATAATTATGTGCATTGTATCTGTTATAAATCTTAAATGATTGTGGGGAGAGTAATGATGTGTCAGAATTAAAATTATATTAGAAATTACCTGTGGGAATAGAAAAAGCTGCAGCGAGTTTATCAGAGAGTAGAAAACCGGCGTGGGATCAGATGCCTCAAGCTTTTAAACTTCTCAGCACAACTTTCAGTTCGGAATTCTCACAATTCCTGGCCTGCACATCACCCCAAACAAGCTCTCACTTATGTTGCTCAAGCATTCTGACCTACACTGTGCCACTGAGGGACTCCCTTCACTGCAACTTTGCCTAGCTCTGAGATGAACAATGACATGGATAAAAGTAACGAGTCCTAATCAGAATTGGGTTAAAATGTAGTCTACCATCAAAGATGCTGCTCTCCAGAATTTTTTCTTTGTCTCTCTCTCTCTCTCAGGCATTTTTTGGTTGGTTTTTTTTTTTTTTGGCTGTCCCCTCCCTCCACCTACCCCCCCACCCCCAGCTGGTGAGAGCTAATATCCACCATTAGTTATTTAGGTGTCCTGGCTGCTTGACTACTAAGACTCTCTCCTTCTGAAGTCTGTGTGCTTCTTAAAAGTAAAGTATGTAAGATTTCTTAACTCTGCAGCTCTGCAGCAGGGAGTTTGGATGAATTTGGCACCTCAGCCATGAAAAGCCTAAAAGTTGTATGCCAAGACTTTGCAAGGGAATAGATTTTGGAGGCCTTAAAGGCAGTAGTTAATCTCTGTCATCAATACATGACTTGATAGAAGACTAGGAAGTCTCCAGGGTGCTCACTGAAATGCCATTGGGGACTTTTGTGTTATCGAGATATATAAAACTAAAGTTAGAATATACAAGATAAACTTCATATCCAAAACCCAGAGAGAATTGCTAGAAGTCTTCCAGACACTCTGTGTTTCAAAATGCATATATTTCCAACCAGAGAGATTTTCAAAATGTTCCCTAATGACATGTCAAGAGAAGCTAAAAGTTTGAAGAGAAAGTGTTTGACATGCAAGACAGTATTGGAGCATTTAGAATGCAGATTGGTGACATTTTATCTTCAAACTGCGTTACTGCAGATTGTACCATGTAGGAAAATATACTTTGTATAGCTTGTTCTGGAAGATATTTAGTATCTTCTGTTCACGTATGTATCGCTATACCCCAAAGTTATCTTGAGCTTGCCCTTTTAAGTTTCTGTTCCATTTGCTTTAATAATAAAATAATTGGAAAGCCCCCGGTGCTGACAAATTCTGTGACACATACAGAATTTAAGCGTGAAAGGTTATCGTACCAGTAGGTAGATGTTTTTATTAGCATAAATATATGTCAAGATATTACTAGTGGCATGATATATTTAATTCTGACGTTAGCATGTGTTATTTTTGCTTTGAGTCAGAGAGCAAAATTTTGGAACGTATCACTGTAGCTCAGCTTCAGACACTGAATTGAAATGCTTAGATAGACACAAATCTGTACATACATACTAACAAGTGAACCTTTCTCAACTGAGGTTTTAGAGGGAACTCTCGGGGTGACTACTTAGGGAGGAGAAGGAATTGCACCTTGCAGTCTGGATTTGTTGCCGTATTTTCAGTTTTCGAGTTGGAATTTCCTTGTTCTGCAGTTAAGGACTTGTATATTATTTGTGTTCTACAAAGTTCACATTTTTAAGCACTCTGATGATTTAACTGTGGTGCTGTTGAGGCTGTAAAGTCGTAAAGCCTCAATTCAACAAACAGCTAAGGCAAGTAATTGTTTTGAATATAAGGTACAAACTGATTTCCTTGAGATGTAGATCTGTGTATCTCTAACATCTCATGTCAAACACTGATGCACTTTGCAGATGAAAAGGGTAATAGCCCTTAACAAGTACAAACATGATGCTACATTTTTCTGTGTAGTGTTGTTCACTACTTTGCTTTGAACATAAGCCATTGTTTCTTTATAAATGTCAACAGAAATTATAATTTCCTCTTGGCACAAAAAACTTCAGAAAGCCAGAAGGAGCTCTTTTCAAACCTAATCACTTATTGGGGTCACCTCTTAGTCCTGAGCAGGGAAACAGCGTGGATGGCGGTCAGAAGAGCTCAGGCACAGCAGGCATCAGAAGGCTTGATCAGAAGGCTCACAACTTAGAGAGTTTATTCAGGATAGATAACAGACAGATCCTCATAGCTCATAGTAGAAGAAGTACTTCCTAGAAGTTCTTATTACGTCATCTCTCATTCTTAGTAGATGTAACTCTCACTCAGTAACATCCACACATTTTATGCTCTCTCACATCCAACATGCCTCCACGTAATTGGTTAGCCAATTCACATTACATACACCACTGCCTCTCATTGGTCACAAGCCACACACACACCAGGTAGCTCTGTACTCTTTAAGGTTGCACTTCAAACAGCTTTCCCTAAGGGATGCACTCACTGTCATGCCCCACAATCACTAATACTATTTTCAATTGACTTAAATATGAGTATATGCCTAATGTGTTGTGATTTTCTAAATGTGGAAATACAGCCTCATGTACTTAGGAAGCAAAGGAGATTTTCTAATGTCTCAGTGGCACTGGTGTTGAAAAACTGATATTGAAAAGTACATTACAAGTGAAGTAATTTTGTTTCAGTTTTAATAAATTAAAGAAATAGTTATTATTATGTCTGTTTTAACTTTCTCTAATCTGAAACCATTAAAATGGTATGATGAAATATGTATATGAGTTGAGGTGTTTCCTAAAACAGGCTGTGACACTGATTCTGATTGCAGTGCTGTGAATGATGAAGAGAGATTGGTTAGGTTTAGTTTCATGTCTAAAAAAGGCAGATTATTGCAAGAAATAACACGGTAGGTAACAATATAGAGGACCACTGCATAAGAAAAGAAAAACATAAAAAGTAGTTTGGACTTTGCCTCTCTCTGAATGCTTTGAGATGCTCAGAGGAGGACAGGAGATTGCTTGGGACACTTTGCACTTGCTTGTCTTAAACTACAAATTAATGTTATTCAGAGCCTTCTGTGTCACTTCCTAGCTTCCAGTATTTTCTCATTCTATGATTTCTTTTCCTAGAGGAGAAGAGGCATTAGTTAGTTTTTCTTGAAAAAATCTTAAAAGAGATAAAACATGTTATGAACTCCTACTTTACAGATTTCGTTTTTGAGAAATAAAGTTGAGTTTCTGTTGTTCCAACATATATTGCAAAATATCAACAAAACAAGTTCTGCAGTAGATTTAGAAATTAGTTTTAAGATTTTACATGGAAATGTAGTATAAGTAATTATTTTTTGTGTATTACCTATACCCTTGAAAGTGACATTATAATGAAAAGGATGACAAAATTTGTTCCAGATAACGAGGCTACTAACATCACTGTAGAGACTTTTAATCAGTGTGAGTCTATCTATGGGGAATTAATGCCATTCTCTTAAATATTTAATATATGCCATTATGAACTAAGCATTTGTAGGGTTATGTTTCTGCCTGAGCACTTTAAATGAAAAAATAAATATGAAATAATCTTGTTGTCAATCTGCAATCAATATAAATAAAACTTAGCAGTGTAAGTGAGGAGTTCCAGAAGAAAGCAGCAGCCTGATAGAGTAGTTTAAGAATTTGGATAGTAAGCCTGAAAAAACTCTTTAGGTAGGTCTTGTTCAAATTGGTAACCTGCCTCATCATAGCATGCAGGAAATAAGAAGCTAAAAAAAACCCCAACCCCCACCCAGGAAAATAATTATGATAATACATAACCAACAATCTGGAATAAAACACTGAGAAGAATCACTTAGTGCTCTGAGTTAATAAGCTCTCAATTAATTTCATCTAGGTTTCATTGTTGTGGTTTCACTGAACTAAAGTATTTTCTGCTCTCTGTCTTGAAAAACAAGATACAAGAGATGATGGCACTGTATTACTGGTTATTGTTTAAAAAATAATGTGGTTACTGACCATTTAAGAATAAAAAACATTGAGAGCTGTTCTGAGTTAGCAGGAAAACTATAAAATCATATTTCACACACCAAGGCCTGTAAAAATATGTTTAAGGTTAACATATTTCTTTTATTCTGTGTGAGGTTTATGTTCTACCATTTCAAATATGTTTTAGTTAAGTAAAAATTACTCCAGAAGAAAATGTGGTGTTTCAGGTAAGCTTACAGTTCATACGATGTAGTAATTAATTATGTAAGAGTAAAGATCTTCACTTTTAAATAATGTCTTTTGATTTTGTCAGATTTCTTTTTTGTTGTGTTTTTTTGTCGCTGTAGCCTTGCAGGTTAACATGGTGAGCTGATTTGAGGTTAAAAAACAGGAGTACAGGCAAGGCACTGGGCACTGAGCTGGAGTAAGCTCTGGCATTGTGTGAAGCTCTGGAGTGGCTTTCACTGTAGTATAGATAGAGTTAATGGGTATTTTCTGTAGATAACCTTGTGTGTTACAGGATGTAGAAGCCAGCCTCGCACCAAAATGTATGGAACATGGCTTTTTCCACAGTTCTTCAGGCATCTGAATAGCTTGAAGGGCTTGATAACTCAGGTTGTTCAACTGCTACAACAGTGCCTGCTGAGCAATGTGGCTGAATTGTTCATGAATGTTTGGTCCAACACTAACTGTGCTGGATTCATTGGACATGGCCAAACTAACTCTGCTGTGAGCATGCCCTAGTTCTGAGGCACTGACTTTGCTGTATGTATGCAAAGCTGTACATGTATGATTCATCTGATCAGGATAGTCATGGATTTCAACATTTAAAATCTGCCTGGGCTACTTGGATCTGGGGTATCATTACCATTGTGCTTTAAAATATCTTAAGGGCTTAAGTGCAGTTTAGCGGGAAAAGAATCCCTGCAGCAGGTCCTTTGTAGTGAGGCATATTTCATGTTTCATCCCAAAATGCTGAGTAACAGTGCTTTTTTCTTATTGAAAGATGTGCTTTCAGATGTTTATCTTTTTCTTCCTTCTGTACATATGGAAGTTTTTACCTGTGTGCCATGTTTATAACATCTGTTGAATAGTATTAAAGAAAAAAGTCTGTACTGAATTAGTCAATCTTCTCTTCAATCACTTTGACACTTTCATAGATGAAGTGATACTCGTAAGTAGCCTATGTTGTATAGGGTGCTGCATGTTTAGGCCTGGAAAGATGTCAATAGCATTATCATAATACTTGTGATGATTAGTGTTTCTATTAAGTACATTCAAAGATCAAGTGCTGTGAATGTCTGTACATGCTCACATATATCTATCCATCCATACATATATGAATATTTCCACTTAAGTGCATAATGCCAGTGTCTGCTTCTGAAAGTTCTTGTTTTGGTGAGGCCTCCTGAGAAGATGCACATTGCATAAGAATTCCTTGGTCAAAGGTCTTGGGATAGATTTATAAGCTGACAAGTTCGAGTTATTCAGGCTAAAATTTTTAATGCTAGCTGAATGAAAACATAGTGGAGGTTTTTTTGTTTGGTTTTTTTGGGGTTTTTTTTTGTTTGTTTGTTTTTTGTTTTTTGGGTTTTTTTGGTCTGGAAAGGTTTCAGGACTTTACAGAGGACCCTGTGTTTAAAGGGGATCTTGAAGATCATCTAGTTTAAACCTCCCTGCTAGAAACAGGGACACCTCCCACTAGCCTGGGTAGCTCAAAGCCCCATCCATCCTGAATTTGAACACTTCCAGTGGTGGGACACTGACAACTTCTCTGGGCAACCTGTTCCACCCTCATTGTAAAAAAAATTTTCTTCTTTTTATCTGGTATAAACATACCCTCTTTTTGTTTAAAACCATTACCCCTTGTTCTATTGCAATAAGCCCTACTAAAATAAGCTCCATTGAACTACTGAAAGGCCACAATAAGGTCACCCCAGAGCCTTGTCTACTCCAAGCTGAACAACTCCAACTGTCTCAGACCTTCCTCACAGAAGTACTCCAGCCTTTGGGTCATTTCTGTGGCCCTCCTCTGGACTTACTTAAACAGATCCATGTCTTTCCAGTGCTGAGGACCCTAGAGCTGGATACAGTGTTCCAGATGGGGTCTCACCAGAGAAGAGTGGAGGGGCAGAATCACCTCCCTCACCTGTTGGCCGTGCTGTTTTTCATGCAGCCAAGAACACGATTGTCTTTCTGGGTCAGGATTGCCTTTCTGGTCTGCAGAATTGCCAGGTCATGTTCAACCTCTCACCCACCAGCACCCTCAGGTCTTCTCAGCAGGGCTGCTCTTGGTCTGTTCATCCCCCAGCCTGTACTGTTGCCAGGGATTTCCCTGACCTGGGTGCAGCACCTTGCCCTTGGTCTTCTTAAACCTCCTTAGTTTCCCATGGGTCCACTTTTCGAGTTTGTCCGGGTCCTTTTGGATGGCATTCCATCCTTCAGGTGCGTCAGCCTCACCACTCAGCTTGGTGACATTGGCAGACTTACTTTCTGTGCACTTGATCATGATGTCTGTATCATTGCTGAAGATATTAAACAACAGTGGTCCCAACACAAACCCCTGAGAGACACCACTTGTCACAGATGTCTGTCTGGAGGTTGAACTGTTGACCACTGTTTCCTCTATGTGACCATCCAACCAATTCCTCATGTGCTGAACAGTCCACCCTTCAAATCCGTATCTCTCCAGTTTAGAGAGAGAGATTTTGTGGGGGACTTGTCAAAGGCCTTACAGAAGTCCAAATAAATGGTATCTATAGCCCTTCCCTTGTCTACTGATGGAGTCACTCCATCATAGAAGGCCACTAGGTTAGTCAGCTGCCACTTGCTTTGGTGAAGCTCTGCTGGCTGTCTCGAATCACCTGACTGTCCCACATGTGCTTCAGAACTTCTAGAAGGACCTGTTTCATGATTTTTCAAAGCACAGAAGTGAGGCTGACCGGTCAGTAATTCCCAGATGGGTACATTGTTTCCGCTTTTCCCAGGCACCTGGGACTTCCCCTGACTGCCCTAACTTTTCAAATATGCAGAGTGGCTTGGCAACTACATCAGCCAATTCCCTCAGGACTCAGGTCCCATATGTTTGTGTATGTTTAGGTTCCTCAGATGGTTGTGAACCTGATCTTCTCTTACAGTGGGAAGGACTGTGCTCCCCAAGTTCCTGTCTTGTGGTCTGTCCACTGAAGAGGTGTGGAAAGAGAGGTTGAAGACTACTGAAGACTGAAGGAAAAAAGTTGTTGAGTCTTCACGCACTGTTTAGAGATTTAATATTTAGAGCTGCATCTGCTACTTTCCAATGACGTGTATGTATTTCTGTTCAGGCCTGAGTGGTATATTCCTTGTATTCAGAGGCTCCAGGGCAGAACTCTTAGGCCTTTTCCTGGACTCTTGGTGATCATTCTGCAATGCCCAGCACATCAGAGCATATGGGTGGCTGTGGAGCACCCCAACACCTTAGGGAGATTCATAGCTCACAGGGAGAGTGTGGAAGGAAGATACAGCTCCGGACTTCTTTATGTGTGCTAGTTTCAACCTTGGCAAAATGCCAAGTATTCACCCAGTCAACAACAGCCCCCTTTGCCAGAGGGGGAAGGAAAGAAAAAAACCTACAAAACTACAATTTACTGTAAGGCAGGTTTACACAGAAAAGAATAAATAAAACAGAGCAATATAGACACAAATGCAAGAGTAACACTAACCGAAAAGTATCTACTTCCCCACAAGATCAGCGATGAGAGTCCCAGCTCCCTGGCAAGTGGCAATGGCACTCCCTGAGGTTGGCAGCCATGGTTAATTAAAGTCAGTTGACAACCTGTATCCCTTCCTACATCTGCTCATACAGAAATATAGGGCCTACTATGAGAAACTAAAACCTGGCCTAACTAAACCTATCACATTAGCACAAAGCGGTGCTTAAGCAGGAAGCAAAACTGGAGGAGAAATTGGGATTTGGGAGGAGTTGCTTTGGTTTTTTTAGGTGGAGAAAATTGGTAGGTGATCCTGGAATTTCAAGGACAAGGTGCTAAGGAACTAGTAGCTAAGGCTGAAGAGAGAAAAGCCTGCCAAAGAGCCATAGCACTGAGGAGGAGACTAGGACTGGTGAGTCAAGAAGCAAATGGGAAAAAGGGCAGGGCATAGTTTGAGTGTCCAAATGAACAGATGGTACATGAAAAAAACGTTTGGATGGGAACATACCAGAAATGACTGCCTGCTAAGCTGCAGTCCCATACAGAGTCAGGAATGAAGCCAGTGTTTTTTAAAGACTTAACTATGATGGAAGAGGAAACTCATTTCAGAATTTGTTTGAAGTATGACTTAAGCTATATTAATTTTAGAGTGGATACAAATGATTCTCAGAATAGACTTAACTTGTTTTAATTCATTTTGAAATTGAATTTTCTTACTTCAGTATAAATCAGTCTAATATTTTAGAATGCTCCCATATAGTCATTGTGCAAGTCATATTATTCCTCTGTCATTAGCAGTCCTAACTGCAGCATATACTGTGCTCTTCGTGGTATTTGAAACTGCTGGATGAAGAATTTTCTGTTCTCTTTCAGCAGCAGAGAAATCCAGGACCTTGAGCTGAAGGTAATATATGGTTTCTCAAAAAGTGTACTTTCTGTGGTTCCTCATATGGAGCCTGAAAAAACAGGAGCGCAGGCAGCATCTCAGAGATTATACAGACATATATAAAATGTATTTTGGCAGAAAGTAATTGAAAATCCAAGTGCACAAAAATTAACTACTACTACATGCAATTTTGCACAAAACTGCACAATATAGCTTGCAAAGGTTTAAGCCAGCTCTGTATGCATTATTCTGTATATTCTGTCTTGGGCATATATATTGGTGCTTTTTGTAATGAGAATTTTTTTGAGACTGAAACTTGCCCAAATATGTTGTGTGGATTGCAAATGGCATTACTACCAATGGCAAGCCAAATTGAACTCTGTATTCCAGAGCAGAGATATTAGAGTGGCTCAACACAAGGCTCTTCTTTTTTTTTTTTTGATTTGAGCTAAACATCTTTTTACATGAGTTTTATTTTTAGGTAAAGTTAAACTGTTTTGACCGATTTAAAAAAAAAGGAAAACATGAATAGCCTAGCAATATGAACTGATTGCTGGGCTGTTTATAAAGGGAAGAGCTAATAAAAAGCTTGAGTGATTATACTCAAAAGTAACATTTTATATTGAGACACTGTATATGATAATAAAAAAGGTGATACTAGCAGCATTGCCTGAAATATATGAATGCATCATATTGCTAAGATTCTTTATATTAACGGTTAACTTTTGGATGGATTTTAACTTTTTTAGTACTTGATTTAAAAAAGATGAGGCCCATGATAATCTGTTTACCCTACTGTTTCATACTAAAGAAATTAATATGGATGGGAAATAAAAGCTGATTACACAATAGTGTGAAGTGCAAGATTGTTAGTACAATAGAAAATGAAATATATGTCACCATAATTCTGAGAATTCACAAAATGCCATTTTTATTTTTGAATCCTGAATTAATCTTAAAAAGATTAGTTTATACTTGAAGTAGCTAAGTTAAACGAACCGTCAGTTTTATCTACTTGACCACAGGAGAGTGAGTAGTCCGGATAACTTGATATGAATGTGAGGAAACTGAAAACAATGAAGACTATTAGGTATAATCCCAACAATAATAGCAGGTAGTATAGTATTGTGCAAAAGGTACTGTCATTTCATCAAATTAAGGAGATGGGTAAAATACAGTCAGAACTCCCTTTGGTATTCTCCTCACGCAGAAGCTTAGAAATATTTTATTAAATATTAATAACATGATAAAAGCCCTTTGGTATTATTTTCATTTTAATTAGTCAAGATATAGATGCCATTCACTTTGAAGCCAAATGCTACTCCTTTGTATTAACCTGCAGGGGGTACTAGAAAAGTGAACCGAGCAGTATTTAGCTATTTCTCCTTCTGCCATGAAATAATTAACATCTACTCCTTTGCACAGACTTTTTTACTATTGCCTCATTCCCATATATAGGTTTCATCCAAGGTCTGAGTAGTATGATGTGAAATGCTGCTTCAGCCTGTTTCTTGCAAATCACCAAAACTCAGGAAATTTATTAACCTTCAACTTTAACCTGCTAAACCTTCAAGGGAAACATAATCTCATAATGAAATCAGTCTGGAGAGACAAAATGGACAATAATTCCAGGAGTGAGACAAAGCCGTATATAATACACTGAACCCATTTTGTTTTGTGTTGAATGACAAAGACAACCGAAGAACGTAAGAACTTAATAATAGCTGGTATAGCAGAAAAGAGTAGGAATTTTTTCCGCACATAAAGCCAAAGCAGGAATCAGTAAGTAGCAAGTGAAGATAAGTAGAAAGAAATGAATTGTATGAAGTTTGTGAGTTTCTGGACTCCTCGGCCAGTTGTTTATGTAACCTTCCTGCCTCTTACATAGATTTTCTGCTCCACGTATAGTGCCTGAGAATTGTATTAAATGAGGCCTTGGAGCTGCTGATCTAGCAGCCATTCATCCTGGGACCTCAGCTGGAAGAGCTGCCAGGCTTCTTGGCTGTCTTTTCCCTGTAGATAATGGCCTTGGACATTCACTTTGGCCAGAGCTTGGTATATTCCTTCAGTCTATGGGACTGGACACTCCTCATGGCCAAGCTTCCCAAGAGTCTGGTGAACTTAAATGAGTTATGTGCATTAACCAATAGGAAAGAGAGCTGTTTTCAGAGGAAACTCACCTGTGTTCCACTCAATGAAAACAAGTATGTTTATATTGAATACTACACTTAATCATTAATTCACATTTTCTAATGATTATCAGAAAAACTGTAACAAGTTTGACAGTGACTATGATGCCCCTTAACTGAAATGATCTCCTTTGTACATGTATATTATGAAACATGATAAATTGCATCATCATTTTTTTCAGTGACCCCCTCCTTCATAGAATTGGTGGTTCTTCTTTGATTGGCTAGTACTCAATATTTTGTGTCTTTTGCTCTCCATTGTGTAAAATAACATCATTCCCTATTCCTTTACATTTTTCAGTCATGTTCTGGGGACCTAAATAGTCATTTCTCTCTATAAAAGCACATGAAGGTAATAATCGTACAGGAATGTTACGGAAATAAATTTCAATAGTATCTATGAGAAATGTGTTCTGTGGTGATTGTTAAAAATTTTTTTTTCCCCCAGAACTTCTTTGGAGTGAAGGAATATAAATAGCTTTGTTTTATCAACAAAGTGAAAATCCAGCCAACAACAGCTTTCTCCATCTTTGCCTTAATTTTTAAGAGAAAATGTTAAACAGTCAACAAAAATATAAATCTCTACTTGCCTTTTTCTAAATAAATCACATTAGTCTAGTTGTAATACAGTGAGATGCTTTGCTGTGCAGTTTGCGAATTGTAATCAGATTTGTAAATTTAGAAACTTCCCTATCTGCTGTAACATGCCATCTTAGGTTCCACCCCTGTGGTGGTAGAAAAACCAATTTAGTCTGTTACGCTGTGGTTACCAGACTTGGATTGGTAATGACCACAGAGGTTGCAAAGCAAAAGTTTCTGAAGTATCTCATTTCCTTTGTTTTCAGATATGTATGTAATTTGTCAGAGCAAACTGAAAATATTAAACCTAGTTCATACTGCTAGAGCAATTTGAATTTGAAAATGTTAATGTTTGATCAAAGAAGTCCATGTCTTTGCACTTGGGAAGCTGTAATGAACAGGGAGGAAATGGCTTTTGTTAGTGTGTAAAAGTTTTCTGCATTTTTTTTTGTGTTAATAAATAAATTCAATGAGCAACCCTCCCAACCACTAATTTATGAATATTACAAGTGGACACTTTCAGTGTATAACAAGTATTGTTTAGCAAGAGTCTTGAGGCATAGAAAATAAAAAATATTAGGCTTGACTTTTGTTTTTCCTGAATGTCTCAGTTTGAGGAAAGAAACCAAAATGTTTACCAAAAAGCAAAGGAGAAGATTCTTCCACAATAATCACGTCACTCTTTATTAAATTTAAGAGAAGGAACTTTATTTAGAAAATGGATATAATAAGGATAACTGTTCTTAACTACTATATATATCTACATATATATGTAGATATAGATATAACTGTAAACAGACCAGAGCAAACTACTCCCCCAACACCACANNNAAGAAGCAATGACAATGCAGTTTTTACATTTAGTACATTTAAACCACATTAAAAACATCAGTTGTTAAAGCATTCTCGGTAGCTGGCTGATTTTCTTCATCAGCCCATTTTTGACACGACATTCTCCATGTCTCATATTGTGAATGCCTTGCTACAGTGGGGTGGGCAGCCGTGACACTGCCAGCAGTGGTGAGGCCGGAGCGGTGACCAGGTCCCCAGTGCCGAAACCAGGAGAAACAGCAGTGGCAAGAAAAAAACTAGCTTACTCCACAGGAGCTGCTAGGAGCAGGAGAAAAGGTTTCTCTCCAACAGCCTCACGCAGCTCTGACCTTCCTCCAGAGCTGTGTGATGTCCCACCAGTAGAAACAAAAGAGACAATGCAAATCCGTTCCTTGCCACACCTTCCCCCAGTCTGCCCCCACCCAAAACGATCAAGAAGGAATTGTAGTAGTTAACAACTTCTTTTGTTAACTAATGGCATAGGGAGTTAGTGGCAGGGAGTGAATTGGCATTAAAACTACAACACTGAATAATAAATTACTTCAGGGTTTTGAGGAACAGAAGTTCAAAAATGCTCATCTTTTATTTCTACTCAAAAGAAGAAATCAAACCAAATGATTAAGCTTAAAAGGTAATTAAATATATTTCTTCCATGTGTTCAGTAACTGAATTTAGGATACTGATGTAAAATATAGTCATAGATCATTTATACTGTAATGTATAAACCACAATTACTTAAAAATATTTGATTTATATTATATGGTTACTGTCATGGTACTGTAGAACACTGTAGGGTTTCTCAGAAAAAAAAAAAGACTAAGGCAGCTCCTGAACTCTCAGTAAGGATAGTGTAAAGCATGAATGAAACATCTGTTGCTTCTCTGATAGTGAAGCACAGCTTTATAGTTTACTGTAGCCCCATTTCAGCTGTCATGGGTTATAGACCATGGAGTAAGTAACATCCATGTATCCAGTCAAGGTAAGATAAAACACAAAATCCATTCTACTTATGGTCAATGTTGTATTTGAAGCAAAAGAAAAATACATCCTTCATATCAGTATGAATAGTATAACTCCATTTTTAATTGAATAATTTACTTATTTGGAGATCCATCAGTACTTAATAATGGTACAGAGTCCCATTATTTCCATTTGATATTTATGACTGTATTATGTGAGAAAGAAAAATAGCTTCCAAACTCAACAAATTCACTGCATGTCTGGCATTCTTCTTCAGCTTTTAGAAAATTAAATAAATGAAATGGCAGTTGTATAATTTGCCTCTAAAGAACAGCTGCACAAGTTAGTTCACCACAAAACAAGCTGGATAAAATGATTTATGGAGTACTGTTTCCTTAATTAGTTCACAGAATCTCTCTGGCTCTGGAGACTTACTTGAGCCAACTATTACAAATCTCTGAATTCCAGAAATAGTAGGTTCTTGTCTTTTCTTCTTTACTTCAGTGCTTTAATTACATATTTTCAGTTTGTGACCAAGAATGACTTCCTTTTCCCCTGGTTCTCTGACACAACAGAAAACAAGTTTATAGGAAAATTGCCCCAAAAGTTAGTAATCCTTTGTAACTTCATGCTAACAAGTTTATATTAATTTACTTTATATTTGTATATGAAATTGAGATCTGAGAAACCTGTTCTATTATAACCCAGAAGGCAGAGGATGTATATATTACCAGGGCTGGGGGATTATCAGTACAAAACAATTAAAATGGCTTCTGCTCAAGTACAATCCACATGTACAGTGTGAATACCAGGTGAGATCACTATTATGTTAATGGTCTCATTTTTATGGATTGTTTTCATCAATACAAGCAACCAGAGGTTTCCTTCACACAAGGTCTGATTGGTAGGAAATAGTACATGACTTGAGTAAAAGCAGCAGGCCAGAAAAGAAGGATAAATTTTCACCTAAAAAATTTTAGGTGTAGATAGGACTATTAAAAATTGTAAGGTTCAGTTCAATCACTGAACTTAATTACCAATCAAATTCAAGTTGCAAAACCAAAATGTTTTGTTCCAGATTAAAATTGGACTTTTTTTGTTTCACCAGAAATGTTTCAGAATCTTAAAAATCCCCAAGAAAGTACAGATATATGAACAAGGAACCAGGTAATAGAGACTGAGATAGCAAAGTAGACTTTCTCAAATTATGTTTTGTAACATAAAAAATAAGCGCCATGCTTGCAGCACATTGCAAGCTTATCCTGCTATTGGTATTCCATGAGATACCTCCACAGAACACCTACAGCTTGCTGTGTGACCTTCAGTTGTATTTGTATGGTAAGAAACCCTGTTTGACTAAGGTTAAAAATGGAGGTTTGATAAATGCTTTCCATTTCTGAACTGTCTCGGTGGTCTGTTTCCAAGAAGAATAAATATTACAACTGAGTCTGGCTAGGGAAGAAGCCTAACAGTGCTTGGGGTGAAACACATGAATGAAAGAGAGATAGGAAGTCTGTTAAAAAATAGCAATTTTTCTGAGGGAAAGAGAGAAAAGAAACTGAGGCCATGAAGGTGATAAGGGATTATGTTTGCTCATCAAATTTCTGGCCTGGCAGGCAAATGGAGTCTACAAGGCATTTCATTCCACATATTTTTCCTAAAGATTCTGTGATTCTCTTCAGATTTCAAGGGTAAACTGTTCTTTATTAAAGAAAATAGTTTTTTTTTTAGTTTCTTGCTTATATGCCACATGTTCTCCGAAGGACTTGGGCAGAAGTAGAGCTTTTGGTATCTCCAGGCTGCAATCCTAACTGGCTGAGGATTTGGGAGAGCTCTAGCACTGACTCTTTAATCAAGCAGATGGATTGCTGCCAGAGAAGGGCCATAGGATCTGCATATTGGAGTGCCTTGAGAGATCTAGAAACTTACGAGCAGCAGCCAGGCTGTAGCCACACCTAGAAGCACAAAGGGTTCAGCAGTGGGGTCTGCTCACGTCAGCGTGGTCCTGCCTAAAGAGCAGGATGAGACCAGCTAATAAGAAGTGAGTGGTGTTCCCTGTCTTGTAGAATCTTGGTAATTTTTATAAACTATTTTTAATTACTTATGTTAATTGAAACATATTTATATTTTTTTATAAGTGCAGTGCAGGGCCTCACAGATGCAGGGCTGTTGTCCTAGTTCTTGCTGTTGATACAGGTTTATTTCTTTACTACCTTATGCCTATATAGCTCCTAATGTCTCTCCTGCTGGAATTTGGATGTAGGATGTAAGGAAAATAAAATTTTTGTCTTTGATCCTTGAAACTAAAGGTCCATGAACTCCAACTCATTTGCAGCTGATCAGGTGACAGAAGAATATAATTAGCACTAATTTCTCCATCTATGGGGAAAGACTTGCTATTGCATACAGCCATTGCATGCTGAAAACAATGAGTTCTGTTCTGTACTGCTATGCCACAGCAGCAGGCAAGAGGAACTTAAAAGGTGTTTTCTCAATGTAATCAATTTCCTTAGTTTTGTAACAGTCTGACAGCAACAGCTTGGGTAAAATTGCTTGTTTAGACTCTTTCCTTGTTGATTTGCTGGCACTTACTTCTGGAGGTTTTTTAAAAATTAAAAAAATGTCTAGAAGGTGATGAAAGAACGGTAGTTTTCTGTTAAGGAAAAACATCTAAGTAATCCCAGACAATAACGTGGTTTTGGAGGTAGGTCCACTGTTGTGCAGGAACTGACTTAAAGCTGAAATT
>JAWWEV010000095.1:30656870-30678985 GCA_035583235.1 Hafferia zeledoni
TTCTGTCTTAGTCTTTCATAAAAGAGTTGACGTGGGATTTGCTGAATTCCTGTGCTTTAAAACTTAAAAATTTTAGTAAGAAGTGCAAGTATGACCTTTATGGTAGTAGCTGATTGCTACCTTTTCCCCTGTTACCATAGACGGCAAACTGTTAATTCAGAGTAGGGATGTGAGTTTGGAGCTTTTGATAAACCTACTTTTCAAGTAAGGGGTCCAAGGCAACAAATTCATAGGAGGCAGAAGAAGAAAATAATTAGTAAACCACATTATTGGATCACAGCTGTAATAGCCAAAATTTTTCATTGAAAATGTAAAATATTATAGCTTAAATATGGCATTTAACAGTGGTTATTTTTGTATTGAACATCATCATAGAAAGATAAATATCAAAAATACAGTAAAATTTTTAACATGCAGTGATTCTGGAATGTTGACTAATAGTTACAACTTTTCATTGGGTCCAGCTCAAAATCAATTGGCTTTTTCCAAATCAGAACACCATTTTTCTAAAGCAATACCTGAATGTCCAGAAGCTGATGCTGGTGGATAGGCATAGAACTCGGACCATCCCAAAGATGTCTTGTTGTTTTGCAGCACGCTGGAGGCAAGTGTGGCAATCCCTCTGCTCACTGGGGACTTCAGTTACATATGGAAAAGTGTCAGCACTTGTCTAGGGCAGGTTTTGCAATAATGTACTTCAGGTTTCAAGCTGCATCAGTTAATGTTATTCCATTAGCACATCTCTTCATCTGTCTCCATTGTGTGATAATAGGGACATAGGGTTGACCTTGTGAAGACCTATAATGATGTATCTTAAGGTGGCCATTCTGAGCCTTGTTTTGAAGGGGATTGATGAAGCTCTGCAAATGTGGACGCACTCAGCACCTTTGAAACATAAGCCAGACACAATGCTTTAATTAAGTTCTTTTGAAAATAGTATACTTGTGCTTTTTCTCAATATTTAGGCTATCAACTTGGAAGCAAAAGACTACTATAGCAATGAAATACAGGATATTTAACCTTTTAATGAGAGTCCAAAATCTAGGTCCTGGTATGAGAAACTGATGTGCACTCTCGAACTACATATCTTGTAGGTATGATCATATATGACAAAAATTCTTCTTTCATTTTAGGGACCAGTAGCAATGAGAGTTGCAAAACTGGCTATCAATCAGGGAATGGAGGTAAGGATCTGTAGTTGTCATGAGTCTAAGCAGAAATCAGGTTGGCAACAGTTCTACTATTTTTTTCTAGAACTGTTTTAATTTCTCACTGTATAATCTTTCAAAATCTATTTGGTTAAAACTTTCAAAAGTAAATAAGGCTTAGTAACCTCATATCTGTCAAGGAGTAGTGCACTCTGCTAATTATTAATACTAGAAAGTAAATATAAACTAGTATGAACAAACTGTATTTCAAATCCTGGGTGGGAAAAATTATCAAAGTTATACTCTATCAGGTCTGTCAGTGGTCTCAGTTTAGTAACTAATAAAGTTAAAGGCTGAAGGCATATTATTTGTTTTTAATAGTTAAATAGAGCTTAGCATTAGAATTGTATCTGGAGCCTCATTTCACGTTTGATTCTGATTGCCACTCCTTTTTGTACTCTATTGACCTATCTCTAAAGCTCATTAAAATCCAGACCTAAAAACGTCTGGACATGTGGTTTGCTTTAGGCATATGGATCCTCTTGCTGAGTTCAGCAGGACTGTTCATATTTTAAGTTAGGCTCTGCAGCAGAACTTAAATATATAGCTCAATCTGGTAAAAGGGGAAGGGATCACACTGTATGTAACATCTGAATTGAAGAAGGCAAATTTAAAAATGCTCCTTTTTTTCATGTAAGTCCCAAAAGGAACCAGCAATATAATTGAGTTCTACCAGTAAGTTGTGGTCTGAGAACCAAACTCGAATGCTATTGTGCAAAGAGTATGTTTGTTAGGTTTCCATAGCAAGTAATTATGGAATTCATGATTTATTCCAAGGTTCAAAGTGCTACAAGATAAATTATCTGGATACTAGGTATAGTGGACCGAAAGGTCAAAATGATGATGCTTATAGAATTACAGACATTAGGGTTAGAAAGACACTGAATAAATCATCTCTAGTTCAATCTTGAGGCCCCAAGACAAGATCTACTGCATCAAAACCAATCAAGCTAAATGTTCATCCAAGCTGTTGTTACAAAACTTCTATGGTACAGATTTCACAGCTTCCTTTGGCAGCCTATCCTATATCTTACCTCACCTTGAAAATTGCTTGTGGTGCATGGTTACAGTCCTTGCAGTGGTCAAGTGGAGAACTACCGAGTTCTGCAGCAGCTGATTCTTAGGACAGATGGAGAAATAGTGAGGGCAAAATTCAGCCCTTTCAACTGTCCAGGCCAGGTCACACAGAAAATAAATGTATTAAAAATAGATAATGATGCAGGATGGCCATTGGCCTCTTTTTTGTACTATTTTAAATCCCTTTAAGCTTGGATTTGGGTTTTTTGTGGCATGGCATCATGTTTTTATATGACATTTTGAAGATAACTTGTTTCAGAACAATTTTTGAATAATCTTGTAATGCATGTCTTCCCCTGTAGTAAATGAAATTATTGCAAATGTGCAGGTAGCCAATGGTTTTTTACCTAGATGATTCATAGTAAAGAGCATACATTTTTTGAGTGTGTTATATACTAATTGTATTGCCAAATAAGAGAGCTGTTACAGAAATACTATCCACTGTCACCACATGTCAGTGTAACATTTCTATGTTAAAGAAGCATAGAAAAACTTTGCAGAAGTGTTTTAATACGTGACATATAGAAACACAGTAGTATCTATGTTAGGTATCTGGAAATAACATAAAATAAACACAAAAAATACTCCTTTAAAAAACATTGTATTCTTTTCCTCAGGTCGACTTAGTAACAGGTTTAGCAATTGAAGAAGCTTGTTATGCTCAGGTATGTAAATATGATTACATGAAAAAAACACAGAAAACAGGCTTTGTTGGTGCCTATTATGAAATATGAACATTCAAGTAGAAATTGCTTTATGATTTCTTTTGCAAACTTTTTTACGTTGTATTTAGACTTTCCATCTACTTATTCTGATTTTGTAAGGAATTTAAGGAAGGTGATGTAGTTCAGGAGGATAACATTTTTGTGCCAGGACTGTTATGGTGAAGGTAGTGGAGCACTACCAGCCTTATACCTACCCAGTTGAACCCTACCATGCATCTAGTTCCAGAACTAGATTGCTTTTGCTTTGTTTTCGTTTAATAAGAAATAACATAAAGGGCAGATCAGTAACATGCCACTAATGGCATATGTGCTAACCAACAGAAAATTGAGGCCTGGGAATGATATGTTTGAGATTGCATGTTCTTGGACTTTGAGGAAGTTTTTGATGGTGGAAATAGAGGCATTAACATTAGATGCTTACTTAAGACATATGGTGATCTGATGAATAACCTTCTTCCCCGCAAAAAATCCGAAATGAGCACAACAACAAAAAAACCAACCAAACAAACAAAAAACTCCCCACAAAATTAAAACCCAAAGAAAGAAACCCACCACCAAAACATCAAAAACAAACTTTAAAGAGTTTCTTACAGACACCCATTTGGAGAAAAGGTATTCCCTCTTCTCTCAAATTGTTTCTTGGCCTTATGTCATGCCTTTGAAGTGTCTGGTGCTTTCCTGTCTCTAACTAGATAGCATTAATTTTTCTGCTGTATTATATGTTGCATCTTGGATATACTGAAAAAGAAGGATTTGTATGAAAATATTTTTCTTGGTATTGTTTTTAGTGTCAATAATGATTTGTTACTCTGCTCATTGCAGACTATTCCAACAAAAGATAGAATTGAAGGTCTTCTTGCGTTTAAGGAGAAGAGACCTCCTCGCTACAAGGGAGAATAAAAGAATCTGATGCCTTTAAAATACAGGGGGATAAAAGTACTTCTATGAGGACCATTAAGGTGCACTTTGCATCCACGCCTGGAATATCACAATCACCAAAGTAACAGCAAATTATACAGATGTTACATTTTGAATGTGTCCATGCTTGTACAAGGCCCAGATAGAAATGTGTGTCAATTCATGCTCATTACAGTTTCTGATGGTTGATCTGTGTGTTGGCAAGGTCACAGGTTCATGCATCATTTTTAAAATTTTGCGTGTGAAACATACCATTGCACAATTGAAGAGGTTCTGTAAATTCTTTACATAGACAAAACATATATGTGATGCTACGCATAAATCTACTGTATCATTTTATCAAAGCAAAAGCAACTACTGAACACCAAAAATAAGAAATTGTACCAAATAGGCATTTAAATTACTCTGCATATCAGTAAAAAATATATTCGAGTATTCTACCTGAATGTGTACATTGATAATAAAGCTAAGGGAAATGAAAAGGATTATTGTTTGGAAAATTTTAAGCTTAGTTTATCTTATTTACACTATTGTAAGTAAAATGAAATCCACTTTAGCACATAATGGTATCCTTATGATGAAGTCATTGCCATTATATTAATTTAATTGTATTAAATGAAGACATTTTTGAGGCTAGCCTTTAATTATACATTCGTATGTGTTAAACCTGTCTTTGTCTTACATTCTTCCAGTGTATCATCTGATCAGCACTGTCAGCTGAAGGAACTTTATTTCACTTGACCCAGTTATTTCAAATTTTCTATGATTGTATTAAAGATGGTTGTGGAGGGTTGTGACTAATGCACTGTTAAAGAAACCAGAATTATCTTAATCTCCAGAATATTCCTTTTGCAGATTCTAAGAATATATATTTATATACAACAGGGGTGATACTGAAATGTTCTTTATTCTGTGGTGGCCTCAGAGTGTATTGAAAGAGGAATGCAGTAGGTTACCAGATGAGAAAACTGTTTTGATTCATACTGTGTATTTGCAGTGGACATGGCATATACAGCAAATGTCTGGAAATAACCTTATAGAAAGTATTTTTGTTAACTTGTCTGGAAAATAAACACGGCTTAGCAGTCAGAGGCTGTCTTTCTATATGAGAAGAAATTTATTTGTGTTTGGTTACCATTGGCTCATGAAACTTTTGAATGCTCTGCTGTTTCTGCAACATTAACTGTGGTCACTGTCCATATCTGTGATGATAAAGCAGCTCATCAACATGAAATGAAAAGAACTCATTTACATTCACATTTAGACATACCATTACACGTAAATTGATTATAACTGGTAGAGCTCACACTTTGTTGACTGGTAAACTTGCTGAGTCGATCATTTCATGCACAATAATTTGCAAATAAAGTACTGGTGCTTGTTTTGATAGTCAGATAAAGCCTAGAGGGTCATTTTCTTTTGTTTTTGAAATGCTAACATATCATTTTCATTTTTACTGACTAGGAAATAATTATGTTAATAGGAAAAAATTATTACGTCCGTGCTGATGGATTTTTGTTTTGTAATTTTGACATACAGTCTGGTTGTCGAGCTGCCTTTTTTCCTAACAACCATCGATTAAGTAACTTCTGTGAATATCTATTTAAAAACATCTAATCCCCTTAAATACTGTGGCATAAGACTGTGTAGATTCATGCCTTTAACTAGTAGTTTTGATTTCAGAAAGTAATTTTGCTGTTGCAGATCTCTCCATTCCTTTTCTCAGAAGATAGTGTCATATCATAGCAATTTGAGTCCCTTCTTTGAAGTCAGCAGTTTGAATAGTATTACAAAGTGAGTGTCAGTAGTGCAATTTTTAAAGATACTTTAGAGTGATGTTGAAATAGTTCTGAAGGAACAATATTTTAGCAAAGGCTGTGTTAATCACTTTCTCTGTTGCTAAGTGACGTGTTATGATGGCTGTAGTTCTTGTGATTAATTGCAATATTAGAACTCTGCTTCCAGAAGAGGGTGACTTGTAAAAGAAATGCTCTTATAAAGGCTGACTTTTCCATGTGAAAGGTATGATCTGGGAAATCATCCTTCAAGCACTCACGCTCCACTCCTTCAGTTCCTGGTAAAGCCATGCTTTTCTCCACAATACTTCATGGATGAGTGAGCCCTGGTCCCTGCTTGTCTCCTGAAAGGTTGTCTCATGTCCCCTACACTTAAGCATCTCTTTCTCCTGCTCCTGCTGAGCTCAGGTGGATAGTGAGTTCTTCCGTGCTTCGCTGAGTTGGATATTGAAAAGTTCTAAAACAGGTAGGTCCATTACCTTCAGCTGAATAACCTTTCAATGGTGTAAGTTTAGCTTAGTAAATTGCCTAGAAATTCTCATTTTCATGCAGAAGTTATTCTGTGACTTTATGTAACACATAACCATTGTAGTCTTCAATCTATCATGCTATTTGTATTTTCAATATTATTGAAGTAACTCAAAATTCTTAGTAGTTTTACTAAATTTCTGGATAGATTTCATGATTGTCTGCATGGCTTAAATCAGTTCAATACTTTTGAGTAGCGCACCTGCTATGAAGAAAAGTGATGTTCTATTTATTCTAGGGTTATGTAATGATACAGTTAAGAGCTCTTGAAGATGTTGTTCTGTGGAACATTTCTATGACATTTGCCGAGCCATTGGTACCCAATTGTTGCTGAAATTCTGTTCAGTCTATGTGGAATTACTCCTAGTTCTATACTAAAGTTCATATCAATGCTTTTCTAGAACTGCATTTAACCAGCTGCATTCAGAATAGTAAACATCAGGATGTATCATTCTCAGCTGCATCATATTTTACTTGGTCATTTCTTTTTGATGCATTTAATCATAGTCCAATTTATTGAAGAAAACAACACAGGAGAGGGCAGAATATTATTCTATTGGAGTCTGGTTTTGGGAGACCTTGGGAGTAAAGTAAGATGTTTGATAGCAGGGTCACTTCACATACAAATCCAGCTCATAGATGCAAAGTGAAAAGAGTAATTGAAATGCCTTAATTTATCAATGCGTAGGTTCTATTTCATTTCTTTTCCATGCATGGAAATCCCTGAAAAGGTGTCTGCTGAGGTTAGAGAGAGGATTTATTTACAATTCTTAAAAATGTGCTTGAAAATTACTGTTCTTTTGTGTGGAGTGCATTGAACAAAATGTGCTTTCATGTCTCATTTGTGGAATTTTAGCCTTGTTCTTGTAACTTATGATGCTGCTTAAAAGCTATAGGGCTTCACTGTCTACTGAGGCTGATACAGTCAGTATACTCGAGGTGTGATAATGTTCGTGATGATATGGTTATTTTAAGATGTTCTTTTTCTGTACGCTTTTAGAACTGTCTCCAAAAATGAGAAAAAGCGTAATTGCAGGCAGATAAACTAAAAGGAGAGTGGCGTTCAGCTAAAGGTAATGAAATTCCTCTTGTGTGATTCAATAGCTAGTTTTTCGTTTGTGCCTTTTTTTTCCTGTTGGCTTTTCTTTCCTCTGAGTCTGGAGTTCAGACATGAGTGTGCAGGGAATACTTTGAAGAATTTTTATGGGTTGTTTTCACTTTAAGAACATTGGTGTTTTATAAGCAAAGTTGGTAAAGTTTAAAACAATTTCCTGAAAGGTTTTTGAAAGATGTAATCAGAGATTACTGTGTTATCACTAAATATTAGGTAATATACCTTTTTATTACAGATGTAAATCATGTTCAGTTTCAACCTTCGAACAGAGTTCAGTAGAAGTTTCTTTAGATATGCAGAATGTGCTGTGTTTACGTAGTGTACTCATTATGCTTTATAATATATGTGTGTGTATGTAGACATATGTATATATATGCATGCATATATATATATATATATGTATATGCATATGCATGTGCGTACATATAAATAAAATTATCTGAACTGTCAGGCAAGACCAAATGCCCTCAGGATAGGATACCACTATTCTGCTCCAGGAAGTTTTGAATTTGTTTGTGCAAGAGCTCTACCAGCAGAATGCTTGACCCCACATACTGTGTACCATGACTGCTATAAGTGGCCATACTTGCCATGTGTTCTGTAGCACAGAAATTCTGCCACAGAAGCAGCAGTCAAGTAGTGAGGGGTTGCATGTGTGTTTCCATGTCTTGTCGTGTACATATGGTAGTTCAAGGCTAGAATAAATGCAGCAGGAGTCAAAGTGAGTTAAGTTTCAACAAAGGTGCGGCATCCAGATAGCACATTCCTCCCAGTCCTGAAATATCATTTGCTCCTGCAGGTTGGAGAGGCCTACAGCAATCTTGAGCAGCTCATTAATCAACAACTGTGGTAGATTATAAGATCAGTCTCTATCCTACTTAAATAAGTCTAGACTGAGATTTCATCTTCAACTTTTATCTAATAGATAATTCTTCCAAGGACACTCATTCACATGGGAAGAAATATGAAGTATGTTAAAAGAATTTTTTCAGAGGGTGTGAACATTCTGTGTCAAAGCTAAGTCCTATTGCAATAGTTGAGTTCAAAATAGTATATTAATCCTCTAAGGTATAGTCTGTACATGTGTGTTTATAAACTTTTCAAAGTTCTGGCTAGTGACTACTACCCTTTGATTTCTGAAGCACATGCTAATAAAGCTTTTGTAACATTAAAGAGCTGAGAATATGGTGCAGTTTTCTTGTTGCATAATATAACAACTTTCAGAAGAACATGAGAAGAGTGTTATTTTCTTTTAAGGAACTTATACATCAAATTGTTGCTTCTTTATTCTGGCAACTGCTAATTGATTTAACATTTTCCCTTAAGCATAAGGGACTTTGTGATACCATCTTTGGCTCTATTCTCTCTAGCATGTTAAAAATTCTGATGCCAGTTGTACAAATTTTTAAAAAATGTGTCTCTTTCATGCATCTTAGAAAGACAAAGTTAAAAATTTAATTGTAAGGATAGAGTGGGAAGGATAGAGTGGTTAGGATTTTGTTTTCATTTTGTGTAAATGTTAATAATACATCTCAGTGGTTGTGTGGAAAGAGTTTGACTCTGCATTTTTAGTGTAGTAAGTCTGTACTGCTGGGACTATTGTCTTCAAAGCTGATCTGTGGCTGAACTATTTTTGTAAACACATGTATCTCTAGCTAGTGACCCCTCAGGGTCTGTAGTTCATGTTGTCCTGTAGTTGTCGTCTCTCAGCTGCCTCTTCCAAGCAGTGGTGAAGGGAGAAGAGAGCCAGGGACCATGCTTCTAGGAAGAAGTGGGCTCAGGAAGGGCGGATAGGAAAGAGGTTTTGCAGGGTGGGTTCAGGCTGTGTGTTTTGGTCACAGTCCAGCACAGTCATTTCTAGTATCTTCATGAGCAGCTCCATGAAGTGTGTTTTTTCTGTGTTGGTTGCTTATAGCACCTGACTCCTGTACCCTAATGACTAGTAGAGTTCATAACATCCAGACATGATTCCTAGACTGTGTGTATAACATATGAAAGGAGGTGGGAGCTACAAAAACGGCATAATGAGGAGGGCTCTGTTTAAGTTACTAGTTCATAAATGAACTCCTGGATATGGGTTTTTTTCACTTTTGGTAGAATGAAATTCCTTTTATCACTTTGGATTCTTACAGTTTTTTACAAACCTTATATGAAATCAGTCCTTTTTTTTAAAAAGTAAAAATTATATGCTGCAGCCTCTCCATCTATATAATTACTCAGTAGGTGAAGGACTCATGAAACAGCAAAGCAGCTCAGTTTCTGCTCTCTCCTTTCACTTTGTTGACCTGAGCCAAACTCTCCTACAGTAGTGACCTGTGTGGATGCTCTAAAGTCACTCCTAGTTAATTTTTCTACTTTAATTACTTATTCTACAAGTCAATTTATTGAGATGTAGAGATAATGACATTGACTTACTAGTTTAGAGAGTCTTGCGGTCCCTCATGCAGCAAGTACCACTCCGGTTTCTTAACAGATGACATAGTAAGGATGAGGATCCCACTCACTCTCCTCTCCTCCCCAGCATCTGCTTTGTACTGTGTGGAGTCCTGTCTGCTAAATATGAAGATGCCTACTGAGCCAGATTCCTTAGGTGCAGAAGGTTTAATTAATGGATCCCAAAAGGCCTGGATACAGCAGTTTCTAACTGCCATTGCCTAGTATCATGACTTCCTGATGAAAAATCTCAGCAGGAGTTTCGAGAATCTAAATTTTCGACTAGGATAACTATGTCTCTGTAGAGACATAGTCTTAGTTGTGTGCATTTTGTGATTGTGCTTCTAGTCTGCTTTATTCTTTAGGATTCTTAGTTAAACTTGAAAATACTTCCTTTAAGTAGGGAAGGGGTATCAGAAGTCAGTTTAGCCACTGGTATCCCCAAAGTAGTCAGGCTGTCATCAGTGAGGTAGAAGGAAACAGAGGGGAGGTTGTGTAGTAGCAACAGTGGCATAGCTATAGTTGTCAGTGCTAAAAAAGTTACATGAAGCTGGTTATTGCAGCTCAGTAGCCTGATTCTGCCAACAGACACAATGTAGCTGCATAAAGGACAACCTTTTGATCACACTCTGTGTGTGTGTGTGTGTGTGTGTGTTTGTATAAGCATAATATATATAAAATGTATGTACATATGTCCACTCTGCTTCCAGGACATAGTTTTAAGGTTGTTCATAGAAGCATTTAAAGCACTGATTCCATTGTTAAAATAGCTCACTAAAACCACATAGGTATGTGTGCTTAGAATTACAAAAACATTTTGTCCTATGCATGTTTTTATATTTCATATAATTACAGCATATTTATCTGAAGTATTTCACAAGTATACTTTTGTGTAATACTGGTAGGAGATTAAGTAATAGCTGCTTACTAGCACTATTGCACAAGAACATCAAATGTTGTTGTGATGTTCTGAGATTTGAGGTACCAAGCATGCTTTTGGTTGCTTTGTTCCTGTGACCTTTATGCTCTTGTTAATACACCAGTCCTGTAATGATGCACATGTTTTCCTTTACACAAATGCCAGTAACCACTTGAGCAGGGCACTTGATTCCAGTTTTGCTGGGCGGTGCCTGTAATGGACAACGGTAGTGCATCCAAGCCAAGTTGGCTATCTTTGTGCTTTACAGTGCCAAAAACTTCAAAGCTTCTTCCTTTTAGAACTCTAAAGCAATGCAAGTTTGTGTTTCTTCATATCATCAAACTTAATTATTGGCAATAAGCAACTGCTGGCAGGAGCGGCAGATCACATGGCTCCATTTCTGCTTTAGAAAAGGTCAGCATATGGCATAAACACTTTGCTGTGTTATGCAGCCTTGTACTCTGATCACATAACACATGCTTGAGAAAGCATTATGCAATGTTAGACTCACTGATTAATGACTGCTTGCACAAGAAGTTTTTCATTACCCCAAATGCTAGCATCCTGGGAATGATTAACTTTGTGACATAACTCTCATCACATAAATATGGAAGCTTCAAACATAGCCTCAAAATAACATGTTTCAGAAATAACACTTTCCTGCTTAGTACTGTGTACAGTACTTGATTAACAACTGCTTTAAACCTACAGAGTTGAATAGAAAAGCCTGTTTGTGAAAACGGAAAACAAGATTTATTTCTGGGATTTAAAGTTCTACCCAAGATGAATTTTTGCACACAGCAGCATCACATTTGCAGTGTTTTTCCTCTGCTTGTGTAAGTTTGAATTTCCTGAGAAAAATCTGTGCCAACTATTTTCAGTGTTCAGCCAGTGAGTTAAACAGAACAAGTCAAATCTAGCCCTTATTTAGACCAGCAACTGCATGTATGTAAAATGACTCAGTCCACTGTGTTCAGTAGTACAGTACTTACAGCTGTGTGCTCAAATCAGCGTAGTTAGAGCAGATTAAATTGCCACTAATTGCTGATGTTTCTGCAGGCAGAGTAAGAAAGCAAAATGTGGTCCCTGAATGAAGTGTCTTGCAAATTTACAGCCTGAACATTGCTACACATTCACATTTAACATTTTCATATTCTGTTGATTAATTATTCCATGTTCAAATTTAGCAGATTCCTATGTTAAAAAGCTTGATGATAGTGTAGCACTCATATTACCATCTTCAGAATGTACAAAAGAGGAATAGCCTAGAAAAAGAAATGTTCTTTACCAAATTCCTTCACATGTGAAAATTCATGCTTTGGTTTCAAGTAATTGCTACAAGTTATCTATGTTTCAACAGCTTTATGAAGTTGAGCTTGGTTTGTCTGCTTGGAAATTCAAGATCACAAGGAAATGCTATATTAGACTTCCACTTACTAATTTGCCTTTAAATGTCAGACTAAAAAAAAAAAAGAAAAAAAGGACATCTGTTTTTTTATGATTCTTTCTTCTGTAAGTAATCCTGCTCATCAACAGCCACATTAAATAAAGCTATTTGAAGTCCTTGAATATCGGGGATGGTTTAGGATGCCATCATGTTAATGCATGTGTGCCACTGCTTCAGAAATAATCTTCATTTAAAACAAGTAAAGAAGGTAAACACTGACCTTCAATATGTCCACTTTAGTTTTTGCCTTTTCCTGCATTCCAGTTGCTACAAGCAGTAGCAAAGGCTAAAGGAAATGGCCTCTGACTAAGCATTAGCTACCAGCATGCTCTCATTATAGCTGAGGGCTCTGATTCTTGCCTAGCCTACGTGCAGAGCCAGCTAGTCTTTCAGCTGTGATGACGAAATGCCATGCATTTCTTCCTGGAATAGTACGCAGATAAGAGGCCACTTGTTATGCTGAGGTTTCAGATGAACTTCACTAAGGGTTTCAAAACACTCTGTCACAATTATATCAAATTTCTTTAGCAACTAATTCATTTCAGACACTTTTAAGATAAAAATGGAAGAGATGTTAGTTTATTTTCCCTTGTGGTTTCACTTTGTAAACCTTTACAGGATATGACTGGATAGTTTATATATGCCCTGAATTTATTAATTTCAAAGAAAAATAGCAGGTTAAATTGGATCTGCTCCTTTCTTGAAATTTGCATTATTTGTAGTCCCCTATGTGTACCTATAAATTGAGAGAAGAAACAAAAAATCTCATGCCTGCGATGTGCTTCTAGAAAGGTCCTGCTATGCAAACTCAGTTGCTGAATGCCTTGAACTTATTCTGGGTCCAGCAAAAGCTGATAGTTTTCAGAACCTTGAAGAACAAAAGGTTAATCCTTTATCCTGGGGTTTGGTTCAGATGCTAAGATGTGTACAGTATCAGCCCAGTTGACCTAAGAGTTTCTTGGCCATGGTAGGAGAACCTGTTTGTGAGATAGTTTTGCAGCTTTGATACTTGTTTAGGTGATCTCATGCACTATCAAAAGCAACTTTAGTTCAAACTTTAGATCAAACAAATCATGAAAGCATCCAGATTATAAAAGAAAGAGGAATCTATGAATTGTTTGTTTCAAACTGAAAGATACCTTTAGAACCAGCTATGTTCTTTGTATGTTACTGTGAAGAAAGGAATAACTGTCTACGATAACCAGTGAATCTTGTGCAGGTTATGTAGCACTCTTTGCTCACCTATAGACTTTAATGAGACATTTACCATCAGTGACAATACCCCATTTCCCTTGTCTTTGAATGCCACTTCAGATAGATGTCATCAGTAGGAGGGAGAGTCTTACGACAATAAATCTGAGTAAATCAGAACCTAAATAAATAATGTGAAAAAAACCCCAACCCAATCCAAAATGGCATCTCTCCTTCATCGCTTCCCCTGCAGTCCTCTACATTTACTAGTATCTCATTAACTGGGAACTAAAAGCTGAAATCAATTTCCTTTTAAGACAACAAAATTTTCTTTTTTCTGTTTACGTAATGGAATTTGGATCAGGTCTTACTTCTGTAATCTTATTCCTTTAATGCCTTCCAGAAAAATGTATAATTCCCAGTGAGATCACTAGGAATCTTGGCTATTCATAGTCCGTTCTTTCTTTTTTTTTCTTCTGGGAAGATGGTCCCCTTTGAAATTGTCCAGAGAATACAAGAGTTTTCAAACCTAGCACTTCCCCTAATGACTTTCTTTTTTCCCCTTTCTTGGAAAAGTTCCTTTCTGTTGTTACTGACTATTGACTCAGAAAAAATAGAAAAATAAATTTCCCTCACAAATAAAATATTTCTTGATTACTAGAGGTAGATGATTCTTGTGTGTTACTATGAAGAAATCCTTCCTTGTCAAAGCAGGATAAAACAAAGCGTATGTTTTTCCATTATGTTTCTGCTCTCTTTTTGTCAAAAGGTGAAAGTCAGCCTAAATACTATTGCTGCAGTGGTCACTAGCAGGTCTTTGAAATGTTAGACAATTAATTTCACAGCAGTTATGATCCACCAAGTACAAATATGAATTAATTATGGGCATCTCCTTTTTTGAATTGTTGTTGTTGTGATGTTTGATTTTAAATAAATATCATAAGACAAATTTTTCAGAAATGGTACTTGCTAAATACACTGCTTCCACAACTTCTTCATTTTGTAAACTTGGTTGTTTATAACTCATGTTACGTGAAGTATCTTGCAGTATTTTAACTAATTTTCTCTCTTTAGAAGATTTGATCTTAATCTCTGAAAAAGACACTTTTTTAATGGAATATCATGGGGGGAAAAAACCCAAACCAATGTACCTTTCTTGAAAATGGTGCTAAAAAGATAAATGGTGTTCTGTGGTTCAAAACTTTGAAATGTTTGAAATTACTGTAATTGAAAATTTGTCTAATTTGTCTTCTTTACTGAAATCACGGAGCTAACAAACACAGTACTGCCAGAACTCATATTAGTGAAACATATTTTCTCCTCCTCTTTGGCCTTTGCTACCTTCTGCCCATCGTTTCATACAGCCCCAGCTCCCACTTCCTTGACATTCCCTGCCGAGGAGAGGGAGTGTGTGCCACCTAACTTTTTGAGGCTGTGCTTTTTGAGGCTGGAGCTAGAGCCCTCGCAGAAAGTGTGATGACCAAGTCGTGCAAGTTTTTCTCTAGGAGGGAGGGGGGATGGGGACTTTAGATTGAGAATTTTTTGTTTCATCTAACCACTTTTCATAGAAAAAATGGATCCTCCTTCTCTATCTCTTTCTAGCCCAATTGACAGTGTGTAAGGTTGTAAAGATACAAGGGTGATAGCAATAATAACACATCGTTTTCTAAGGCTATTGATGTATGGGTAGGGCATAGGAGATAGGAGCCAGGCTTTGCCTTCTTGTGGAGTTATTTGAGCTGTCAGAGGCATAAACTCTGCTGAGGATTGAGAAACTATGGTGACAAGCTTCAGCCAGTGAGCAAGTGTCCAAGTCCTGGGCTATCTTGAACTGACACAGTGGTTCATTGTTAACAGGATCCAAACTAGCTGGATGTAAGCCAGCTCAAATTTCTTTACATGCATTTGCAAATACTAATAACAAAATAGCTGTAGTAGGCATCAAAAAACAACAGAAAAACAAATCCTATAAGTTAGAATCTTTCCCACCTGAACTAAATCAAAGTTAAAGAAAGAAATGAGGAGAGTCTTTACTGTGTTGTAAATATTAGCAGCTTTATTCTAAGTCACAAAAGCAATAGCAGTAGCACTTGGAAGTCAGTTATTCCTGATTGGAATGTAAACAGTTTATGCTGGCAGTAACTGATAACTAGATATATTGAACACTTAGAGGGATGTTGTGATCCTGCAGTATTGTTTAATAGAATAAATAGTGCTTAAAATACGTAATTGTGACTTTCAGTCTTGCTGTGGAGAATGCAAGAGTTGGGGGTGGACTTTTTATGCCTATTAGCTATTCTTCAGAGAATTATTTCATTGCTAGAAGCAGATGGTGATTTTTAAGCCCACTGCTATTTTGGTGTACTTAAAAAAATAAAAAAAGCCCTAAAAATAAACCTAAGTTACCATATCCAGCAAAAAATATGTTGTCAGCTCTTTACTCTGCTGGGCTGAAAACAAATCTGTCAGCAATTTCTTTGGGTTAAAATATCTGAACACTTGGGAGGGGACAATTTTTATTGGGTTTTTGTTTTTTTGTTTGTGTTAGGGGTTTTTTGGGTTTTTTTTTTAAGAAAGCATTTTAAGTGGTTTTGTAACAGAGTCCATTTAAAGATTTTAAGTATCAATAAATAACCATCTGTTGTTATAAAGATACTTTATCAAATTGATGAAATCTGTACTCCAGTTAATGTTATGGATCAACTGCGTGAATTAGACTTTAAAGTCTGAATGAATCTGAAATCAGCACCTTCAGCTCTGCTGAAACAAGCATTAAAAATCAGACCTTCTTCTGTAATTACTAAAATGAAAATGGGAGTGACAGTTATTCATGCAGAAAAAAAAAATCACTGGTAGTGCGTCTGAGTCAAGAAGGTTCTTATGTTTGCCTTACAACCATTTCTTGGATTTAAAATATGGTTTGACAGAGTTACTGAATGGGAAAGGAAAAAGACCTTTGGATTCTCTGTGCACCTACAGGTGATTGACATAACAACAGACTGACAGTGCAGTGTTTTCAGAAGTGTTTTCAGTATTAGGTAATTTTGACATAACTGTTGACATAAGGATGAAATGTAAGAGTTTAGGTAAGAGAATGTGGTATTTGTTACCTCTGTAGCTCGTGAATGTATCCTAGAATGATGGATGCAGAAAACTGAATCAAAACCAAGTTTTTAAGGTAGAGATTTCATTTTAATAATCTTAGTGCAAAATATTTTGTCTGACAGTATTTGTGTGTCTGAGGTACAGCTCCTTAGGGTCAAATCCTGTGAAATATTAATAATTCTTACTATTTGTTGGAGATAGTCAAGATCAATAATTCCCCAAATGAATACTGAATTTTACTGATTAAGTGATGTGAATGATCACTTCCTGTCTGTAGGTGCCCAGAGAGATGTAAGTGTGCTAAATCATACTTGCTGACAGCATCAACCCCTTTCTGTTGCCTCTAGAGATAACTTAGGATTTGCAGTTTGGTCTTCATTCACACGTAAGTTACATGCTTACAGCAAGCAGTGTCGTACTTCATGTCAGATTGTTCAGCATGTGATCTGTAGCAGACCTTCCTTCAAGGCCCCTAAACTTCACTTGCAATGCTCAGTTTAAAAAACTGTCTTTCTGTAAGTATATTGTTAATAATACTGGCAGCTGTGACACTGAGAGGCAGAATCCACTGGGCTTGAAATCAAATTGACTGAAGTACTGCTGGAGACAAGCTCTAGAGCATGCAAGCTGTCATGTAAGGAAAGGTGGGAGATGAGCCTGATACACATTCTGTTGTAGTGTGCCCAAGACCCTAAGCTCTGTACCCTAAGCTTCAGCTGTCAGATTGACCTCAAGATATCCAGCACTGACTGTACAGCGCAGTATGAGATCCTTCCCACAGGAGCCTGATGTTTCTTCCTACAAGGACAGGTAGATTGTATGAGCACGATATCATCAAAGTGGGCCAGAGTCATGCAAGTGCTGTAGATTACCGACCATTTTTATGAATGGTCGTATCTAGTATGGTATACATGTAGACGCTCTGGTGTCAGCTCTGTTCCAGATTTCTAGTTGTGCAGGAATTAGTGTCAGCCATGTCTGTGTGTTTGCTTATGCAGTGGAATTGCACTGTGACGTGTCCTGGGTCTGGCCCAGCGCTGGACCCAAGGACTGGATGGGACAAACTGTGAGTTGGAGAGAAAAGGAAAACCACATGGAAACTCATTCTATAGTGGTGAAAGAGTAAAATTTTGTTTCCAGAAAACCTGTCTCTATCTTTTAATCTTGCACAGGCTTGACACTTTTTGACAACAATTCTCATTATCTCAGTATTATCTTCTAACTGAGACTGCTCTTGAACCTTCTTGTCATCTTTCTTATCCCCCAAACACTGATCTTTCTGTTCTATCTCTGCAGTAACGGATTACTTTTCTTCTCACACCAACTTTTGAGTATTAAAGACATACCTTTCCTACACAGTTTTGCTATTTCACCGTCCTGAGATGAAAGAATCTGTGGGATGATGGAAAGTGTGAAAAAATGCCCAATGCTGTCACAAGAGGCATATGATTTACTGTGATGCTTGTGCTGAGGCAGCCAGCAGTCTGATGTTTAATTCCACTGATGGTGAACTTCTCTAGGCACAGCATACGATGATTTTGAGATAAACTTTTGCTTATGCAAAGTCAGCCACTGTCTTTGTTGGAATTTAAGAAGGAAAATGAAGTGTGAAACTTTTTCATTAGAATGCTGTCTTACACATTATCTTAACCCAACAATGATAAAGGAGAAGGAAAAAAGTCTCTAAACAAATTAATAATTATGTTCTTGGCAGTACAATTTGCTTTGCAAACATGAGCATTTGGCAAGTTTCTACATTTTTCTCCTCAAGCTAAATAGAAAGCTGAGGAAGAGAATAAAATCAAAGTTGAGGATATTGAGTTTCTCTGACCTTGCTGAAGTCAACAAGGTTTACAAGTTTTAGCAGAAGAGAAGGCAGGAGATCTACCTCCCTAAAAAAGAGGCACAAATTTCCTTTTTTAAGGTTTACAAAGGGATCTTAATTTGAAGAGAACAGGAAATGAGCAGAAATTAAACTACACATAACTTACTGGACCTAGTATTTTTTTGTTAAAGGATGTAAACAGATGATGTGTATGTCATTTTGTACGTACGTTTATCTGAGTGTGTATATATAAGCATAAGGATAAGTGCTTTTCAACACCTCCAAGTTGCCAGCATCTGTCAGTATCTCCAGGTGCATGTAAGTCATCTGAATCCTACAGCGATAATTGCATAAACTAGATGTATTATGAAATATTACCACACCAAAATCATTTACATTATTTCATAACAAAAAGAAATGCTATTACAGAACATTTTTACCCTTAAGGGAAAGCTACTAATTATTTAAAATGTTGTCTGTATGAGTGTTCATGTGATGTATAAGGGTATATGAACCTCATTAAGGAAAAATGTAGGGGTGGATTAAAGCAGGATCTGTGGGATACAGCCCCAAGGTCAGAGGACTTTCAACAGACAAGATTGTCAGAAGCTATGCAGAAAGTACCAGTGTGGCTGACTATAATTGGAGTGATATGGACCACTTAACTGGAGAGAAAAGCAGCTCTTCTGGAGGCAAAGTGGCTTCATGAAAGGCTATCATAGGCCTGATCAGAGGACTTTGCTGGACAGCAGATATTTGGGTCTCTGAGTGGAATTCAGACATTGATGTTAAACTTTGGCATTCTCAAGACTGCAAGTGGATTGCTGACTTCTGAGACAAATTCATTCAGTTACCTCTCTTCTGTTCAAATCCACATTTGTTTCTTGCTGCAAGGCAGTAGTACAATTACATGGCTACTGCCTATGCCCTTCCATCCACGTTAGACATTTTTTTCCAATGTATAAAGTTTTATTTTGTTTGTCAAGACTGGTAAGAAAAAGACCTGTATTCTTCTTCCATACTTCACTGATTGTTTCCATACTTCATTTGGTGACAAAAATGGAGGACTCTGCACCCTCAGGTTGGTGTCCCACTTTCCTGCCCATGGAGGGTCATTTTTTTTCTACATGTGTTTGTGCATATACTGGATCCACACCAGTAATTTGGTGGTCAGTAGTGCAATTTCAGCAGTTTTGGAGATTCAGCCCTCTAGGCTGAGGCACCCAGGATGCTTTTCTGTGGCAGGAAGACCTACAGCTCTTCAGGAAGAGAAGTAGTTGATTGTCCCGCCGTAAAACCTGTATCAGCTTCAGCTGTGCTGAAAACGAAAATGATGTCTGTTATTTTTTAATGTCAGTCTGACCCAATGAGTGGAGTAGATGTATGCTGATATATACATATTATACTCAGCCCCTTCAGGCCTGAATGAGGTGTTTAACCATCTAGACTCAGAAAATTTTATCTTATTTCAGAGTGCAACATCCAACACAATCCTGTAAGAGAGTTCAGATGCCTTCATGGACAGTCAAGGCTGAGCATTTTGACAGTGATATCCAGTGTAGCAGTGGGAGATACAGCATATTGTGGCAATGAACTCTCGAGATTCTTAAGTTTAAACATGCATGTGGTGTGAAACATAATTTTTTGAAGTGCCCTTTAGGGCCTTTTATTTATCTCTCCAGAATTCTAGATCAATACTGTGAAACTAAAAAAAAACCCAAAAAAGAAAACAAACAGCAAAAAACCCCAACACCCTACACATGGTACTTGGGACCTTCTACCCCGCTATCCTTCTTGAGACCCTCTGTCCTACTAGGGACCTTCTACCCCTCTCATGGAGCACCAGCAGAAGGGAACGTTTTCAGAAGGCAAAGCAGTCTCTGGGTGACAGACAAGGAGATGTTTCCATCATCTCTCTTGCATAATTCCATTGTCCAGCTTGCTCAGCTGAAACGGGAGAGTTAGTTCGGTGGAATGGAAACTGTTGTTGGTTGGAGGAATTCCCCTAAAGGGTCCGGAAGTCCCTTCTTGGTGAGGTGTTATAAGGTCACTTGGGAGCAAATCTGTGCTCTCCTGCCATTATTCTCCTCCAGCTGAACTGTGTCTGTTGAGAAAGGGGTCTTTATGGTATGTAGATTTGGCCTAGAGCTTAACAGGTGACACCATCAATCAGGATGCACAAGATACTTCTGAGCTTGCTGTCACATTGCATTTGCAACGAAAGCTAATCTGTCATCCCTGTGGTAATTCAGGCCTTAATTTTAGTAAGCCTCAGTTCAGTAGGCCCTGAAAATGCTACATAGATTAGAAGGGACAAGCATCACCTGACTTAAGCAACCAAAGAGGTATTTCATATCATTTTGAGATCAAATCAAGTATAAGAGAAGGTGTAGGAGGTGCCTGGCTCTCTTTCCCCTTCATGGCTGGGTGCTGAGCAGACGTGCCATCACAGTGCTGGAAGCGTTAGGCCTCATCACCACTTAACAGCTGTCTGGTTCGGAAAGTGAATATTTCTTTGTTTGTTTTTCCTCCTCTCTTGCTGGGTGTTTCTTGGCTGGAGCGGTTGGATCTGTATTGGGTGGGCGATTCGGTGGTTATTGTTGTTGGGGTTTTTTCCACTTTTGTATATATATGTATTATATCATATTCTGGTTTTAATTTTCTCTCTTCTATGCAAAACATGAAAAGCTGCTATTTTAAGTGTTACTTCTAGGTTTTTTTCCCCAGGGTTGTGGGGGTCCTCTCTCTCACTGTGTTGGGCAGTTGGCATTTTGCCAACTCAACCTAGCACAGTCCCAGAGGGATGACAGGACTCAATTCCTCCATGTCATCTTGAGCCTTTCTAATTCAAAGAAAAACAGTAAATACTGCTTTTGCAGGGCATTGATGGGAAATAGTTCATAGTTGTGTTCGTTCACCTGCTTCCACATAACACAGGCATCTTGTGAAATACATCAGAAGATACCATAGAACTGCACAGCTAAAAGGTCTGTGTGATTTTGACAGACTTAAACTGTGTGAAAGCTAATGCCATCCAAATATTTCCCATGTCTCTGATCTGTGTCCTGCAAGCATTGCTTGCTAACTTATGAGTCCCCATACTCCCTTCTTCCTTCTTCAGTTCCTTCTAGGTGCTCTCGTATTTTAGCTTTAAGACAATGTGTGACTGACTAACCAGTCAGAAGACATCTATCTGACCATGAAGGACATATTTTCACTTGGCAGTGGTGGAATAAAGGAGTAACTTTTGGTTACAGGTGCCTGACCTGTTTGTTTTTCAGGCATGGCGTGCCACATCTTTCTTTCTTTTCTCACCCTAAACACAAGCATACCTTTGCAGGTAGAAGGGAAGAGAGAGCTCCAAGGTTGGTTACTCATAGCTGCTAACAGAGAAGTCTTTGTAAAGAACTTGTTTCCAATTGCAACCACAGCTGGAAATCAGATGGACATAATTTGTGAGTGACTGAAGGGAGTTAGAGATGCAGCAGCTGAGAGGGGTCTTGGTTGTACAGCACATATGATGTACCAGCACATGCCGCCTTCATTACCCTTCCTAAGAGCAGACTTGTCTTACAGTATTTTTTGAAATAGGCCTTTGTCTTGCAGGGCTGCACTTGCCAATTATTTCAGTAGTCAAATAGATAGCACCTTTTTGTATAGAATAGAATCACAGAATCATAGAATCGATTGGGTTGGAAAAGAACTCTGAGATCACCAAGTCCAACCCTTGGTCCAACTCCAGTCCATTTGCTAGATCATGGCACTCAGTGCCACGGCCAATCTGCATTTAAAAATCTCCAGGGATGGTGAATCCACCCCCTCTCTGGGC